>OY720677.1:11100067-11749855 GCA_963170755.1 Amphimallon solstitiale
GGTACGTAACGTCGAAGTATCCCACCGATAAGTTGAAATTGAGGGTACTTCTCGGGATGTCTCTTAAGTTGTTCTAAGATACGAACGTAACATTTGTCTTGGCTTTTAGGATTGACTTGCACGATATCCAACTTGGGGACTGAACGGGAGAGAGTGTCCGGGACGACATTGAATTTACCTTTACGGTGGATGATAGTAAAGTCATACTGCTGAAGACGTACGGCCCATCGAGCCAATCTACCCGACGGAGAATTAAGGGAGTTCAGCCAGCAGAGGGAGTAATGATCCGTTATCACCGTAAAGTGTGAGCCTTCGATATAAGGGCGAAGCTTTTCTATAGCCCAAAGGACGGCAAGGCACTCTTTCTCAACGGTAGAGAATTTACGTTCGGCAGGTGTTAAAGAACGACTTAGATAACTAATTACTTTCTCCTGTCCGTCTATGTCTTGAGTCAGCACGGCTCCAAGACCATAGTCACTAGCATCAGTTTGTATGATGAATTCATGTTGGAAATCAGGACATGTCAAAATCGGAGAGGAAACCAAGCGTTCGCGCAAAGATGTCCAGGCTTCTTCACAAGCTAACGTCCAGACGAAGGGACGATTTTTCCTTAACAAATCGGTAAGCGGAGAGATAACAGTAGAGAAATTAGGGACGAAACGTCGATACCATGAAGCCATACCTACTAAGCGTCTGACTTCAGAAACATTTTTGGGAGTGGCAATTCCGATGATAGCCTTAACTTTGTCAGGGTCGACCATCAACCCACGACGATTGACCACATAACCCAGGTACTTCAATTCGTCGCGACAAAACTGACATTTATCTCTATTAAGCGTTAAGCCAGCGTCACGCAGGCGAGATAAAACTTGCTCTAAAATAGTCAAGTGTTTTTCAAAGGTAGGAGTGACGATTATGATATCATCCAGATACACGAAAACGTAGTGCTACCGGATCTACGTCGCATTAAGTTAACGGACTAAATTAGGGAAAAAAACGGAGAATCGCAATAGGGGTTGTTAAACAGGATAACGCAGGGCCGAGCTAACTCTGTCGCAGACGGCGTGACGTTCAGGGAATATCAGAACACCTAAAAGTAGAGCGTCGGTCGGCAACGATGCTAGCGACGTTGTCCGGGCACCAGGACACTATGCTATCTTACAGATAACCTACCTGCGCCTCCTACGAGCTACCACTGGCTGTGTCCCTCCAGCGGGATACCTATTGAACTCCCTGTATATTCGTAGCACCTAGTCTTAAGTACGTGCTTGTCACAACAATATTTAAGATATGCAGAGGGAAAAGAAATAAAAGATAAGGTATTACGTAATGTAACAAAGTTTAATTAAATCTTAACGTGTTGAAAGTTATTATTTAACATAAATGATGAAGTTAAAGATTGACAGGTAATTTACAAGAAAAAAAAATAACAGGTCGCGAATCTGACTGAACAGTTGAAATATAAAAAAAAGATAGCAAGCGTTGAATAAAAAAAAAATTAAATTCAAGAAAATGAAGAGAAGCTAGACAGTTGATAATGTATAAACAAAGCGTTAGGTAACATTTTATAAAATTTGAAAGAAAATAACAAGTCTTAATAAATACAACATAATCTCTGCGCTTCAGCAGAAGTTGGTCGGTTGCAGAAACGTTTCTTCACCTCACATTAGGTATACAAGTGTTATCAAGGACACGCCACAACGGCAATGTCAATACAAAGGTGTAAATATATATATTTATAGCGCAAGAAAAATTAATAAGTCAGTTTAAAAGACTTAGTCTAAAATGTGAAAAATTCGCTAAATAAAATAAAACAAAAAAAACGCCAGGTTTGATTACATGAGCTAAATTGAATTAAAAGAAGGATATATGTTTGCAAAGTCAAATACTTAAGTCAAAATTTAGAAAAGTAATTCTATAAAATACAAAAAACACTGAGCTTCCCGAACCAAAATTTGCTCTTACCGAAGTGTTTTAATCTCACTCAGGTATAATAAATGATCATCGTGAAAGTCAAATTTGCTAAAGAAGGACTATCAAAAATTAGATTAAAAATTCAATACATCATAAGTCATACAATAATTTTAACGGAAGAGGAAATACTAGGTATAATACTGATTTAAATAATATCTCTCCAAGAGATGTAGTGAGATAATTAAGAATTTACTAAAATTAGCTACAATTAAATATTCGTCACAATATAGGGCTACAGAAATACGGTAGTGACATAACCAAAATTCTGGTTAATCTGATTATTACATAATAATAAAAAAAAATAATAACGGTAATTTAAAAAGGATTAAATTGTGACCTCGCCGATAACTAAGAGGTGCGATAGTTATTAAGCCACTCAAAGATTTGATCAAAAGCTAGGCAATATAAAGTCTTGCACTCAGACGTAATGTCGCCGAAAATCCGACGTAAAATTAAGAAGTAAAACTACAACCTTAGCGGCTCTCAACTGGTAAAATGGACGCCGGAAGAACGCTGTGGGTTTCCAAAATGGCGGCGACTCCCTTGTTGGAAAAATTCCACTTCAACAGGTGGGCTAGATGTTAAGAAGCATCTACTGATGCATCGATAGAAATCACCACGCTCTTCAGAGGAAATGCGGGCTACACCATCAGAATTAAGACGTCAGAGGGCTTTTGTGCCCGACAAAAGAATCCCCAAGGATGAACGATGGAGATCCCACGATAAACGACTACGAGTCACTTCAGGGTGCAAAATTTACATTTACAAAAAAAGCCAGCACATGGCCACACGTGGATTTTTAGAAAACGGTACGACGATATAAAACCACGTTAATAACCCAAAATTAAGGTAACGGTAATTACTGCTTTCTCCAAATTAAGCCGCATACGCGAAAAATATCCTCATGGATAACGTACATAAGTACTAAAGGAAGAAAAGCAATTTGCACACACTGTTCTTTACACAAGATGTGACTATCAAGTGCCGTCGAAAGCGGGAACCTCTTTCATATCTCATGCGCGTCCAATCACACGCATCCCTGTCAAAACATAAAGACACGAAAATTCCTCAAAGTGGACAACGGGAGCATTCAAATAAAATTACAAACACCAGATTGAGTTTGACCGTACAGGGGGTTAACACTGTGACTTTTAATTAAACGCAAACATGAACATGACTCAGGCGAAACGAAAATGAGCGGAGTACCCAAACCATTGTACGAGAAAATTATAACGTCGGCAGCACGAGAGAAATTTCCATGCTAGACGTTGGCAATTCCGTGTGTAACACTCATTTCACGGCACATAGTAACATGTTTGACAGAAATAAACAAAACAAATTTCCACCCGTAATTCCCAATTTATTATGAGAGAGAACAGAATTTCTGCAGGTAATTAACGAAATATCAAAGCTTTAACATCAAAACGCTGCAAGAAGACGGTAGGGAGACCGATCTTAAACTTATGTTACAGAGAAATTACGACCTTAACCCCTACGATGGTTCTGGGGACGGATTAACAGGAGTTCCTAAAACTTAGACTATCGAGGATAGAGCAGCAAGTGATCGGCAAGCAATTAATAGTATGCCCTCTATTCCAAGCATTTCCTTAATTAATACTCCTTACCTTTTTTTTTTTAGTGAGACGACTGCGAAGGAAAGAGGAAAACAATAATACTCGGGCCTGCCCGAGATACTGTGTTTGGCAATACGCAAAAACATGTGGAACAGTTAACACAATAACTTGACTGTCGTCTCGGAGCGTTTACAAGCCACAAATAAATGCATTATGTAGAGATCGGTCGTAATATATAAGAAGATATTTTATAAACTTAAACAAGGCGTAAAAGTATTTGCAAATGCGGAAAATACAAAACTACAGGTAGGATAGAATAAGCTAGAGCTAAGATAATTAGAGTCAGTTACCCAGATATAAAGGCTTCCACAAAAATAGGGTGTAAATGCCCGATCTTACACAAAAATGTATCTGTCAAATTCGCGGTACGTGATTTAGAGCGGTGAGGGCTCAAAAGTAGGTTTAGAACACACGAAAGTATACGGCAGGCAGACTTAGTAACCGGTGAAATAGACAATATACAGGGTACGCTCAAAAAGTCACGATCTTTATACAAAATTCCACGTATTTAGACAAAGACACACAATCTTTCAAGAAGTACCACCAAAGTAAATTTACAACGTAACAAATTCCCCCCTTTCCAGCGAAAAGAAATTGATCGCAGAGCAATTTCTTGCACCGAGAACATAGGCTGACGGGATAAAGATAGTGAAAAGGGTAAGCGAGAGTTCTAAAACGGACGTTGTCCACTATACAAACGCACACATCCACCCTCAGTCACAGTAACACCAATCAGCTTGGCCATAACCACCACGTGGCCCTTCGGCATTCGGCCGGTACGGGAAAGTAACGAAAAATAAAAAAACAAGGGTGTCGAGATTCTGCACAGACGCGCCCCGAGACCTGTCCAACCGACAGCCCAGCACTATTGGTAGCATCACGGGGGAGAAGGGTATAGACGGGTTAGATTACGGTGTGCCCGGCCGGCGGTGATCCTTACGACGGTCGAAGGCACAGGAATGAGGAGTGGGCACTACCAATAGGCCAAGATGCGGGAAAGGCAACCCCCGAGACGACACTGCAGACACGCGACGGTAAAAGAGACCCTTGGGTAAGGCCCTCGGTATCTCAAAACAAACAAAATAAAAGGACAACTAAAAACGGGTTTATTACTACAGATACGGGATACAAAGCGGAATAAGGAAGAGGTAACTAAAGGTAAGGTAAAGCTCAGAATGGTGCAACTGCTCAGAGGTACAGATATGCCGTTACGACAACCAAACATCCGGTGACAACAAAACGAGAGAAGATCGCCAAACAAAAATAGATAATAGGGAGCAGAAGTTTAAAGTCTGGACCGGCGTTGTCCCGACTGAAACGCTGAAGGCGAACGATAAACCATAAAGGCTGAAGTCATATCCGATTCCTGGAGGTAACATTTTGAACGTAAGAAAAGCAAAAAGGTCGCCAGGACACGGCCCTGGGAAGGCTGAGGATTATCACACAAAAGGGACCATCACTCTTTATACCTCCTCAAATAAGAAAGTCAAATCCGGTAGTTAAGCAACATTAGTTAGCTTAAAAGGTAGTCATGTCCGATAAGATAAGGGAAATGTAGTGTGGACTCCCCTAGCAAGGCTGCCACTCCATATATGCAGAGACACGGGAGATCCGAGACACACGAAAGCGATAAAGATACGGGAAGATAAATGCATAGACAGAATCACAGATACAAGCTGTGCAATGGGGCCGGTAATCACACTGACGAAAGGTCGATAAAAGAAAATTGTTTGTCCCGAAGCGATAGTTTCTTGGTTTATCAAAGCTATTTAGATAGTAATTGCGGGTTATGAAATAACTTTTCTAGATGGAACGGCAACCGCGCGGAAGAGGTCGCGCACGCAGCCGCGCGAGGGGACAACCGCAAGCAGGGGGAGGACAGTGGCAGACACGGAAGATCCGACACGAGAGGGAACGGGAAAGAAAGGGAACGAGAGTGATTGTTCCGGGGAGGTAGGGAACAATAGGAGCCAGAGTCCCTTTAGAAGCCTTTTACTTCACGCAGGATCACGGTAGGAGAATTCTTTCAGCCCTCGCTACAGGCCGTAAAGGTTACGGTAGGTACAAGTAATGAAAAGACAAAATCGAGATAAGCGATAATTTTAGGCAGTTGGACACGTGAGAAGATAGATCTTAATCATCACTCGGTTGAGGTTTCAGTAAATTTGCATGCCACGCCCCGGGCAGCAATTTACCTTCACAAGTTTTCAGTTCGTAAATGTCAGTAGAGATACGTTTACTAATTTGAAAGGGCCCGACATATTTGTCAGCCAATTTGGCGGTATAGAACTTGGCGGCATCTGAAAGAACGAAATTTTTACGCCAGAACAACTGGTTTACCAAGAATTCATCTCGTCTATGACGAGTATCGTAGCGCGCCTTAGCACGCTCGTATGCTTTCTGCAAGCGGGATTTGATGTCACGATAAAGTTTAGAAAATCCTTCGGAACGCTCTATTAGTTTTTCCGGATCGCGGACTTCGACAAGTGGAGTTCCGTCAGAGATAGGGGCATCGGAAACTCTTTCTCCAGTGAGATGCATCTCACGACCGAAGTTAATGAAATAGGGCGTATGTCCAGTGACTTCGTGTCTAGCAGTGCGCAAGGCGCAAGTGACTTTGGGAAGATAGACGTCCCATTCGCGATGATTGTCAGAGACATACGAGATCAACATAGTTTTGATAACCCTATTCACACGTTCCACGGGATTCGCTTGAGGATGGTAATTCGCAGTATAACATGGACGTACTTTATATTCTTGTAACATAGAACGGTAGTCGTTAGATCGAAACTGCACGCCATTATCGGAAATTACAGAACGAGGTACGCCAAAAATCAGAAACACATCTTCTTCAAGATGTCGGATAATAGACTTGGAGGAAGCTTTACGTAACGGGAAAGTCAGAACAAACTTACTGAAGATATCAGAGACCACTAAAATGTAATTGAAACCGCGCTTGGACCTCGGAAGAGGACCAACAATGTCGACACTGAGTACTTCCCATGGTTTAGTAACTTTAGAATGTCCACCCATACGACCAACAGGAGCTCTTTGAAGAGGTTTCGCCCTATTGCAGTTAGGACAGGCTTTGATGTGACGAATCACATCTCCTAACATCTTGGGCCAATAGTAGTGCTGCAATATGCGAGCGAGAGTCTTCGCAATGCCCAGATGACCACTTGTGGGCTCGTTATGACATTCTAACAAGACCTCATGTCGTTGTTCCTTAGGAACATAGATTTTCCATGAATCGGAATCCTCAGAGGGAAAAGTGCTATTAGGCGGTACGTAACGTCGAAGTATCCCACCGATAAGTTGAAATTGAGGGTACTTCTCGGGATGTCTCTTAATTTGTTCTAAGATACGTGCGTAACATTTGTCTTGGCTTTTAGGATTGACTTGAACGATATCCAATTTGGGGACTGAACGGGAGAGAGTGTCCGGAACGACATTGAATTTACCTTTACGGTGGATGATAGTGAAGTCGTACTGCTGAAGACGCACGGCCCATCGAGCCAATCTACCCGACGGAGAATTAAGAGAATTCAGCCAGCAGAGGGAGTAATGATCCGTTATCACCGTAAAGTGGGAGCATTCGATATATGGGCGAAGCTTTTCTATTGCCCAGAGGACGGCAAGGCATTCTTTCTCAACCGTAGAGAATTTACGTTCGGCCGGTGTTAAAGAACGGCTTAGATAACTGATTACTTTCTCCTGTCCGTCTATGTCTTGAGTCAATACGGCTCCAAGACCATAGTCGCTAGCATCAGTTTGAATGATGAATTCATATTGGAAATCGGGACATGTCAAAATCGGGGAGGAAACCAAGCGTTCACGCAAAGATGTCCAGGCTTCTTCACAAGCTAACGTCCAAACGAAGGGACGATTTTTCCGTAACAAATCAGTAAGCGGGGAGATAACAGTAGAGAAATTAGGGACGAAACGTCGATACCATGAAGCCATACCTACTAAGCGTCTGACTTCAGAAACATTTTTGGGAGTGGGAATTCCGATGATAGCCTTTACTTTGTCAGGGTCGACCATCAACCCACGACGATTAACCACATATCCCAGGTACTTCAGTTCGTCGCGGCAAAATTGACATTTGTCTCTATTAAGCGTTAAGCCAGCGTCACGCAGGCGAGATAAAACTTGCTCTAAGATAGTCAGGTGTTTTTCAAAGGTAGGAGTGACAATTATGATATCATCCAGATAAACGAAAACGTAGGGTTCTAATTCAGGACCCAAAACTCTATCAATAAAACGCTGCCAGGAGGCAGGTGCGTTGTGGAGACCATACGGGAGACGACAAAATTGGAACAAGCCTCGATTCGGCACGGTGAAGGCTGTATACTGACGGGAAGACTCGGCAACAGGAATTTGCCAATACGCACCTTTTATATCGAGAGACGTAAGATATTTAGCGTCTCGTAACTTATCTAAGGTATTCGAAACGTAGGGAAGGGGATAGGCGTCTCTCTCAGTAACCTGATTGAGCTTACGATAATCGACACAAAATCGAAATGTCTTATCCTTCTTAGGCACGAGAAGAATGGGTGAAGACCAACCACTCTGAGACCTCTCAACGACACCGAGAGCCAACATCTTCTCTAATTCGGCGTCGACTACTTTCTGTACCGCCGGAGATATCGGATAGTAGCGTTGCTTAATCGGAGGGCTACTAGTGATGATAGTGTGCTCTACACCTTTGGCACAACCTAACACCTCCTTATCGACGTTAGGAAAATTTCGGTTGATGATAGCCTCGAGCTGACGTTGACACTCATCAGATAACACCTGTGGTTCGACATCGACAGATGACACGTCGGGTGCGTCTGAAAATACCCAATCGCCACAGCGCATGTTTATGACGATTCCCATATCTCGCCAGAAGTCTGCGCCCAAGATAAGTTGATGCGGTAGTTCAGGTACCACCAAAACGTCAAAGACCTTAGAACGATTCCTAACATTAATAGGCAGGGCAACTTCACCTGATATCCGGCATCGTGATCCGTTGGCAACAGTGCAAAAGGACATAGAGGATTTAAGCGGAACAAAACCCTTTAACACGGACCAACCTGCTTCACCTAAAATAGTGCGTGATGAACCTGAGTCCAAAAGACCGAGAAACTCTTTACCAAAGATTTGAACTTTAAGATAGGGGCGTTCATCCCCTATGGCTTGTGCGAGAATAAAATCCAACCGGGCTCTAATTTGTCGATAGGCCGCTGTGTATATTGTACGCACGGGACGGCCACTTAGTGCGCACGTCGGGCGTTTCCCGAACACTGCGGACAAGAAGATACAATGGTCTCTGGACGACCACAACGATAACAAAAGCGTTTACGAGGTAAAGCGCATTGGGAGTAACGATGTCCTGTCTGACGACAATTCCAACATGTGACAGGATTTGCTGAAACGGGTGCCACACGGACACGAGAGCGATTAGAGACGGGAGTAACGGGTGTCTCACGACTTCGAGAATAACTCGGGACTGGTTCGGCATTGACATAAGCCAAATCCGGTTCGAGTGTTTTAGCTCGCAAGGGAGGCGGTACATAAGCTTCAGCAGAGGCCTTGCGGGCTTCGAGAACTTTCCCATATTTAAGGAGTTCCGCGATAGAATTGACCTCAGTTAAACCCAACTGCGTTTGATAGAAAGGCAGAATATTACGTTGCAAAATTCGTAATTGAGTTTTTTCGGGGACGGAATCAGAAAGACGGAAAAAAAGATTTTTCATGACCGATACGTATAGTCCGATAGGTTCATTAGGACCTTGAGTCCGTTGCTTAATTTCGTCCATAAGACGGTCGTCATAATCTACGGCTTGAAACTCTTCCCGTAGACCGGCAGCTAACTCTGACCAATTAGAGTAGAGAAGACGATTTGCCCGATACCACACCAAAGCACGATCCTTAAATAGGTCTATAGCGGAATTGAACAACAACTGATCCGAGGAATTACGAGCGATTTTAAGCTCAGCTACACGCTCCAGGAAGGCACTAACTGAGAAGTTCTTCTGCCCTGAAAATGTAATATTCCAAGAGGCAACGGGAACGGGTTTAGGAGAAAAACTAGCGAAAGTCGAGTGAACTGGACCAGTAAAAGCGTTAACCGGGAGTCGAATAGGGTCATCCTCATCACTAAACTCCTCTTCACTCCCTTGAGGACCAGGGTTACCGGCAGTGGGTGACTGTAACATACTGAACGTTGAGGCGCGTTCAAGGGTGCGAGCCTTATCGCGGATGCAATCTTCCAGTTTAGCAACGCGACTCCGAAACGCATGGTATTCTTCCACCTCCTCTGAAGATTGTGGGACGGAGTTCTGAATTCGGCGCAATACGAAAGCAAGGGCGGTAGAAATTTTTTGAAATTCGGAAGACTCACGATTCCCTATGAACTGATCGATGAGCCCTTCGATAACCGTAAGCTTATCCTTAATGGCCGCGGCGTCTTCCGCATATGTGAATGGATACGTAAGCTTAGTATCCAACGGATAAGACCTAGCATACCCTAGCAGACGTCGATACATTCGTCGCATTTCATCCAAAGTAGATGGCACCTCAGCACCCAGAACAGTCAGTAAGTACTCAAGGTCTTCCTTCATAAGACGATTGATCTCAAATTTAGGAGACATGGCAGAAGTTAATTCAGCAGAAAGTCGAAAGGAAAGAAATATAAAAGAAGTGGCGGTACCGGGATCAGCAAGCAAAGACTCGAGTCCTAAGACGCACAAATATATTCTGGAAGACAAGGTAGTTCAGAACCTACGGTAAAATTATAACGTGAGGTTATAACTTTTCCCCAAAAAAAAGGAAGAAAAAGAAATATAAACAGTCAAAATTGGATTAGGTGAGGGAGTAGACGGAAATACAAAAGAAACTGTACGGTAAGGGAAACTTAACGTCCACTTACCCACCTAAAACGAGAAACGGGCTTAAATCGAGAGAATTCAAAATTTATTCCTGAAGATGGTCAGGCCCGAAACGTTGATACAAAACAAGTAGCTTCTCCAAAGTATAGCACCACTGTGCGGTACGACGAAATGTTAGTGGCTGAAATACTCAAAGATAAGGAAAATATTCCGGAAGATGGAGAAAACTTGTCCGAAACGTCAGGCAACGACACGTTGTCACGTCAAAGCAACCAAAACCAAGGAAAATTGGAAAAGACGAGAAATTTCCCTGAAGATGGTGAAAACTAGGTCGAAACATTCGGTGTCAACTTATGAGTCGATGGATGACACACATGAGGAAAAGAAAATTTGAGGGCGGCGAAAACTTAGCCGAAACGTAGGTGCGAAATGTTGTTCGTTAGGCCCACAACGAAGGCATCAAATTGTTGTGAAGGTAGCGAAAACTTCGTTGGAGCATTGGGTAACGAAGGAGTAAACTTTGTTCCGGAAGGTGGAGAAAAGATGGCAGAAACGTTGGTGTGTCAAATCGTACGGAAGGGGAAGAAAACTTGTCTGAATGTTAAGGGGCAGGAAAAGAAATTCTGAAAATGGCGGAAAATTGGCCGAAACTTGGTTGACACACAAAAATAATAATAAAGGAAAATTGAAGATGGCGGAACGTTGGTCGAAACGCTGGTGCCAAAATTTTTCCTATCACCAAAAGAAAGGCCCAGACGCTAGGGCACCAAAATTTTTTTGCTTATTACCGAAAGAAAGGCCCAGACGTTAGGGCGCCAAATTTTTTTGCTACCGGATCTACGTCGCATTAAGTTAACGGACTAAATTAGGGAAAAAAACGGAGAATCGCAATAGGGGTTGTTAAACAGGATAACGCAGGGCCGAGCTAACTCTGTCGCAGACGGCGTGACGGTTCAGGGAATATCAGAACACCTAAAAGTAGAGCGTCGGTCGGCAACGACGCTAGCGACGTTGTCCGGGCACCAGGACACTATGCTATCTTACAGATAACCTACCTGCGCCTCCTACGAGCTACCACTGGCTGTGTCCCTCCAGCGGGATACCTATTGAACTCCCTGTATATTCGTAGCACCTAGTCTTAAGTACGTGCTTGTCACAACAATATTTAAGATATGCAGAGGGAAAAGAAATAAAAGATAAGGTATTACGTAATGTAACAAAGTTTAATTAAATCTTAACGTGTTGAAAGTTATTATTTAACATAAATGATGAAGTTAAAGATTGACAGGTAATTTACAAGAAAAAAAAATAACAGGTCGCGAATCTGACTGAACAGTTGAAATATAAAAAAAAGATAGCAAGCGTTGAATAAAAAAAAAATTAAATTCAAGAAAATGAAGAGAAGCTAGACAGTTGATAATGTATAAACAAAGCGTTAGGTAACATTTTATAAAATTTGAAAGAAAATAACAAGTCTTAATAATACAACATAATCTCTGCGCTTCAGCAGAAGTTGGTCGGTTGCAGAAACGTTTCTTCACCTCACATTAGGTATACAAGTGTTATCAAGGACACGCCACAACGGCAATGTCAATACAAAGGTGTAAATATATATATTTATAGCGCAAGAAAAATTAATAAGTCAGTTTAAAAGACTTAGTCTAAAATGTGAAAAATTCGCTAAATAAAATAAAACAAAAAAAACGCCAGGTTTGATTACATGAGCTAAATTGAATTAAAAGAAGGATATATGTTTGCAAAGTCAAATACTTAAGTCAAAATTTAGAAAAGTAATTCTATAAAATACAAAAAACACTGAGCTTCCCGAACCAAAATTTGCTCTTACCGAAGTGTTTTAATCTCACTCAGGTATAATAAATGATCATCGTGAAAGTCAAATTTGCTAAAGAAGGACTATCAAAAATTAGATTAAAAATTCAATACATCATAAGTCATACAATAATTTTAACGGAAGAGGAAATACTAGGTATAATACTGATTTAAATAATATCTCTCCAAGAGATGTAGTGAGATAATTAAGAATTTACTAAAATTAGCTACAATTAAATATTCGTCACAATATAGGGCTACAGAAATACGGTAGTGACATAACCAAAATTCTGGTTTATCTGATTATTACATAATAATAAAAAAAAATAATAACGGTAATTTAAAAAGGATTAAATTGTGACCTCGCCGATAACTAAGAGGTGCGATAGTTATTAAGCCACTCAAAGATTTGATCAAAAGCTAGGCAATATAAAGTCTTGCACTCAGACGTAATGTCGCCGAAAATCCGACGTAAAATTAAGAAGTAAAACTACAACCTTAGCGGCTCTCAACTGGTAAAATGGACGCCGGAAGAACGCTGTGGGTTTCCAAAATGGCGGCGACTCCCTTGTTGGAAAAATTCCACTTCAACAGGTGGGCTAGATGTTAAGAAGCATCTACTGATGCATCGATAGAAATCACCACGCTCTTCAGAGGAAATGCGGGCTACACCATCAGAATTAAGACGTCAGAGGGCTTTTGTGCCCGACAAAAGAATCCCCAAGGATGAACGATGGAGATCCCACGATAAACGACTACGAGTCACTTCAGGGTGCAAAATTTACATTTACAAAAAAGCCAGCACATGGCCACACGTGGATTTTTAGAAAACGGTACGACGATATAAAACCACGTTAATAACCCAAAATTAAGGTAACGGTAATTACTGCTTTCTCCAAATTAAGCCGCATACGCGAAAAATATCCTCATGGATAATGTACATAAGTAATAAAGGAAGAAAAGCAATTTGCACACACTGTTCTTTACACAAGATGTGACTATCAAGTGCCGTCGAAAGCGGGAACCTCTTTCATATCTCATGCGCGTCCAATCACACGCATCCCTGTCAAAACATAAAGACACGAAAATTCCTCAAAGTGGACAACGGGAGCATTCAAATAAAATTACAAACACCAGATTGAGTTTGACCGTACAGGGGGTTAACACTGTGACTTTTAATTAAACGCAAACATGAACATGACTCAGGCGAAACGAAAATGAGCGGAGTACCCAAACCATTGTACGAGAAAATTATAACGTCGGCAGCACGAGAGAAATTTCCATGCTAGACGTTGGCAATTCCGTGTGTAACACTCATTTCACGGCACATAGTAACATGTTTGACAGAAATAAACAAAACAAATTTCCACCCGTAATTCCCAATTTATTATGAGAGAGAACAGAATTTCTGCAGGTAATTAACGAAATATCAAAGCTTTAACATCAAAACGCTGCAAGAAGACGGTAGGGAGACCGATCTTAAACTTATGTTACAGAGAAATTACGACCTTAACCCCTACGATGGTTCTGGGGACGGATTAACAGGAGTTCCTAAAACTTAGACTATCGAGGATAGAGCAGCAAGTGATCGGCAAGCAATTAATAGTATGCCCTCTATTCCAAGCATTTCCTTAATTAATACTCCTTACCTTTTTTTTTTTAGTGAGACGACTGCGAAGGAAAGAGGAAAACAATAATACTCGGGCCTGCCCGAGATACTGTGTTTGGCAATACGCAAAAACATGTGGAACAGTTAACACAATAACTTGACTGTCGTCTCGGAGCGTTTACAAGCCACAAATAAATGCATTATGTAGAGATCGGTCGTAATATATAAGAAGATATTTTATAAACTTAAACAAGGCGTAAAAGTATTTGCAAATGCGGAAAATACAAAACTACAGGTAGGATAGAATAAGCTAGAGCTAAGATAATTAGAGTCAGTTACCCAGATATAAAGGCTTCCACAAAAATAGGGTGTAAATGCCCGATCTTACACAAAAATGTATCTGTCAAATTCGCGGTACGTGATTTAGAGCGGTGAGGGCTCAAAAGTAGGTTTAGAACACACGAAAGTATACGGCAGGCAGACTTAGTAACCGGTGAAATAGACAATATACAGGGTACGCTCAAAAAGTCACGATCTTTATACAAAATTCCACGTATTTAGACAAAGACACACAATCTTTCAAGAAGTACCACCAAAGTAAATTTACAACGTAACAGTAGGGTTCTAATTCAGGACCCAAAACTCTATCAATAAAACGCTGCCAGGAGGCAGGTGCGTTGTGGAGACCATACGGGAGACGACAAAATTGGTACAATCCCCGATTCGGCACGGTGAAAGCTGTATACTGACGGGAAGACTCGGCAACAGGAATTTGCCAATACGCACTTTTTATATCGAGAGACGTAAGATATTTAGCGTCTCGTAATTTATCTAAGGTATTTGACACATAGGGAAGGGGATAGGCATCTCTCTCAGTGACCTGATTGAGCTTACGATAATCGACGCAAAATCGAAAAGTCTTATCCTTCTTAGGCACGAGTAGAATGGGTGAAGACCAACCACTCTGAGACCTCTCAACAACCCCGAGAGCCAACATCTTTTCTAATTCGGCGTCGACTACTTTTTGCACCGCCGGAGATATCGGATAGTAGCGTTGCTTAATCGGAGGGCTACTAGTGATAATAGTGTGCTCTACACCTTTGGCACAACCTAACACCTCCTTGTCGACGTTAGGAAAGTTTTGGTTGATGATAGCCTCGAGCTGACGTTGACGCTCATCAGATAACACCTGTGATTCGACATCGACAGAAGCCACGTTGGGTGCGTCTGAAAATACCCAATCGCCACAGCGCATGTTTAGGACGATTCCCATGTCTCGCCAGAATTCTGCGCCCAGAATAAGTTGATGCGGTAGTTCAGGTACCACCAATACGTCAAAGACCTTAGAACGATTCCTAACATTAATAGGCAGGGCAACTTCCCCTGATATCTTGCATCGAGATCCGTTGGCAACAGTGTAAAAGGGCATAGAGGATTTAAGCGGAACAAAACCCTTTAAAACGGACCAACCCGCTTCACCTAATATAGTGCGTGATGAACCTGAGTCCAAAAGACCGAGAAACTCTTTGCCAAAGATTTGTACTTTAAGATAGGGGCGTTCATCTCCTATGGCTTGCGCGAGAATAAAATCCAACCGAGCTCTAATTTGTCGATAGGCCGCTGTGTATACTGTACGCACGGGACGGCCACTTAGTGCGCACGTCGGGCGTTTCCCGAACACTGCGGACAAGAAGATACTATGGTCTCTGGACGACCACAACGATAACAAAAGCGTTTACGAGGTAACGCACATTGGGAGTAACGATGACCTGTCTGACGACAATTCCAACATGTGACAGGATTTGCTGCAACGGGTGCCACACGGACACGAGAACGATTAGAGACGGGAGTAACGGGTGTCACACGACTTCGAGAACAACTTGGGACTGGATCTGTATTGATATAAGCCAAATCCGGTTCGAGTGTTTTACCACGCAAGGGAGGCGGTACATAAGCTTCAGCTGAGGCCTTGCGGGCTTCGAGAACTTTTCCATATTTAAGGAGTTCTGCGATGGAATTGACTTCCGTCAAACCCAATTGCGTCTGATAGAAAGGCAGGATATTACGTTGCAAAATTCGTAATTGAGTTTTTTCAGGAACTGAATCAGAAAGACGAGAAAAGAGATTTTTCATGACTGATACATATAATCCGATAGTTTCATTAGGACCTTGAGTCCGTAGCTTAATTTCTTCCATAAGGCGGTCGTCGTAATCTACGGCTTGAAACTCTTCCCGTAGACCAGCAGCTAACTCTGACCAGTTAGAATAAAGATGGCGATTAGCCCGATACCACACCAAGGCACGATCCTTAAATAAATCTATCGCTGAATTGAACAGCAACCGGTCCGAGGAATTACGAGCGATTTTAAGCTCAGCCACACGCTCCAGAAAAGCACTAACCGAGAAGTTCTTCTGCCCTGAAAATGTAATATTCCAGGAGGCAACTGGGACGGGTTTAGGAGAAAAACTAGCGAAAGTTGAGTGAACTGGACCAGTGAAAGCGTTAACCGGAGATCGAATAAGATCATCCTCCTCACTAGACTCCTCTTCACTCCCCTGAGGACCAGAGTTACCGGCAGTGGGTGACTGTAACATACTGAATGTTGAAGCGCGTTCAAGGGTGCGAGCCTTATCGCGGAGGAGACCGTCCAGACTAGCAACGCGACTCCTAAACGCATGGTATTCTTCCACCTCCTTTGGAGATTGTGGGACGGAGTTCTGAATTCGGCTCATTACAAAAGCAAGGGCGGTAGAAATTTTTTGAAATTCGGAAGACTCACGATTCCCCACGAACTGATCGATGAGCCCTTCGATAACCGTGAACTTATCCTTAATGGCCGCGGAGTCTTCCGCATATGTAAATGGATACTTAAGCTTAGTATCCGACGGATAAGACCTAGCATACCCTAGCAGACGTCGATACATTCGTCGCATTTCGTCCAACGTAGAAGGCACCTCAGCACCCAAAACAGTCAGCAAATACTCAAGGTCTTCTTTCGAAAGTCGATTGGCCTGTAACTTAGGAGCCATGGCGAAAGTTAATTCAGCGGAAAGTCGAAAAGAAAGAAATATAAAAGGAAATGGCGGTACTGGGATCAGCAAGCAAAGTTTCAAGTCCTAAGACACACAAATAAATTCTGGATGACAAGGTAATCTAAATCCTAAAGTAAACCTCACGTTTAAATTTTCCCCAAAAAAAAGGAAGAAAAGAAATATAGGCAGTCAAAATTAAATTAGGTGAGGGAGTAGACGGAAATACAAAAAAACTGAACGGTAAGGGAGGCTTAACGTCCACCTACTCACCTAAATCGAGAAACGGGCTTAAATCGAGAAAGTTCAAAATTTGTTCCTGAAGATGGTCGGGACTGAAACGTTGATTCGAAACAAGTAGCTTCTCCAAAGTATAGCACCACTGTGCGGTACGACGAAATGTTAGTGGCAGAAATACTTAAAGATAAGGAAGATATTCCGGAAGATGTAGAAAACTTGTCCAAAACGTTGAGCAACGACACGTTGTCACGTTAAAGCAAAAACAAGGAAAGTTGGAAAGGCGAGAAATTTCCCTGAAGATGGTAAAAACTTGGTCGAAACGTTGATTGTCAAGTTTGTTCCGGAAGGTAACGTAAACTTCGTTGGAACGTTGGGTAACAAAGGAAAATTTTATTTCGGAAGATGGCGAGAAGATGGCAGAAACGTTGGCCAACAATTTGTTATAATAATCTCCAAAAGAAAGACCTAACGCTTTAGTGTGCTAAATTTGTTACTATTGACTGGGGAAGAAGGATCCTAAAACGTTGGTGTGTCAATTTATTACGGAAGGGGAGAAAACTTATCTAAATGTTAGGAGACAGAAAAAGAAATTCCGAAAATGGCGGAAAATTGGGCGAAACTTGGTTGACACCAGAATAAAAAAACTGAAGATGGCGGAAAGTTGGCCGAAACGTTGGTACCAAAATTTGTTCCCTTATTACCAAAAAGAAAGCCCAGACGTTAGGGCACTAAAACTTGTTCGCTTATTACCAGAGAGAAAGGCCCCAAAACGTTAGGGCGCCAAATTTGTTACGCCGGAACTACGTCGCACTAAGGTAGCAGACTGAATCTAGTTAAAGATAACGGAGAATCACAATAGGCGATGATTGAATCTGGAAAACGCAGGGCCGAGCTAACTCTGTCGCAGACGGCGTGACGGTTCAGATAAACTTACACCAAAAGTAGAGCGTCGGTCGGCAACGACGCTAGCGACGTTGTCCGGGCACCAGGACACTATGTTACCTTACGATAACCTACCTGCGCCTCCTATGAGCTACCACTGGCTGTGTCCCTCCAGCGGGTTTCCTATTGATCACCCTGTATATTATGATGCACCCTACCTTACGTATGTGCTTGTCACAAAATTATTTGAGATATGTAGAGGTGAAATAAAAGAAAAGATATTACGAAATGTAGCAAGATTTAATTAAATTTGGTATGATGTTTATGTTTTTTTTTTAAAGAAAAGAAGAAGTTAAGTATATAAAATTACAAAGTGACACCAAGCTGTCTGAACAGTTTAAATAAAAAAAAAAAAATTAGCAAACGTTGAATGAAATTGATTTAAAAAAAAAAAAGAAATGAAAACTAGACAGTTTGATAATATGTAAACAAAGCGTTAGGTAATATTAATGAAATAAAATAAAAAAAAAACAAGTCTTAATACTAATTCATAATCTCTGCGTTTCAGCAGTAGATGGTTGGTAGCAGAAACGTTTCATTACCTCACATAAAATAATTACAAGAAATATGAAAACGCCACAACGGCAATGTTAACACAAAATGTGATTTAATATGTACGCAAGTAAATTGATATCATCTAGTACTTAAGACTGACTAATAAAGTGAAAATTCGTTAAATACCAAACACAAGGTTTGATTACATGATCATAATTAATTTAAATGAAAGGTTACTTATTAACAAATGTCAAATAAATAAAGATAAAATTAGAAAGGAAATTTTATAATATACAAAAATACACTGAGCTTCCCGAACAAAATTTACTCTTGCAGGAATGAATTTAACTAGCTCAGAAAATTAGACAAAAGTCTGCAAGAAAAGTTAGTATAATAACGACAAAATTCTCTAGCAATTAAGCACGATAAAATTTAATTACATCTACGAGAGCCCTCCAAAAAAACTACTACTTAGGGTCTCTCGGTATACATCAAAGCAAATTTACAATTAAACAAAATTAATGTGTACTTATTGTGACCACACATGTAATAAGTGGCACGTCAGGTATCTCTTAAGCACCCAAAAGTCTCTTTTCAAAACATAAGAAAATTAATACGGTAATATGACCAGTTCTCTGGTTCTAAATTTACATCAAAACGTTCGAAATATTCATTGAAAAATTAGGCACATGGTTGCACTTAGCTGTAATCTCAAAATGGCGGAGGCACGCCAACCGGAGACAAGATGGTGGAGATCCCCCAATGATATATTGCAATTCCACCCAAAATTCCAAGTGAAAAGGGTAGGCACAACTCCCACACAAATCGGAACGGCATCCACAGCGGCCAAACCAGTGCCCAATGTTTGGATGCTTAGCCCTGTACTAACATCCCCAATTTTAATTGGAGATGCACGTTAAAGACTCAGAAGTCACACATAGCACGAAAAGAAAATCAAAATCCAACACGTGGCATTCGTAAATCAGGTAAAGGTATTGCGATAAAATTTACGATAAAACACCTAATTAAGGTATCGATACTTAAGCTTATTTCGTTAAAGCCGCCTAAGCGCCAGTCTATCTTTTAGACATAGTGATAAAATTCACCAAATGAAAATAAGCATATCGTGCACATGCACTTATAACAAGCTCGACTTCGAAAGTGACCCAAACGTGACCTTCCCGGTAGATACGTTACAAGCAAAGAGCACGCAGGTCCAATGATTTTAAATTAGGGCGGGAGTTTCAAATAAACATAATAGGCACAAAACTAAATGGACAATAAAGGGAGTCAACATCGTGACTTATATATAATTAAACACAAACCCTACACATAGCTTAGACGAAAAGAAAATAACCGAAACACTCCTACAATTGTACGTAGAAATTATAAAGTCGGCAGTACGAGAGGGAACTTCATGCTAGACGTTGGCAATCCGTGAAACGCACATCCATCTAGGCGACGTAACCAAACGTTTGACAGATGGAAAACAAAACAAACCTCCAAATGTAGATACAATTTATTACGGAAGAAAACGGATTCTGCAGGTAACTATTGAAATTTTCCCAGCTTTTAAATCACGCTATAAACAGACGGTTAAGAAAACCGATCAAACATGTATTTCAGCGTATCAACGAAACTTAACCCCTACTGCGGATTCCAAGGTAGAATTAATCAGAAGTCTCTAATACTTAGAATAACAATGATGGAGCAGCAAGCGAACTGCAAAACAATTAATAGTATGCCCCATATTCCAAGCACTTCCCCATTTAATACTCCTTGCATTTTTAGTGACATAAACACGAAGGCAGAATATTAATCAGACTCACAAGAGGGTCTATGTCTAGGGATACACATAAACGCAGGCGACAGTAAATACAACGAGGCTGACTGATGTGTCAAAGAATTTAAGAACACAAATAAATGCACTTCGCAGAGTTCGGAAGTAATAAATAAGCAGATCTTGTTAAAACTGAAACAAGGTGTAAAAAGTAACTGCAAATGCAGATAATTCGCATCTACAGGTAGGGTAAAATAAGCTAGAGATAAGATAATTAGAATTAGTTCACAAGATACAGAGTTTCCTTCACATAAAGAGTGTATTTGCTCGATAATACATATTACATATCTATCAATTCCACGGTTCGGGAGTCAGGGCTCTGAAAGCACAATAGAAGGTTTAGCACACACACAGATATACATCAAACGATCTTTGCCAACCGGTAAACCAAACGAGGTACAAGGTTCGCTCAAAAAGTCTCGAGCTCAACAAATTCTACGCACTTAAACAAAGACACATAATCTTACGAGAACTAAATACAAAAGTAAATTTTACAGCATAACAAAACCTACTATGGGATACCCTTTAACTTTAACCTCTAAGTATGGGCGTTGATCGCCGGATACCCGCGATATTACATAATCGAGAAATATTTTACTAGTATTTGAAACAGGATTTATGGTCGAGGCTACCTGAGTGGGAGGGATCTCTCGACCTACGATCGTCTCCCCCTCGGGTTTTCCGAACACTTAGGGCATGAGCCCACAATAACATCTGGATGTCCACATCTATAACAAAATTTCTTTCTAGCTTTAGTGCATGCAATAAATTTATGGCCTCCTTTGCCACAATTGTAACAACGTAAAACCTTACTATTGTTTTCTGAAGGAGCTTTTATTTCACTAACTGAAGGTTTGTTGGTAACTGAAGATTTATTAGTTTGTTCTTGTTCACCACTAGAAGAAGTGGACACAAAAGCAAAATCTGGTTCCACGAAAGTATTACGTTTGCGTGTCGGAGGACGAAAATTATCAGTTCTAAATTTCTTTTTCTCAAGCTTGAGACATTCATCTTCAAGCTCAGCGAGTGTGGAAACGCTAGGTAATTGCATGACATAAAAAGGTGATAAGTTTCTAGAAATGATGCCTAATTGAACATCTTCGGAAGCCTCTCCATAGCGTCTGAACATTGACAACATACATGAGAAATAATCTATAAATGACTCTGAGGGATCTTGAGTTCGGGATAAAATATCTTGAAATAATCTCGATTGGTAGTCTGGTGGTTCATAGTGTTTACAAAGAAGCGCAGATAATGATGGCCAGTCATTAAACCTATGACGATTTGATCTAAACCACAACAAAGCCTTGCCTTCAAATAAATCGATGGCAGATTCGAACAAATCACTTTCTGAAATACCACGTGCAACCCGTAACTCATCTACTCTTTCTAAAAACTGATGCACGGAAAAGTGTCTCGAATCTCCATTAAACTTTAAATTCCACTTTCGAACAGGTGAAAAATTACGCGAAGTGCGCGACACAAGAACAGGGCCTGATGCTTGTGCTGTAGTAGTAGTAATATTAACCGGATTTGATACTTGTGATGAAGTATTATTAACATTAACCGATGGTTCGGGATTGTTTATTGAAACACTCTGTATATCATTTGTAATTTCGTCAACATCAATAGTATCTAAATATTGTAAGAAATTTAATAAGAATTCATTACGTCTTTGAATCTGTTCAGGTGTTAATTGATCTAATGATATCCTATTGACTCTATTAATGCAATGATGTAACCTAGTTCGTATTAGTACAGAGCTATCACCCGGAGTTAAACTGAATTTTTCTATCAAAGGTTTAATTTCATCAAGTTTATTACCTAAAATTGTAAGTTCACTGTCAATATCTAATTTATATTCTGGATAAGATAATGCTTCTTTGTGTTTTTCTAATCTTAACAAAGGTCTTAAAAATTTTCTTAACTCATGTACAGTATCATCGTCTCCTGCAGATAGGCCTCTATATTTCAATTAATAGAACAATTCATCCTTTCGGAGATAACTAACATTTATTGTTAATGATGGCATTATAAAATAATCAAATATTTATACTTAAACAAAAGTGACCTGTTTCTCGAAATATTCCCCAAATTAAAATAAATTTAAATTAAAACAGGACCATACAATTTCTAACCACCCCGTATATACATAAAAAATATAAAAAGAATCCAATAATAAACAATATAAATTAAAATAGTGAATTACTAAATAAAGTAATCAGAAACAAAGCAAAGCGTACCTCTTCCCTCTCATCAATGTGATAAAAATTTACAAATAAATTTTTATTATAAACAAACGACTTAAATGAACAATAAAAATAGAAAGTGAATGCACCGAACACACAAAAGCAATTAAAATTTGCTATTTTTAAGTCGGGCGCCAATGTTACTTAGTGAAATGTCACTTAGTAATGTTACTTAAGGAATGTTACTTAAGGGAAAAACCCCTAATATAAATAAACTAAAATTCAGGGTGCATGAGGAGTGTGTGTTAGAACAGTACATTCACTTACCTTAAAAATAATTATTAATCGCTTATGATTAATATTATTGTTTCCAATTCTAGTTACCCTTGAAGTAGACGGTTGATGTTTTTAATATTTGTGACCCACCCTATATATCTAGCTCAGAGCTTGAGACTACTACTAAAAGATGTTAATGCCCGTTTGCGCCACCCATTTTATTATTATAGAGGCAAGGTCACTGCTGTTGCTGTATAGCAAAATAAAAATGGGAAACTTTGCACTACAATAATATATAGGCCTATCTTCAAGAAAAACACACAAGTTATTAAAACAATAACAATTTATTAACTAAAATAACAATGGTAAATGTGAAATATAAAATTCGGTATCGTAGAGATGTTGTTTAAACTTGAAATATTTATGTCACAAAGATATTATAGCAAAGATCTGATTATAATAATTATTAACTTTTGTTGTCGTAAAAAAAAAGAAGTTACTAAAGTTATTTTATCGGAGATTAATAATTGTCGTTATTTACAAAACAAAGAAACACTGAATTCTAGAGACGGTACGTTAAAAGAAAACAATAGGTTTTGACTTAACTAATAATCTAATTGATTACGGTTGGTGCACCAATTAACTTAGAAAGATCCATAAACTATATATTATTATATATATTAAACACTACTTGATTAAACAATCGAATAAAATAAGTTGATAGTGTACAAGAAAACAAACATATAAACAATAAATATTGAACACAATATAGGATATATGTAGATAAACACAAAAAAGACTTGCATGTGCTTTGTCGTACTTGACTAAATTTTACGTTTATATAAAGAAATTAGACAGTTTTAACTAATTTCACGGCACAACAAAAGATAGAACATGTAAGTACCTGGTAGGTGGAATTGTCGTATTTGCAGAGTTCCGACGGATGATGGTCGTACTGGTTGTATTGGTCCCCGTATGCCGTGTTCGGTCCGTATATGCTAACGCTAGCCGGGCATGGGATGGTAGATGGCGATGAACAAATATCTTTAGATCCAGATTACTTTCCGTTAATTGGGAGGCTCTTAATGCTCCACAATTATTTAATGATAGAAAGAGGCAGATCGCATAACAGCTTATCCATAAACGTCTGGATATTTAGACCTCAATCTATTATAGATATGTGTTGTTCCCGCAGCCTAACGAACTCTAAGACAAAGGGGACTGGTATTTGTAACTTTCACTACCACTTACTGTGTTGTTTTTAATTTCACGTTATATTAATGAATGATGCACTAGTAATCATCAATTTGAACGCGCTCTTCCCTCTTTAAAGACTCGGGAGGTGGGAGAAGGGCAAGAAAGAATATTCGAGAAAGTCGTAGCGTCAGTTGGACGGATGGTTATTCCCCTTAATTTGATGACGCTAGTAGAATAAACAAAGTACGCAGTTTCATGCAACAGGAGACTGTGGGAACTGTTTAGATAAGAAAACTAAAATATAAATATTGCGTCTATGAAATTGAACAAAGCGTTGCTTATAAACTTAATATTTCGAATCGAATATTCTAGATGGAATATATACGACGCAGATATCAATGTTGAAAACTTTAAGACGTGATTTAATTTAGAATATCTTTTGAATTAATACTGATTTGAAAACATGTAACACGTAATATACAGGGATAAATGAATTAATGATCGCCGCTGCTTTTTAAACGTAACAGTTCCTATAAGCAAAAATATTATAGAATGGCTTTGATTCATACAAATTTACCTTACCCTGCTTCGCATGAACAGTGCGCCTCCAAAATTACAATATTTTCATTACCATCATCATCATGTTCTTGTGCAAACAAAATAATTAACGATAGCGGTTTTTCATTTTTTTTCTGGCTTCGAGAGCATTTTGCAGTGACAGATAAGTCGGTTGTAGAGAGCGAAACATTGTGGATGTATTCTTCAGCATAGAATTTATATCCCTTGGATAGTTGGTTCTGAAGAACCCCCTTCCGTTTGAAAAACCTGCTCGCCGAACTTTCAAAAGTGAAACTTTGAAACTTTGCGAAATTCATGATGAACAGTGTTAACTAAAACATTTTAAATATAACCTCAAAGCTAAAAATAACACAAACATAACTAACCCTGTAATATCACCAATTCTGATGTGTTAGTTTTGAAAAAAACTGATTTTTACTGCATGTACAACGGCAAAAATGCTTAAAAAAAGTAAAAAAGACGAATAAAACAAGAATAACACACAAACAGACTGTCAACACAAACGCCGGCTATGCAGTAAATGTTGGGATTTTTGGTCACTGTTGGTGGTAGGGAGAGCCGCGAAGTTTAAAATTTTTCTACCAAAGCCGTCTTTTCTCCTACTTTCTCTTATTGCAAAGTACCATTGCTGTCTCTCTCCCGCGAAAAATATAAAGGTCTATTGTGTACAGATTAACGAAGAAGAAATTTTTAATTACCGAAACAATTACTTTTTCTCTTATAAAAAACATCCATCTATGCCTGTCTTGTGGCAGATTTAATTTATTTCGTTAGTAAATACACGTTTTGAAGCATCCTATTCGCTCTACTTTTGCTGACTTTAACTATCTAATAAACAAATAATAAGGATAATTTTAAAAAAACATTACACGAGGGGCATAAATTCATCAATTCTCTATTGAATAAAGTTTGTTCCATTTTTCTGTCTTATTTATTTTTCAAGAAATTAGTGATTTTCTGGACCACTGTCTATACATCGACAAAACAGGGCAATTCCCCTCTTAACTCTTAATCTGACTTCGAGCCTACACAAAATAACGCTGACTTTTTCAATTTTTTTTAAAATTCAAAAGAAGTATAGAAAAGTCCGTCGAGATGTTTCTTGTACCTAATAAACTTAGACTAAATATAATGACCATGGTACAAAATTAGCCTGAATTTTGGTTTTTTGTGAGATTTGGATCGTGAGAAATTATATATAAAGGTGCCAATCCACAATGAGAATATCTCATGAAATTTTTGTCTCATGCAACACAAATCGCAGGATAACTTCAATTTAATTGTGGAAACAGAGACCTGTTCCCACATTTAAGATTAAAAATGTGGGACAGGTCTCTGTTTCCACAATTAAATTGAAATTATCCTGCGATTTGTGTTGCATTTAAGTACAAACTGTGGTTTTGTGACACTTTTAGTTAAATGAAACAGACACTTTTGTGCGTCATCTCAGACTCTCAAGTTTCAGCTTTATTATTTACATTAACACGTACTTACCATTTTCAATAAATTCACTAGGAACTGCATTTTTCGTTAACAATTTACGTTTGTTGTTTATCAAAATATCTTTCGGTAAAAAGTGATTTTCGCAAATTAATTAATTTTTTAAATCTGATATGTCCATAAGCGCAATTTTCTTGTTCCCACAATTTTTCTCCAATTCTCAGCTCGCTCGCAATTTTTCACAGGAAATTTGAAGAAACTAATATCTTTTTTCAATTTTATTACTTTTGAAACAGTTATTATAAACACAAATATGATTTGCTGTGGTACTCATTTCAACAACTTTTAAATAACGACGAAGAATATTATCAACTTTAAAAATATAAGGGATAACCACACGATACACCTTAAGAAACAACGGCGGCTATAGCAATAAGAAACAGGTATAATATACGTTTAAACACCACGGGCGTTTGCTTACGACTGGGAAATCTCGGATCCTCTACACTACCAGCGTTCCTAGATATCGGATCCTGCATGGGCTACGCTATTTAACATATACCTTGCGTCTTTTTATAGATTCTTTCACTCAACGCAATAACTCAGTCAAACTTGCCTAAACCCAATTTTTAATAATAATCTTCTGAAAGATGACTTTTTTCCTTCGAATCCTAATTCGGGAAAATTGCTTACCTGGTAAACAGTATTTATAGTGGGTCTTTGTTCATTTGTCACCGAGAAATTATGAATTATGCGACGAATGGCCTCTTCCCCGCTGTTATAAACTGCAGATTTCACACTTGGTTTTGACAATTCAGGTTTTGGCGTTGTTAAACTTGTGCTTGCACGCCCCTCTGCAACAATTCTTGAATCTGAAGTTCTGGAAATACCAGTCGCTTGACTCACTGTTGCCAAAACGTTACCTATTAAAGAAGGAAGAATAACTAATAATTGCAACTTTTAATTTTTGTTTTATGACTACTTTAATGTTTAAATTGAAAAAATAATTTTAAAAAATGCATTGATTACCTTTATGTGTGTGTTGCTTGAAGTATTTCGACATTGATTTCTTCATTAACTCGGTCTCTATTAATTTTGTGGAAGTTTTTTGTTTGTTTATCAATTAATCTATTATGAACTAAATTGTTTAATATTTTTAAATTCTCTGAATGGTTTTGTATATATTGTGTGATTCGATTTTCTTCGTTCATTTCAAAAGGGTTTTTATAATCGAGTTTACCGCGAACAATTTGAAAGGGTGTATAGTTTGTTGCGCCATGTATACTATTATTATAACAAAGTATAGCATATATCATGATATTCTTTATTTGTTCACGGGGCTTTTGTTTTAGTAATATTCTAAGGGATTCATCTAGAGTTGAATGGAATCTTTCTACCGGACTGTTACTATTTGGATTGTATATTATGGTGATATAATGAATTTCAATCTCATGAGTTTTGCAAAATTCTTGAAATACATCGTTTTTAAATTCGACGCCATTATCAGAAGTTATTTTTCTGGGAATGCCAAATTGTCTTATAAATTCTATGATTTTGTTCGTTGTTTCTATCGAATTTAAACTTTGAATTGAATATGCTTGTCCGAATTTGGAAAGACTATCTATAATAGTAACAAGGCATTGTCCTGCGAACTTATATGTATCAATGTACACGTGGTCAAAGGGTTCATGCCCTATAGGTGTGGGTTTGAAGACAATTTTTAGGATGACGTTCATACTTGAACTTTTGACAAATATCACATAAATTGATATAATCTTTAACATCTTTATCTATATCTGGCCAATAATAAACTTGTTTAATTGATTTGATATTTTCTTGGATTCCGCGGTGGCATGTTTTAGTTTCATGATATAATTTCAGCTTGCGTTCTTGTTCGTCAAGAATATCTGATACGAATTTGGTTGATATGTTTAGGCTAAAAGCTTTGCTTTTGAAATATTGTTGTATCATGTTTACAAAAGGGATTTCTAAGTTTTTGTGTTTGAAGTACAAGCAATAGTGTTTAATAGGTTCAAAATAGGTAGGTATTTGAAAGTGAATGCGGTTATTATTAAATATTTTATGTTTGCTAATTTTGCAATCTTGTGTTTGATCTATAGAACACATAATAATTTGGTTTTTAAATTTATTAAGGTTTTTTTTTCTGTATACGGGATTTCTAAGACATGATTCTCGATATTAGAGTGAATAGTTTCCTTGTCTGTACTTAAATGTAGGGGGTTAATAAATCGTTCTGAGGTATGTTTATTGCAGGAGGATCTGGAATTTGATATTTTGAAGCTTCTTCAGAGACAAATTTGTCAATATCATCTAAGATGTCATTTAGATCACCTGGGTTTGCTATGATGGAAAAGTTATCGAGAGTATCAATAGGATTAATTTATACTCGCTAAAGGGCATCAGCGTTTATATTTAATTTGCCCTTTTACTTTCTTATACGTAGTATAAGGAAGTATTGTGATGATGAAAATTTTCGACCTCGAGATTTTTGCAGATGTCCACGTTTTGAAGTCTCCTGATACCGAAAAAGTGGTTTTTAAAAAATGTCTCTGTGTCTGTGTGTGTGTGTCTCTGTGTGTGTGTGTCTCTGTGTGTGTATGTCTCTGTGTGCGTATGTCTCTGTGTGTGTATGTCTGTGTGTGTGTCTGTTGTGTGTGTGTGACCACGATAGCGGTCAAACCGCTGTAGATATCAATTTCAAATTTTGTATGTACGTGTATAATCTCCCTCTTGAGATCTGATTAGTTTTTCAATAAAATCGGTAGACCGGAAGTAGTAGTTTACTGCAGCGCAAAAATCGAATTTTGCCAATATTTCGTCAACTACTAAGTTTAAACAAATTTATAAAGAATTCATATATACTTAAAATTAAAATTGAGAATAATTTTATTTAAAAAGTTTTTCGAAATTCCTACCGGAAGTAGGTCTTTTACTCTTATCGAAAATCAGTTTCTTGCAAATATTTTGCAAGTCATGCTTTTTAGACAAGTACGTTACGGGTATAAAAGTATTTAAAACATAATTTTCAATATCTTTTGTATAAAAAAAATTTTTAAATTCAGACCGGAAGTACCACTTTTACTCTTATCGAATAGCGATTTTTTGCAAATATGTCGAAGTTATGCATTCTATAAATATTTATCGTATAGTACAAAAATATTTAGTACCGGATTTGCAATATTTTTTGTATATATGAAATTTCAAAATTCGGACCGGAAGTAGCACTTTTATTCTTAGCGAGTAGCACTTTTTTGATAATATCTTGCAAAGTATGCATTCTATAGTGATTTATTAAGAGAATAGAAGTACTTAGAATAGGATTTTGAATAATTTTTGTATAAAAAAATTCTTAAAATTCTATAATTTGAAACGCTCATACGTATAAGAATGTCGTGTGGTGGCCACACCTCATTTTTTATAAATGATTTTATAGTCATATTCCTCAAGCTTCAATAGCCACCTAACTAATTTGGAGTTGGGTTCCTTAAGCGAAAATAACCATTCTAATGGTTTACGATCAGTAATTATGTTAAATTTCATTCCAAATAAATAAGGTCTAAAGTATTTTACCGCCCAAACAATAGCTAACAATTCTTTTTCAATAGTGCTGTAATTGACTTCAGCAGGGTTAAGGGTTATTGATGCATAGGCTACAGATAAATCTTTACCTATAGAACCTTGTGAAAGAATAGCACCTATGGCAAAATTCAATGCATCAGTAGTCAAATTGAAAGTCTTAGAAAAGTCTGGATGTTGAAGAATCGGATCATTCATTAAGCTGGCGTTTTATTGTAACATTTGAGAAACCCAACCCAAGTTGTTCCTTGATCTTTTCTGTTGTAGTGAAGGGATTTGTCAATACCCACTGTTCTATTTGAGCAATTTGGTGCTGACTTAAACAAGGTTTCCGGCCGGTACGTGGCAAATTCCTAAGTGGTCTCTCTTCAACATTGTTGTTCCGGTAGCGAGAAATCCAACGCTGAGTTTGTCTTATCTGTAAATGCAACAAACTAATGAACAAATGAACTGTCAGTTTCTATGACATTTGCTTACCGATAAATCCACTTCATCCGCAATTTGCTGCTTAGTGTAACCAAATTACCAAAGGGCAATAACTTTACCCCTTGTTTCTAACGACGTTTCACGATGCTGATTTTCAGCCATTATTATTTGCAAATAATGATGAACACAACTATTACTTGCTTAAGGAACTAAGAAATAAAGCAGAACGGCAAACTCTTGGTTGTTGTGATAAGTAGTGAGAACTATGAATTATTGTCGAGGCAACGAGAATTGATACCCGGTGAGGGGATGAAATTAGGTGAAGTTTATTACGTAACCTTCCACCTTCATATCACTACAAAGCTTCTCCTCTTCTCCTTTCGGCGGTTACGTCGGCAGAATGGAATTTGTGTTTACTTCTTACTTCTTTAATTAAAATAATCGTAAAAATATACCATACTTATATGATTATATGCATTTCTTGTTTTTAGTTACTAATCTTTTCACCCAAACAAAGATTTAAATCTCAACTCGTTTTGAGATTTCGTAAGTGCTTTCTGGGAATTGTTTACATTTTAAAGTAGATATACTATTCCCGCACGCCGATATACAGTGTGGCCCAAAAGTCGCGCAACCGAATGAAAAAAAAGAAATGAAATTGTGTAGTACAAATACTAAATTTATTCTTCTATAATAAAAATAATACAAATATGTTTGAACAAAAACTGACTCTTTGGGATCACAGCTTATGTTCGAAGTGTCCTCCACCTTCTTCAATGCATCTCAGACATCGCTTTTTAACCGCGTTACAAATGCGCCGAAGTAATTATTTGTCATCATTGAGTTTGGCGACTTCTTCGGTTATAACATTTTTCATGGTCTCAATATCCGGCAACTGATGATGGAATACCTTATCCTTTAAAATACCCCACACAGCCAAATCTAGTGGGGTTACGTCCGGAGATCTCGGAGGCCATTCGACTTGACCTCTTCTTCCAATCCATCCGGGGAAGAATTCGTCAAGAAATTCGCGAACAATTAAAGCGTAATATGCTGGAGCACCATCTTGTTGAAAAGTTAAACATTGACCAGCAAACATTGGGTTATTGGCAAGTTCTTCACCTTGTTCCATCAATAAATCGAGGTATGCAACACCTGTTACAGTATTGTCGAAGAAATAGGGGGCGGAGATTCCGAAGGCGCAAACACCAAGCCATACCGTTACTCCAGGCACGTTTAATTCTTCTTGAACGGTGATATGCGGATTTTCAGTGGACCAGTACACACAATTGTGTCTATTGATGCGCCCATTTAATTTAAATTGAGCTTCGTCCGACCACAAAATTGTTTTGAAGAAATTTTGAATGTTACCACTCTGTCCAACCCTTTCCCTCACAAACATAGTACGACGCTGTTCGACACGATCTCCAGATACAATTTTTGTCAAAGGGAATCTTGGAGAATGCTTTCTGTCAGTTACTTCAATCAATGATTGACAGTAGTTAGTTGTCAAATGAGAAATTTGTCAGTTTTTGTGATATATTGAACTGAACATATTATATGTTATTGAATTTATTTATTAAAGTTCTTAATAAAACGATTGGTAACATATTGGCGCCCAACTTAGTGGCTTTGTGATCGCGTAGTGATCAAGGACCCATTAGCACCTATCAAGATGCCAGGAGGAAAAAGGAACAGGAAGGACCGCCAGAGCAGCGATTTCTTGGCAGTTCCACAGCCGGGAACTCCACAGCATCAACTATCGGAAGTTCCAGATCTGGGAACTTCACAGCATCAATCATCACCTCAAGCCTCTAACCTAGAAATACAGTTGGCCATTCTCGTTAGCGAAATGAAATTGATGAATGAGCGAATACAGGCCATAGAGAAGAACAAAATTGCCAATCCTGATACCATCATCAACGTGGAACATGAGGAAATGCCAAAATCTGCGGACATCCATAAAGCAGATGCAGCTACCATAGCCTTCTTCGAAACCCCCATCAATGATGGACCAGAAACAGTACCTGAGCCAACGATTGCCCAAGCGTTCGTTAACAATTCTAGACAGTTAACCATCAGGGAGGTAGACCACTGCTATCATCAAGTATGTTATCATGCATGTCAACCAATCCAAACAACTACTTCATCTCCAAGACCGTATGGTGGCCATTTAACAGAGGATCCAGAAGTTTTCCTCACCAGATTATTGACTCATCTGGACGGACACGTCTTGGAGGTACCAACAGACGTCGATGTTGCGGTGCAACCGTTTCTCGTGGACGAAGCCTTAGCCTGGGCAAAGAAAAATGCGGGTGGATTCGACACGTTAGTAGAATTCACTTACCGTTTTCGCCGAGAATTTTTGAGCCCACTAAGACGAAGGGCTCTGCAGAAAGCATGTGAAATAAAGCAGAAACCAAATGAAGACCCTGCCACATTTATCACAAGGCAGAAACGACTTTGTAAGCGTCTTAATCCACAATGGCCGGAAGATGAGTTGGTGCAACATTTAACAATGCTGCTAACTGAACAATATTGTATACAGATCGCCCAAGCCAATCCAACATCAATGAGAGAGCTACAAGAAGCCGTCGAAAAGTGGTCTAATATTTTCATGAACTTCTCTGATATAACACCGCAGACTAGCCAACGATCATTATCAATTAAGAAAGGGGTTACTAGTCCGACGTCGTTACCTAAGTGCTGGTTTTGTCCTGGTCATCACTACAACGGGGACTGTCTCCATCAGCCTGCAGGTTTTGCGGCACGACACACACCAGTCGCCCGGAATTCGGGGGGAAGGAGAAGGGGCCGTCCCTCAGACAACGCAGGAACGGCCCTAATTACCACACCATCGCCCGGGAACACCATTTCCATAAGATTAAAAATAGGCGACAGCTTCGTTCTAGCCAGAATAGACAGCGCTGCCAGCCGTAATCTCATCAAAACCAAATGGATCACTGGGCCCATTACCATCACACCGAGGGTTGAATTCTCTATGGCATTGGATAACCACACCTTCTCCACGAATCGAAGTGGAATCCTGAAGGCTTCCGCTGGTGAATACCATTTTCAATGTAATGCTTTGTTGGTTGATAACTTACAAACGGATATTATTTTGGGACACCCCTGGCTACAAGAAAATAAAGCCGTAATAGACTACATACGAGGATGCATGCATGTAGGAATCAGACGGCGGGAAACCATTTTTTTTAACAAAGTCCAACCACAACATACCGCCCCTGAAGTGGATATGAAAAGTGTACCCGTTGAAATGGAAGGTTGGAGCCCGACCCAACGAGACGTCTTCCGTAACACCTTGAACGAATTTAGAGTACTGTTCAATGTAGGTGGTCCCATAAACACCACAACCACGACTAAGCATGTTATCAGATTAAAGGATAACATGCCAATACGAGTACCACCTTATAAGTATACGCCCCAGAAGAAACGAATAATCGCCGAACAAGTAGAAGAAATGTTGGCCACACGGGTGATTAGACCTAGTCATAGTGGTTATAGTTCACCTATCGTTATCGTCACCAAAAAAGACGGTAAGCCAAGGTTCTGCGTGGACTACCGCCGGCTGAACGACCGTACGCGGGATGAGGTTAGTCCACTTCCACCCATTCAAGAATCTTTGAGAGACTTGGGAACTGCGAGGATATTTACGACTCTAGACCTAAAAAGCGGATATTGGCAAATTGAGTTAGATGAAGACTCTAAACCAGTGGTTCCCAAACTTATTTTGCCTACTGCCCACTTTGAGAATAAATTATTTTTTAGCGCCCCCATTTTTTCACCTACTCAAAAACCACTATAACTTCAAATTAAATTAATTATTGTGAGCTATATTAGCGGAGATTAAACATTCATTCTAAACGAGACTTTTACTATGGGTTATAGTAAAAGTCTCGTTTAGAATGAATGAGTTAACTTGAGACCTGAGCGTAGTAGGTAGTACACAACGGCGCTCAGGTCTCAAGTTAACTTTTACGGGCTACACCTGCCAATGAGAATGATTATTGAAACGCAACTTTATAGTATTCAGACAAAGTATCTTTTATTCAAAATTCAAAATAAAACAAACATAATCGATTCTAATATAAAAACTAATGTGAAGGATGAATCTGATGCTGTTTAATAAGTTTGTTGATATCAGGTTCCAATTTACTCAAGAACAGCCGCAAGTCACCACGTTCGGTAACATGCAAACGATTTCTCTTTTTAGTAAGCAGCGTTGCTACAGCACTAAATCCACGTTCACACAAATATGACGATGGGAATGCTATCAAGAATCGTTGAATGATTGACCACAATCCAGGGTACAATTGCGGGATCGGTTTTTGTAGCCAAAATTCTTGGTAGCCATTTTTGAACTTGATTTTTATTTCCTCGTTCGTTGTCAATTCTATAAGTTCTTCTTCCAGATGTGGTGATATTGCTGTGTTGACATTTGAAAACGGATCCAACACCCAGTCTGGTATTTCCAAGTTCAAAATATCCTGGTATCGTTCGGTGAAGTCAATGTGGAGCTTTTCCAAATGTTGGCAGTAGGCAAACAAGTCGTCGTTACTGCAGGATACTGATAAATTCGGAAAATTATGAAACTCACGTCTGCCCATATTCTTTTTGTGTAGAAGCATGTCGCGGGGTAATTACCACAAATTTAATTAACGATGATAATTACCGAAGATCAAATAACTTCCACTAATCCGCAACAGTACTGGATGCAGAGAACAAAACTACTTATGCCGGCCGCTCACGCTGCACCCAGTGATCTCGGGGTCGTTTTAAACTTAATACAATAAGGGGATTTCTCTTATTACTAATTGACTAATTAGGTGTGTATGTGTGCTGTTAAAAAAAAAAGAAGGTGACAAAACTTACGTACCTTTACGGTCCTAGAGCCTTATGCTCTGTCACTCGTTCCTCGCCCGTCGGGTAGATGATATGGATAATTTGAAATTACTAATTGAACTCTCTAGGTGGTTGATGAATAATTGCTTCACTGATTTTATTGTAAAGTAAGCTGTTATCTTAGGGCGCCACTCGCTTCGTTTGATAAGATGTTAATGAAGTATCACATTAATTAGTAATTCCCAATTAAAGGGCTGTCAATGAAAAGAAGCGAGAAGATTTCACTGAGCTTATTATTATTACCACAATGAACGGTGAGGGATCAAATTGACAACACAGATATAAGGAAAAGTTAACAAGGTTTATTACAACAATAAAAGAAAAATGGGTAACATACAATATGCAAAATTCCAAACTAACACATACGTCAAATGCAATAAAGGTAATTTATAACAGTAAATAAATAATTGGTAATTTTCCTAACTGTGAATTTCTCTACATTAGAATAAAGTAAGAATATCCTACACACTAGTTGAAAGTTACACAAACATTTAACAGGTAGAATAGTACATACAAAAGGGGCTGGTTCAGTTAAAATAATCAACTCATTGATAAATAATATTACATTGCTAAATTTATAATTCAATACGCCAGCCTTTTCTAGCACACAAATATATGTCTAATTTCATTACAGTAACCTAATGTACAATTACTAAGTGGTGAATATTATATGACAAATACTATGACTGATACTATTACATAACACATACTCCAAATATTCGGTAATCAATGACTAATTACTTTAAAAAGAAGAACAAATAAACTTCTAAATCTGATCCTACTTTCTCCGTCGGATTACAATGAGTAACATGTTCAAATAATAAAGTGACAAATAACCAAACAGGTCTTGGTCGTGTTTCAGTAGAAAAACAAAGCGTAAATACCTTTGAGACAACTGATTTGTAGCTTCAATAGCGGCCTGGCCAGGGCTGTCAGCGGTCCTTGTCGAAGAGGTCTTGGTTTTCTATGGAGTACTTCTCCCGTCGGGTAAAGATCAAAATGTGAATTATATCCCCAACATGGGTGGCTCGGATTGGTACTGCTTGTCCCAAAGATCAGCAGATTTCCCCAACCGAGGTTACACAGCAAGAGCACTTAGATCGTCTTGTGACGAATTCACTAATGGAATTTTAATTATGTGCTCTAGCTAAACACAATTTTTGCTTCCCGCGGAATACTTTAGATTTTATTTAAACATTCGAACCGCGAAGACTAACCCTCGGCCACTGGGTAAGTTTGACTCTCTTAGGGTACTTTTAGATGGATAATGAATGTAATCTGGTAGCGCTTGCCCTTCTTAAAGATTCATCCCCGGCACGGAAGATGATACGTCATACGTTCTGGAATATTTGGTAACGCGTGCATGGAAGGCGTCTCAAAGTCGGGCCCATTTCAATTCTCACGCCATTCCCCATACAAAGGGCTATTGATAAAATACTCGGATTTGTGACGCCAAATTTTTGTCTTCAAGGTAAATATTCTTTTTACCTTGGATAAAATGCTTTTAGAAGAATTTTTAATACGGAGTTGCAAATACATTATAAAGAGTCATTTATTCAAAAAGGAAAAATAAGCTTGGCTGTGGACATTGCAATACATTTATTTTTAAGATTAAAATATAATTTTTCGTAGCCGAAATAATAACTGCATACAGCGTGAGCCAAAAGAAAAAAATATTACGATTAATTTGAAATTCGCGTGTACTCTACTAAATGTTAATTTAAGCAAATAGATATTATTTATTATTTTGATATTAAATTAATTATTACTTGTGAAGTGCCAAAAGCACGCAACAAGCAGTTTGGCTGCGAAAGCAGCAACGACATTTTTTGTTTTAATTAAATTTAGTTCATCGCCTTGCAGTTGGAGATTCATGTTGTTGAACAATTTATACAGGTCTGTCATGTAAGCTATATCATTTTTTGATGTAATGAGCTTGTTGCGCAATTCTGTATCTTTAGTTTCCAAAAACTCTATCACAGAGTCAAACAGGTTGTAAAATCGAGTCAGACAATTGCCTCTTGATAGCCAACGAACTTCGGTATGAAACAACAAACGGTTGAAATCTTCGTCATTAGTAACACAAAGCTGATGAAATAATCTATCATTCAAAGAGCAGTTACGGATTTTATTGACTGCTTTGATGACATATTGCAGTGATTGAAATAGTCGTTCACTTAAATTTCTAGCAACCAAATGTTGTCTATGAATAACGCAATGTACAGCAAGGACATCTGGAATTTTATTTTTTACGTACGCTATGAAGCCTTTATGGCACCCTGTCATAGCCGGAGCGCCATCCGTAGCAACTGATATAATATTTTTCAAGGGAATCTCTTTCTCATCACAAAACTTTTCCAATGTATTGAATATGGTTTCGCCTTTTGTATCGGTCTCTAAATTTCTAGCAAACAATAGTTCTTCACATATTTTCTCATCTTTAATAAACCTCACGTAAGACAGCAACAATGCTTCATTAGTTGGTAAAGTGGACTCATCGAGCTGAATTGAGAATTGACTAGTCCTCAGATGATTGCACAATGATTCTTCTATGTTTCCGGCCATTTCATCAATTCGTCTTTGCACAGAATTATTACTCAAAGGAATTTTTCCGATAATATCTGCGGCCGGTTTATGAAGCACAGTAGTTATTACTTCCTTTATTGCTGGCAAAATTAACACTTCTCCGATGTTGTGTGGTTTGCCTTTTTGAGCAATTAACAAAGAGATGTTGTACGAAGCTCGAAGTCCGTCGTCATCTTGCTTAGCAGCCGCCGAAAAGAGTTTTGCTACACTTGGCCGAGTATTATGCTTCTTCTCTAGGTCTTGAAAATATGCTACATTCTTGTCTTTCTTATCTGGATGCATTTTATTCAAATGATCTTGAAGTCTTGGCATAGAAGGCACAAAGGCGACGATGGGTTTGTAGGATTTTCAATGAATCCGAATTTAATATATTCCGCACAGTATTGCCGTCTCTTCTTTTTTACTTCCGACATTGTTTTGTTTTGAGAAATACGTAAGTATAAGTGTTGAACTTAAGTACTGCTTATCTATTACGCGCGAAACCGCAAATGAAAATAAAATAAATATTACGTTGTTTATATAGGATTGCATAAGCAGCACGCACCGACAGGAATAAGACAAACATGCATAAACTCGTTTATCTCATTCGACGCTCAATCGTACTCAACAAGTAAGAACAAGTATTCTATGAACCAGCCGATTGATACAGTTGCCTTTTTATTTGTTTGTTTGTGTCTCTTTTCGTTTCGAAACGGAGCGACCGATTGATATGTTTTTTATTTTATTTATTCAATAAAACAGGACAGATATATGAACTACTCGGAGAGAAATATCGAACCGAGTTGGTTTGAGCAATCTCTTAATTAATATTAGTTGATGTTCACAAGCTGTAGTCGAGAGTAGGGATGGGACATCGGTGGGTAAACATCGATATCAAACATCGATGTTAACATCGTTGATCAACATCGATGGTTGCAAAATATCGACTACCAAACATCGATGTTTTTAAACATCGATAATTATATTTATAGATTTATTTTTTGGCAGTTTAACAAAAACTTTATTATAACTTAATTAATTTACGTCCTTAACAAAATGATATAAAAGATATCACTATTCAAAAAAAATAATAAAAGAAATATATACATTTATAATATGTAGTTAACTTTAGAAACTACTCAAAAAAAACTATATAAAAAAACAATATTATGCAATTACGCATGAAACAACCACATGACTTAAATCGTCTGATACTTAAAAAATATATACATTTACGTGTATCAAAGCTTTTTAAGAGAACGATTTTTATTTGGGATTTTATAGTCTTGCATTTTTTTTTGACTACGCTGGCAAATACCGAGATACATATGGATATGGTTTTATATTTCTGATGTGTCATCTTGCATTTAATACGTGTATCGTCGTGTATGATTGTACGCACTAGGGAATTTCCCGAATAAGTATACATCGGTAATGTCTATCTCCCTTCTTTTTCTATGAAAATACGTTTACCTCCTTCACTTATTCTGCATGCATACATAATTTAACTTTTATTCTGCACATTAAAAGTACTATAAATTTATGTATTTAATTATATATTATTTAAATATTTATACTGAGTAATATTTAAAAGAGCCTAAAATGAAATATTCGAATTTATATGATATAGCACTGTGAAATTTAAATACTTCTTTTATTCGTAGACAATTTTACATCCTCGTAGCCTGTATGTGAGCTGTTAATTTGGAAACATTTTTGTATTTGTCAACAGAGGACGCTGTTTTATTTTGTGATTAGTGCAAATACATTTTGTCAAGCTTAAAAGTTCGATGTTCACTATATTTCTTCTAACATCGATAGTTTATCGATAAATCTAAATTGCAAACATCGATGCAAAAACATCGAACATCGATCCTAAAATATCGATGTTCAATGAACATCGATGTTTATCGCCCATCCCTAGTCGAGAGTCGAGAGCTCAGTCGGTGTCTAAGAGTCCTCCTAGATTCTAGATGAAATTACAAATCGCCCCCTAAGCCTTTACACAACGCCCCCATTTTTTTTCTGGGTCTCTTACCGCCCCCCTTTAGACCTGCAGCGCCCACAAGGGGGCGTTATCGCCCACTTTGGGAACCTATGCTCTAAACCCTTCACTGCTTTCACCACACCAGACGGGGCGACTTATGAATTTAATGTAATGGCTTTCGGCCTCAAGGGGGCGCCCGCAACGTTTCAAAAACTCATGGCCCAGGATGTGCTGGTGGGATATCTACAAGAGTTTACCATGGCCTATTTGGATGATATTATCATATATTCTAACGATATGGAGGAACATCTATACCATATCCGATTAGTGCTCGAACGACTAGAGCAGCATGGACTCCGGTTGAACCTTCAGAAATGTCATTTCGCCAATACCTGTCTCGATTACTTGGGTCACCAAGTGACAGAAGAAGGTAACCAACCCCAGTCGGCCCATGTCAAAGCCATCCAAGAAGCTGAACTTCCAAAGACAAAGAAGTCCCTGCGCCATTTTCTGGGTACCATAAACTGGTTAAGAGACTACATACCGAACGCTTCAAGCATTATGGCCCCGTTGACAGATCTTCTGGCCAAAAATACCACGTTCAGATGGACGGATTCAGCCGCGGAAGCCTTCCAGGTTATCAAGACCGCCGCCTCAAAGCCTTTATTTCTGCATCGACCGAATCTCAAGCAACCATTTGTGTTGCAAACCGATGCCAGTTCCATCGGGGCTTCGGCTGTACTGTATCAGGAGGAGGACGGCAAGCGCAAGATTATCAATTACGCCAGTTTGCGATTTAATAAGACCGAGCAACGCTACCATGTGAATGAACAGGAGTGTCTGGCTGTGGTTTGGGCCATTAGACGATATCGTCACTATCTGGAAGACCAGCCATTTAAATTACGAACCGACAGTAAGGCCCTCACCTGGGTACATAACTTCAGGGAGGCCAAATCAAAATTAATGCGTTGGTCGCTCCTTCTCCAGGAGTTCACGTACACCGTAGAACATGTGCCAGGCAGACACAACGAACTGCCAGACATCCTTTCCCGACATCCTGGTACGGAAGAAACGTGTCCGACTTTAGAAGAAGCCGACCGATTGGTACTCGATACTGTTACACCATGGCAACACCCGACTCTTCAATACGTAAGCCTAACGCAGGAGGAGGAATCAATACTTCATGTAATCCAGGATGCGCAACAGAATGATCCCGACACTCAGGAAGTGGCCCAACGATTACTCCAAGAGTCCCTGGATACGAAGCCCCAGGAGTTCGTCCTCGAAAATGGCCTGGTGAGGTATCGAGAGAGACAACATCAGCCAGTATTTGTACCCAAGACCGCCCGACTACAGGTGCTCCATCGGTACCACGACCACTTTACTGCTGGACATCCAGGGACTGAAGAGACGTACCGAGTAATCACTGAAAGATTCCATTGGCCAGGAATCCGGGCTGAGATCATCGACTACGTCCGGGGTTGTAGATTATGCAACACTTTCAAAAGAGGACCAATCCAAGAAAAGGCCCCTCTTAGACCTCACACTTCAAGGCAACCATTTGAGATATTATCGGTGGATATAATCGGGCCACTGACGAAAACGCGCTCCGGAAAAAGGTTCGGGGTGGTCATCATGGACCTGCATTCCCGATGGGTAGAGGCCCAGGCAGTCAAAACCATTAACACCAGCGTGGTCACTAGTTGCCTTGAGAATGTGTTCTATCGCTTCGGATATCCGATGGCCCTTCTGACTGATAATGGCCCTCAGTTTACGTCCAAAACATGGGATGCCGCACTAAAGAAATGGCAGTGCTACCACTGGACGACTCCTATATACCATCCTAGGGGAAATCCAGTGGAACGCCGAAATCAAGAATTGAAGAAGGGTTTGGGGATACAGTTGGAAGGAGAAACTCCGGAGCGGTGGGACGAGAAATTGGGCCAAGTACTATACAATCTCCGCACACGCCAGAATGCAGCCACCGGGTACTCGCCATCGAAGGCTTTGTTTGGTTTTGAACTTCGGAGACCAGGGGAATGGAGAGATCCATCTCGAGGAGAACCAGAATCCAGGGAACAGAGAGAACGAAAGATACTTTTCAATCAATTGCCCTACCGGGAACGGCGATATGCACAACCAAACGCACCGATGCCCATACAACCCGCGCCCGGGGATTTGGTAATGGTACGTGCATATGCATCACCAGGACAGCCGTTCGGGCCCAAATGGATGGGTCCCTACCCGGTGAAAGACGTCGTTGGGCCAACAGCTATCTGGGTAGAACGGTCAGGAGGTCAGTGGGCAAAATACCATATCGATCAGGTGCGAATTGCCCAACCAATCAATGCAGCTGGTTCACGGCGTCCGGAGAGCCAGGAACTAGTTCCACTACAGGACCCATCTCAGGAGCCCCAGCCCGGGACCAGCCAACAGTAGGACAGACGCAGCTGAGAATCTTAGACAGAAGGCATTTCCCTAAAGACATCAACGTATCTGGAGCATCAAACGAATCAGCGTCTTTCAAGAAGGGGGGGCGTATGTTACCACTGGGGGCGTATGTTACCACTCTGTCCAACCCTTTCCCTCACAAACATAGAACGACGCTGTTCGACACGATCTCCAGATACAATTTTTGTCAAAGGGAATCTTGGAGAATGCCTTCTGTCAGTTACTTCAATCAATGATTGACAGTAGTTAGTTGTCAAATGAGAAATTTGTCAGTTTTTGTGATATATTGAACTGAACATATTATATGTTATTGAATTTATTTATTAAAGTTCTTAATAAAACGATTGGTAACATATTCTATTGTTACCGATAGCTTTATTCATAGTAGGTGGGCCACGGCTTAACTCTCGATAACAATTTATAAATAATCAAACACAATTTATATTACTTTTTTACTAATCAAAACCAGAAATAATACAGACATTCAAAATTCGACAAAAATGTCAAATTAACAACTCACTTCTCATTATCTGACATAACTCATAAACAAACATTCATTGACAACCGTATTTTAAAATCCAATCGCACTTGACCTGGAGAACATGTCGAACAACGTCGTATGATTGTAAGGCGGTAAAGAGGCAACGGTAACATACGCCCCCCCTTTGAAAGACGTTGTTTCGATTATTTCTCCAGGTCCGTTGACTGGTCCCGGGCTGGGGCTTCTGCGATAATTGTAGGGCTGCTCGTAGGATCTAATGGAGTGTTCGTGGTTGGTCCATTTCTCTAGACGGACCTGGTCGGCGTGTTTTTTGGCAGGCGGATGCCCGGATCAAATGGCCTATGATCCGGTGTCTTCCAGCGAGCTCGATCCATTTACTTGTAGGATCGACGCTGCTGACTATTCAGTGCGGTTGCTTTGGTAGTTATTGGAACATGCTGCTACCGGATCTACGTCGCATTAAGATAACGGATGAATTAGGAAATGAAACGGAGAATCGCAATAGGGGTTGTTAAACAGGATAACGCAGGGCCGAGCTAACTCTGTCGCAGACGGCGTGACGGTTCAAGAAATTAAGAACACCTAGAAGTAGAGCGTCGGTCGGCAACGACGCTAGCGACGTTGTCCGGGCACCAGGACACTATGCTATCTACAGATAACCTACCTGCGCCTCCTACGAACTACCACTGGCTGTGTCCCTCCAGCGGGTTACCTATTGAACACCCTGTATATTCGTAGCACTTAATCTTAAGTACGTGCTTGTCACAAAAATATTTAAGATATGCAGAGGTAAAAGAAATAAAAGATAAGGTATTACGTAATGTAACAAAGTTTAATTTATTCTTAACGTGTGTTGAAAATTTGTTTTTTTTTAAAATAGAAGTTGAAGTTAGGTTATACAAAATAGCAAGCGTTGAATGAAAAGTTAATTTAGGTAAAATGAAAGAAACTAGACAGTTGATAATATATAAACCAAGCGTTAGGTAACATGTATGCAATTTGAAAGAAAATAACAAGACTTAATAATTTAACATAATCTCTGCGCTTCAGCAGAAGTTGGTCGGTTGCAGAAACGTTTCTTCACCTCACATTAGGTGTACAAGAGTTTTCAAGGACACGCCACAACGGCAATGTCGATACAAAGGTGTAAATATATAAATTTATAAGCGCAAGAAAATTAATAAATCAGTTTTAAAGACTTAGTCTAAAATGTGAAAAATTCGCTAAATAAAAAAACGCCAGGTTTGATTACATGAACTGAATTAAATTACTTGAAGGTTGTTTATTGTCAAAGTCAAAAAAAAAAATTAAAGGTAAAATTTAGAAAAGAAATTTCATAAAAATACATTAAAACCCTGAGCTTCGAGAACCAAAGTTTGTTACTACAGAAATGAATTTATCTAGCTCAGGTAAATTAATTGATCAACGGAAAGGCAAAATTTACAATCTTACAGCAAAAGAAACGTGCAAAATTATTAACAAATTTTAGATTTTTTTTTTTAAATGCAACACTTCATATAACATACAATTATTGTATCCGAAGAGAAAACACTAGGTATATTACCAATTAAATAATATCTACCCAAAAGATAAAGTGATAATATAATGAATTTACTAGAATTAGTTTTAACTAAATATTTGCCTCGATATAGGGCTACAGAAATACGGTAGTGACAAATCCAAAATTCTGGTTAATCTGATTATTACATAACAAAAAAAAATAACGGTAATTTAATAAGGATTAAATTGTGACCACACAGATTACTAAGTGGTGCGATAGTTATTTAGCCTCTCAAAATTCTTGGTAAAAATTAGGCAAAATAAGTCTTGCACTCAGGCGTAAAGACGTCGAAAATCAGACGAAAAATATGAGGTAAAAATTACAACCTTAGCTGGCAAGATGGTTGCCGGAAAGACGCTGCGGAAATCCAAAATGGCGGCGACTCCCTTGATGGAAAATTTCCAATTCAACAGGTGGGCTGGATGTTATGAAGCGCCTTCTGATGCGTCGAAAGAAACCACCACGCTCTTTGATGTAAATGCGGGGCTATACCACCAGAATTAGGGCGTCAGAGGGCTTTTGTGCCCGACAAAAGAATCCCCAAGGATGAACGATGGAGATCCCACGATAAACGACTACGAGTCACTTCAGGGTGCAAAATCTACGTTTACAAAAAAAGCCAGCACATGGCCACACGTGGATTTTTAGAAAACGATACGACGATATAAAACCACGTTAATAACCCAAAATTAAGGTAACGGTAATTACTGCTTTCTCCGAATTAAGCCGCATACGCGAAAAATATCCTCAAGGATAATGTACATAAGTACTAAAGGAAGAAAAGCAATTTGCACACACTGTTCTTTACACAAGATGTGACTATCAAGTCCCGTCGAAAGCGGGAACCTCTTTCAAATCTCATGCGCGTCTCATCACACGCATCCCTATCAAAACATAAAGACACGAAAATTCCTCAAAGTAGACAGCGGAAGCATTCAAATAAAATTACAAACACGAGTTTGAGTTTGACCGCTGTGACTTCCAATTAAACGCAAACATGAACAAGACTTAGGCGAAAAGAAAAACAAGCGAAAAACCCAACAATTGTACGAAGAAAATTATAACGTCGGCAGCACGAGAGGAAATTTTCATGCTAGACGTTGGCAATTCCGTGTGTAACACTCATTTCACGGCACATAGTAACATGTTTGACAGAAATAACAAACAATCTTCCACACGTAGTTTCTATTTTATTATGCGAAGGAACAGAATCTCTGCAGGTAAATAACGAAATATCAAAGCTTTAATATCAAAACGCTGCAAGAAGACGGTAGAGAGACCGATCTTAACCTTATGTTACAGAGAAATTACGACCTTAACCCCTACGATGGTTCTGGGGACGAATTAACAGGAGTTCCTAATACTTAGACTATCGAAGATAGAGCAGCAAGTGATCGGCAAGCAATTAATAGTATGCCCTCCATTCCAAACATTTCCTTAATTAATACTCCTTACTTTTTTTTAGTGAGACGACTGCAAAGGAAAGAGGAAAACAATAACACTCGGGCCTGCTCGAGATACTGTGTTTGGCGACACGCAAAAACATGTGAAACAGATAACACAATAACTTGACTGTCGTCTCGGAGCGTTTACAAGCCCCAAATAAATGCATTATGCAGAGATCGGTCGTACTATATAAGAAGATATTTTATAAACTTAAACAAGGCGTAAAAGTATTTGCAAATGCGGAAAATACAAAACTACAGGTAGGATAGAATAAGCTAGAGCTAAGATAATTAGAGTCAGTTATTCAGATATAAGGGCTTCCACAAAAATAGGGTGTAAATGCCCGATCTTACACAAAATGAATCTGTCAAATTCGCGGTGCGTGATTTAGAGCGGTGAGGGCTCAAGAGTAGGTTTAAAACACACGAAAGTATACGGCAGGCAGACTTAGTAACCGGTGAAATAGACAATATACAGGGTACGCTCAAAAAGTCACGATCTTATACAAAATTCCCACGGATTTAGACAAAGGCACACAATCTTTCGAGAGGTACAAACAAAGTAAATTTTACAACGTAACAATGCTCGTCGTACTGAGTTGGCATGTCTGATGCCATAGTAAGTCTGTCTACGGAGGATTGCGACGTCTTCTTATTATCCACATTGGTTTCCACATGATCCACATGCTCGGCATCTGGAGGGTTGGTGTAGGTCACTAAGATTGGTACATCGTCCTGGTTTGGCACATCCGTTGCCATGGTCAATCCTTCTGCAGAGGACTGCGACATTGTCCCATTATATGTAGTAGTTTCCACATGATCCACGTGCTTGGCATTTGGAGGTTTGGTGTAGCTCACCAGGATTGGGACATCGTTCAGGTTTGGCGCATCCGTTGCCATAATGAGTCCATCTGCGGAGGACTGCGATGTTGTCTTGTTATCCATAGTGATACACACGTAATCTGTGTATTCAATGTCAGAAGAACTGATGGTGGCAGACGCGTTCTCAGTTTCTTTCATAAAAGCTGCATAGTCTTGGTCGTTGAAAAACTCAGTCCGGAAACGTCTGCCAAACTCTGCCATCGACCGAAAGGTGCCCCAAAAATGTCGATGCCACCTGTCAGCTTCTCCCGTTAGGTAACGGGTGACTGCACGGTCGACATCTCTTGCATCATCCTGAGGAAATTGCTGTAGGTAGTCCTCCAGCAGTTCCACGAAGACTAGGGGGTCTTCGCTAGGGGTGTTCACTGTAGGGTTGTGGTGGCTGGCTGGGCTCCATGCTGAAGTAGTCTTCTGTTGACTGTAGTGGCTTCCGGTGTTCCTCCGCCAGGTATCCATATTCGACTGGTGCGTCGTTTGAAGCGGTGGTGTCAGAAAACGTGGTTTGAATATTGCCCCCTTGGGGCGATTTCTCCATGAAGGCTGCATAGTCTCTGTCGCTGAAGAATTCCATCCGGAATCGTCCACCAAAACCTTCCACATGACAGAAGGTGCCCCGAAAGCGGTAGTGCCATGCAGCGGCTGCCCCTATTAAGTATGGGCGTATCGCGTGGTCGATGTCCTCCGGTGTTTCTAGGTTAAACTGCTGGAGGTATTCTTCCAATGTTTCTATGAATTCGACGGCGTTTTCGTCAGGATGTCCACTGTAGGGTTGTAGTGGTTCCTGGTAGTAGACACTGCAGAAGTTGACATTAGCGGATCCGGAGGTGGCATCTCGTTTCCGAGCAGCAGCATGCAGCATAGGGGACGGCATCCTGTTCAGTGGTGATGGTCCACATTCAGATAGGAGTTGACCCAGGTGTGGCTGGTCTTGGGGGTCCTCATGGTGTTATTAACTCGGAGTCCTTCTTTTTCGGAATTTCCTTGGGGGTGGGATCTTGAATACTTCACTTTATTCACTGCCACTTAGTTGAGCGCCACTATTGTTACCGATAGCTTTATTCACAGTAGGTGGGCCACGGCTTAACTCTCGATAACAATTTATAAATAATCAAACACAATTTATATTACTTTTTTACTAATCAAAACCAGAAATAATACAGACATTCAAAATTCGACAAAAATGTCAAATTAACAACTCACTTCTCATTATCTGACATAACTCATAAACAAACATTCATTGACAACCGTATTTTAAAATCCAATCGCACTTGACCTGGAGAACATGTCGAACAACGTCGTTGTATGATTGTAAGGCGGTAAAGAGGCAACGGTAACAATACCATTCTGCGAACTGTAGCCGACGATCCGGATCATCTTCTGTCGATGCTTGTAAGAGGCGTGGTCTGTAAACCTTCAAACCTACTTCCTTCATTATTCGCTGTAGGGTAGAACGAGAAATATCCAGTTCATTTGCGGTTTTCGGACAGATCGCGCAGGCCATTCAATAAAACTCTGAGCTACAGTTTGTAAGTTATCATCTGTCCTCAAACTACGTGGCCGGCCTGTACGCTTGGAATCATCCACAGAACCGTTTTTTTCGAATCTTTTTATCAAGCGATAAACAGTCTCACGCCTCGGAACTTGACAGTCATGAAATTTTACCGCGAAATCAGAAAAAATGTTTTCATAATTAGCATGGTAACGATAGTACGAAGACACCAAGAATACCCGTTGCGCTACGGTATACCGATAATGTGTGCTTGTTGACATGATAACGCGTTCACACACTTACAAACTCCGACAAGATATTGCTTCACACACAGACAACCGCTGTACTGCCAACAGACCAGCCGTCAACTTTGCATTAGGGGGAGAATGGCGCATGTGTATTTAATTTTGACGTTGCGCGACTTTTGGGCTACGTGGTATTAGGGAGACATGAGTTCTGAATGTGACTGTACATACTTACACAGAAGAAGTGAAACAGCGGTAATATATTAATTACTAAATAACAACAACTGTAGGATTTTTATTTTTATTTATTTTACAGTGTAACCTACATTGCAAAAACAATAACAAAAATAATACTACAGAAAATGATTCAACAGTTCCCGTAGATATACATGCGACTACATCATTTGCAATATTAGCAAATTTAATGGTATCATGTCTGTTTCTTAAGTCTGTTTGCTGCCCTCATCTTCTGGTACCTCCATCAGCAAAAACTGACGTAGGTCACATAAAAGGGTGTTATCGTTCTTCTCACAATTGGTGCAATGTATGTTACTGTTAGCCAAATCATTTATTTTATCTTCAACAATATGCGACATTTATGGACGTTTCAGTGAATAAGCGTTTTCTTAGTTGAGCGCTGTGACGTAGAAAACTCAGTAGTGTTTTTTATTCTTAGATTCAAAGCAATGAAACTTTGGTTTTAAGATATGTATTGGAACTGGAATAGTAGATTTTAATTTTCTTCCTATTGAGAGTTCTGATGGAACTGGTCCGTTGTATTTTGTATTTATGTTGCACATTTTGGGTTGAATTGGTACCCATTCGTAGCGCTTGAAGTTCATTTCACATTTTATGTATAACAAATAAATAGTAATATCATGTCTTGTGCACTTCCGACTCACAGAGGTGATAAAGCTGGTCGACTTTTGCATAGCCGTCTAGCTTTAGAACAATCACTGTGGCCTAATATTGATTTAGGATCACTAATAACAATGAAATCAATACAATTCAAATACAATAGCTAATATTTCTTTTTCTAGTTGATTATTCGCTTCCGTGCTTTGGACACAGTTGCTAATACATATTCTAATGGATGATTGTTTTGATGATAATGGTCTTTGACAGTTCCACAATGGATATGGTGGGTCGCTCGTTTCTTGTTGTACACGAAGGACCAGTATACTAATTGGTATACACCATGTATTTGATGATTAGAGACACTAATATAAACACTTCCTTCTTTTGAAACTAATACCTTTATTTATGCTAAGGACACAATGTTACTTGGTTTGATAAATTAAATACCAAAAAATAAACACAATCGCGATTGTAGAGTACTATGTTGCTATTGAGTTATGTCAACGCTTCATGAACTTCATTTGTATTGACTCAATGGAATTAGGGCATACTTTTCACTATATACTTTTTTTGACCAGTACTTTTTTTATGTCGGTGGAAGACAACTTGTCCAATTCATTGATGTTTTTTCTATAAAATTATCATATAATAATTATGAACCTTTTAAAAATATATACTGCTCCAATAAATTAACGCACCATGCTATATTTTTGGAAAAAATTCTACAATGAGTAAATATCTATATTTTTTATTTCTTGTCATTTGATTAGTAGAAAAAAGTGAACACAACATAAAAAATTCTTAAAAAATAAATAAGGAAATTGAAATTTAATTACATAAACTGTAGGTCTTAGTTTTTTTTTTTTTAAAACATTTAGTTACATTTAATATTGAGTATTTCCGCCTCTGTTTCGAATAACAGCCTGACAGCGACGATTCATGCTCAAAATAAGCGACCTTATATCGTTTTGATCCAATCCGTCCCATATTTCCAGAAGCCGCCTTCCTACTTCCTCCAGGTTATTGGCTGGGTGTGGAAAGTTTCGCAGCCGTCTAGAAAGCATGTCCCAGATGTGCTCGATAGGGTTAAGATCCGCACTTCTTGCTGGCCATTCGATTGTATTGATTCCGACCTCTTGAAGATAATTTCTGACTATCCGAGCAGTATGCACTCGAGCATTATCATGCATTAGCATGAAATTTGGGCCGACGTAAGGTGCAAATGGCACAACATGATCTTCCAGAATGTCTGTTATGTGGCGATCAGCGTTTAAAGTTATGTTATTTAATACCACCAAGTCCGTGCGACCTGTCAAAGATATACCCCCCCAAACCATTAGAGATCCGCCACCAAATAACGTGGTATTTGTAATATTGCATTGCGCATAGCGTTCATTTGGACGTCGGTATACACGAATACGTCTGTCGCAGTTGTGCAGACAAAACCTGGATTCGTCTGTAAACAAAATTCGGGTCCAATTGTCCTCCAACCAGTTGACGTGATTTCTGGCAAAATTTAGACGATCTCTACGGTGATGTACAGTCAACATCGGACAACGCGCCGGAATACGACATAATAAATCATCTTCCCGAAGACGTTTGCGAACTGTTTCCGTGCAAATTTCCAAACCATGTACCTCCCGGAGCTGAGCCTGCAGCATTCTACATGTAACAAACCGTTACCTTAATGCACAAAGTCTTACAAAACGGTCATGTACACGCGTTGTTGCACGATGTCTTCCTTGGCCACGTCTTCGAGAATGATTACCAGTCTCCCTATATCGTCCAATTATCCGTGATATCGTTGTATGCGACACACCATACCTTTCTTCAATTCTGCGGTAACTGTAACCTTCTTCCTGTAAAATCACTGCTTGAGCGCATTCTTCCCTTGTTAAGTTTCGTGTTTCTCGTTGCATAATACCACACCAGTAAAAGAAATAAACGACGAATAAATTGTTTCACAAAGGGAAATACTTTTAATACAACAGTTAAATCAAAATTTAAATGTCCCAAAATTCCTTACTTCAGTTAAGTGTGCACTTTTAACTTAAGTCCTGAAAATATGACAACAAATGTCAAATAAGTTAAGGTTAGAAATGATGTTGCTTACAAATAATACCAACTATTAAAAATCGGAAATAAAATAATCTATATTTTTTTAATTATAATAAGTGGTGCGTTAATTTATTGGAGCAGTGTATTTAATAACCTGGTACACAAATATAATACTCCTGCAATATGTTTGCACTTTTCAGAAAGACCAGCTTTACATGAGCATTTCATCTTGTAAATTTTTATATGACTACTCATCACTTCAAATTCACCAGTCACTTCGTGGGGCTTTTCACTCAAGGCACTAGTTTGCAAACACAGGGCAAACACATTCACAAAATTTTCTTTTTCATGACTTAACGTCCCCACTGTAATGATGTGTCCAGCATTCACTATTCTTTCACCTTCAATAAAGTTTCGAGATAAATGATTGGCCTCTAAATATTCAAACATGTGCCACAAAAGTAGCATGACATGTGCTTCCCGTTTTTCCATTGTATTTTCTGAAAATTGCAGTTTATACACTGGTTTGTTGAAAAACCTTTGTAAGTACTCACCGTACAACTCAGTTTTCAACTTTCTAAGACGAAAGTTTATATAAAAAAATTAAAACCACTTAGTAAATAAACTAGCACGTGTCGGACCAACCACATTCAATATAAGCAGGAGTGCAATGAATACTGCTCTCAGCCATATATTGCTGTTTTGGAAATATCCAATATTGCCATTCCAATATAAATAGGTTTATTGAAATACAGCTCAGTTTTATTGAGTTCAATTGCTACTAAATTTTCATTAAATATTGTTGATGATTTGAATTCGGGTTTTGAAATTAATGCTTCGGCACCGTAACGTCCTTTCCATTTATTTATTAGCTTCACATTACTATGATTTCTGCAAATCGCTTTCCGCGCAGGTACTAGTTATCTGCACGAGTCTGCGGGTGGATAACATTCTTGTTTTGCCTTTTGTAGAAGACTATAATAGGGGAAATATTTTTTGTTCGTATTTCTAATTACTTCATACTGTAGACGAGTTAAATCAGCTTCTACGAACATTGCCAATGCTTGTGATGGTGTAAGAGAGCTGCATTCTTTCTTCATTGAGTCCGAGACTGCTCTTTTATATTTCTTTGCACGTGTCGGATTATTTGTGATTTCTCGGAAGCATCTCGTTCTTCCGCTTTAGGCAAAGCCACCTGGGCAGCATGAACTATTACTTCTTTGTCTGAAGTAGATCGAATATCCCCAGTTTTTCTTCTTTTGCTTCTTTCACTTGACGCTTCAAATAACTTATGTGGTCTGCTTGGCCGATTTTGTTTTACTACAGGAATGTCAAAGGTTTCTTCTAGCCATGAAGAATTGTATTTGCGAAATACTTCTTCCTTCTTATGGGCTTTAGACCACCTTTATTTAAATTGGAATTTAAAATATGAATAACTGTGTTTCAAACACTTAATTTGGTCTTCTATGTATCCTTCGCACACAAAAGTTCATTTTTTAAGGCATTTAGTTTTTCCTCCAAACTAGGCAAATTAAAATTCAGCACGCGGTCGAACAAATATTTACGGATCACAATTCTTACTCCCGAGGACCCTTGTGAACCTAAAACACAAAGCAATTATTTAAGAATATTTTGAACATCTATTTTAATTTTTAGATGTTTTTGTCAAAAAAATGTAGAAGTGTTGATATAGTAATTATCCGCGATTTTCCGCGGATATTTTTTTAATTACATGCTAGTCAAAGCTCCCAACTTTCGACTAATTTAAAAAATAACAGGATGTTTAGTTTATTTCAAATTATAAGAATATAACTTTGAACGGCTCTAATGCATTTATTGCACCACCTTCTGTGACGATAATTATTATACCTGGTCTCCTTATTGAACGGGTATGGTTTACCTATTTACAACGTATGAATCTAGGGGCCGTAGTGACTATAAATTAGGGCCCTATAAGATAATAATAAAACGCTGTTAATTTCAAGTATATACTGTTATGACATGGAAACTGCAACACCAAGAAGGGGTGCGGATTTTTTGACCAAACTTGGTAGAAACGTATAACTAGTCAAAGGCAATAACACAGGCCTGCATTTTTCAACACTTTGAAAGTTGATTTAAAAATTTTAACTGTTTTCTTGTAATTGGGTAGCGCTGATTTCAAATCTGCTTTTAGTTTTTTTGTATCACGTAAGGTTATTTTTCAAACCAGTAAAATCCAAAAATATAGAAAATACACGATTTATTTAATTTATAAGCTAGTTTTATAATATATTAAAAAAATACAAAAATTACACATAGAAACTATTAGAAATAGTTATTTATTCTTTATGCTTTTTAAAAAAACGTTTTCGTTTTTGAGAAAAGCTTCGTTTGGTTGTTTTTCTGTCATATTCAGCTAAAGGAAGATCTCTTCTCAATGTCCAACAGTAATCGGCCATCATTTTTTTGTCCCAGCGCCCTTGGTATCTTTTTTCCATCTCTTTAATATCCTGGTGAAATCTTTCTCCTTGCTCTTCACTCACGTCCCCAAGATTTTCTGGGAAATAGTCCAAATGTGAATGTAAAAAGTGAATTTTTATGCTCATATTGCAACCAAGAATCCTGAATTTTTCCAGCATATTTTCAACGATCTCAACATAGTTTGTGTCTTTATAATTCCCTAGAAATTTATATACAACTTCGTTAAAAGCATGCCATGCATGTTTTTCCTTATCTTCCATTACATTTTCAAATTCTTGGTCATTCATCAAGCTCCTAATCTGTGGGCCTACGAAGATTCCCTCCTTTAATTTTGCCTCTGACAGAGTCGGAAATGTTTTACACAAATATTTAAAACAATTTCCTTCTTTGTTTAATGCCTTAACAAATTGTTTCATAAGTCCAAGTTTTATGTGAAGTGGTGGAAGTAACACTTTTTGAGGGTCAATAAGACTTTCGTGAATTACATTTTTGGTTCCAGGTGTTAAAGTCACTCTTTGTGGCCAGTATCTTTTTATCCAATGCTGTTCTCGATTTCTGCTATCCCACTCGCACAGGAAACATGGACATTTAGTATATCCAGACTGCTGACCCAAGAGAAGGCCTAAAATTTTTAGATCTCCACACACTTCCCAGTTGTGATTTTCATATTGTATTCTTAAAAGTAATTCCTGTAAATTTTCATAGTTTTCCTTTAAATGAACCGAATGGCCGACCGGAACAGAAGCAAAAACATTGCCATTATGTAGAAGAACAGCTTTAAGGCTCCTTTTTGAGGAGTCGATGAAAAGTCTCCAGTCAGAAGGTGTGTACTCAGGAGCTCCGAGGAAAGTAACTAGATCAGCAATTGCTTGGCAGTACACGAGTAGTGGTCCGTTTTGTGCAAAATATTTTACAAATTCAGCCTCACGATTTCTATACCAAGAGAAGGTAGTTTCTGGGGCAAGCAAATTTTTTTGTTTCAACCTAGACCCCAGTACTTCAGAAAATTCTTTTGAAAGACCCAAATCTCTTACTAAATCATTTAGTTCGGCTTGCGAAAATAGCTGAGGTTGGTTTTGACCTGAGGTTGATGGTTCATAATCACAATCCATCTGTACGGAGCCGGAAGTTGAAGAGGTTTCAGTATCTTCTTCTAGTACTTTGGGGGGTAGAGGTATCGGTACATCATCACTGTGAGGAACTGGTCTGATAGCGATTTAATATTGTTTGGGTACAAAATATGTTTCAAAGTTTTTCTATTATGCCCCTTAATATCACAAAAGCAGAAGTAGCAATCGTCAAGATGATTTTGCGGTTCTCTCCAAACCATCGGTATTCCAAAAAGGAAGGCTTTGTCTATTTCCTTTGGTCCAATGTCTTAAACCTTCTTCACATACCTTGCAAACAACGTGCTGTGCCCAATCTTTATCTTGATCTCCTAATTTGATTTTGAAATAAGCATAATATGCAGTTTTCACAAATTCACCAATTCGTCTCTTAAACTTTTTCAAGACGAAATATCCACAAATATAACAAAAATCATCTGGTTTGTTTTTGCAACACCGGCTAGACATATTTTTAAGCAATGTTTATTTATCAAATACCACACACAACACTAAATACAAATAAATTTTACTTATTTACTGATCAACACTCCGAGCTATAATGAAGTAAATGACATTAAAATATACATTTTGTTTGGAGTGATAAACTTAAAACCCTTTTTCGCAGTACTAATACAGTGAAAGCATTATAAATAGGATTTAGTCGGTAAACATTCCCGGAAATGGAATGTAATAAAAGATTTACGCATTACTACATTCATTTGAAAATGTATTAAAACGCTTATTATAATACTTTTTTTATATACATATATACAGGGTGTCCAGAAACTGTCCTGACAAACGAAGACCGGAGATTCCTCCGATAATTTTAAGACAATTTAACCCAATTCATCCTAGTCCGAAAATGCTTTCTAAGAGAGCTAGAGCTCTTTGAAGATGGCGCCTTGTAATTAGTTTTTTTTAATATCTCCCGAACGATTCTATTTAGAAAAACAAAAACTTGTATGCTTATTTATCCTCCAGAGATGAATCGATTCCATCAATTGCGAATTTCTAGTACCGGTCATAGGCGTCCGTTTTGGGTAGGTAAACGGTTATTTTAACGCATAACTTGTTTGTCTTTAACTTTTAAGCATTTGTGACACTAGATTATTAAATTTTCAGGTATTCTAGTACTAAAAGGTACTCTTACTTTAAGCCGGTAGGATACACCGTTTTCTAGAAAAATCGATTTGAAAATTTTTCGTATTTTCGTCATTTCATCTTTCGTCATTTCAACTTCGCGAACTGACAACAATTTGACAATTAAAAACGTAGGTTTTATTTCTGTTGGCAGTTCAGAGCGAACTAGTGCAAAAAATAATAAATGGAATTTTAATGACGAAGAAACGAAAAATTTTCAAATCGATTTTTCTAGAAAACGGTGTATCCTACCGACTTAAAGTAAGAGTACCTTTTAGTACTAGAATACCTGAAAATTTAATAATCTAGTGTAACAAATGCTTAAAAGTTAAAGACAAAAAAGTTATGCGTTAAAATAACCGTTTACCTACCCAAAACGGACGCCTATGACCTTAGGAAGCATTTTCGGACTAGGGTGAATTGGGTTAAATTGTCTTAAAATTATCCGAGGAATCTCCGGTCTTCGTTTGTCAGGAGAGTTTCTGGACAGCCTGTATATATTCTTTTAAATGTGGGTGATAGAGACCAACTGTATTTTAATTAGTTATTGCTATATAAAAACTGAGCTTAACAAACAAAAATCACGTCATCACAAATTTTATGCAGGCCTGTGTAATTGATTAAAATTTCAAAGAAAAAAAACAAAAGACTAACACAATTTAACATAATTTTTATTAATAATGTGTTGAACCGCCCCTATTAGTGTCACACTCCCTCACTCTTCGTGGCATTGATTCGACTAGGTGGTCGATATCCTCTTGGGGTATGGTGTCCCAACCAACCTGTAATTCATGCCGGAGAGCTATTAGTGTCTGCGGGGGATTGGCTAAATTCATAAGTTTTCGTCCCATAATGTCCCACACATGTTCTATTGGCGAGAGGTCGGGGGATTTGGGTGGCCATGGCAAGATATTGACATGAGCCTCTTCCAAGCGATTTATAGAAATTCTCGCTACGTGGGGAGGGGCATTATCCTGCTGGAAAAGTGGGTCTTCGAGCGTTTGAAGATATGGTAGAATATGGGGTTCTACCACCTCATCAATGTAACGCTGGGCGTTCATGGTGGTTTGGATGAACACCAATTGAGACCTGCTCCCATATGCTATAGCACCCCATACCATAACACCCACTGCTCGATGCACATGCCTTTCAACGGAAAACTGAATATCACGACGTTCCCCACGTCTTCGTCTGACCCTCATACGGCCATCATGCATCCCTAGGCAAAATCGAGATTCATCACTGAATACCACCCTGTGCCACTCCACGTTCCAGTGCAGTCGCAATCTACACCACTCCAACCGTTGCTGTCGGTGTTGAGCCGTAAGTGGTAACACAAGATGTGAACGATAAGATTGTAAGCCGAAACCCCTAATTCGACGATAAACGGTTCGAAGGGTTACAGGACGACCAATATTACCTAACCACACGTCAGCAATTGATCTGGTACTGGAAACCTGTCTCTTAGTGCCATTAAGCGAAGGTCCTGTATCTCATTAGTTTTTCTTCGGCCTCCGGTTCCTCTTTGGCGTCTTTCCTGACCTTCCCTAGTCCATGATTGATAACAGCGCATAATGGTGGATTGGTTCCGGTTAAGGCGATTTGCAATTTCCCTGTATGAAAAACCACCTTCTCGCAAACCAACAATTCGACCTCTGTCGAATTCGCTTAATTGACGATAATTTCCACGTTGCCGCACTCTAGGCATAATAAAACTCTTTAAACACGTTAAACAAAGGTATAATAAGACAAAACCGTTGAAATTAATTTCAAACAAACAATTAATACACCACACATTAATGTCAGCGAAAACTGAATGAAGTGTCAGATGTGTCATGACCACTTGATCTATCGCAACAAAATTTTAATCAGTTATTGCTTTTGACTAGTTATACGTTTCTACCAAGTTTGGTCAAAAAATTCGCACCCATTCTTGGTGTTGCACTTTCCATGTCATGCAGCATATAATAAAAAATATCTATACATTGGGTTTATATACAAAGAAAAAATTACAAATCGACATTACATACAGATATATAAAGGTAATTAGTTTGTAATACACAATAAAGAAATTTATGTGTTACCGCATTTCATAAATCATCTTCTGTGATTGAATCGTCTTGCAAATCGGTGTCTGTGTCTGAATCGCATTGCAAATTTATAATCAAAGGTGCTACTATTTTGTACATGCGCATATATTCGTTCTCTTTTGCCATTGCGTGTTTAACAGCGTTTTTCCAATTTACAGCAGTTATATGTTCCATAGCATTTTTTGTGTGTTACACTGCTTTCACTAAATTTCGGTGTTTCATTTGTTCGTCTTATGGTATTTTTCAGTTGCGCTCATATCAATTCAATGGAATTGAAAATGCAATGGTATGGTGGTAAACGCAAAATTGTATGTCCTGCTTCTTTGGCTCTGTAATCCACGTAATAATCCTTTAAATATTCTTTTGTCTTCATAACCTCTATTAATTGTTTTTTTTGTATAATGATCCTCAAAATATAAATCATTTGCTTCCAAAAATTCTTTAATATCTTTCTTATTATTACATTTTGTAGGAACTTTGTTTTGCTGTCGAGAATGATACGGAGCGTTGTCCATCACTATCACACTATCTTTTCGTAAATTTGGCAGATTTGGCAGCAAAGTGTCACAAAACATTCTTCAAATAAAGATTCATGGAAATCTAAACATGAGGCTTTAACATTTTTAGCAGATAATAGCGGCTGTCCGATCCATCCTTTTTCTGACCCAGCATGAAGCATAATTGTTCTCTTCCCTCGCGAAACCGGCGCGTGCAACTGACATACTTGAACTATCCACCCAACCTTTGCAAATTGTGTCATGGGTGTCATACCACGTCTCGTCTAAATAACATATGAATCGTGCTTCCTGCCTATACCTTCTAATTGCTGTTAAGTATTCATATCGAAGTTTCTGTAACCTCGGACTTTCCATAATTGTGCGATGTTTATCTATAGTGCCAAACTTAAAACCAGCTTTCTTTACCGTCTGCCACAAGGTTGCTTTAGAACACTGAATATTTATAGACTCATCCCTGATTCTTTTATGTAAGCAGTCAAGTGTAGATACAACATTTCCTCTGTAGAAGGAGTATACTTGCTGCCTAATAGTATCAATTTCATACTCTTCAATTTTTCTCGGCGCTCCTTTGTCACTTCTTTGCTTTCGAGGCCCTGCCTTATTTTTAATTATCTTATATATTGTTCCAAAAGAGGCACGTTTGTGGAATGTTCTGGGTTTGTAGTTCGTTATTCTCTTCCATCATGGTATGATAGATATTGAGAATTATCTGTTTTGCATCTTCTGATATATGCTTTCTCTGTCGTGCTCCAACAGTATTATCACTATCCACGTCATCATCAATCATCACTAACACTTTCAGCAAAAGGTCGCCACATGTTCTTGAAGTAAAGAGAGAAAAATGAAATATGTATACAGCAGTAAAGATTAACAATATATGATAAATAGACCCAATATTAGATGTAATATATACCAACTCTCCTAACTATATTTACTTAAATTTTCTTTAATAAATATAAGCAGTTATTTCATCTAAATTGTAATTTAATGACTATTTAACTATATATAATAAGTATAGATTCAAATTAAAAACTGTTGGTACTTATATTATTATTAAATTTTATTTCATCTTAATTACAGTAATTACAATTTACAGCAGTTTGTTTGCGTAAAAGATAATCGTATTGAGCGGCCAGGTAGTTATTGCCGCAGGTGGTGCAATAAAAGGATTAGAGCCGTTCAAAGTTATATTCTTATAATTTGAAATAAACTATAACTTGGAAGTATAACATACTCTTTAATAAACACAAATAATAGTTAAAAGATATTCTAAAATGTTTGTTTCCCGTTTAATACACTAAAACTAAACCTTCGAATAGATAAAAATAATCAAAATTCTGTTAGAACTAATGTATTCTTACCTACTATATCAGGATCCATCACTTGCTCTTCAGATATAAACGTAATATAATAAATATTCACTATTTACTTTAATGGTTTCACACGAACGCCAGGAAGAGACACACACCAAGTAGGACAATCGAATACCGACTGACAGGGGAGAAGTGACAATGCGCGATGAAAGGTGGGAATACCTGGATATAGTTGCTTAGCTTGTCCCCTAACCCTAGTAGTTTTTTTTTTAGTCGCGTAGATGCCGCAAGGCGAAATGTACATCGAGTATTGAATTATATTTATTTGTGAAACAATACCAAGTGTGTTTTTTGTTTTTTACTTGCTTATATCGCGTAGATCACTCAAATCCCCCTATGTGCAACAGTGTGGTTTGAAAAATGAGTAGTTTCGTTATTGTTCTTGACTTGTTTAACTGAATTTAATAAATATTGAAATTTCTTGTTTTGTATTATGTATTTATTATGAAGGTGAGATTGGGCTTTGAGTCTAAATAAGTTGTCTAAACAATCAAATTCTATAGGATGAAGTCTATGAGTTAACCCTCCTGCGGGCGCGCTTCTTAGAATTGCACTGGCGGGCGCGCCGCGGCATTTACACCGCATTTAGTTGTTTCACGTTTATAGCACAAATAACTAAGAAAATATATGTACTGTATGTAAAATAAGACAAATATACCACGCTTAATCATTTTATTAAAGTAAAAAATATAAGTAACCTGAAGAAAATGATATTAACTAAATTATAAACTTTTGAAACAATTGAAAAATCTTGTTATTCTACTTCCATATTCTGTTCTTCCTCCTCACACTCTAAACACTTGACAACAATGTTACTGTGCTTCTTACATAAATTTTTCTCACAATGCTGACAAACGGACTTTGTTTTGTTATTTTTGTGACTGCCACAGATGTGGCAGATGCCGGCCTTTGTTGGCTCTTTAGTTTTTAATTCATTCACTTCATATTTAGACAAAAATGCAGAGACATCTTTCCGAAGTGATTTTATTTGAGCCCTCTCTTTCAAATGGTCGTCCATTAGTTGTAACGCCAGATTTTTCAAAAACACTCTTCTTCTGTCTTTGTTTTTAATGTTGTTGAATTTGAAAATCACTCTTGAATTTATTCCACATACAGGGTGGTCCACGGGAAACGGACGTTTTTTAAACAAACATAACTTCATTAATTTTTGAAAAGAAAAATATTCATTAACACATAAATAACCAGTATTATATGCCATTTTCAGATACTTAAGTACGGAAAATAATGTCATGTAAGTGATGGCCATTTTCACGAACGCACGCTTGAAGTCGTTCTCGATAATTCGCCTCCACTCTTTCTAACGTTACTAAATCAATTTCCTCAATTCGAGCACGGTTAGCGGTCTTCAGTTGTTCCAGTGTGCGAGGCATACCTTCATACACGCGCGATTTCAAGTATCCCCAAAGATAAAAGTCACACATGGAAAGGTCTGGGAACCGAAGAGGCCAGGAGACATCGCCAAAGCGAGAAATGACCCGATTAGGGAAAGCGGCTCGAATAACATCCATGGAAGCTCTAGCCGTATGAGCAGTGGCCCCATCCTGTTGAAACCACACATCCCTCCTGTTGATTCCTCGTCTCTGAAGTTCTGGTAAGAAAAAGTTCTCAAAAATGTTTATGTACCGAGATGAATTAACGGTCACTGTGACTCCATGCTCTTCGAACAAAAAAGGTCCGAATATCCCGCTTTTGGCAACACCACACTACACTGTTACTTTCGGACTGTGTAGTGGTCTTTGTTGCAATCCACGGGGATTTTCTGAGGCTCAATATCGGTAGTTTTACTTATTGACTATTCCGTTTAAATAAAAATGAGCTTTATCGCTCATGATGATGGTCAAATCTTCATTTTCTGTAAACATTGCATGCATTGTTTGAGCAAATGTAAGACGTTGCTTAGTCTCTTGCATTCAACTCTTGAACCATCAATAATTTGTATGGGTGAAAACCCAAATCTTTATGCAAAATACGCTTCAACGTACTCTTACTGAGTAGTATGTGTAAGTGGTCTTTGTTGCAATCCACGGGGATTTTCTGAGGCTCAATATCGGTAGTTTTGCTTATTGACTATTCCGTTTAAATAAAAATGAGCTTTATCGCTCATGATGATGGTCAAATCTTCATTTTCTGTAAACATTGCATGCATTGTTTGAGCAAATGTAAGACGTTGCTTAGTCTCTTGCATTCAACTCTTGAACCATCAATAATTTGTATGGGTGAAAACCCAAATCTTTATGCAAAATACGCTTCAACGTACTCTTACTGAGTCCCAGTTCAGCAGCGTGCCGCCTAGCAGAGCGACAGGGACTTCTGTGAATCGCCTGCCTCACCCTCTCCACATTCTCCGGTGTGCGCGCCGATCGAGCAGGACCAGGAGGTTTTGTTTTCATGAGCGAACCCCTCGTGCGAAGTGCAGCTACCCATCTGAGAATGGTGTTGCGATTGGGAATCTCACCATGACGTCCGATGTTGAAGTGACGCTTCAAGCGTCGTTGCGTTGTGATCACTGACTCACCACTTTTCACAAACGTATCATAAACAAATATGCGGTGTTCTACAGTCCACAGCGGCATGTTGGATACTAAACGGTATCGTATGACAAGTAGTATAGGCACCTTCTATAATCTCCCCTCCCCTTACTAATCGAGTACTACCCATTCTAAAAACGTCCGTTTCCCGTGGACCACCCGATATATCCAGATGTCTGAAGAAAAGTGCAAGCGGCCATCTTCTTGTAATTCTTGACGTACTGTAGGAAGCGCACATTTGGCCGACAGTATCGACGCCTCTTTTTGTGGCATTGTAATCTAAATTTAGAAGTGGCTTTTTGGTTTCCTCATCTACATCAGAGAAGCTGTGCATAGTTGAGAGAAAAATTACTGCTTTATTCTTCTTGGGAACAGTTGAAACAAGACAGACATCATCTTGGAAGCCAAAGTGAAATAATTGCGGTTCCCTTTTTTTTTTATTTGGCAGGAATTCAAAAGGTATTTCTCTGTTATTTTTTTTAATTGTACCAAGCAAAGTTAGTTCTTTTGTTAACAAATATTGTGCAAGTGGATAACTTGTATAATAGTTATCTGAGGTAACGTTTCTTTTTGATTTTTCTATTGGTACTACTAGTCTCTTCACAATATCTTCTGCTTTGTTTGATTTCAGATACGGCCCGGGTTCTTGCTTTCCACAATAAATTTCAAAATTGAAAGTGTAGAAGGTCTTGGCGTCGCAAAGGGCATAAATCTTAATGCCATACCTTGCGGGCTTCTTTGGAATATATTGCACAAATGAACAGCGACTTCTAAAAGCATGAAGCATTTCATCAATTGTTACAAATTCACTTAAATTGAAATAAGCAGTTATTTTCAAAATTATCATGAAAATTTCGGATTGGGGCTAATTTGTCATTTTGTTCTCTTTCTTCTCGCATATATACGTTATCGAATCGTAAAGTACGAAGTAAAAATTTGAAACGCTTGTAACTGAAGAGAGCTCTCAAAAGAATCATTCCATTACCATCTGGATCCCACAGCTCCAAGCAGTTGGTATGACTTCCTTTTTTCGTCCCAATCAAATATAATGCACACAGCAGAGCTCTAATTTCATTTTTGGTTGTGTCTTTGCAATCTCTCTCTCTTGAATAGTTTACGTCCTGTCTTTTCTTTTCTATCCATATGTTAGTATTTTTTACTACGTCGTCAATCATTTGGTCAGTAATAAACAATCTAAATGCGTCAATTTCTCTGTGTATATTTCTAGCACTTGCTTTTGGACCAGGTAATATTTTTATGATATTCTTCGCATTTGTTTTTCCAAATGAAATAGGTTTGCTTATCCAAAGTGTTTCATTATCGCGTCCTATGAAAAAACGATAATCATCTTCAAGTGGACTTTGTTCGTCAACGTCTGAGATCTCGTCGATTTCTTCCGATGATTGCTCAGAATCGCTACTGTATAAGTCTTGTGTTATCGTTTCTTATGTGTCTATTTCGCTGTGATTTTCGTCACTATCAAACTCACAATTAAGTTCTTTTCTCAGCTCAATTTCTCTTTCTTCAGCTAATTCCCTAACGACCTAAAATTTAATCAAATCTATTTATCTTACAAGTGTTAAGTATACATGTTAGTATACACAATAGTACACATGCATGTAAATTGCACACTACACAATATTATGAAAAAATTGGCAATAAATAAAACTTACATGACTGGGCGCGCTGCGGAAAACACACCGCAAAATCAATCTTCTTTCAATCTAATGTATGTAACAACTGAGCGGAAATAGCTTATGGCACCAAAGTGTCGGTAGGCGAAGCCAATAACATAAACAAGGAATACCTAAACACACAATATTACAGAGTTTACTACATCTTAGTTATAACAGTAAAATGTAAATTTGCGGCTTTTTGCCGCACGCGCGTCCGCCGGAGGGTTAATTCTGTGTGAATTATCTTAAGGTGGGTGTTGTAACCATCTCTAATGGTGAATTGATGTTTCTTTTATCCACTGAAGATGGCCTTTTCGTTGTCATAGATCAAGTAATATAAATAGATTGGCAACTCGAAATAAAGAAGTTCTTACATACGGTCGCCTTTGGTACTGTGATAAGTAAGACGGGAAAATTTGAATATATAGTATATGTTTTTTAAATATCGTTTCATTCAGGTATTCAAATATTCCGGCAAGGCTAGCTTGACGGTTGCTGTGAAGATATGCTTATTTATATGTTTAAATAATATTGAGCACATAATAGTCATTATTGCGAGTTAGTATACACTACTTTACCTACGACTAACTGAAGATTACTAAAAAAAACAAATCAATTAACCAAAAATATCAATTAATAGATTACTATATCGATATGGCGTTTGAAGGTTTGACAGTTTACAAAATAATAGAATAATTTAACGATTTTATATTAGGAACTAGTTTTTATTTACATAAATATTAAAATGGCTACAATTAGTAATGTTTATTGGGTTAGAATTAGAACCTTTAATGTGTTTAGCATTGTAATTTATATTGTTCAGTTCTTCGTTTGCTACTGAGGCTGACGCCGAAACATTGTCATTTATTCCATTAATGATAGTTTCGGCTGTTGCCTGTTTATTTCTCATAGATTGATCAATATAGCCTTCTGCAAGTTGATTAGATTCCAACCGCCGTGACGTTTCAAACCTGTCATGTTGCCTCTTCCATCAACATATAGCGTAGCAGATGATCTACGAGACCAGTGCCCAGTGTAGTTTTCCGGGTTTGATAACTTTAAATATTTTGCAATTGGTTTACTGCATACGGTGAACTTGTGTTTTCCTATCCGTTGAATTGTGCATTTAGATTTTTGATAATTTATGAACAACGAATTTATTTTTATGTGGGATGGACGAAGACCGATGCATTTTTTTACGATATCATAGTACATTCCGGTTATTGCATAGATTAGAATAAGAATAGATAGTGAACTCTTTCGGATCCCGCCAAAGCTACTAATCGTAGTTTTGGGTATTCAGTCGCTAAAATCGCTAATCCTACCCGCGTCAAATTTGAAATTTAAATTTTATTTTATAGGTTTAGGTTTTTATAATTATAATTGTAAATTCATCACTTCAAATTATAGAATTTATATTATATTGTTGATGAATATAATATATTTAAATACGGATTCAGAGAAAAACTCAGTACAGAAAACGCAATCCATGAATTAACAAACAATTACTAACCACTTAGATCAAGGTAAGAAATGTTTATCGATTTTTTTGACCTGGCAAAAGCATTTGATACGGTCCCACATGACCTACTATTAGACTGTTTGCAGAAACATGGCATTAGGGGTACTGCACTGAATGTTTTTGCAAGTTATCTTACCGAAAGATCACAACTTGTTAAAATAATGGACATACTAAGCCAGCTCAGAACAATAAAAATTGGCATACCACAGGGCACTGTATTGAGTCCAATTCTCTTTATATTATACATTAAGACTTTAACGAAAATAAATATATCTCATGGAAAAATTATATCATACGCGGATGATACAGCAGTGATATTCAACGAGAACACTTGGAGTGATGTTAAGGAATATGCAGAGAATGGATTAATTCAAATATCAAATTGGCTAGAATCTTTTAGATTATCACTTAATATAAAGAAAACGCATTACGTATGTTTCTCCATCACAACTAAACAACGTCCCAACTTTGAAGAATTAAACATAAGGAACACACACAAGGAAATAAAGGAAACAGACCAGGTGAAATATTTAGGAATATATATGTAGATGCAAATCTCAAATGGAAGTTACATATAGAGTATATCTGCAAAAAAATTAAATGTCTTATACATAAATTTTATATAATACGTGAAATGTTAAACAGAAAATTATTAATCATGCTCTACAGAAGCCTGGCGGAATCAGTACTAAGATGTGTTATAATAGCTTGGGGCGGAGCCTATAATGACACTCTAAAATCCTTAAATTCTGTACAATACTACTTGCTCAAAACAATATACAGGAAAGATAGACTTTATCCAACAATACAGTTATATTCCGTAGACATACTTAATTAACATCAAATTTTTATATATACTGACATCATGTACTTTTCTTCATAAACATCCTGAAATAAGAGAGTCTATAAATCATAAATACCTTACAAGAAACAGGATAATAGGATGTCTGCAAACAACAACAAGTAATACCACATTTTACCAAAGATCCTTTTGTTACTTAGGACCGACACTATACAACAAGATTTTACTTCAAATAAAAATTATTAAAAGAATAAAAACATACGTAATGCACTTAAGAAACTTTATTTTTACTAACTTGGAGGCGTTAACGGGGATGTTTTAAGGACACAAGTTCCTTCTTAATAAAATAATTATAGTTATAGTTAGTTAGCACATACAGATGACCAACACCTAGGTGCACATGTATTTAAGTTAAATAAATAAATAAACTGACCAATTTACAATCATAATCACAAAAACAATAAATTGATATATTTGTACATTTTGTATAAGAAAATATTCTGAATCAGAATAAATTCTATGAAATATTCTCCAGGAAGCTGCAATCCAATTCAAAAATTATCTTAAACGTAAAATATGTTTAATATAAGAATTTTAGAATTCTAGACATTAAATAATTAAATATAAATAATTTAAAGTTGTTAAATAAAGTTCTTTTATATTCAGCATTAATTACCATATACATATTATACAGCATCAATATATAACACAAGCCAACACACATTTTGGTGCCGGTGATTTTTTAACTGTTCCTGGGTAATTTTTGGGTGGAGAATCCGAAATAGCCATCAGATTTTGTCTATCAGATCTAGTTTTTAAAATAGGAATTATTTACTGATTTTTAACCTCTATATATATTTTACGTTATAACTATGAGTATTGCCAGTAAAAAAAAACACATATATTAAATATGTATTATAAAAAGTAGATTAACATACATTCATATTGATATTAGTCACTATCACCTAAAAATTTTCGTTTATACGACTGTCTAGCATGGAGTTTACTGGGGCAGTCTCGCTGAAGGCTCCAACAGTAGTCGGCCATCATGTGGTTATCCCATCGTCCTTGATATCGATCTTCCATAGTTTTAATATCCTGATGGAGTCTTTCTCCCTGTTCTTCACTATAGTCACCTAAATTTTCTGGAAAGCGATCTAGGTGGCTGTGGAGGTAGTGAACTTTTATACTCATGTTACAACCGAGAATATGAAAATTTGAAAGCATAGTTTCCACTAATTTTATGTAATTGTCTGCTTTGTGATTTCCAAGAAACTTTTGAACTATTTGAACAAATGAACCCCAAGCGTTAGATTCAGTCTCATTCATTGATGTGGTGAACTGTGGATCTTTAATAAGTTGCCTTATTTGAGGACCATCAAATATACCAGCTTTTAGTTTATCCGTGCTAATCCCAGGAAACTTACGTGACAAGTACCCGAAACAATTTCCACCTCGCTCTAACGCTTTCACAAACTGCTTCATAAGCCCCAACTTGATATGCAAGGGTGGTAGTAAGATTTTTTCTCTCGTAACCAAAGGTTCATTCACTACGTTTTGTTTTTCTTGAACCATAGTATCTCTTAAAGGCCAATTTCTCTTAACCCAGTGCTGATCTTTAGCTCTGCTGTCCCAAAGACATACAAGACAGGGGTATTTTGTATATCCACTTTGCTGTCCAAGGAGAAAGTTCACCATTTTCAAATCAACACAAATTGCCCACTGATGTTCTTCGTATTTAATTTGTTTCAAAACTTGTTCTATTGTTTTATACTCCTCTTTCATGGTAGTAGAATGTCCAATAGGAATTGAGGCATATTTGTTACCGTTATGTAAAAGGACACATTTTAAACTACGTTTTGAACTGTCAATGAAAAGGCGCCACTCGTCTGAAGTATAATATGGCAAGACTCCTTTTATATCGTTACAGAATACCAGCTTATTTTCCTGAGTGAAAAAAGGCAGCAGATCCATTTCTCTCTTACGATAAAATGTAACATTAGTGCCTGGATAAAGAAGGTTCTTTTCTTTTAATCTGGATGCCAGTAATTCAGCACACTCCTTTGAGAGGTATAGGTCTCTCATGAGATCGTTCAGTTCTTGTTGATTAAAACACTGAGGAGTTGTTAAATCTGCTTCAAAGTCACTGTCGTTTTTTGATTGCATTCTTTGAACTTCATCAGACGTTGATGTTTCTGTATCATCTTCCGGGATATCAGGGAGATTGCTGAAGGTTGGAACGGGTATTTCATTAGAGTGCGGTACAGGTCTTCTTGCAGAATCTAGATCAGGATATGTCCATTTATGTCGATTGTTCCTATTTAGGCCTTTAATATTAACGAGACAAAAATAGCAGTCATCATAATGGTTACGTGGTTTCCTCCAAACCATTGGTACACCAAATTTCAGGCACTTTCTGTTTCCAATTGTCCACTGTCGCAAATGTTCACCACATGTTTTACACACCACATGTGGCGCCCAAGATTTATCTTGATCTCCCAAATGAACGCCAAAATAGGCAAGATAAGACCTTTTCACAAATTCAGAAATAGTTTTACTTTCTTATACGTAGTATAAGGAAGTATTGTGATGATGAAAATTTTCGACCTCGAGATTTTTGCAGATGTCCACGTTTTGAGGTCCCCTGATACCAAAAAAGTGGTTTTTAAAAAATGTCTGTGTGTCTGTGTGTGTGTGTGTGTGTGTGTGTGTGTCTGTGTGTGACCACGATAGCGGTCAAACCGCTGCAGATATCAATTCCAAATTTTGTATTTATGAATATAATCTCCCTCTTGAGAACTGATTAGATTTTGAGCAAAATCGGCAGACCGGAAGTAGTAGTTTACTTCAGTGAAAAAATCGAATTTTGCAAATATTTCGTCAATTACTAAGTTTAAACAAATTTATAAAGAATTCAAATGTACTCAAAATTAAATTTGAGAAAAATTGTTTTAATAAAGTTTTTCGAAATTCCTACCGGAAGTAGGTCTTTTACTCTTATCGAAAATCAGTTTTTTGCGAATATCTCGCAAGTCATGCTTTCTAGGCAAGTACATTAAGAGTATAAAAGTATTTAGAACATACTTTTAAATATCTTTTGTATAAAAAAAATTTCAAAATTCAGACCGGAAGTACCACTTTTACTCTTATCGAATAGCGATTTTTTGCAAATATGTCGTAAGTTATGCATTCTATATATATTTATCAAGAGTACAAAAGTATTTAGAGTTAGATATGGAATATTTTTCGTATAAATGAAATTTCAAAATTCGGACCGGAAGTAACACTTTCATACGTATAAGAAAGTCGTGTGGTGGCCACACCTCATTTTTTCTATTTACTTTCACCGTGTATTCGCCACATACATAACAAAAAACATCTGGATGGTTTACACAGCTACGCCTGCTTGTCAATTGTTTTAGTTTTAACACTATAACACGACGAAAATGTACACAAAATTATGACATAACTTTATTTGCCAAAACTACACAATAGACTAAGTCGAGAAGGATAAAGCTAGACTGCACGTACTATGTTTCCAACACCAATTAGTCGGGGCTGAGCAGGTATGGGGAGATCGGATCATAGGGAATTCCAAATATACAATAGCTAATAAAATTCATAGAATTAAGTAATGCGGGTTAACCAGTTCTAGGAATATTTGTTGACGGACAATTTCAGGTATATTTGGCTGATTAGATCCTAGTTTTAAGTACCAAATTTCTATTTTGAATTTGAAAGAGATGTTGATTTATTTATTTTTGCCTTTTATTAGAACTAAATTCAATTAGTCTCTACCTCAAAAACTAGAGCTGATAGAAAAAATCTGCTGCCAGTTTTAGAATCAGCACATTACGTATATCTAAACTCGGTTCTTAGATCTCAGGCACCAAAAATTTTATTTTATTTTGTTGGCCTGTGTAATAATACACTTTTGTCGATATAATAGATTTTAATATAATAAAAATAAAATAACAATATTCAAATAAAGAAATATACAAAATCCTTAACAAATTACAATTATTGTAGTTGTTTTTCTTTTCTGAAAGCTTCTTTCCTGGCTTTCTGTTTTCTATAATGAATCAAAGCTAATTCTTTCACAGAGTCATTAACACTTTTAGTTTCTATACCTTTTAAAATGTTATTAACATGTTTGGTCCATGTATATAGGGTAATTCGAGGAGAGTTGGACCACTTTTTTTTGAAAAATCTGCAAAAATTTTATTTTCAATGGTGAGGTAATAATTACTCGTGGGATCCTAACATAGGCTTTATTCTTCTAATTGACATTCTTAAGAAGAAAATTAAACGTTACATTCGAACAAAAAAAAATAAAATAAAATGTGACTAATCAGTCCGTCTCTCCTACAGGGCAAGGAGAGATGGTCCACACAATAAAAAAAAGAAGTAAAATAGTATTTTAAACAAAAAATATATATTGTAGTGGCATTTAAATACAAGAAAATTTTTATTTCTTGGCATGTTTGCCACAAATATCGCAAAAATTCAAATATTTGGTGCAGTTTTCGTGCATCCATCGTCCACATCGAATACACTTGATCCAGTCTTCAACTTTTTTGTTTTTATGTAGTTCTCCCCACAACCAGCGCAGGTGGTTTCATAATCTTCATCTCCACTATCTTCAGAGTCATTCAATTCTGGACTCTCGTAATCCATCGACGAATCTGAGTTTTCAGGCGATTGAATTTTTTTCTTGATTTTCCTTTTCATTTGATTTTGTTTTGCACCCATCTTTGCTGTGTTCTTTACATTTTTCTTTTTCTTCTGTTTTGAATCACTTTTTTCTTTCATGGCTTTAATATTCTTACTTGAATTAAGAACTGTTGCCACATTTCTTCCACGTTTTCTTACTTCACTTAAGGGTTTAATTTCTGGGATCGGGGAAACTTCATCCAGCAATTTTCCTGGAGTTTTCTTTGGTGTTTCTACCAATACTTGATTGTTAGTCCGAGAATGTTGAATCGGCGGAGTGCAAGATCGCCGAGTTTCATATTCGTGTGATGGGCCCCGTTGTGGTGAGTTTGAACGATTCGGTGATGGTTGGAATGAATTTGGTGGCTGAACGTTATCATCGTCGAGCATTAAAAAGGCATACTCAGGAATTGCATCTTGGTTAAGTGGCACAACACCAGTAGCCCTAAAGGCAGAAATGGCATTTTGCGCGGTGGCTGCTTTGTTCCACGAATCTCCAAATAGTTTTCCAAACACTGTTCTATTCAATTTTCTTGTTGGTTTGATTCTTATAAATTTATTGCATTCCGCATAGTAATGCGACTTCAACGATTTAAAAAAAGCTCGATCCAGTGGTTGCAAATAATGAGTGGTATGACCCGGAAAGCACAATAGAATTATCTCATTTTCTTCAGCAAATTCTAACACATCAATCGAATTAGTATGCGAAGTGTGTCCGTCCAGTAGTAAGAGTACTTTACCAGGTCTTTTTCTAGGGACAAAATGATTTTTTAACCAATCAAGAAAAATTTCACTGTTAACGTATGCCGACTTGGGGGACATCCTAATAGAAGAACCAGGTGGCATACCGTCAGCCCAGTTGTCCTTCTTATTTTTCCCTTTAAAAATGCAATACGGGGGCAAAAATGACCCTTCAGCATTACAACAAGCCACAACACTGATTGTTTCTCCTTTTTCGCCAGAAGTTATAGCTGAGATGGTTTTAGAGCCTTTTGCAGCGACCACATGTTCGGCCTTATTATTGAGTTGAAGGCCAGTTTCATCCATGTTGTAAATATTTCCGGGTTTTTCCAATAAGTCGTTTTCTATAAGAGTGTTTTCTAGAAGTTTAAAATAATCTGATACAGCTTTTCTTGACATTCCCTGTGAGCGAAGAAGGGATACTCCCTCTGACTTTCGCACCGATAGATCCGGATGGCGCCTTAAAAACAACTGAAGCCAAACGAACCCTGCTTTACCAGTGGCTCTGTTAAACTTGTGTTTAATATTCATCTTTTCAGCCAAGTCATACGCCATTCTACGGAGTACATCCCTGGTCCCTGGTAGGAGCAAAACCAAATTTTTGAAGCTTTTTGATATGTCGCACTAATTTGATTTCTGCATCCTCGCCCAAAGACGATGGCGGACCGAGACGATTTTGTTTCGTAGGATTACCATTTCGTTTTCTACGTTTCAATGTGGTTGCTGGTATTCCAAAATTTCTAGCAGCTTCGTTCAACCCCATTGCTCCATTTGCTACTGCAGTTAAGGCATCTTGAAGTGCTCTGGACGTCCAGTTTCCTCGGTGTACATTACCTTTCCTTGTGTAAATATTTGGCATATTCGGTCCTACAAAACATTGGAGCTTTACGCTTGTACTTTGTACCTACCTATACTGTTATAGACTATTTAATGGAAGTATTTTTTTTTCAATAAGAACTGAATGTAATGACGCTGTGTTTAAGAAATGTAGGTAAATTTTATTGCAAATTAAAGCAGGTCCAACTATCCCATAAAAAAATGGTCCATCTATCCTAAACGCATAGGAGAGATGGACCACTTCGTCTTTTCATTGGTAAAGACGAATTCGAAGTTTTGTGAGGTTAGGTACGTCTACGAAGCCTATACTAATTAGATAATTACAGCAAAGTTCTAAAAACTTACTATAAGTAACGCAGTTGATGAAAACGTCCGAGCGCTAAAAATTTTCAGCAGTCGTCAAATAATGACTCAGTAATAACACAGCTAATTCTTAATATATCTCAATGCTCTCTTCCACACACAAGTCGTTTGAGACTATGCAGTTCGCTTATGGTAGCATAGCGCCATCTGACAAGAAATAGTTCAGATTTTCGAACTGGACCATCTCTCCGCGTGGTCCAACTATCCTCGAATTACCCTATGTATATAGAGACAAACTCATTTACAAATATTTTAGGTAAGTCATGGCTGTCACCAGCGTTGCCAGGTGGCGGCAGAAATTTATCGCAGTTTTCTGTACTAGAAGTAGCCCAAAATCGCAAAACTTAAAAATCTCACAAAAATTCACAAGTCATAATTAGAGTGATTCATAAGTTTGACACAATTTTTACAAAAACTTCAGAAAATAAAACTTTACATTTTTATTATATGCCTACTAGATTGTTTTTTGTTTTCGCCCCCGTTTTAATCCTTTAGCTATATTTGTATTCATTTAAATACAGGCATTGTGGAAATTTTTTACAGGTAACTGCGCCTTTTTCTTGACTTCTAATGTATGCAGACATCAAAACAGATCCCTTTTGCGTATATAATGCTGCTAGCGACATCTTTGGAGCCAATGGCTAAAATTGATGTCAGCCAAATACAGCGCTCTGCAGTGCAAAATTAGAAACGTAGGTGCAAACCACTTTGTAATTATTAGTTAGGATAGTCTGTGAAAATTCCCTTATATCTTGTCAAAATGCGAGTCTAGCCATAATTCTTGATCTTTTTACTTATTACTTAATAATAATGTAACAAAAGAAAAATCAAGTTAACAATATAAACTTTATTTATACATTAACATTTAAATTAAAACATCAAATTCTGTAATATCATCAAGGTTTGCTGCATCTTCAGAATGCATATAAACCTCTTTAGATGTAAATTTACGTAACATACCTTCTGAAGGCTGAAACATATTGCAGCAACTATCTGTTGAATGGAAGTTTATTCGAATTCTTAATAAAGAATCTAACATTTTAATTTGTATTTTATTTCTGGATTTACTTTTGACAGCATTTAACACAGAAAATGCTCTTTCAACTGTAGAGTTACTGGTTGGTAATGATAGACATCTTAAAGCATACGTGGCTATATTTTGAAGTATGTAATTGCCTGCAGCATCTTGAAATTTATATACATATATCCAAAATTTATAGGTGTTGTCTAACAAAGATTGATCATGTTTTATTGTTACAAGTTTCTCCCACTGTAATTCACATTTAAATATGTCCTCTTGTTCAATAAAGCAGTCTAGAAATGGTAAATCCTTAAAACATGGACGTTTCACATTGAGACAAACGTCTGGTTTTAAAAACTTTAAATTTTTAAACAATATTAGGTTATCTGGCAATCTCATGATTAATTCTTTTAAAAGAACTTTTAAAAACTTGAAACCTCTTTCTTCAACCAATTGTTTTTGATCAGGTTGTAAATTACCAATAAATGTAAAGTAATTCCAACCAAAATTACATTTATCTGCACTAAGGTATGCTAATGTATTTTCAATATTATTTGTAACAGTATCTATGTCATTATCTTGAGTAAAACATGGTTTCATTATTTTCTTCGCTATTACAAGTATAGTATTAGACATATCAGCATATGCAAGACCCATGTCAACTTCTTTCTTTTGAAATATTAAATTTAAAGTATTAATTTCATAAAGAACAGGTTTTAACAATAATAAAAATGCATGATTAGAGTTATCTTTGAGCATATCACATAATAATCGGCCAGTGTAGCATTTCTCAACATTTACAACATTTAAAAAATGTGTTTTTAGCTCTAGCCAATGTTCTAATATTACATTTACAACATTGTACCTACAAAAAAAAATAGTGAACTGTATACATTTTAAATTTGTTAAGTAAATACCTGGACAACCATCTGGTTTCTGCCAATTGTACAAATTGATGAAATGTTTTATTTTCATTAATATTTATTAAATTCCAAGTTTTCTCGTAATCGATTTTTCTATTTGAACTGTGTTGGAACCAACTATATATTTCCCTACAAAGAAAGTCGATAGTTGCAGGAAGTTCTTCAGCAGCTTTAGCATTCGCGTTATTTAATGAATGGCATATACATCGAATTATTTTTAATTTTGGATTGTGGTCCCGCATAAGGGTAAAAACAGAGTGATGCTTGCCACAAAGGCTATTTGCACCGTCTGTCCCAAGGCCAATCGTGTTGTTAATATCAATATTAACTGATGAAAGAAATTTTGTTAGTTCATCATATGTTGTCACTGCTAAGCCATTTTCTAGTTGCAAAATACATAAATAGTTAGTCAAAATTTGCATATGTTTTAGACTAAAATACTTAATACAAACACATAAATATTTTTTCGTAGATTTATCAGTTGATTCATCTATAATTAATGAGTAATTTCTTTTGCCTAAATCTTCTACTAATTCATTCAATAGTACAGGAGATATTACATTTTTTATTAAGCCAGAACATTTAGTTCGATGTAATTGTACATCAATTTTTAAGGTATTAACTAGATAATCATTTAAGTGGTCTACACTACGAATCGCAGTATGACATGCAACATATGCAGCTAATTTTAGGTCGCGTATTTTCTCCAGATTTGTGATGCTCACATTTACAAACTTGTTCAGGTTCTGTTGTGTATCATTTGGTTTTAGTCTTTGAAAATTTTCTTTATGTTTTCTTGAAGATCGATGTTTCATCAAATCTGAATGGTGTGCTCGTAGTGTACACTTACAAACCATACAATATGCTTCATTTAAAGTGTTTTCACCCACCGACGCTTTTCTTAACCAGCCTACAAACAAATACATATTTAACAAGATCGTAACTTGATATTTATTTTTTCTACCTCGAGCCCACTCTTCACGTTCCCATTCAGCTCTATATATTTTTTATATTTTCCGTATTTCCCCATACTTTACAAAACAAACTATATAAAAATATAAATATTTTTTAATTGTCCACCTATCACCGACTAACTTGGTCTAACTGCTTATAACCCACTCTAATTAACGGCAATTAACGGTCACAGGTCAAACTTTATTACACTCACAAAACAGTTCACCACACCCAAGCAGCAAAATCACTGTTTTAGAGAAGGACGAAAATATATATTTGCTAATGTAGGACAAGTGTGCATATAGTGATTTTACTATTAGGGCAGCTACAGTTATAACCTTATAATTTGTGACATCACTTGTTACATGTGATATCCAATTCACAGGTAGTAAATCAAGTGAGCTAGAATACGAAAACTCTATATAGTACTAATTTGATAGATGTAATGAACCAAATTATTAAGTCCCTATTAGTTGAAAAAATCGCGTTTTGCGGTATTCATAATTTATAAATAGCCCAATTTATCGCTTTTCGCAATTTAAAAAAAAATGTCTAAAAAGCAGTAACGAAATAGCCCATTTTGCGAAAAATAGCCCAATCTGGCAACCCTGGCTGTCACATTTAATTTCAAATTGTACCAAATTAAATATTTTCTGTGAAAGTAGAAAATGCACTTTCTCTTGGTAACAAAACTTTGGTAAATAAAATTGAAGAATGTCTATACATTTGCTAAACAAATTTAGAAATGCTGTATTAGGCTTTGTAAGCTGCCTTGTAGTATATGTTCTGGCTTCTATTAATGCATGAAATGGCTTCGAGTTTGTAGCTACTAAAGAGAACTTGCATTTTCCACAGCAACCAACAATTTTTACAATTCGTCTTGCTAAATATCCAGCTATATAATCAAATTTCATTAATATAATGCCATGTTTTCTATTTTTGAAATTAAATTTGCCATTCTGTAAATCACTCTGACTTTAATAATGGTGAGTATCAGTTGCAGCAATTGTTACTTCTTGTAGAAATTCTTCTAAAGAATTTAGAGCACCATCATGCGTATCTTCTTCACAATTCCTTCCTGGGGAATGTGGGGAAACAAAATTGTTAATAATGAGGCTTTTAAATGAAGCCACAAATGAAGCACATGATGGATTAATATTGCGCACTCCATGACTTCTGATGCACCCACACAAAGTTTTTAAAGGATCTTGATTGATGTTTCTAGTACATAAATATTTGAACCCTAAACCTTGCAGTTTTTGCTATATGTAAATGAAGCCCCTTAAAGTTACTATCCAGTTCTTAACGCTGGGTGGTACAAATTCACGTCCAGTATTTGTGATAAATCTTATTGTTTCTAAAACTTTGATTGCTTCTTACCAAAATCGTATGTGCTCTGACTGCTGAGAAGTAGCACCACGTAATGGCTTTCCTTGACCAGGAAACTTTGAAAGACTGTTTGTACTGTTAAAAGTCTTATCAAACAACAGTAAAAAGTCGGCAGTGTCCACAGCTGTTTCATCTAAACATGTATTGCCTGCAAAAGAATAGAAATTAGTTTTGCAGAATGTACAAACAAAAACCAAATATATGTACCATGCAAAACAAGTCCCCTCATTGTAGATGACACACGATGTGAGAAAATCTGAGCAGCGACCTTTACTTTCATTTTTTTCATTTTTTCCTTATAGACATGACCTTCTGTTAGTTTATTTAGCATTCTCATATCATCATCACCCTTATCTAACTCATACAAAGCTACTACATCTTTCGAGCTACCTCGCTGTTCATCATGGTTCCATGTGAATTTAACATCTGCTTTTAACAAATTATTTCTTATGCCTTTTAGAAGGTGTAGTGGATCATAAAGTGGAATAATTTCCTTATTGTTGATTTCAAAACCAAAAATGTCTTCTTGGCCTGCTAATGAACGTTTTCTTTTTGTTTCTTCCTTCAGTGTATTGATAGCAGCAGTATTTACAGTAGCTTGATCGCAAACAGTTCCAATGTTTAAGCCAATATTTTGTAGGGAACAAATTATATTTTTGATTGTCACAGTCAATTGTGCTGTACTTATACCTCCTTTGAAAAAATAATAACAGATGGGTTGTTTCCACTTCTTTTTCAAACCTCTAGCCATAAAAACCAAGGCATAGTCAGCTAATTTCTTTTTTTTACCATATCCATTATCTTCAAAACCATAAATTACATCATTTTTTCTATTATACATTAATGCAGCTTCTATTGACATTTCATCAAACATTATAATACAACAACGATCTTCTTTGTCTAATCTTGCAATAGATTTTTTCAAACTATTCAAAATAGCCTGATTAATGCCACAGTTGAAAGGAATTTTATTTAAAATAGACATCAATGTTTGACGCGATGGTAAAACAAATGTTTTTTGTAATAATTTGTATCCTTTTGGAGACTGTTTCAAGAGACTTAAGGCAAATGTTTTGTCTTTAATTGTATAACGACGGCCCCCATTTTTTCTTTTTTGTAAACGAAGTTGCATTTCAATAAATTTCAAAGTAGTTAAAGGGATTGTATACCCAAAAAATAAAAAATAGTAAAAAAAAATCTAAGAACAAAAATTTAAACTGCAGTTTTCTGGGACGCCTGGTTTTCGAGATATTAATAAACAAAGATTGAAATCGCGGACGTGTGACGTCATACCGACATAGTAGTGTCTCGGACGGCGGCGGCGCACTGTTCTAGCTGTCCTGAACGTTACGTCTAGGTGGTTTTGATTCATTCTTTAACTGCAATGGCGTTTGGTTTTGAACCCAGATTTAGCAAAAACGAATTAAATGAACTGAAAAAGAAACGTGATGCACCAGAAGAAGACGACAGTGACATTGCACAAAGATTGGCCAACACTATTTGGTGTAAATGCGGCAATTGCGTAGCGATGCAGACAGCAAAAGAATGTTTGTGTTGCACGGAAAGTGAGAAAATTAGTGCGGTGAGAAATGAAGAGACGTGTATTACACTTCACGATGCATTTGAAAGCATAATTTTAAGCTTAGACTCATTAAATATGTTGCGACACAATATTATCTTAAAGTGTACTTTACAAGAGGAGAAAAACAGGTAAATGTTCATTATTAATTGTCATTACTATGTCTACTAACGAATTGGATTTTTTCGCTTTGGGTAATAGGTATCTAGAGGAATCCAGCAGATTATGGCGTCACTTAGCTTATAAAAATTTTACTTCATGGATTAATAGTTGGACATCAATTGGACGTCATAATAGAGTGATAATACCGTCATGTGTAGTAAATGCAATTCGCCAAATGTTCCCAGAAATAAATGAAGATTATACGGGATTTAAAGAGTATAATAAGGACTATAATAATTAATTTTTTTAATGACAATTTTTGTATTATAGAGAATATTGTTAATTATTTAAATCTAGATAAATGTTTCTTTTTTGCTTGTTCCAAAGATGGCTTTTCTATTTTAGAAATATTTTTTGGTACCTACAAAAACATGTATGAGAATAAATTTTTGATTAGAAATTAGAAATCTTACTTGAAAATTTAATGGTTCTAACACTTCGGTTCTGGAGTCAGCATCTAGTATCATTTGTAGCAGTTCTAATTTCCATTCGTTGTTCTTTCGAGCGTAAGTATTTTTGTAGCTCCACTGCTTTGTTGCTTTTGAAAAATTAACAGCACCACCAACTACTTCTCTATTAACGTTGAAATTGTGGTCGAGGACCGCAAGAATTGAACGTATGTACATTCCTTCATAACTAAAGTGTATGCGTTTAGGAACGTATTTTAAACGAACGTTGTGGTAACTTTCTAATGCACCCGTATGGCAATAATGAGAAGTATGTTTAAGGTCATTCAAAAACATTCTATTCATAATTTCATTATATAAGACTTGGTAATCAGTTGAACCAAATCGAATCCATTTAATTACTTCAACATCTTCTTCTTTATACTTTCCATGCTCACATGCTTTTTTATTGCCACTCTCGTCAGTCCATTCATGTATATTACATACATGCTTTAAAAGAGAAGTAAATTTCTGCAGAAGGAGATCTGAATTGCCTCCGCAGGTTTCAGAAGACCACCACAAGTGATTTGTTATGGCGCGACTCCATTGTGAGAGCAGGACTTCTTTTCGGCTTTGCCTAATTTTTTTACAAGACTTTTTGCCAGGTGCCAAACATCAAATTCGTGTGTAATCTTTGGATAAATTGTTCTTACCAAAACACCAACACCACGATGTCTATCAGACAAGAACAGTTTGACTGGCAATTCCGATGTGATTTTAGCCAAAGCCTTTTCACAAGCTGCACGTTCCAACTCACCTTCAACCATGCCTCTTTGTAGTAAAACGAAGTCCAAAATTTTTTTCGATTTGACATTCATTATGGAATATGTTATGTATTTTGCCGAGAATCCTGGCGAATCATATTGCCCGTCCCCAGAAATCCACAAGTCTTCTTCAGATTTTGCAGTTGCATAATTTTCTTCTTTATGTTTTGTCCAAAAATTTTGTATTACTGGTGCAATATTTTTCTTTATTGCTTTGTAATAAGTACCATGCGATATAAATAATAAACTGAGTGTTTGCGCAAAATTAGTGAATGGTAGGAAATTTATACCGTTCAGTAAAAGTGCAGATGACACATGTACGCTACACTTAGATGGATCATTCCATGAGCTCCATTTATTACTGTGCCCATTTAAGCAAGTATAGTTGACATAAAAAACAGCTCCAATGGTATATACTTTTTTTGTTTCTATCTGAATTCCACATGTTTCACAGAAATTGAACAAACGTAGCAAGCAATTTGCATGCACTAAAATAATCTGGCTTAATATGGGCGAATTTTCTTGTAAAATATCCGATTCGATGTCTATCTCCTCGTCATTATCCATATCATCTGTTATGCTGTAAAATTTACTTTTGTATTTAGTTCTCATAAGATTATGTGTCTTTGTTTAAGTGCGTAGAATTTGTTGAGCTCGAGACTTTTTGAGCGAACCTTGTACCTCGTTTGGTTTACCGGTTGCCAAAGATCGTTTGATGTATATCTGTGTGTGTGCTAAACCTTCTATTGTGCTTTCAGAGCCCTGACTCCCGAACCGTGGAATTGATAGATATGTAATATGTATTATCGAGCAAATACACTCTTTATGTGAAGGAAACTCTGTATCTTGTGAACTAATTCTAATTATCTTATCCCTAGCTTATTTTACCCTACCTGTAGATGCGAATTATCTGCATTTGCAGTTACTTTTTTACGCCTTGTTTCAGTTTTAACAAGATCTGCTTATTTATTACTTCCGAACTCTGCGAAGTGCATTTATTTGTGTTCTTAAATTCTTTGACACATCAGTCAGCCTCGTTGTATTTACTGTCACCTGCGTTTATGTGTATCCCTAGACATAGACCCTCTTGTGAGTCTGATTAATATTCTGCCTTCGTGTTTATGTCACTAAAAATGCAAGGAGTATTAAATGGGGAAGTGCTTGGAATATGGGGCATACTATTAATTGTTTTGCAGTTCGCTTGCTGCTCCATCATTGTTATTCTAAGTATTAGAGACTTCTGATTAATTCTACCTTGGAATCCGCAGTAGGGGTTAAGTTTCGTTGATACGCTGAAATACATGTTTGATCGGTTTTCTTAACCGTCTGTTTATAGCGTGATTTAAAAGCTGGGAAAATTTCAATAGTTACCTGCAGAATCCGTTTTCTTCCGTAATAAATTGTATCTACATTTGGAGGTTTGTTTTGTTTTCCATCTGTCAAACGTTTGGTTACGTCGCCTAGATGGATGTGCGTTTCACGGATTGCCAACGTCTAGCATGAAGTTCCCTCTCGTACTGCCGACTTTATAATTTCTACGTACAATTGTAGGAGTGTTTCGGTTATTTTCTTTTCGTCTAAGCTATGTGTAGGGTTTGTGTTTAATTATATATAAGTCACGATGTTGACTCCCTTTATTGTCCATTTAGTTTTGTGCCTATTATGTTTATTTGAAACTCCCGCCCTAATTTAAAATCATTGGACCTGCGTGCTCTTTGCTTGTAACGTATCTACCGGGAAGGTCACGTTTGGGTCACTTTCGAAGTCGAGCTTGTTATAAGTGCATGTGCACGATATGCTTATTTTCATTTGGTGAATTTTATCACTATGTCTAAAAGATAGACTGGCGCTTAGGCGGCTTTAACGAAATAAGCTTAAGTATCGATACCTTAATTAGGTGTTTTATCGTAAATTTTATCGCAATACCGCTACCTGATTTACGAATGCCACGTGTTGGATTTTGATTTTCTTTTCGTGCTATGTGTGACTTCTGAGTCTTTAACGTGCATCTCCAATTAAAATTGGGGTAAGTGATTGTAATCTTGTGTTAATTTTTCGGGGTTTTTATTCTGTTTCTTTTCTTTCGAATTTAATAGGATGTTAGTACAGGGCTAAGCATCCAGACATTAAACGCTGGTTTGGCCGCTGTAGATGCCGTTCCGATTTATGTAAGAGTTGTGCCTACCCTTTTCACTTGGAATTTTGGGTGGAATTACAATATACCATTGGAGGATCTCCACCATCTTGACTCCAGTTGGCGTGCCTCCGCCATTTTGAGATTACAGCTAAGTGCAACCATGTGCCTAATTTTTCAATGAATATTTCGAACGTTTTGATGTAAAATTAGAACCAGAGAACTGGTCATATTACCGTATTAATTTTCTTATGTTTTGAAAAGAGACTTTTGGGTGCTTAAGAGATACCTGACGTGCCACTTATTACATGTGTGGTCACAATAATTACACATTAATTTTGTTTAATTGTAAATTTGCTTTGATGTATACCGAGAGACCCTAAGTAGTAGTTTTTGGAGGGCTCTCGTAGATGTAATTAAATTTTATCGTGCTTAATTGCTAGAGAATTTTGTCGTTATTATACTAACTTTTCTTGCAGACTTTTGTCTAATTTTCTGAACTAGTTAAATTCATTCCTGCAAGAGTATATTTTGTTCGGGAAGCTCAGTGTATTTTTGTATATTATAAAATTTCCTTTCTAATTTTATCTTTAATTATTTGACATTTGTTAATAAGTAACCTTCATTTAAATTAATTATGATCATGTAAACAAACCTTGTGTTTGGTATTTAACGAATTTTCACTTTATTAGTCTAAGTCTTAAGTACTAGGTGATATCAATTTACTTGCGTACATATTAAATCACATTTTGTGTTAACATTGCCGTTGTGGCGTTTTCATGATATTTCTTGTAATTATTTTATGTGAGGTAATGAAACGTTTCTGCTACCAACCATCTACTGCTGAAACGCAGAGATTATGATTTAGTATTAAGACTTGTTATTTTTTTTTATTTTATTTCATTAATATTACCTAACGCTTTGTTTACAAATTATCAAACTGTCTAGTTTTCATTTCTTTTTTTTTTAATTCATATTCATTCAACGTTTGCTAATCCTTTTTTATTTAAACTGTTCAGACAGCTTGGTGTCATTTTGTAATTTTATATACTTAACTTCTTCTTTTCTTAAAAAAAAAAAAAACATAAACATCATACCAAATTTAATTAAATCTTGCTACATTTCGTAATATCTTTTCTTTTATTTCACCTCTACATATCTCAAATAATTTTGTGACAAGCACATACGTAAGGTAGGGTGCATCATAACATACAGGGTGATCAATAGGAAACCCGCTGGAGGGACACAGCCAGTGGTAGCTCATAGGAGGCGCAGGTAGGTTATCGTAAGGTAACATAGTGTCCTGGTGCCCGGACAACGTCGCTAGCGTCGTTACCGACCGACGCTCTACTTTTGGTGTAAGTTTATCTGAACCGTCACGCCGTCTGCGATTCTTGTGATTCTCCGTTATCTTTAACTAAAATTTAGTCTGCTATCTTAGTGCGACGTAGTTCCGGCGTAACACATCATTCTGGGAAGCAAAGTCATTCTTGTTATTCAATTCACTTTCACTCATTTCCGATTCTGAAAAATCAAATGAATGCACAGATCCATCGCAAGAATCACTATTATCCTCATATAAATTGGAATATTTAAAATAAACTTCCGTTCCAAGTTCGCACTGAACACCAATACTTTCTGTAACATATCCTGACCCAATCTCTATATTAATTGGCTCTTGGTTGTCTATTAAACTAGTCTTTCTATCATTTAAAAACAATGCATTATTTGCTGTTTCAGAAACAATTTTTCTTCGAATGTAAGTAGACGGACGCCTCACTGACTGCAACTTTTCGGTGTCTTTGTTTCCCGCGAGATGTAGAGAAGGAACCGCCGATTTTAATAACCTACGGACAATTTTTTCGTTGGGCATAAGCTGTTGTTTAAATCTCGCAAAAAAAGCTTCTTCCTTGAAATGATCACTACACACTACATGGTTGTGATTGGGTTTAAAATGTTTGCGATTAATGCGATTCTTCCACGCTTTATACCGCGTGGGCTCTTTTTCTTTCCTTGGAAAGTTGTGCAGGGTCACATTCGAATTTTTCAAATTGTTGTTGCATCCGACAGCACAACAATTCGGCATTTTGTATTACTGTGCACGTTTTTTTTTTTACAACAACGTAAACACGGACTCGGCAGTCATTCGCACAAATGAAACTGGAACTGGACTGGATTCTGTCTTGTTACCATGAATACCAATGTCGAATGTGTCGGCCACATGTCGGCACAGATTTGTGTCGGTATGACGTCACGCGCTCGGGGAAATTAACTTTATAGCCCTCTTGCTCAAAATTGGAACGTCGTAGAAATGTCTCGTTTCCAAAATTGTTCTTAGATATTTTTGAATTATTTTTTAACGTTTTCATGAAAATTTGGTAGAGTGCCCCTTTAAGTTTACTTTGTCCATAATAGAACTATATTTTTCTACTTGTTCCATTGCTTCCACAATACGTTTCTTATTTGATGAATTTTCATCATATAATTTTCGAGCCGTATATAGGATATTTCTAGCTACAGCATACAAGTTGCTTGTTTGAGGGCCAAGTTGTTTTCTACAAGAAAATCCGCATTCTCGTAATATATTGATTTACTTTTTTATATCTACAAAAAGTATTATTTTGAACAAATGAGGACAAAATAAAAAAAATATATATTTTACCCATTTTTCTACGTTTTATCTGTGTTTTTTCAGACTTCAATATATTTGCATGTAGAGTTGAGTATTGTTCAGTATTTACATCTTCTGTAAGCAGGCTATCAGTGTTTGCTGTTGCTGCAGTACTAGTACTTGCTGTAGCTGTAGATGCTGGTTCATCTGATTTTTTTACTGGAAATAATTGATATAATGATAATATTTGTGAAGTAGTGTGAAATAATACCTGATAAATATAAAACAGAAAAAGCATCAGCTGTAAGGTTTGTTCGATTGTGAGTGTTACAAATTTCATCTCATTTGTAAAGTGTTTATCACAAACTCTATACCTCCTCCGTTTATTATGGTTAATATCTTCACGACCCACAGCCTTAAGCCATTTCTTGAACATCTAGAATAAACAGTATAATTTTAAAAGGGTAAAATAAACAAAGCAAGAAAGTAGTACCTCAACATCCTTTGGAAGCGAATGAAGAATTGTGTCTTTCTGAATGTTCTCACAGTTCGATACTAAACACTTAAATCCCATGTCGAATGCCAAAAAATGAATATTAAAATGATAGATACGAATATGTTTGGTTATAACTATGGTTGTAACCGTTAGCTTACAGTTTTATGAAAGTCAAGAGATGGTTAGTCCTACCAACTTTCACACTAATAAACATTTAAAAATGAAAATAACTAGTCACCTTTACTATAGCGCTATTAGCGACTGATACATCATAACGGGTTCACAACCCGACTAAGTTCCATCTTTTTGTAATGTACTTTACAACGCATGGGTTATTGTAAATGAACGCACAACTTTATTCTTTGTTTTGGGTATGCTTACTAGTAACATTGTACCGATATCTTTTGCGTCCTCTATTTTGATATTATATAGTTCATTCGAGCGGCATGCGCCCATAATTCCAGTAATTTATATAACTTAAAAGAATATTTTCAAAACGAATTGAGGTTAGTGATAGTAGTATTTACCTTATGTAAAAGATAAAGTTCATCTGGCGCTTCACATATAAATTTTCTAATATCCCGGGATTTCAGCGTTGAAGATTTTTTTGCTTCGTATGTTTCGGATTTTCTTTTTAAGAACGAGGTTAATTTACCATATTGACTTAAATTTATATCGTGTTTTATTTTCAATACAGGTTTTAATATTGAGTAGTAAGACCATAAAGAAGATGATTTGTATTTTTCGCTTAGTTTTGAAAAATATATCAATAATACATTTTCTGATAATGAATTCGTATTTTGCCGACGGCGCCAGTCCATAAAATTATCGTAAGCCTTATTATAAAAATGTTTGGATTTTTCGGGCAATAAACCAAGCGTAATTGCATCGGCCTTAAGTTTAATGTCTGGGGGTATATATAACCACAGAGAAAGAAACAGAGAGCCCATGAGATAGGCTTTACTGTAGCCCATCAGTTTTAGTTCATTTAAGGAAAATAGAGAGCACTACGATTTAGAATTTATCATTATTTTATATTTAAACCACATGTCTGTCGAAAAAATGAAATTGCGATTTGCTATAAATCTCCTTTTAAGTTTAACTAACCGACACCAGATGACGTTATTGGGGAACTTGAATTAAGATCTATTTTCTATTTTTAATATTTAACAAAAATTACAAACAATCTCCTTATTCATCTCATCCCAAACACATTTAGCCTTGAGTTGTCGACAAAAAGCCAATTCACTTTTTGTTAGTGAACGACAAAAAAGCATATATATAAACACTTACCATAATTATGAAATATAAATTAGGAATTCTTCAATTTCAAGTTATATAAATTCAAACATTATTTTCGGTTTTCCCAGTGAGATTTTATATTACAAAATAAACCAAATAGAGTATGTCTGTGTACCCATCAATCATCATGATCGTAGTTACAAACACTTCCCCAATAAGGTAAGCTTAGAAAGGAAGATGACAAAGATAAATCCGATAACAATTTTAATTGCATGGGTACATTTGTTTTGGCACGCTGTTAAATTTTATGTTCACCTCAGGCACGGATTAAATCATTTTTTTTGTTAAAATTTTTTTAATTAATTTACACTCTATACGACTGCAGTATGACTTGTAGAGATGGGCAAAACGGTTCAGTCGTGAGCCGGCTCAGTATTTGAACCGTGTGGATCCGGAATAGCATACCGTTCATGAACGTGTAGGACATACGTAATGCTTGGCGCCGTCGTCGCCGAAGGCAAAACGATTGAACCGTTTTGCCCATCTCTAATTACTTGTTAATTTAGCACTCTTGAAATCAATTTCGCTCTATGTACAAAAAAGCAGTAGGTATGCGTATGTTTTTCCAGATCTTATTTATGAGGATCGTCATTTTACTTTTAACGCTGAATTAGTTTACAATAAAACATTTACATGCCATAAGAAAATTGAATATAAAATAAATCCCCGTATTAGAATATTAAGAATCATTTTCATACGTTGCCCTATAAATTGCTTAATGGTATCACCATCTACATCTCGCTTTGAATAAAACATAAAAGGAGCCCGGAATGATTTCATTGAAGTCCGTCGATCATAATCATAATTTCTTAGATTATTCTGAATCTGTAATTATTGTCCTTTCACTGAAACATAATAATTATTAGTTATTCGGTTACCTATTTAGCAGATTATTTAACAAACAATGTTTACATCAACTTAGTTGCTTTACAGACATACATATCGTAGAATTTTTGTTATATGAAAAAGAGGCAATATCCCTTTTACTGATGATCGAGTCGAGGTTTTACATCAAGTGTCCAAATGGCCGTCAAAGTGTGTCGAAATGCCGGTGAAAGATTTGCACCTGATTTATTTAAAAGTTTTCGAAATAATTTACTAAATGGCGGTTATGTCTTGGATAATAAAATTATTTCTTTCAGTGACATAAAGGAGACCTATACTATTCATCAAAAAAACAAGAAGAGCAGAGCACTAGCAAAAATAACAAATGCGCATATACCACCCAGTTCCTTTCTGAGTGTAAAATTCGCTGTTCAAGTTTTTAGTCAGATAATGGTCGCAGCTATAAAGTTTTTAGTTTTTCAGTAATTTAGGATTTTCAATTTTGAACACTAATTCCTTTCAATTTATTTTTCAAAAGTAGGAGGAGATATTATTACTTCAGCCCGATAACTTGTTTGACATTTACAATACATATTAGTTAAGACGTCATCGCTGTTCAACGTCGTTTCAATAATTTCAATTATTTAAAATGAGAGCCGACTCTCAAAGCGAAAAAGTGGATATGACTTTAGTAATTGGAGAGTTTGACGAAAATTGCTTGCTTGCATCAAGAGTTTATGCTCAAAAATATCCTAACGCGTCATCTTGATAGGCGGTTATTAGAAAGTTTATTGCAAGTGTTATCAGAAACCAGAAAGGCAAAGACCAATTATGAGAAATGAAGAAAATGATTTTGTTGTTATTGAATCTCTTATAGAAAAGCCGCATACAAGTCAGCGAAAAATAAGTGATACCAGTGGAATAATTAATCAGGCGGAGCGTCGGAAAAATTATAAAAAGCACAGCTTTTTCCCGTATTGTATTCAATTACACCAAGCACTTTTGGAAGTAGATTACGATCTTCAACTCGTATTTTGTTTGTAGGTTCTAGAGAAGTTTAGTAAAGATGAAAATTTCTTGGGTTTTGTACTTTTTACGAACGAGTCATCATTCCACAATAAAGGATAGACATAATTTTCACTACTACAGTGACGAAAATCCCCATTTTTTAGAACTCTCGAAGGCAACACAAATGTGTCAATGTGTAGGGTTGGGAAAGGTATTTGTCTTTAATGTTAGTCAAAACAAAAATGTTGTTTTTAAACACCCTGTATAATTTTTAGATTTCAAGTTTAACTTATCTTAAAGTCTGATGCTTTGAGTACACAATAAATACAATTTAAAATAATTCGCTCAAATATGTAACACAGAAATGCCTCTTAAATTTTGATCTACGTTTTCAAAAATAGTTAAATATCTCGAAAATAGGTTAAGTTATGTATAGGGAATATAACAGCAAGTAGTCTTCATTTAGCCTATAGTAACAAAATATGCCATAATATACAAGGTGTCATTTAAATTTTCATAAATTTGGTATTTGTTATTGAATCACTCTGTATATTTCAAAATAATTTTAAAAAGTGCCCCTAATGCGGCAAATTGTTAAAACATTTTGACACTTTTCGTATATAAACCGACGGAAATGTGGTGCGCCAGCTTGTATATTATCTGTGCTATATATAAATGAGGATATTTTCTAGTTTGTTCACTAAAATCCATCCTCTTCCTACCTTGCATTTTTACAATATTCCTCCAAACATGAATCTTACTCAAAGAAAGAGCTCTTCGAATTCGAATTTATGTCAATAAATAGAAAAAAGTGCGAACAAAAGAGTACCTTGTGTGCCTAGTTGATGTAACAGTTTTTTGTGCAGAAATTATTGCAAGCAACTATAGACCTTAAGTCTTATGATCATATGAGTAGAAATTAAATGAAATTTTGAATCCGATATTTAGAAAAATTGTTTTGTCAATTATTAGATAAAAATAATTATAATATTTTCAAATAATAAAAAAAAAATTATGTAAACCAACTAATTCAGAACCGAAATAAATTACATAAAATAATTATTTTTTAGGAACGTCATCTGTCGTTAACTAGAATACCCATTGTAGGCTTCAATCTCTTGAATTACAACTAAACTGCAGATTATATAAATTTATCAAATATTCAGCGCCTCTGGTGGTAGTTTCCGGGCGACGGTGGCGTAGCCTGGTGTTCGTAACCATTTTAGGGCTACAAAAATTTGTTAATCATGGGACATCTGGATATTTATCTGTGGTTACAGTGACTGTGACGCAATCTACATTGATCAAACAGGCAGACCCGTACAAGATCGCATTAATGAACATAAAAAATCCATTTTAAACAATAACAAAAATACAGGCTTTGCTGAACATTGCATAGACCTTATACATGTATTCGATACTAATAATTATACATTATTACATAATAGTTATAAAGGAAGAAAATTAGATTTATTAGAAATCCTTGAAATTAAAAAAGTTACAACAGTTAATAAACATGTCACAAACAACACAACTAGATTTCATAAACACCCCCATTATTGACACTGTACTTAAAGCACTAGCCCATACATATAAATAGGTATTGGTAACTTTCTTAGTTTAGTTTAAGTCTGTAAACTCTTCGATAATGACCGAGAGGTCGAAACACGTGTCAGAGAATAATAAATCTGTCCTAAGTGAAACAATATAACCAAGTGTTTTGTTCGTTTTAATATTAATTATATAATTTAACACTTAAAACACGCAGTTTTCAAGAGTTCAATAATTTTTCTAAAATCCCACCTCTTTTTCCAAACACACCGTCTGCGTCTATGCCACATAATTCTTCGTCTGTACGGTCTACGACTGTTTCGATTCGTCTTTCGAGGACCACTACTACGACCGAAACTGTTCTGGCCGTAGCCGTGGTGGCTATGGTCACGACGATTGCTACATCTGCTCCGTCGTCTTTGCGACTCGGGCGCGTCACCTGCGAGACTTCGTGCTTTCACTTTATTCCTGTCGTCGTCGCAAATGGGGCTACGGTCACGACGATTTCTACGACATCTGCTCCGTCGTCTTTGCGACTCGGGCGCGTCACCTGCGAGACTTCGTACTTTCTCCTTATTCCTGTCGTCGTCGCAAATGGGGCTACGGTCACGACGATTCCTACGACATCTGCTCCGTCGTCTTTGCGTGTCGGGCGCGTCACCAGCGAGACTTCGTGCTTTCACTTTATTCCTGTCGTCGTCGCAAATGGGGCTACGGTCACGACGATTCCTACATCTGCTCCGTCGTCTTTGCGACTCGGTCGCGTCACCTGCGAGACTTCGTGCTTTCACTTTATTCCTGTCATCGTCGCAAATGGGGTTACGGTCACGACGATTCCTACGACATCTGCTCCGTCGTCTTTGCGTGTCGGGCGCGTCACCTGCGAGACTTCGTGCTTTCACTTTTCCTGTCGTCGTCGCAAATGGGGCTACGGTCACGACGATTCCTACGACATCTGCTCCGTCGTCTTTGCGACTTGGGCGCGTCACCTGCGAGACTTCGTGCTTTCACTTTATTCCTGTCGTCGTCGCAAATGGGGCTACGGTCACGACGATTCCTACGACATCTGCTCCGTCGTCTTTGCGACTTGGGCGCGTCACCTGCGAGACTTCGTGCTTTCACTTTATTCCTGTCGTCGTCGCAAATGGGGCTACGGTCACGACGATTCCTACGACATCTGCTCCGTCGTCTTTCCGTCTCGGGCGCGTCACCTGCGAGACTTCGTACTTTGTCCTTATTCCTGTCGTCGTCGCAAATGGGGCTACGGTCACGACGATTCCTACGACATCTGCTCCGTCGTCTTTGCGACTTGGGCGCGTCACCTGCGAGACTTCGTGCTTTCACTTTATTCCTGTCGTCGTCGCAAATGGGGCTACGGTCACGACGATTCCTACGACATCTGCTCCGTCGTCTTTGCGACTCGGGCGCGTCACCTGCGAGACTTCGTACTTTGTCCTTATTCCTGTCGTCGTCGCAAATGGGGCTACGGTCACGACGATTCCTACGACATCTGCTCCGTCGTCTTTGCGACTCGGGCGCGTCACCTGCGAGACTTCGTGCTTTCACTTTATTCCTGTCGTCGTCGCAAATGGGGCTACGGTCACGACGATTCCTACGACATCTGCTCCGTCGTCTTTCCGTCTCGGGCGCGTCACCTGCGAGACTTCGTACTTTGTCCTTATTCCTGTCGTCGTCGCAAATGGGGCTACGGTCACGACTATTCCTACGACATCTGCTCCGTCGTCTTTGCGACTCGGGCGCGTCACCTGCGAGGCTTCGTGCTTTCACTTTATTCCTGTCGTCGTCGCAAATGGGGCTACGGTCACGACGATTCCTACGACATTTGCTCCGTCGTCTTTCCGTCTCGGGCGCGTCACCTGCGAGACTTCGTACTTTGTCCTTATTCCTGTCGTCGTCGCAAATGGGGCTACGGTCACGACTATTCCTACGACATCTGCTCCGTCGTCTTTGCGACTCGGGCGCGTCACCTGCGAGACTTCGTACTTTGTCCTTATTCCTGTCGTCGTCGCAAATGGGGCTACGGTCACGACTATTCCTACGACATCTGCTCCGTCGTCTTTGCGACACGGGCGCGTCATCTGCGAGACTTCGTGCTTTCACTTTATTCCTGTCGTCGTCGCAAATGGGGCTACGGTCACGACGATTCCTACGACATCTGCTCCGTCGTCTTTCCGTCTTGGGCGCGTCACCTGCGAGACTTCGTACTTTCTCCTTATTCCTGTCGTGGTCGCAAATGGGGCTACGGTCATGACGATTCCTACGACATCTGCTCCGTCGTCTTTGCGACTCGGGCGCGTCACCTGCGAGACTTCGTGCTTTCACTTTATTCCTGTCGTCGTCGCAAACGGGGCTACGGTCACGACGATTCCTACGACATCTGCTCCGTCGTCTTTGCGTGTCGGGCGCGTCACCAGCGAGACTTCGTGCTTTCACTTTATTCCTGTCGTCGTCGCAAATGGGGCTACGGTCACGACGATTCCTACATCTGCTCCGTCGTCTTTGCGACTCGGTCGCGTCACCTGCGAGACTTCGTGCTTTCACTTTATTCCTGTCATCGTCGCAAATGGGGTTACGGTCACGACGATTCCTACGACATCTGCTCCGTCGTCTTTGCGTGTCGGGCGCGTCACCTGCGAGACTTCGTACTTTGTCCTTATTCCTGTCGTCGTCGCAAATGGGGCTACGGTCACGACTATTCCTACGACATCTGCTCCGTCGTCTTTGCGACACGGGCGCGTCATCTGCGAGACTTCGTGCTTTCACTTTATTCCTGTCGTCGTCGCAAATGGGGCTACGGTCACGACGATTCCTACGACATCTGCTCCGTCGTCTTTCCGTCTTGGGCGCGTCACCTGCGAGACTTCGTACTTTCTCCTTATTCCTGTCGTGGTCGCAAATGGGGCTACGGTCATGACGATTCCTACGACATCTGCTCCGTCGTCTTTGCGACTCGGGCGCGTCACCTGCGAGACTTCGTGCTTTCACTTTATTCCTGTCGTCGTCGCAAACGGGGCTACGGTCACGACGATTCCTACGACATCTGCTCCGTCGTCTTTGCGTGTCGGGCGCGTCACCTGCGCGACTTCCTGCTTTCTCTTTATTTCTGTCGTCGCGAAAGGGGCTTCGCTTAAGACGATTGCTACGACATTTGCTTCGTCGTCTTTTGACACTGGTCGCGCAACCTGCGATGTTTCGAAATTTATCTTTTTTTCCTCTCGGAAAGATAACCAAATTCTTGTGCCTTCAACTGAAATTTTGACATTATCCCATTCCTTATGGTTTTTTTTCAAATTTCATTCGTAATTTAGCCCGAAAATATCGAAAAAACACAGACAGAGGTGTTCTCTTTTTTAGAGACCCTTTTCTTGACATTACTGCCGAATTTTGAAGTAAAATTTTGTATGTCTTTAAAAATAAATAAATACAACTCTCTTGACAATGAGTCTCTTTTTGTTTCTTTCAAAGCAATCTACCTGTTACCACACTACAATCTACTAAATGCCAACGTATGTCAGGTATTGTCAAATCAATTAAACGTCAAATTTTAAAGTCTACAGCACTGAGAAAGAAACAGAGAGCCCATGAGATAGGCTTTATTGTAGCCCTTCAGTTTTAATTCATTTAAGGAAAGTAGAGGACACTACGATTTAGAATTTACCATATATATATTAATAGTATATGGGTAACCGGCTATGCAGGTAATGAGGGAAAAGTGTCCTCAACATTACGGTACAGAACGATAGGATTTTGTCTCTTTAGTGTACCATCTCCCTTCTGAGTGTGCGCATATTAGTCGTTAGCGGCAACATTTAAAAATTTTCATGGCACGCAGAATAGGAATACGATAGGGAAATACACTAGGATTTTTGTTACAAATTTGTATTGAAAAAGCAACGAATTAAAGTAGCATTATTCATTAATTGTAATTGTAATTAAGTTAATTGTCACGTTGGTTCGTATGGAAGCTTTAGAAGCTGTGAATAAAGTGGTTCCTGCTAAATCAAAAATAATGTATGAAGAAGAGTATGCGAATTTTTGTGAGTGGAGGAAGCGGAAGGATGCAAGGGGAGTAGACAAAACAATAATTTTGGCTTATATTTCTGAACGATCCAAAATTGCGAAATCTTCGTCATTGTGGGCAAATAGTGTTGTAGAGGGATACATAGAAGATTCTCTTAATAATAAAATTGATATTTCAAGGAAAATCATAAACCATTCTTCAACAAACATTCAGGAGGCATTGATTTCAAGTTCGGAAGCATCAAAATATGAATTTGCCTATTAATGGTACATCTGGTGTGCAATTTAATGGTCTCCAATATCTTTTTCACAACATAGCCTGCTATATAGGTAGTAACACCTTCGATAAATGGTGATAGTTGCCAAATTTTATTTACATAATCGTGGTCAACAGGTTCAGGTTCAACAATATTCTCTTTTCTCGATGTGACATGCAAAATGTCAATGGAGTCTGCCAAGCAATTCGAAGTCTCAAATTGCTTTACTTCATGACATATCAATAATCGTTTGTAAGCACATTGAAACTGATATGCATTTGGATTATTATTAAACCCACCCCTACTGCGAATAGCACTGTTTCCAGAGGGTCCTGTGACAATTTGAAGCAAAGAAGATATTGTCCTTCCTTAGTAATCATATCGAAGTATTCGAATAAATTTTGCAAACATATTATAAGTCCCAAAAAGCCTGTTTTCCTAGATGATTTTATCAATAATGTGCCAGAAGCATCTTTTAATTTTGTAATGTAATCGATACAGATTTTGCTGTTGTGTTTTAAAAAAGTATATGACTCTATTTTCTGAGCAATATTAAATTTGTTTTTGTTTGCAAATTTATTCCTGCAGTTTAGAATATCAAAGACATTGTTAAACACCCTACAAAATTCTGCTGTAGCCAAACATCCTTCAAAATTTTGAAGATGTAACGAATGCATATACTCTAAAGCACAACATACACTATTACTTAAAGTTTTCACAGCTAACTAACTTGATATTCATTCTATTATCTTTATAATAAATGTGCTTTTTTGACAGTTTATTTGCAGCCCGTAAATGTTCATCACTTTGATAAGCTTCGAGGTCTACAACATACTTCCATTTAATGTCCGAACCCTCACCATCTCTTAAAAAACCTTTATCTCCTAAAGTATTTCGTACTAGTTTTACCATGTGGCAAGGGTCCCAAAACACCAGAACCTTAGATTTCGTACACGGATTTATAAACCAAGGTTTAAAGTTTGGTCCATAATCAAAGTGTGCTCCAAGACTTGTCATATTTATATTGACAGGAGCACCATCAAATGTGACTGAATAAACCTTTACTCCTGATTGGTGAAGTAATTCGAGACATTTTAGAAATATGTTAGACCTTTCCCTACCTGACAAGCTTTTTATTAAGAAGTAAACTATTGGAATTTTCCAACTGTCATTGACTGCAACAGCCATAAATACTAAAGCATTTGTTGCTAGCTGACAATTGTCATTCGTACCTTCCAAACCAGTCCCCAAATTAATTCCACCATAAAATTGATGGTTTTGAAATATCATCTCTTATAGCCATTTCGTCAATTACTATATTACAAATAAATGTTGAAAGATTCAGTGCTGAATCCTGGTTTACCGTCAATGGTACTGTACCATTTCTTTAAAGTTGATGGATGTGGCAACAAATTCTTCCACACATTTCGTACATAGTTAAACGCTTTGTTTGAATAAAAGCTGAGTGTTAATGCAAAGGTTCGCAAAGCTGGCGTGTATTTCCTTCTGCTTTTTAATTTTCTACACAAGTCTTGTATGTTTGGAGGTACCATTTCCTGTAAATTAAGGTATAATTATCATTTTATCGAGGAAACTTTGGTAAATAAGAAACATTGGTACTTTAAATTCAATTGAGTGTTGAATGCGACAAACAGTTTAAGTAATCGAACCATAGGTACATCAGTATACTCAGAAGTAACATATTACCGCCCTCTTCAGACATTACATCCTTTTTCCTCAAGTGCGTTACCAACGACTTAAGAGATTGTATGCGTTTAGATAATCCGTTATTCTGTTTTCGCAAATTGTGTATTACACGTGTCTTTCTTTCAATACTCCTTTTTGCGATTTCTAAACATATTTTAGCTCGTTTTGGTGTTGACGTATCAAGTGAAGATATTACACCAACATAACGCGGTTCACTACTACATCTACATTAGTCTTATGTAACCTCTACACTGTAAGGTAGAAGAGGATAGATTAAGTACGTAAATAAATATATTTAGAATATCCTTAAATTAACTTTTAATATATAATGAAGTACCTTGTTAGCTTGCACGTGTAGAATCTCCTGGATTAATTGAAGCGACACTTTTAGTGGCGCTGTTAATATTAGGTACAAGCTTTCTTGGAATGGATTTCGATTTTAATTTAATACGACCATCATGTGCCTTTGCATGAATATCTACAAAATCCTCACAAACAAAATGGTTGCAGCAGAGCTTGATATGTGAAACATCGTCTCTTTATTCTAAATTACATGCTTGTATCCACAACGCACGTGTTTCTGGATCCTTTGGAAATCTGCAATATATGTATTTATCATACCGACATATTAAAACAATTTCTTGATTTACTATATATGTAACATCTAGTTATTAAACTATAATTTTGTGAAAAAGGTGTTTTATTTTATTTTATTATTAATTCTATATTTCACAAGTGCTCAACATATACTACTATTACAATACATACCCATGCAAAGAACGCGGCTTTTCTCGGGATTTATTGCACAAAAAACACTGTCTTGGCTGGCATACTTGCTTTTTAGAAAACGAATATGATACTTTCTCAAAGATGTAGCCTTAATGTTAAACCTCACAAAAACGGAAGCCTTCGGTCAACGTAATGTGCCACCATATTGCGACAACCGACCAATACCATTCTCCAAATTGGGCGCATGCGCTCATGTGATCCAGTACCATATAGAAACAAAACATATATTTTGTCCTTTAATCTTTGGGGCACAATTGTGAATTCGTTACCTATATAGTAATAGTATATATATGGAATTTACCATTTTTACTTTCTTATACGTAGTATAAGGAAGTATTGTGATGATGAAAATTTTCGACCTCGAGATTTTTGCAGATGTCCACGTTTTGAAGTCCCCTGATACCAAAAAAGTGGTTTTTAAAAAATGTCTGTGTCTGTGTGCCTGTCTGTGTGTGTGTGCCTGTCTGTGTGTGTGACCACGATAGCGGCCAAACCGCTGTAAATATCAATTCCAAATTTTGTATTTACGTGTATAATCTCCGTCTTGAGATCTGATTAGTTTTTCAGTAAAATCGGTAGACCGAAGTAGCAGTTTACTTCAGCGAAAAAATCGAATTTTGACAATATTTCGTCAACTACTAAGTTTAGACAAATTTATAAAGAATTCATAAGTATTTAGAATTTAATTTCCAATATCTTTTGTATAAAAAAAATTTCAAAATTCGGACCGGAATTGTCACTTTTACTCTTAGCGAATAACGATTTTTTGCAAATATGTCGTAAATTATGCATTCTATATATATTTATGAAGAGTACAAAAGTATTTAGAGTTAGATTTGGAATACTTTTTGTATAAATGAAATTTCAAAATTCGGACCGGAAGTAACACTTTCATACGTATAAGAAAGTCGTGTGGTGGCCACACCTCATTTTTTATATTCGAACCCCATGTTTGCCGGTAAAATGAAATTAGGATTTGTTATAAGTTGCCTTTTAAGTTTAACTAACCGACACCAGATGACGATATTGGGGAACTTGAATTTCGATTTTCCGAGTGAGATTATATATTAGAAAATAAACCAAATAGAGTATATTTGTGTACTCATCAATCATCATGATCGTAGTTACAAACACTTCCCAATAAGAAAAGCTTAGAAAAGTAGTTGACATAAATCCGATAACAATTTTAATTGGATGGGTGCATTTGTTTTGGCACGCTGTTAAATTTTATGTTCACCTCAGGCACGGATTAAATAATTTTTTTTGTTAAAATTTGTTTAATTAATTTACACTCTATACGATTGGAGTAATGACTTGTTAATTTAGCACTCTTTATATCAATTTTTCCCTATGTACAAAAAGGCAGTATGCGTATGTTTTTTCGTAGTTATGAGGATCGTCATTTTACTTTTAACGCTGAGTCAGTTTACAATAAAACATTTACATGCCATAAGAAAATTCAATATAAAATAAATCCCAGAATTAGAATATTCATGCGTTGCCCTATAAATTGCTTAATGGTATCACCATCTACAATCTCGCTTGAATGAAGCATAAAAAGAGCCCGGAATGATTTCACTGAAGTCCGTCGATCATAATCATAATTTCTTAGATTATTCTGAATCTGTAATTATTGTCCTTTCACTGAAACATAATAATGTTATTCGGTCACCTATTTAGCAGATTATTTAACAAAAAATGTTTACATCAACTTAGTAGCTTTATTAGACATTCATATCGCAGAATTTTTGTTATATGAAAATGAGGCAGTATCCCTTTTACTGATGATGGAGTCGAGGTTTTACATCAAGTGTCCAAATGACTGCTGTCAAAGAGTGTGTCGAAGTGCCGGTGAAAGATTTGCACCTCATTTATTTAAGAGTTTTCGAAATAATTTACTAAATGGCGGTTATGTAAAATAAAATTATTTCTTTCAGTGACATAAAGGAGACCTATAGTATTGATCAGAAAAACAAGAAGAGCAGAGCACTAACAAAAATAACAAATGCGCATATACCACCCTGTTCCTTTCAAAAAGTGAGTGTAAAATTCTCTGTTCAAGTTTTTAGTCAGATGATGGTCGCAGCTATAAGAGTTTTCAGTTCTTTAGTAATTTAGGATTTTCAATTTCAAACACTAATTCCTTGCAATTTATTTCTCAAAACTAAGCGGAATTATTATTATTTCAGCCAGATAAATTATTTGACAGTTACAGTACATATTAGTTAAGACGTCATCGCTGTTCAATGTCGTTTCAATAATTTCAATTATTTAAAATGAGAACCGACTCTCAAAGCGAAAAGGTGGTTATGATTTTAGTAATTGGAGAGTTTGACGAAAATTGCTTGCTTGCATCAAGAGTTTATGCTCAAAAATATCCTAACACGCGTCATCTTGATAGGCGGTTATTAGAAAGTTTATTGCAAGTGTTATCAGAAACCAGAAAGGCAAAGACCAATTATGAGAAATGAAGAAAATGATTTTGTTGTTATTGAATCTCTTATAGAAAAGCCGCATACATGTCAGCGAAAAATAAGTGATACCAGTGGAATAATTAATCAGGCGGAGCGTCGGAAAAATTATAAAAAGGCACAGCTTTTTCCCGTATTGTATTCAATTACACCAAGTACTTTTGGAAGTAGATTACGATCTTTAACTCGTATTTTGTTTGTGGGTTCTAGAGAAGTTTAGTAAAGATGAAAATTTCTTGGGTTTTGTACTTTTTACGAACGAGTCATCATTCCACAATAAAGGATAGACATAATTTTCACTACTACAGTGACGAAAATTCCCATTTTTTTAGAACTCTCGAAGGCAACACAGATGTTGTGTCAATGTGTAGGGTGGAATAATTGGAACGCTAGTGATACGTTCTTTTTCGATGGTAACTAACAAAGAATGTGGTTACAACTAGACGGTGCACTAGCGCATTTTCAAGTAAATGTTAGAAATGAATTGGATAGGCAATATCGCAATAGGTGGACAGGACGTGGCGGTCCACTCAATTGGCCAGCAAATTCTCCAGACCTAACGACTTCTGATTTTTTTTATGAGAATATTTCAAAAATATTGTGTATGATACACCACCAACCACACCAGACGATATGAGAGAAAGAATAAGGATAGTGTTTCGTTCTTTTAACACCAAGTATTTTAACAAGAGTTAAACAGTCCTTTCAAGAGAAAATTCGTTTATGTATTGAAAAAGGACATCATTTTGAGCACTTGTTAAAACATTAGTTTTCTTTTACTACTTAAGTTTGTTATTTGTTTAATAAAGTATGTATTTGTTGTTTACCTGGTTATGATGCTTTTTAATTATTGTGAAACAAAACCAATCAAACCGTTAGGTTAATAAATATTTGCCATTTAAAAAATGAATTGCAAGAAACTAAAGTTTGAAATTGAAAATCCTAAATTACTAATATAGTTTTTAGTAATAATAGTAAATAATGTATCTGTTTGAAGTAATAATAAGAATATTGTTTTTAAACACTCTGTATAATTTTTAGACTTTACCTTTAACTTATCTTAAAGTCTGATGCTTTGAGTAAACAATAAATACAATTTAAAATAATTCGCTCAAATATGTAAGACAGAAATAGTTAAATTTCTCTGTTAAGTTATGTATAGGGAGTATAACAGTAAGCAGCCTTCATTTAGCCTATAGTATCAAAATATGCCATAATATACAAGTGTTTCATTTAAATTTTCATAACTTTGGTACGCAACATTTTATTGAATCACTCTGTATATTTCAAAATAATTTTAAAACGTGCCCGTAATGTGGCAAAGTGTTAAAACATTTTGCCACTTTTCGTATACAGGCTGAACAATCGTATAGCATATTCGCGATAAACTATATTTCTAATCATCTTAGGAACTCGAATCTAGCGGTCAATAATCTACAGTGGAAGTACTACAAAATAGCTTTTCTATTTTTTCAAGTAGATGCTTGGTTGACAATGGTCGCTTTACCACAAACAACCCATTGTAAAACATATATGGTGCAGCCGAAGAACTGCGGGTGCTTTTCATTTCAGAACCGAACTTAATAATTTATTTTTAACCTGGTTCGGTAAAATAAATTACGTTAGATGTTTAAATTTGTTTTATTTCAACTTTGGCTAATTGTACAATGTAACATTACATAAGGTGTTCAAAATGATGGCCCTCCTGTTCAATGCAGAGGCGTAAACGCCTCTTAAAATTAGCTTGGACAGTGACTGCGACATTTCGATCATTAAAATCACCGATCGCATTAACAATCCTCTGCCTCATACCTTCCTGTGTTGTAGGCTTCTCCTGATACACACGTTCCCTTATGGCACCCCACAAGAAAAAATCGCGTGGTGTAAGATCCGGTGACCTCGCTGGCCAATGAATGGGACCACCTCTACCAATCCAATTTTCTCGAAACTGGAGGGTTAATTCTTCTCGGGCGACTATGCTTAAATGATGGGGTGCTCCATCTTGTTGTAACCATAATCTAATTCTTTGATTGACTGGAACAACTTCATACAGCAAACCGCTTAGTTCGTCCCGCAAAAAATTCCTCTACGTGTCTACGTTCAAGTGACCATCAAAGAAAAATGGTCCCACGATTCGGTCGTTTACAATACCTCCCCAAACATTTAGAGACCAACGGTTTTGAGCGTCTTGCTCGCGCATCCAGTGCGGATTCTGTGTTGCCCAATAATGTAAATTGTGTTTGTTCACCACACCATTATTTTTAAAACAACTCTCATCCGTAAAAACCACTCTATCGAAGAAATGTTCGTCATTTCTGATCTGTTCTTCAGCCCATTCGCAAAAAGCTACACGATTAACAAAGTCTCCACCATGCAATTCTTGATGAAGTTCCATGTGATAGGGATGATACTGCTGTTTTTTCAAAATCCGGAGCACACTACTTTTGCTGATTCCAGTCACAGTGCTGATTTGTCGGCTGCCAATGTGAGGATTGTTTTCAACTAAATTTAAAACTCTAGCTTGGTTAATTTCATTAGTGACTCTTTGATTTCTAAATACCTTTTTCTCAGGCTTAAAAGTTCCCCTTTCACGTAAAGAAGTCACTAATGATTTAAAAATCTGATGATTGGGATGACGATTATGTGGAAAACGCATGGCGTAAGTTTCAGCAGCCAGGACATCGTCCCTGTTACATTCTCCGTAAACCAGTATCATTTCAGTCTTTTCTTCAAAAGAATATTGGAATGGCATCTTTGATTTTTGTTAGAAACACAAGCAACAACACAAAACTTCTGCACAACACAAATACTTCGAAGCGATTAAGAAACCATGACCAAACTAAACGATAAGCGTCTTTCACCTAGCCTGAGAAGCGATCAGGGCCCCCCTCCCCAGCAGAAGCGCCCTCCGGTGGTGAGATTTGGAACTGGTGTGTACTACGGGGAGCGCTCATAAAGTTTTACGGTGTGTACTACGGGGAGTGCTTATAAAGTTTTACGGTGTGTACTACGGGGAGTGCTCATAAAGATTCCACCGGGGATCGAACTGCAGCGGAGGTAGATACAATACACAATTATGAATAATTTGAATCCTTAATTGCTTTAAATTACAATAAACTATTTACGATTTATTCAGTTATTATCCGAATTGAAATGCCAACTTTTGTGTAATCAAAATCTCCATATCATGGAGGTGAGGCTGTTAAAAAAATCCGGATTGCTTTATTACTTTGATAACACGCTATCAAAGTCAAATTTCACATTGATTATATTTTAGAAAAAATGATTCGGCCATTTTGTAGATTGGAAATTTAAGATTATGACTTCTAATTTTCAGATTTTTTTGACAACTAAGAAAAGGTTTAATCATAAATATGCTATACGATGGTCCACCCTGTATATAAACCGACGGAAATGTGGTGCGCCAGCCTGTATATTATCTGTGCTATACCTATATAAGTGTTTACATTAGGATATTTTCCAGTTTGTTCACTATAATCAATCCTCTTCCTACCTTGTATTTGTATAATAATATTCCCCCAAACATTAATCTTACTCAAAGAAGGAGCTTTTGGAATTTATAGTCAATAAATCCTATAAATAGAAAAAAAAAGTACGCGCAAGGTAACTTTGTGTGCATAGTTGATGTAACAGTTTTTTGTGCAGAAATGATTGCAAGCAACTATAGACCTTAAGTCTTATGATCATATGGGTAGAAATTAAATCAAATTTTGAAACCTATATTTAGTAAAAATGGTTTTGTCAATTATTAGACAAAAATAATTATAATATTTTCAAATTACAGAAAAAAATATATGTAAACCACAGATTAGAATGAGATGGCGCAGTCAAGCCAAAATTTTTATCCGCGGTTTGTATTGCGTGAAGGCCAATGTAGATGGCGCTGACATCAAAAAATTACAGTTTTCAATAACACTAAGCAAATAGCGGGCGATTCAAAATGTATTTGGTAGCGGGAAATTCAAAAATAAGTATTACAAATTAGGGTTTAATACCGCGAGATCAAAAATATATTGATAAAGGTTTGCCATGGAATGTAAAAATCTGCCTTAAGTTATATCAGTAAGTGTCATACTGTCATTAATATTTGTCATTATATTTTCTCTCTGACATCTTGTAGTTTTTCAATTATGGTTTACACCACAGCACACAAAATTTACATGATTGAAGCATATTTTAGAAAATAGTGCTGGTAGGCCAACTATTCGTACAGAAACGCCTGTCCCAAAAAATTGGAGTTTCTTATGGAACATGCCGAACCATTGTAAAGGAGAACTTGAACATGCATCCATATAGGATGCAATCATATCAAGCTCTTATGCCAACAGACCACCCCAGACATCTTGCGTACTGCCAGTGGTTCGTCCACAATTTAGTGAATAACGACCTGTTAAACTTGTTATTGTAATTTGTTTATTAATTTTTAATAAAATGTTATTCAAACATGTAAATCATTTTAAATAAACATATATTTAGAAATTTTATGTCAGTAAGACAGATAATCTGATAATTTAATCAGAATTATCTCAAAAGAATGGTACCTAAGACGGACGTTACATTCCATAGCAAAACTTTATCAATATGATTTTTGATCTCGCGGTTTTATGAAGCACTTGCTCGATTTAAAAGCACGTCACTGCGCGTCTTGCTCTTAAATGTGTCGCGCGTACTTTAAATGCTTTCTTATACACTTATATTATACTCCTACTAATTACACTATTAATTGCCCATTACTTACTCAATTGTCATTTAAACTGTAATTGGTGCAACTGGCAACCAAAACAATTGTTGCTAGAACCAGGTGATCCTTATTGTACTTGGAATCAAAAGAAACAAAAAATCTCCAGCTCACCTCCGGGTTAAATATAAGGTGGTACTTATCTGCTAAATGTTAGTTATACCCTAATGAGACATCAAAAGAACATGCTTGTGTCACACAGCACGTTTTATGTTCACGTTTTATGATCAAACACAGTTTTCGGAAAAGTCGATTTTAAAGTAATTTAAATTAACAAGATGCACAAATGGATATCTGCTCGTTGATTTCTTTCAACGACTTCTAGCCTTCACCGGTAAAAATAGAACGGTTCATCTGGCACATTCTAATTCCACTTAGAAACAAGCCAAACTCACTGCTTATCAAATTGTCACGACATTGTATACTTAATGTTATGTTCATTAACATCAATATAATAAACCTTTTTCAGATCAGTGCCTTTACTTACTTGTTCGCATTTTCGGGAAATAACGTAACGCTTTTGCATCCTGTCTGTACGTCCCACACACTACGCACCAGGTTCTATTCATCTTCAAGTCTAAAAATGCATTATGTCAACTTATTAAAATTATCATATTACTCTTTACAGAACTTACGGTACGATTATAACACTACTAACTAAGTACTAGTAATCAGAAAAATATGTTTCGCACAATTGTATGCAAGTAATCTATTCACATGTAGCATATAGTTCAATTGTTTACAACAAAATTTGTTGGTTGACGTTTCTACGCGTTTCCATAAAGTGACAGCGCAGTAGTAGCGACATCTCAAGTTATTCGGTTAAAGTCATTATTCAAATTTACTTCTAGGTCTCTTGTTTTTAACACCGTGGCGCCATCTAACATGGCCTGCATTAGGTAGATTAGGCGACAAAAACCCTGATTTAACTGAACAATCCGATAATTCGTAATGTAAACTAACTTATTCAGTACCGAAATAAATTACCTAAAATTATAATTTTTTTAGGAGCGTCATCTGTCGTTAACTAGAATACCAATTGTAGGTTTCAATCTCTTGAATTACAACTAAACTGCAGATTATATAAATTTATCAAATACTCAGCGCCTCTGGTGATAGTTTCCGGGCGACGCACAGTGGGCCAAAAAAATTAAAAGTCGGCCAAAAATCTGAAAGTGGTCTAAATAGCTTTAATATATCAGACTCTAAATGATAATAATACCTAAAAAATTTTAATTATGCAGGGCTAAGTTTAGGGCTGGGGTATTACATTACTTATTAAAATTATTAAACTTTTCGATCAATCTACAATGAAATATTTATTGACAAAGAACCTATCAATGAAAAACAATATTCCCATAAAATACATCACATATTACCAACTTGCAGTATAATTAATAAATATACTAAAAATATATATTACTGCTGCTGCTGGCGTGCTCGTCTTCCTCGTCAGATGAAGAATTTTCGCTGCTTTCTATCTCAGCCTGTGCTACAGGAGACTGTACTCGTGTTGGTTCTACAGAAGGAGCTTCCAACAACGATATAACTTCAGGTGAAATATTTGAATACTTCCGTGTTGGACACTGTCTCAAAGAAGAAATTAATGGATCTGAAGTTATTAGAAGTCTGTTCAGCAAATCTTGATTGCCTGTTGTACGGGAAATTTTTCTGGTATGTTTCTCCCTAAAATTTTTCAGGTCTTTATTTCTTGATTCTTGAGCTTCTTCGGACAACTGGCCTATAGGTAGAATGGCCTCTTTGATTATTATAGCTCCATGAAGCAATATTTTATGCACGCTAGCTGGCATGTAATACCATGGATATTTAGCGACATACAATTTTGCTGTTTCCAAAGCATAGTCCTCAAATGCTTGCACATTGATTGAATAACCACACGATAATGTGCGTAATATCACAGCAAATCGCTGAATGAGTTCTTCATCTATGCCCGTAATCTCGCTGGAAAGTGATGAGTTAGCAAAAAATCGTCGAGCTGTGTTGCCGTCATTTGTGGTTCCGCTCCCACCACTCTTAGGTATATCGACGAGCAATCCCATTCGTTCTCTAAAGTTCTGCTGTATGGTACGTTTTCTGTTTTCAAAAACTGTTTTATTTTCGGTTCCTCGAATTTGCCATACTTTAAGGTCTAATCTGTACGAAATGTGCAGCAAGCATTCAAAGAACGTTATCCAGCTATGTAGAGTTGACAATCCAAATTTCAAATTTTGTTGGGTTACTTCTCTCTCTAATAATTTTTCGATGGCATTCATATCTTTAGGAGTGGCTTTACATATGTAGCATGTTTGCGAAGACGTTTCCGTAATAGAATTACAAACTTTGCCGTTTATCATTGTCATTACACAAACATGGGAAACTGCAATATTTTCAATATCCAACAAATCGGTAGTAGGTTGAAGTTTCGAAATTTGCTCTTCTATGTATGTTGTTTCCTGTATCGTCAACTCTTTTGTCTCTTTCTTGAATTGAAAGCGGACAGGTCTACAAAAACGAGTTGACGATGGACGGGGATTTTGCCACACAATAATTGTATCTTTCCCAGGTTGACCCACATAGAGTTGTAATGGAACTAAGGACGTTAAAAACAAATCGCCATCACCAAGACCAGCCTCGACAAACATTTGTTTGTATTGTGAGTGACCTGTGCTTCCATCACTTCTCCATTTTACTATTAATTTCAAATTCATGAGAAGATCACGTGATAATGAAAAAAGAACCGATTTTTGCATTTCTAGAATCCGTTTTACTGTATGATCCAAGAGATCTTGTAATAAAATTTTGGCAGACGATTCTGTTACAATTTGACCTTCTCTTCGTGGGTAGCAACGTGATTTTGCTTCACGGAGCTTATGATAAGAGGGATAGATATTGGCAAAATGTTCTTTCGCTGTCCGTCTATGAACAAGATAGGAATGTTTGGTATCTTTCGCTTCAATCATCAATGAGAGAGCTTCGTCTTGGGTAAGTGGAATGATTTCTTTTGCCTTCTGAGTCTTCCGCCAAGCGTCTCTTATTTTATCAGCCCTAGTCGGGGTGGTTAACACAGCTTCAGAGACAAGTTTTGCGGCAGCTTTTTTCCCTCATCCTTAAGTTTTTTGCTTATAGCTGAAGTTAGCTCCTCGCTTTCGAACGATGATGAAAGTTTTGCAGTCTTTCGACGTTTCGTTCTCTCGCTGCTTTCAGAAAATTGTAATGCTGGACGACCACGGGGACGTTCAAATGAGGTTCCTGGTTGTGGCTCAACATCCAGATCAGTTTCTGTCTGGGTTTGTTTAAATACAAATTCGGCACTTAACCATTCGTTATTTTTCTCCAAAAATCTATCTATTTTCCTTGCGCATTGATCAAGCTTCGAATAAACGGCGCTGCAAAACTTCGAATTGCTATTCTTCAATTTTATTATGGCGTCTTCATCAGCCTCGATTTTGAAGTGTCTTATCATATATATTATCCATCCTTTTCATACAAAACGTCAAAAAGTTGCCTTCTGGTCACCATTTTCACTGTAAAAAAACCAGTACGACTACAGAAAAGAAACATAAATAATCTAGAGCCAAAAGTAAAACCAAAATCCGTTGCATATTACTTATATGCTCAATATTGAGATAATATGATAGCTTAAAGCTGTATTAAATTCTCAGATATTTATGGACAAGGCACAAATAAAATCAGTATATCTTACAAAAGCACTTAAACGCGCCTACCAAATTTCAGTATGTTATTAAGAAATGTTCAAATAATGTTTTAGTTATTTACGTTAAGCCGGATCTGGCCTGGAAATTTTTGTGGCTCTACACAAACTAAAATTATAACTGTAAAGCACTTAGTAAAACACTTGTACTATTTTAAGATATTTTAATCGGGCACAGGTGAACGAACATTTATACTTTACAAAAACATATATGTATACAGATATTTAACACGATGAGCGGCTTCTAGCGCGGATGGTAGGTTTCCTTGGCGTCCACGAGACCATAGGTAACAAGGACCGGGTACCAGTGCTCTTGTTGTAATGCAAGTGGAGTCGTAGGAGGAACCTGACTGCCTTTCCTGGTCGCTGCGGTCCCTTTTTATTCCCAGTCCGGGGTTGCTCAGGTATGGTCACAGAGTGGGAGTCCGAATAGGGTGGGTGTAGGGTCTGCGTCTGGTCCAGTGGCGCTATCGAAGAGGGTAGTGTGGCGAGTTCTCGTACTACTTCCGCGGAGGAGTGTTACAATCTCCCCCTTCAGAACTGGTAGGCGTCTCGACGAGAGTTCTGAAATCTGTGACTGGTTGTTTACGTGGTCTTCCGCGACGTCTAAGAGGGGTCACAGGAGTTTCTGGGGTGGATCCAGGAATGAATTTCCTAAGGGCGGAGGAGTGATAGGTAGCTAAGGGGGTGCTAGGAGAGTCTTGAGCGGCGACTTCGAAACTGCACGGTCCATGGGCGGCTAAAATGACGTACGGTCCATCTCTTTTTGGGGAAAACTTCGCCGTGAGGCCTTTAGATGCTTGGCTAAGGGAATGGGTATCTACCAGAACTAGATCACCGGGGAGATACGTCGGGGTAGCAGTCCGGGATCGGTCACTATATCTCTTTCGTCGCGCTTGTTCCTTTTCACGTTGTTCTCTTGCCTGCTGGAGGGTATGGACCATTTGTAATAACTGGGGAGTTATTTCGGGAATGAAGTTTTCATTGTTGATGATGGCTCGGAGGTCATGATGTACCTCAGTGGGGGTTCTCGGGTTTCTTCCAAATGTTAGATAAGCTGCGGAGAATCCAGTACTTTGACATTGGGCCGTATTTAGGGCAAACCTGATAGCTGGGAGCTGGGTCGGCCAATTTGAGTGATTCGATCCGACCATTATGGAGAGAAGAGTCTTCATATCCCTATTTTTGCGTTCTACCATGTTGGAGGATGGGTGGTAGACTGGAGTAAACTTTTGATCGATATTTAGGCAATGGCAGACCTGCTGCATGATTCCACTAATAAATTGGGTACCGTTATCGGAAATTATTCTGCGGGGAATCCCATATCGTAGAAAGATTTCGGAGAGGAGGATTTTTGTACAGGCTTCTGCTGTAGCTCGGAGAATTGGAAATAACTCTATCCACCGAGAGCTGCAGTCTTCTGCTATTAAGATCCAAGTTTCTTCTTGGGGTCCTTTGGGAACAGGACCAAATAGATCGATGGCGATTGTTTCGAATCTCTGGTACATGACGGGAGTTTGGGGGAGTCCGGCTGGCTTGCGATTAGTGCTCTTATAACGTTCGCACGAAGAGCAATTTGCTACGTAGTTTTTTATAGCTCGTCAGTAGGGTACTTTGGACAATTCTGGGTGAGGGGGAGGAGTCCCCCTCACCCAGCTCCCCCTCACCCCCCCTCGCCCTAGTGGCGCCCTCTGCCAACTCAACTGATGTGACGCCCCCTCGCGGTCGCCAACCCAACTAAAAATTGCAGATTTCATCATTACCAACCCAACTAAAAATTGCAGATTTCATCATTACCAACCCAACCGATGTGGCGCCCCCTCGTGGTCGCCACCCCAAAATGGCAGATTTCATCATTACCAACCCAACCGATGTGGCGCCCCCTCGTGGTCGCCACCCCAAAATGGCAGATTTCATCATTACCAACCCAACTGATGTGGCGCCCTCTCACAGCCACTAACCAACTAAAAAATGGTATCTCTCATTATTACCAACCCAACTAATGTAGCATCCTCTCACGGTCACTAGCCAAACTAAGGTGACGTCAGACAAAATGGCGGACCATCAAGATGGTCTTTGCTTCTAGAGAATTCCTGAATAAATTACCAGGCTTGCTATCGCGCTTCTCAATGTACTTCAAACAGGTCTAAACATGTTTCCAGCGGAAACCACAACGGCTGTCTGCTTCTGTGATAGCCGCATGCTTGAAATGTATATCTTACTTATAAAATAAAATAAAACAAACAATATATTTTTTAAGAAAAACAATTTATTTATTATTATTTATAAATTAACAATATTATTTTAAATTAACAATATCTACAAGCTTCATAACTTCAAAGTCATAGTAAAGCGAATTATAACTAATATGTAGCACTTCCATCATAAGGAAAGCGTTAAATGAATTACAATGATCAACAAGTAATTTTGATACATTCGTATATAAATCTCCAGTTAATGATGCAGGCGGTTAAGATCATTTTATAAAATGTTATGAAATTACTATTTACTAAAAATTCTAATTTACTCTTAATGAGCAGTCGCAAATTAAACAAATTGCTATAGGTATCGGAGGATAATACCAGTTGCTGATTGCGACTGCTTAATACAATTACACTAGTATCTCTAAATGTTGACGTTCGAATTTGATGATTCGGACTGCAACCCTCCGTCTTACAAAATTCTTCCCACTCGTCCAATGTGAAGAATACACAGCTTGCAGGTGATCGAATCTGGATGATGGGCACGAATCCAGCCGCTGGACTAAGGCCGATATTCACCCATTTTCGAACCGCATTTGTTGAGGAAGTATGATGACTGCCCAATCAGTTGCTTTTCCTTAACGATATTATCATCAATCATTTTAAGCGAATCGTCAATAAATTCATTATAAGTTTCTGAAAAGAATTAAAAAATATATAGATATAAGTTTATGTACATAATAATTTTGTATTCTTACTAGCTTCCATTTTAATCTTAGAGGTTAAAAAAAATATGTGTGAACTCGAATGCAAACAAACTAATACTGATTTAGTGAGAGAAAATTACAGTGAGAAGCAAACAAAAAAAGGGTGGGGGTACTTACCCAATTTGAGGCGGTAGAGCAGCTGCACCCGAGGCATGTGCAGCGACCATCTAAGGAGCTGGTGAGTCGATTTTATAATGCCCCCAGGCGAGAGTATGAACGCCATCCTCATTAAGCCTGCGTTTATCATCGTGAGGTGATAGGCTCAATTTATTTTGCTTGACGGTATAAATCTCATGTAGTTTGATTTGAAAAAGATTTTACTCTCTTAATAAAATATCATTATTTAATAAACAGTGTTTGTAATCTGCCAGACTAATCTCATCCCGCACAACGTTCTTTTTAACACCCTTAACCTTTTTAATCTCCCTACCCTCAACCTCTAAGGCATACATTTTTGCGCGCAATCCGACAAATTCACTCATTATATTACCCGCATTTTCGTCTTTAAATAAACCTAAAACAGCCTTGTTTTGAGGCGCTATGTTGTAGACATTATTGGCCGAAAAGTTCGATGTATCGAATTTTGATATATTTTTTTTCATGTCGCTGTATATATCGTCTGTTTCTACTTTTAAGATAAAACTATCCGTATCCATATAACACAGACGGACCTTTTCAGCATACACGCGTCTCAAAAAATTGTGGAAAAAGTCATACATCAGGTGCTTTGATAGCTCCAAGACGGAGAAGCCGATATAAATAGGTTTATTATATATGACTTTCAGCTTCCCCATCTGGACAGCCACAAAGTTTTCGGAAAAAATACTAACACTTTTAAAATTCCTATATTATTCCCTATATTAAAACCACACATTCAAACCACTATCAAATCCCTCTTTTCTCAAAAAGCTATTCAACCATTCATCAATCCATCCATCCATCAGGATAACATAGCAACCAAATGTTAATATACAGAACATTTCAAAGGTAGGGATTTTAGAAAAGCAAGATGGCGAATCCAAGATGGCCGCCAAAAATCTAATAAACTAAGGTGGCATCAGGCATCAATCTATTAAAACCACTATCAAATCATTCTCTTTAAAAGCCATCATTCCAAAACAATACATTCAAATCATACATTCAGTGATAGATGCATAAATGAAATGTATTTGTGCAGCCTAACAGTTCAAAAAGCTTGATATCGAGCTTACCAGTATATTTCTAACAGATCTAAACACGTTTCTAATGGAAACCACAACGTTTGATCACTATCGACACCTCTATGATAGTCACCTTATTTAATATATCTATATCATAAAATAAAAAGGAACAACATGTTTTTAAGAAAACAATTTATTAAAAATAAAACAACTACACACATCAAACAAACCTCAACCATACTTTCAATTTCACAAATATCAAAATTTAAACAAAACAATCAAATGCAAAGGCAAGGAATGTTCTCGAGATGACCCATATAGTGCAATATAACAATGCAGTAAAACGATAGAGGTGAGATACATGGTCTATCAAAAATTTTTATTACCCTCTTTTTTCAGCAATCAAAACTTTTTTGACAAAACACTATACATATGAAAAATAGACATAGCATTAAATATTTCCATTTTAGAGATACCCAAGTTTAATCCCAATTTTAAATAACATAAATTCTTAAATTGATTTAGTTAACTTTCTTATAATATTTAAAAAAGGTTGAAAAAGAAAACATATTAAGTCCCACAACAGATAAAATATGTACTATCTTTTTACACTTCATGTTTAGTACTATCATTAGAAGAAATATGCTTGAGGTACAGCTTTTAATATGAAATTTAGAGGTTTTTATGCAAAATACATAGTTTATCACTAATAAAACTAATTTTGAAACACATTGTCCACATAGCAAATACCACTTCCTATACATTTTAAAAAATAACAATTTTTATATATCATAAAAGAACCAAACAAAAAAACTAATATAAAGATAGCATTAACGTTCTAACCAAAAGATTTGCAAAAATATTAAATATATACTTGTTCTAAAAATGCTTCTATCTCTCTTTTTACAGTTTTATGTTTTGTACATCAGCGAATGTATTACATTTCTTTTAAAAGCATTTTATAATTTGAGAAAAAATGGTGAAATGTATCTCGAAACATTATTATAAATACATTTTAAAACATGGAATTCTATTTTATTTGGATGACATTGTATTTACAAATAGTTTTTATATTATATCATTACAAGAAATATGTTTTACATTAAATTTTACGCACGGGACAACAGTAGTATACACACACCAAACTGCTCGCAAAAACTAGTATAAAGACCGCATTAACGCTATAACCAAAAAATTGAAGTCATATTAAATTATGGACGCAAAAACTAGTATAAAGGCCGCATTAACGCTATAACCAAAAAGAATTGAGGTCATATTAAATTATGGAGGAAAATAATAAATACTCGCTCTCAATTATTTAATATTGAAATTACATAAAAATCCATGCAATACACTTAAAACATTTGAAAAATCATGTTCGGTAAGCCCACTATATATCAATATTTAAGACAAAAAATTATTATTAATTTTCCATCTACAGATACCCCTGCTTAATATCAATTTGAATTAACATAAATTCATAAAATGAGTCTATCTTTTACAGTTCGTGTGTTGTACTATCATTAGAAGAAATATGCTTGACGAGCGGCTTTTAATATGAAATTTAGAGGTTTTTACACAAAAACATAGTTTATGCCTAATAAAAACTAATTTTGAAACACATTGTACACATAGCAAATACCACTTCCTATACATTTAAAAAATAACAATGTTTATACATCATAAAAGAACGAAACAAAAAAGCTAATATAAAGACAGCAACATGCACTCAAGTCAATGAAATTACATAAAAATCTAAGAAATAGTATTACATTTTTTAAAAGCATTTTATAATTTGAGAAAAAAGAGCAAATTGTATCACGAAACATTATTATAAATTACATTTTAAAACATGGAATTATATCTTATTTGGATGACATTGTATTTACAAATAGTTTTTATATTGAAAAAATCATGTTTGGTAAGCTCACTATTCTGATACACCTCCGAACCAGCTTTATCGGACTAACTGAAAGAAAAAACACAATTCTATCTTAGATCAATGCATATATTATCCTATATGGTATATGTTTGAATATCTTTTTTCCGATCACATAGATTCCCCAGTGAGATGAGGCTTATAAAAACATAAACAAGCTACATTCTAAATCCCTATTTTTAAAATCTTAACGTCAGAGTATTTTTTTACTATTTCCTGTTTTGATTATGAACCCACTAATTTCCGAACGCAAATAAACAAGCTACATTCTAAATCTTTATTTTTAAAATCCTACTACTAGTTGAGTAGTAGTTTTGAAGATATTTAAAAAAATGAAAATTGCCGAAATTTTCAATTGTCCATATCTTCGTAACTATTAAATTTTGAACAAAACTAAAAATAGAACATGGTAATAATTTTTGCGTAGAATTTAATAATCTTTAAAAAGTTAAAAATTCATGGCACACTTAATTATCAAGATATAACTTAAACTATACCTCGACTCAGAATAAGAAGTGCTTCAAATATCGCGCCAATATGGTGTATATTTTTAAGATTTCATTGGTTCTTGCGTCAAAATGTCGTCCACATATCTACACCAAAACAAAATATTCTTAGTCTCTTTTTTGTTAATAAAAATTGTTTTTTGTAGATTGTCCATGAAAATTTCCGCTAATAAAGGCGAAAGAGGATTTCCCATGATTAGACCTTCTTTACATAAATAGTATTTATTGTTAAATAAAAACTAGTTTTGTTGTGAGTGTAAGATTTTTTCTTTTATTATAGGATTTGTTCTACTCTGTACTAACATTTTTTCATTTAAGTCAATTGTTGCTTTAGGGGGCATATTGGGAAACAAGTTTTTAACATCAAAAGATATGAATTTTGAATTATCTGGAAATTTTATGTCTTTAATGTGGTTAACTAACTCTAAACTATTTTTAATACTGAATTTGGGTTTCAATTTCGTGTGTTTGAAGATTTTATCTACTAGGTTTTTTGAAACTTTAACTTTGCAAGAGCTGTAATATAGGACACTACCAATAAAATTCAGATTGGGTTTTTTTCATACGGCCCATACAAGTGACCAGTTGTTCGATCTCATTTTTATCTAAACTCATTAGTTGTAACGTCGTGGCAATATGCTTTCTAAATTTAGTGGAAGTCAATAATTTCGGGCGTTTAGCTCCACAGCATCGTGCTAGCTTACCTATTACATTTACTCCTGCCATCCACCTATTTTCTGAGCCAGTATTTGCAAAGAGATACGGATTAGATTGGGTTACAAGATCATTTTCTCTAGTTTTACTTAACAAACATGCAATATATCTATGTACTTGCTTCTGAAACAATACTGGTACAGGTTTTGTACCTTAGGACTGTTTTGAATTTCTTACAAAGGATTTTTTCCACTTCGCTATGGGACTTGTAGAAGTTTTCATGATATGTTGTACTGTATTCTTTTGTATAGGTATCGATTGTTAAATATTGTAAGTCGCTCACTCGCTTGCGGTTAAATATTATTACCTACTAACGTTAACACGCATTCTGTTAATTTCTTTTAAGGTCGACTTTCTATATTAGATTTACAAACGCATCATCAGGTAATTTTTGATATTTTTGAAACAATTTAATGGCAACATCGTTGGTTTCTCCCAATTATTTTCTTTTAAGTTGTTTAATGCTAAACTAGATACTTCATTGCACCAATGTCCTTCGATTAATTTCTTTAAATCTTTTATTTCAGTTCTTTTAATATCTCTATTGGAGTATTCGATCTTTGGTACCTATATTTCTCTTTTCTAAAACTATTTTATAAGCAATATCACATATCATTTTTAAATTAGTTCCCATATGAAGCGCAAGTGATGGAGATCGGAAAGATTTTAGGTCGACATTATAGCCACTAATATCTTTAGTGACAGCTATAAGGGACTGAAACATATCAGACTTAATGGCATCGAAAAATGTATGCACCTTAGGGTTAATACTTCTTAGAGAATTAAAAGGCGGCCCATTTCTCTGACTTTATTGAAAACGACTGTTACAATTTGTCGTACTTTATGTGAACAGTGATTCACCATATGAACAAATTAGTGGATCATTCTTCGCTGTAGCGCTTATGTTATCAGCTCTCATAATCTCAAAAACTTCCTTTTTAAGACGAGACGCTTTCAAGAACTCATTATTTTTTTGATTTAGTCACGCCATAAAAGTCTTACTTTTTGATTGACAGTTCTTGACAGGGTTTTTTTTCATTCTTTGGTTTATTCTTATATTTTTTTATATGTTTATATAACAATTTTTTAGACTAATGTCCAAAGCAATAATTAGATACAAAATACTCGTTTTTGGACGTTCTTATTGGATGTAGCACTTTCTTTTCTATTTTAAGATGACAGCATCCTTGCTTTCTTAAAGATGCTACCATATCTAAACCCTGTTTGCTTCTTGGTTTTAAACTCTGTAGCAATTGAACTTCCTTATTGTTGGCGTGATACCTAAATAAATGTCTTGTGAAATGCGTATTGACATCTTTGTAGCATATTGGGCAAATTGTTGGGGTTTCTCTAGCAGAGGATGATTTGGTATACTGTTGTTTAAAATCCTAAGATATTTTCATATATATAATGCATTATTTTAGTTTTTAGTTGAATTAGTCTATATACACATATCTAATATAGGAGTCCGTATAAATTTCTACAATGACTCACGCATTTAATGTGAAATAACAAGATGTTTGTCTCTGTATTAGAGAGTATAAAATTTACTAGAAAGTGATGTCATATACAAATATTTACGAATAAGTATTACAAGGCAAATGGTGTATACTACATTTCATGGTTTCTCAATAAAGGGTTGTATTTCAGGAATGAATTACTTTTAAATAGGTATACAAATATTTCTTGTCGTTTTGAACGTCGACGTTTTGGTTTGTAATCTATAAACGTTAATTATACAGTGAAACTAAATTAACGAGAACAAAACTACTTAAAAATGATGAAAAAATAAAAAACCTAATTTGACCAAACTAAATAAGAAATATTTAAAATACATTTGCAGTACAGTTCAAAATATGAATAAGTTTTTATAGAAAAATATTCAAACCAATATATCAAACTATAGAGAATTTATTTTAATGATGATTGAATGTGTGTATAGTATTATTAGACAGGGATATTTAGTTCTACTACTTTAATTAAAGATAAAACCAACAAAATATTTATCGGCACATTATGCAATAAATCATTTTGCATTTTGTAAACTACTCTATTTTCAAATGATACTGTCTTGAATAATACTGTTATAGATATGCCTCAATGTCACACATAAAAGTGTTCATACAATAAACGGTTGTTTACATTGTTGCCGCTTTGCCGGGCCTCAACTGATATGTAGTTTATCTATATGGCTCGCAAAATCAGCAACATATATTCAAAACGTATATAATATACACAAATTGTACGGACGCCCCCTGCAGGCTGTTAGTATGAACCAATACGCGTTTATTTTGAGATATATAACATGATTATGAAGCCATAACGAAATTTTAGATTTTTAGTGCATTTATCATATTGGGACTATAGGAGACTGTATACACGTTTATTTTTACGAAGCCCGAGACCGGGCTTCGCAAGTCGGTAGCGGGCTTGATATGGATAGTGTAATGTAGCATTTTTGGCTTCGTAAGGTTGCACTATATGTGTATATATATATATATATATATATACAGGGTTATTCACGCTATACGGCACGGAATATTGTGGCCAAAATACGTGACTTTCAAAAAGTTTCACTTTTGGGATATATGGGGGTCTAGTATGGTTACTTTTTAAAATTATTTTTATATTATACAGGGTGTCCCATAAGCCCTAAAACTATCAAAGTTGTGTTTTTTTAAATGGAACCCCCTGTATATTATTGTATTTTCGGATTCTCCGATCAAAATAAGTGTCTGTTTTAATAAGGTTTACAATACCTAAACCTTAAGGTTTTTTAAATAATTTGAATTTTGCCAAAATCTAACCTAATTTTCATGTTTCAAATACTTAAGAAGTATTTAAGTTATGTAAGCGAAATTTACAGCGAAGTGTAACAATATATCATATTTTATATCCCAATCATAATAAACTTGCCATCTTATACAGGGTGTCCAAAAATTAAAACTAATCAAATAAGAACTTTAAGTGGCTATAACTTGATTAATTTAAATAGAACGCCATATTTTTTAACTTACCAGGAAATGTACTTTTTAATTACCTATCGAATGGTATTAGGGTGTTCTATAGCTAAGTCTTCGCGTTTTTACAGAATACGCCAAATAATCGTTTTTTGTACCATTTGGTGTTTTTTAAATAAAAGTTCTAATGTATCTAGTTGCCTATGGTATTTAGAAATGTCAGATAATTTACAATTATAAGAATAATAATGACGAATATCGTTACAAATGTTCAGAAACTTGGAACGTTATTTATAATCTAACAGGCTATAACAGCAATAATGGTAATAACATATCAACGATAACATAAAACAGAAGCAAAATATTTATAACAGATGTTCGAAATGTCGACCGTCCATTTCCAGACACTTACATATTCTTTTTTCAAAACCACTGCTAACTCTGGACAACATTTGCGGGGTTACAGTTTCAAAAGCGTCTCTTATGCGTATTTTTATATCGTGTGGTGTTGTCGGAGGCGTATTGTAGACAATTTCTTTTATGTATCCCCATAAAAAGAAATCTGGTGGAGTTAAGTCCGGGGATCTGGGGGGCCAATTTTGAAATCCATTTCTTCCAATCCACCTGTTTTGAAAGTTGGCATTTAAAAATTGCCGAACCTCGCGATGATAATGAGGCGGAGCTCCATCCAGTTGAAGCCACATGGTTGTTCTGATGTTTAAAGGGACTTCTTCTAATAATACTGGAAGTTGGTGTAAAAGAAAATCGAGAAACATCATACCATTTAAAGGTCCTTCAAAAAAATAGGGTCCAATTAAATATTGGCCCAGTATTCCACCCCACACATTAACGGACCACCTATTCTGATTTCTCATGACTCTGTATTCATGCGGATTCGAATCAGAATAATAATGGAAGTTGTGTCTATTCACGAGACCATTGTTATGAAAAATACATTCATCACTAAATAACACATTTTCAAAAAAGTTTTTATTTTCTGCCACTTTATCTAACACCCACATGCAAAATTCAGTTCGGTTGTCAAAATCATTTCCATAAAGTTCTTGGCAGAGCTGGATTTTATAAGGATGAAATCTGTGTTTTTTAAGAATTCTTGAAATACTTGCTTGACTAATGTTAGTATTTTCGGATATCTGATTTTGACTAACATTGGGATTTTCGATAACTGAACCAACTACCGTAAAAACATTTTCTTCATCTTCAGTGACAGGTTTTCTTGTAATGGGTTTTTTATAACTGACACTTCCACTTTCCTGAAACTGGTTTAATAATCTCTCAAAAACGGCTGGCTTAGGATGATTTCTTTCCGGAAAACTTTGAGCATAAACTCGAGAAGCCAATAAACAATTTTGATGACATTCTCCTAGGATAAAAATCATATCAATACGCTCTTCTTTTGGGTAAATCTTCATTTTGACTAAGCAACACCACAACAATATTCAAATAATAACGATCTAAACTTCCACAATTACAAAAAATAATACCACTATAGCAAAAACAGACTTTGCAGACTAAACTGACAGACTAAATGAATTTATGTGACATTTCTAAATACCATAGGCAACTAGATACATTAGAACTTTTATTTAAAAAACACCAAATGGTGCAAAAAACGATTTTTTGGCGTATTCTGTAAAAACGCGAAGACTTAGCTATAGAACACCCTAATACCATTCGATAGGTAATTAAAAAGTACATTTCCTGGTAAGTTAAAAAATATGGCGTTCTATTTAAATTAATCAAGTTATAGCCACTTAAAGTTCTTATTTGATTAGTTTTAATTTTTGGACACCCTGTATAAGATGGCAAGTTTATTATGATTGGGATATAAAATATGATATATTGTTACACTTCGCTGTAAATTTCGCTTACATAACTTAAATACTTCTTAAGTATTTGAAACATGAAAATTAGGTTAGATTTTGGCAAAATTCAAATTATTTAAAAAACCTTAAGGTTTAGGTATTGTAAACCTTATTAAAACAGACACTTATTTTGATCGGAGAATCCGAAAATACAATAATATACAGGGGGTTCCATTTAAAAAAACACAACTTTGATACTTTTAGGGCTCTTGGAACACTCTGTATAATATGAAAATAATTTTAAAAAGTAACTATAATAGACCCCCATATATCCCAAAAGTGAAACTTTTTGAAAGTCACGTATTTTGGCCACAATATTCCGTGCCGTATAGCGTGAATAACCCTGTATATATATATATATATATATAAATTATAATTCATTCTTGGGACTAGCGGCCAAATTTTAAGGAAAGAAAAACCAAATTAACGTTTCGACATCTTTTTATTTTTCGATGTCTTCTTCAGAACAAAAAACTATCAGAAGAAAAACAAAGTTAGCATTATTAATACACCTACATATACATAGTTGTTTTTTGTTGATGAACATAAAACAAGTTTATGAAACAATAATAAATATCCTGATTCCTGATCCTACAAAAAAAATTCAAAAACAAAATAATGATTTGATCAACAAATGGAGTAGAATGAATGTAATTTCAGATATTACAGCCAAAAAGTTAAAGATAAATAATTCTTTACCACCTAGTATATATGGATTACCTAAACTACACAAACCAGATGTCCCAATGAGACAGATTGTATCTTGTATCCAAAGCCCGTTGTACAATTTGTCTAAACATTTAGCTGATATTTTAACAAACATAACTTACAAAAATGAATACTATATAAAAAATTCATTTGAGTTTAAAGAGTTCATTGACAAAGTACAATTGCAGGATAATGATCAATTAATTTCCTTAGATGTAACTTCACTATACACTAATATACCAGTAGAGTTAGCAAAAAACACTGTCAAAAAAAACTGGACTAATATTTGTCAATTCACAGATATCCCATTAACGGAATTCCTCAATGCATTAGAACTCACTCTATCGACCACATACTTTCAATTCAAAGACAAGTTTTATCGACAAATATATGGTTGTGCAATGGGTGCGCCCATTTCCAGTGTTATAGCCCAATTAGTGTTAGAAGAATTAGAACAAGAAATATTAACAAAATTAAATTTTAAACCCACCTTTTTTAAACGTTACGTAGACGATTGTATTTTGGCAATACCAGGTAATAAAGTAGAATATGTTGTACAATGCTTCAATAGCTACCACAACAGGTTAAGTTTTACACTTGAAATAGAAGAAGGGTGCAGTATAAATTTTCTTGACATGACCTTGATTCGAAGTAATAACAGAATAAAGACCAAATTTTTTCAGAAACCTACGTCAACAGGCAGATATGTGAAATTTAAATCGTGCCAACCTATAGCACATAAAAAAAATGTCGTAGTTGCTCTCGTAGATAGAGTTATAAAACTAACCAGTCCAGAATTTAGGGAAGAAAGTTTAACGAAAATCAAAGATATTTTACAAAGTAATAACTACCCCATTCATTTCATTAAAAAAATTATTAGAGAAAGAGTACATAAAAATTATAATCGTGAACAATCAAAACCTAGCAAACAAATACAATCCACTAATTGTAAATATGTAGGCATTCCATATGTACGAGGGTTATCAGAACAAATGTCAAAAGTATTAGCACCATTTAACATAAAAATTGCACATAAAAACCATAACAATTTAAAACATCTATATACAAAAATTAAAAATGATGTGCCTCTTCAAAAACAAACCCATGTTGTATATAAAATCCCATGTGGGAATTGTGAAAAAAGTTATATAGGGCAAACAAAACAACATCTAGCTGAAAGAATGAAAGGCCACAAATATTGCCAAAACATAACTTCATTAAAAAAACACTGTAATGCTACTGGACATATTTTTGACTTCAATAACGTAAGTATCCTTAACAAAGAACAAAACTCCACAGCTAGAAACGTACTAGAGATGATACAGATAAAAAAAGATAATAATGCAGTCAACGATAGAACAGAAATTAGCGGGCTGTCTGAAATTTATTTTAATATATTATAATGTAAATTAATATACCGATACAAAAGAATAGAACATATATTCGCGGGCTTTATTGATACAAAACGAACACCTGCATGCAATGTACTAAAAAAGAGTTTTTTCCTATGTTTTTGTTTGTATCTGGAATGTGTACACCTTGTCGAAGTAAAACCATGTATCAGTATGTATTTGACTAGTATTGAAATATCAATACAATAGTGACAAATAATTATCGTTACATTATTTTAAACAAAACTGACAAAATGTAGTCGTAAACGGACAAATAATAAAAAATCCCAATATGGGTATTATATAACTAATTTAATTTTAATGTAAGTACACACATTGAATTGTCTTAATCATAAACTGTTTAACTGTATATATACCAAAAAAATTTATATTTATTATTGTTTCATAAACTTGTTTTATGTTCATCAACAAAAAACAACTATGTATATGTAGGTGTATTAATAATGCTAACTTTGTTTTTCTTCTGATAGTTTTTTGTTCTGAAGAAGACATCGAAAAATAAAAAGATGTCGAAACGTTAATTTGGTTTTTCTTTCCTTAAAATTTGGCCGCTAGTCCCAAGAATGAATTATAATTTGTTAAATTATACGGCCAGGAACAAAGACATATTAAGTTGAAGTTATAATATATATATATATATATGGTTTCCTTCTTTTTTTTTTTTGGCGTTTTTTAGGTCGACTTGTGTATATATATACTTACATTATATATAAAGAAGTATCACACACAAAACAAGAGATATACTACAATATTCACAGTTTGATTAGTATACAGTGGATGTGACCAAGATATCTTTTTTTTTGGAAATATATATATCAATAGAGTTCAAGATAGAAAGCGCTAATTAGTTGACGTAAAGTATTTTCACCTATATGATTTAACGATATAGAAAATACATACATTTCTTAAATGTGTAAAGTTTACATTACTAATTACTTAATATAATGCCGAATAGAAAGAGTTAATTAGATAATGCGAGCTATTTCAATTATCTTGTTAGAAAGCATATTAACAAGCTGACATCAAATATTTGAAAGCGTTAATGAATGTACCAACATTGTTATTTATTCCATGTCTTACAACGCCGACAGCGTCAGACCCACATGAATGTACGTCCGGACACGTGCATGATTCCATCTTATGCACTCGAAAAGCGTATGCTCTGGCGTGTCAACGTCGTTGCAATATACGCAGATGTCGTTATTGGTCTTTCGTATCCTTTTAGTATAGGTTTTAAAAGATCCATGTCCCGTTAGCGCTTGCGTTAGATGGTAGTCTATCCTTCTATGGTTACAACTCGGCTACATATCACTTTGTGGGATCAGTAATTTTGTCCACTGTGCATTACTGTCATTGGTATTCCAACATTCTTGCCATTTTTTAACCGTCTTTTCACGTTCTTCGGTCCTAGTGTCCTTGACATTTCGCCCCTCCTTACTGTGAATAATACCCTGCTCTTCTACCAGTAATTCAATAGGAGGAATCCCGGTAATAACTTGTACTGCCTGTGCAGAGACAGTACGATATGCGCTGGCTACCCTTATGAGGAACTTTCTCTGAGCCTTAGTTAGACAGCGTGCGTTTCTTTTAGTTGATGTCTTACAATACTAATTGTTCTAATTTCAATCAATCAGAATGTTGTTTTATGAAATAGTTAAATAAAAAGGAAAAAATCACTAGTTTCTTTCAATAATAAAAACTGAATCGTGGAGATATGTTTAAACCACAAGCAGAATTAATCGTTCATATCTTTATAGATGTGAAATTCAAAATTATTTTGTCATTACAAGAAATTTAATATTTTAATATAAATCACATTCCATTTGAGAGCAGACTTAAAAATTCCATTAGAGTCAAATATATTTTGTAATATATAGAGAAGACGTATTATAGAATATTTTTACATGTAGAGATATATCATTAAATAATAATAATAATAAATATAAAAGTACTTATATTCGTATATTTATTTAGATTACAAATATAAATAGTCATAAAGAAAGCACGACTAGATTTCTACATTCAATCTACTAAAATAAAATGAAAAAAATGTATATCAAATTTACGACGAGAAAGATGGTATATACATACATGAGTTCGGCAAATATAAAAAAAGGTAAATATCTCGGCAAGCAAAAAAGTTCGACAATCTTGTTTTGAACAGTCTATTACGTAAAGTGGTAAATCGTAAAAATCTGTCATAGCTCATAAGAGGTCCACGAGTCTGTCCATTATAACTAGTTATTATTATGATAAAAACAAGGAAACAGTTTTACCAAGATTCGGTATATTTTGTTTACAGTATTCCAAATTTACTTTCTAAGAAATCATATTTTTTGAGGGTTCTTCACATATATATATTTAGATAGATACAATATGGTAACCCCAGATTATTATGTAAGTATAAATATTTGTTTTATACATCGTAAATTTTATACATCAATCATTTTTATTGAGACAGACCTATGTTTCTACAATTTACATTACATACAACTATTTATATATACAAACACTTTTTAAAATTTACCGATATTAGCGCCTATTATTCATCAGGAACTACAATGGTTTCAAGTATCTGATCATATCTCTGATACAAGGGTATAGGTGCTTCATACGTCTGATACAAGGGTACAAATTCTGGTACAGGTACTTCATACGTCTGATACAAGGGTACAGATTCTGGTACAGGTACTTCATACGTCTGATACAAGGGTACAGATTCTGGTACAGGTACTTCATACGTCTGATACAAGGGTACAGATTCTGGCACAGGTACTTCATACGTCTGATACTAGGGTGCAGATTCTGGTACAGGTGATTGAGGTCTCGCCAAGTTCGTAACTATACCTCTACGAGTAGGCAATACCCGTTGAATCTTGAAGTTGGATGTATCAAAACATTGTAAAGGTTTCGGTCTATCAATTTGTAACAGTGGTGGCGGCCGCTCTACGTTTGAGAGTGGTTTTAGTAACTTTTTTTTTATCACTAACTGTGAAGTCTTCACAACAATCAAATTTACGCTTATTAGGCATTTTTTACTTGAGATCGTCTCTCTATGTATACAGCACATAAACTGAACTACTATAGAACAAAATATTTTACAACTACATATTTCCCTTACTTAGAAAGCGCAATCAAGGAATTTCTAAAATTTTAATGACCAAGCTAATAGACATCACATAAAAATTTCTATTATGTATAATATATATATAATTACAGCGCTAATTAGACGACTTGCAGTATTTGTAAATGTCTTTAGACAAACCCCCCTAATTATGTCGCCAAGAATATTTAACAATGATCGTTAACAACACAACACAAAAATAACAATGCTTATTATTAGACATATATCTTCAACTACACACTGCATCCTACTTAGCGCATAAACATATCAAGGAATTTCTAATATTTATAATGAACATCGTCTAAAACTTCTATTGTAAACATCGATGTAATTACAGCGATTATTCGATTGACGACATAGATGAAAATATATATCAATGAATTTCTAAAATTTTAACGATCATTGTTTTCCAACTACATATTTCCCATACTTAGAAAGCGCAATCAAGGAATTTCTAGAATTTTAATGACCTAAAAATTTCTATTCATAATTTTATATTATTGAAAATAGTGTATATCCTAAAAACCTTATGAAAATTGCAAACTAAAACTTAGTATATACTGTATTTATTGGTTGGTTGGTGACCATCAGAGGGCGCCACTTTAGTTGGATTAGTGGCCGTCAGAGGGCGCCACATTAGTTGACCTTTGACCTGGGGGTGGCTTCAGAGCTGTACAAAGTACCCTACTTATGAGTATCTCAAATTTCTTAAAGGCTTGTAAAATGTCTTCAGAAATACATCGTGTGGCGAGGGGACTGGATGTCTCTGCTATTGGACGGGCTTAGAATATCGGACATTTTTGCATTACGTAGGTGTCGCACTGAAACCTTACCTCCCCTATGATGCATATTCACACTTTCTACTCTTATTTTGCGCTGTTACAATATGTTCTTCTATATGTTATTCGCATTATTTGGACGTGGCAAGCGAAATGCTTGAACATTACATAGAGAAATACAGAGAAATTTATGGCGAAGAACATATGACAAGCAACGTGCACAATTTAATACATCTTGTTGATGTCCAGAAGTTTGGTATTTTATCTACCTTCAGCTCATATCCATTCGAAAATAAATTGTACCTCATTAAGAATATGTTAAGACATGCAAGAAATCCACTTTCTCAAGTGGCCATTTATGACATTGTGACACGAATAAGGATGGTTAAAGAAGAAAATTTTGTGAATAATGTCCATGTGATTAAGTGTCACTACATGACACGAGGTAATAGTTTTTTTTTCCGGTAATGGAGTGTTGATACAAGATTCATTGGACAATTGCGTAATAGTGTCGTTCAGAAGACAGGGAGGTCCATGCCACCACAAATTAGAACTTGTGATATCAATTACATTGCTACCGCGGGATATTATGTCGGCTGGGTTCTCTTTAGAGCGCACATTAGGGTGGGTCACTGATGTATGAGAAAAAATAAAAGTTCTCGAATCATATTCTAATAGCAATATTTTTTTGTCTTACGTTAAAACAAATAAAAAAAGTTAAACAACTTGAGCCCGCGCCGGAGCTCCTAAGAATTAAGTATTTTTGAAAAAAAAGCAATATTTTAAATTTTAATATTTCATTTACTATCAATTATTATTATTTAAAACTGAAAACATTTTTAATTAAACTTAAAATAAAACGAAACTTTGGTTCTTATTCAACATAAAACAATAAAATCACGAAATTATATTACTTATTTTTTGGTCACAAAATCTTGTTTACTGTCAAATCTGGGCATCTCTCGTCTTGATTCAAGTTTCGTCTGTATTAAACCTTCTCTTGATTTTTTATCGCATAGAGTCATGGATGCTTCTGACACTATTTTCACAGTTCGTTCCACCGCCTGAGTATGACATGGCGGCTTGGCAAAAATTAGATTGTCACTTTCTTGACACTCAATTACCGCATTTATTTCTTCAGTAGTGATGTTTCGAAGAATTGGTGGATCAAAGTAGTTACTTGCGTCAAAATTGATAGTCGGGACCTCAAACACGCGAGCTTCGTGCTTCTTGAACTCGTCTGGCTGCCAGTTCTCTCACTGTTTTATTTTCATCCAACAACCGATAGAAGCAAGCTTTCTGGGCGAGCAAAATAGGCGTTACGTTGAATTACGGGATCTATTACTAGTTTTAACTCTGCAGGAAGATATCGTGAGTTTGTTACCAATTTCCAAACATTTTTAGACTCATGTTTGCAAGTTGGATTTGTTTTTATTTCAAACCATACTGGAGCATAAACTTTTACACAATACTCACCTAATACTTTTAGCTGATATGACGGGTTTGATGTAGAAATATATAAACGTAAAATTCTATTTGCTTTTGTTAGCCATCGAGCATGGGATATTTTTCCTGGAGACCTGTTAGCTAAGCCAGTGTCCACTTATAGCAGATATAGTTATTTCATACAAATATTTTTGATCTGTACTTAATCCCACAAATTGTATTTCCGGAAGCTGGCCTACAATTCTCTCGTGCTTGGCTAGGGGTAGTATTTCGCAGTTTTCTAATAAGTTGCCAATAGGACCCGCATGCGAATATGGTCCCTTGGTAACACAATCTAGTTTGTTCAATAGATGAACAAACAAACACTAAAATGGCAATTCGTTCAAATGTAGCATGCAAATAATCCATTGCAGAGGGCGCTGAAGTCAAATTTCCCAGTGTTAGTGACTGTACAATCACAACCAATTGCCATCAAATTTTCTTTATTAATTTTTTGAGACGAAAGAAGGGCAATAATTGACATTTCAATACTTTTAGAAGTAGGGGAAGGTGGTCTAATATCGACCACTTAACACAAATAAATGTATATTATAAATATGCGTCGATAAAATGAACATATATTGATGTGAATACATTGACTGATCTTGAAGGTAAGTATGTAAGCACAACTTAACCTTTAAACGTAATTTATTTTGGGAAAATAAAAAAAATACAAAACTGTTGTGTGGTCGGTATTACACGACCACCAATGGGAAATATCGACCACGCGTAGGGAAATATCGACCATAACAATAATAACTAAATGAATGGTGTTTACTGGCAATTATTACATGATGTAAAGTATTCTGCACTTTCTACAGTGGTGCAAGCAGCGTGGAACCATGTGGCACATGATCTGCACCGCCACCACTCTTCATTATCCGCCCCAAATTCACCGCAAACATAACATGTTGATGCTGTTTTTTCCTCTATCACGTCAACAACTCGTTTCTTATTGAACTTCGTCTCCTTTTTCCTTTTTCTGTTGGGTTCTTTAGTTTTGCCAACTGTGCAAAGTAGGCGTTTCGTCACAGTAGCAGCGGCTTTCTCTTGTCTCTTTAGTTCTTTTGTTTCCAGCTGTTCCTTCATCGGTGTTGAGGTCAAGACTTCGGATTTCTGTTTCTTTCTTTTGCTGTCTTGGTTTAGGCTTAGGTGTTGGATATATGTCTTCGAAGGATTTGGTCTTGATCTGTATAGTTTTATCTTCATCATCGGTCGCATCATTATCATAAACTTCTTGCAGCTCGCAGGATGATTCATCAGTGTCGGAGAAAGTGTCTTTAAAATTATTTTGCTTCAAGTTTTTTTCCAAACCAGAAATTATGTTCTTATTCTTGCTAATAGAAATCAACCCACTTGGGCCAGCAACGGGACTTAACGAAAGTGGAGTATCGGAATTAACAACTAAAGCTGGTATGACCATGTTATCCGCGGTAAGAGCAGATGACTCCTCAGGTATATGAGTAAAGTCTTCCTCTTTAAATACATTTCTGTCCAGCGGATATAATCCTGTAGTTTTAAAACCATTTACGCCTTTTTCAATGGTAGCCACCCTGTTATAGGCTTTAGCAAATAACTCGGCTATATCTGTTACAGCGATTGTTTCATAGTAATGCGATTTCATATATAGGTCACACTCGTGATTGTATGCAGATTTCAATCCACTGAAGAAAGTCACATCCAATGGTTGAACCCTATGCGATGTGTGGGAGGGAAGAGAAACCATGATGATTCCATTTGCACGACAGTAATTGTAGGAGTGCAAAGTAGAATGTGATGTGTGGTTGTCTAGAATGAGTAGGACAGGATCATCAAGGGTGGCTTTCACGAAATTGCGAAAATGTTTTAACCATTCTGTAAATAATTCTTGTGTTATCCAACCGGATTCTGAGCAGCGATAGATCGAGCCAACTGGACCATTTTTACTCATTCCCTCCTTCATTCTTTTTCTTTTGAAAACAAACATTGGTGGAACATACTGCCCTGCAGCACTCATACAGCAAACTATAGTGGTAGTTTGACCTCGCTCTCCACTTGTGATAGATCCCACTTGCTTTCTTCCCTTTGGTGCAATAACGCGAGGTGGTTTGTGTACAGTTGTTATCCCGGTCTCGTCCACATTATATATGCGGTCCGGGCCAAAATTGTATTTTTCTAGGAGTGTTGCCACGTTGTCATAAAGCAAGTGTATATCCGGTTTATTAAAAGCCAGGACTCTATTCTTGCTAGTGGCTTCTGGCTTTCTTAGCGAAAGCTGGGGATGTCTCTTCAGGAAACCATATAGCCATTCCTTTCCACATGTTTTTTTATTGTGGTTGAAGTTATTTTTTATATGGTTTGCTTCAGCATAATCATATGCAACTTTCCGGATACTGTTTGGTGTCAGTCCATAGAACAGATTTGATAATTTAGTTACATAATCAGCCAGTTGCTTTTCTTGTTCGTCAGAAAAAACTGGTTTTCTTCCTAACGTAATTTTCTTGGCTGGAAACTTATTTTTAAGACGGTCTTGTAAGGTACCATATGGAATCGAGTAGAGAGCCGCTGCTTTTCTAATTGAACACAATTTTTGATCAACCGCATTTAATGCCTGTTTCATCTCTTCTTCGGTCCAGGATGAACGAGCTGTTTTTCGTGTATAATTTCTTGGCATCTGTCGATGAGAAAAAATACCCATTAAAAAACAAAGCGTACAATATCGGCCACTGTAATGGGTAATATCGACCACCTGATCGATATTACCCGTTGAAGACACAGCAGTATATTTTTTGTCAAATTTGATGCCTAACCTCACAATTGTGTCTATTTAAATCCCGTGATAGATTGACAATCATACGCTAATGTAAGTAGTTAAAATATATTTTCAACACAATAACGCATAAAAATTACTAACCTTATTTCCTGATGCTAGAAAATTATAAAAAATCAGCCAAAAAACAACTTTATTTCATTTCTCTCTAACCACACATTCGACTGCCCACAAAAGTTTCTGTTAGTTTCACAACTACCTTGCCAGATAGCAGCACCTAATAGAGCATTGAAATGTAGCGCTACATTTGAAAAATATAGGTGGTCGATATTGCCCGCTGGTCGATATTGGAACACGTTCCCCTACTTCGTTCTGGGGTTGCATTGCATAGCCAACATAAACTGAATCTGGCTCTATAAGAACAGATACATGTTCCTCAATCAATATTTGTCTGTATTTCTTAGATCCCTTCTTAATAATAATAAGCGTCTTATCTTTTCGGCCGTCAAAGTATAATGCTGGTAGGTCTAGCTGCTTCTGAATATATTCTTTACGTACTTTTTTTCTTTCCGTCGTATTTTTGATTTATCAATTGGTTCACTGCCAGGAGATATATCTTGCAATACAGAAGAAGCAATAGCAGCCGCTGCTCTATCGGAAACACCGTAACGGCCACAAATTTTTGACAACATAGGCAAACTAAAAAATTTTTTTGTTTTTTCTTTTTTCCCTTCTGCCTTTGACGTGGAAGGTAAATAAAAGAATCATCACAAGAAAAACTGGAATTACTTACAGATAACTCCAAGTCCTGCTGTTTTGAGTTAATTTTGTCGTGACTTTTATTTACGTTTGTTTCTGTCTTTGGTGCTCGGGCTGCTCTTTTTTGCAATTTAGTTGTAAGAACTCGATCTATTCCTCCAAGACGCATATTCTCGGCCCCCTTTGGTCACTCAAAAACTCCTGTTCGTCTTTGGGTACCTTATATTGCCTTGGGCAGCAACAAAGGTCAATTTGTTTACATTTACAGGAACAAATATCAAACAAAACTCTGCTACGTCGGAGAAAATTTTCTTTCTGATAAACGGATATTTTTTTCAACGACTTTTTGAAATTTTTGCACTTTATATGATAACCGTTTATTAGTTGTATGACTCTTGTATTTGAAACTGTAGGAAGAGACGATTTTCTCCAAACACATTCTACCCTTTGAGCTACAAGTTTTGCAATATCTAAAAACGATGGTTCTTTGGTAGTATTCCTTGTTATTTTTAGATGCAACCTATTCCACTCATAGCATTTCATAACATCTTCGTAATTTGGCAAAACGTCATTAATATCTTCTACAATTCCGAATATCGGGCAGAAATAACATTGGCTTCTGGTTTCCATAATAACGATTAGAAGTTAAAACAGTTTAAATAAAAAAATAATCACACAACTTCACTGTCGGAGTAGTAAAACCAAACTGATTTTTTTATTATGTATTATTTTATATGTATTCTATCAAAAATATTACCTGGGAGAAGATATACGTTTCAATGAATGAATTGCTTGTGTGTCTGAATTCTGGAGAACTTAAAAGTCGTTAGGATACAGTAATACGCTTTTCTGCAATACAATGCTATGTTGTAGAGGTGGGCAAAACGGTTCATTTCATTGACCCGGCTCACTCGGTTCAGCTCCTCATAGTGAGCCGGGTCCCGGAACCGGCTCATTTGAACCGTGTTGATTCGTAATAGCATACCGTTCCAGGAACGTGTAGGACATGTAATACTCGGCGCCGTCGTCGGCTCAAACGAACCGGGATGATAATTTAGGCTGCGCGCACACCAATTATACAAAATGTTTGACAAACAATTTATTTGAGGTACAATTCACACAAATTTGACAAATTATCAGATTGTTGTACACAAATTAAGCAAAATATACCTATGTAAAACTAAATTATACATTCATTTGGTATTTATAATTATTAAAGAGAAAGCCATTCGAACAAAAAGTAATTAGAACTAGAACATTTCATAATTTTCATAGCATTATTAAATGGCAATTATGATTATGATGCAGGTGTAATAAAAATATTTGTAAGAATTTTGTAACTCACAGACAACTAATAAATTAAATAGTTTATTTTATTATCCAAAGGAATATTTTTGAGAACTATATAAATAACAAATAAGTACTGTTATGCGTCTTTGACCGATACAGAACAGGCCATTGTTAAACTACTAATATAGGTACTTCAAGTGTTCACATATACTTAAAAAAGTCTGTGTTTGATATGAAAAGGGTGAAATTTATAATTTTTGGGAGAATTGAAAATACAAATATTATAAATTATATTCAGTTTCCTCTTACCCTTTAAGAGATTCACGTCTCTGCTGTATATTCTTAAAATTCGCTTAATCGGATACAGTGCACCGCATTTTACCTACAATTTATTAATTTTCCTCAACGTACCACACAATTATTATAGTATTGGAAATACTGAGTATTATTGTCTACGAGGTAATCAAAATAAATGTGTTTGAAATATGTTAAAAAATTGAATGCCTATTTTAATTTTACCAGGTAACAGTCTTCGTATTCACGCAAGAAAAGTGAAATTTGGCATCATTTTACTGAGTTGGCTAATAAAGACAAGGCAAAATGTTGTTACTGTTCACAGTTAATAACTGCTAAAGGTGGTTCAACAGGAAATTTAACAAGGCATATTAAGAAAAAAGATGTGGGAATTTCTATAAACAGGGAAAGTACTGTAGCATCATCTCAAACTATAGATGAACCTGAGGAGTCTCTTCCTTCTACTTCATCAGTACCACCTATTCTTTATAGTTCACTAAGTGCTTCCTTGGAGTGTGTCCTGGGTCCTGAGAGAGAGAGAGCTCATCTATCAGGGTACCTGCAGTAAAAAGGAAAGAAGACATCACCGATTTCTTTTTAAATATGAAACCAGTGTCTTTAAATAGATCAAAACAGTTTGATGAACAACTGGTAAGGATGATAGTTAAAGAATACCAGCCATTTACAATTGTTGAGGATGTAGAATTTAAAAAGTTTGTCGATTTATTGTGCCCTGGATATAAGCTTCCCAGCAGGAAAACTATTTTTTCTAGTTTAATACCGCAATATTACAATAGGACTAAAAAAACAGTAGAGGAAAAACTTAAAGAAGCGTTTGCCGTATGTTTATCTACTGATGCGTGGACGTCAATTAACAATGACAGCTTTGTAGCTTTGACAGCTCATTGGCTGGGTAAGAGCACGGAAATTAGTTCAAAATTGTTATGCTGTGTTCAGTTCACTGAACGACATACTGTTGAAAAGATGGCTAAAATGTTTCAAAAAACATTCAAAGAATGGCATATCGAGAATAAAATTACAGTAATTGTGTCAGATAATGCAGCTAATATTGTGGCTGCAGTTCGGGCGGGTGGTTGGCGGCATTTGGGGTGCTTTGCACCTACGATAAATTTAATTGTACAAAAGGGGGTAATGGAAATTGAAAACACCATTTCAAAAATCAGAAAAATTGTGGCATTTTTTAAGCGAAGTGCTCAGTCTGCGGCTAAATTGAAGCAACTCCAGGAACAAATGGATATACCCATCCTAAAGGTAAAGCAAGACGTTTGTACAAGATGGAATTCAACGTATATAATGTTGTCGCGAATTCTAAAAATTAAAGACGCCGTGGTGTCTAGGGGAAACTGGCCTAAAATGGCATACCATTTTTTATTACTACTATATATTTTTTCTCAGACGTCCTATTTTAAAAGTAACTTATGCCGTAGATAGCTTATTTAATTAGTATTAACAAGTTAGTAACAAACAAGACATTAAGTTTAATTCTTCTTGGGAAAGCTTTATTGAAGCAGCGGTTGCGTTATCCATTTTACCCACACTAATCTGGGTAAAATGGCATACAACGATAAAAAATTTATTAATTATAAAAAAAGTTAACAAAACAATATTTTTTATAGACTTATATAAGAAGGTATCAATACATTAAGTCTAGAAAGAAAAATAAACTTTAAAACTTAAAGAACAAAAAATTTCTATTAATTCAAAGTAACATAGGGCAAAATGGCATATATTATTGGCAAGCATCACAAATGTAAATTTTGGTTTTAGGGTTAACTCCAGCACAAAGAATGTGGGCCCATTCGTTACACTTGCAACATCTTATCCACTTCTCTCCTCCATTCCGAAAATGCTTCTCCACAAAACAAACAAAACGCATCAGATTTGTCATCCTTGTCTAATCTTTCGCCAGAAAATTTTAATTCTTCTTCAAGTGCATTGCCAAGATCTATTTGCAAGCGTTTCTTCGCCTGTCGCGCTGTTTGCCTTCTTACTTTCTCCGTTTTTTCCACCTCTTTTTGTTTCATTTCTTCAATAAAGGGGCTGCTGGTTAGCACTGTTGGAGTTTTCTTCCGCTTTGTGGTCAAGGCTTTAGATGTTGATGGCATGGGGCTTAAAAACGCCAGTGAAACAAAGGCTTCCTCATTTCTAGTACCATTTTCATTATTAGGCGTTTTTACCTCCTTGTATAGCTCATTCGCAGTATCTGTTTCTGCTGTAGTTGACTGGGTATCACTCGGTGCATCAGGCTGATCTGTTGTGATGGAAGGCGCAAACAAGTGCTCAGGAAATACATCTGGATTTATTGGCCAAAGTCCTGAGTTTTTAAAGCCACTTGCAGCATTCTCGATGGTAGCTGCTCTTTCATATGCTGTACAAAAAACTCTTGCCACCTGAAGTTGGGAAATTGGTTTCCCGTCGTTTGATCTAATTTTTTTCGTAACTTCTTGGTTTAAATATGCTTTTAGAGGTGCAAAAAAGGATAGGTCAAGGGGCTGGATACGATGGCTACAATGAGCAGGCAAACACAACAATATTATGCCATTTTCTTTGGCGAATTGTAAAACAGTCAAGTTTTTATGGCTGACGTGTCCGTCTAAGACAAGTAGGACAGGAGACTCTTTAGTCGCATGACTGAATTTTTTAAAATGCTGCATCCACTTGACGAAAATATCGCCTGTCATCCAACCCGATTCCTGAGGAAAGCCTAGGGAACCTGTAGGAGCTCCTTCAAGTAGACCTTTCCAGTTCTTCCGCGGAAAAATAAAAATTGGGGGGATGTAATTGCCTATAGGATTTGTGCAGCAAACTACTGTTACGTGTATTCCTCTTTTAGCACCAGCAAAAATATTTGCATGCAAAGGAAAAAATTGCTTTTTTCCTTTGCATGCAAATATTTTTGGTGGATTTTGTACCGTTGATACTCCCGTCTCATCGACATTATAAATTCTCTCCGGCATAATTTTGTATTTATTAATGACTTCTTCATATACTTTAAAAAAGTTAACTATTACTGGCTTATTGAAGGCCATTGCCCGAGCTATAGAGGTATTTTCAGGTTTTCGTAATGTTAGATCTAAATTACGTTTCCTGAAACCTCTAACCCAATCCCATCCAGCTCGTTTTGTGGTTCTGTTAAATCTGTGGTCTATTTTATTTGCTTCTGCCCAATCATAAACTAATCGTCGTAAGTCGTCACAGGTAAGCCCAAACAGTCGTTGCTCCAATAGCTTCATGTGTTCAACTAACATTCGTTCTTGCTCCTTCGTAAATGTTGTATGGAATCTACCAAGACCTTTTGCACTATGTTTAACTGCTTTATTGGCATCTGTAGCTCTTCTTCTAAGAGTAGTAAAAGGGACACCAAAAGTTTTTGACGCTTTCAACCAACCCATTTGCCGACTTTGAACGGCTCGTATAGCATTTTCCATTGCATTCTCGTCCCATTTTTGCCTGTCACTTTTTCTGATATAGTTACAAACCATTTCTGTAAAGATTAAAAATATGTATAAAAACTTCAAATCAGCAAACACTTTAGTTAAGATATCTTATATTTTTAATACCATTATATGTGCCTAAAACGGCATACACCTTTTGGGTCGTATGCCATTTTACCCTACGTATACATATGCCGTTTTACCCTTTGGACACATTCTGCAACTAACCTAATTTTTAAATAACATGCCTGTGATTTAAATTGAAATTATAACGATATTTCATGCACAGATATATAATATTAAGTACCTACCTCTCAGATTTCCAATATAATTGTCCTAGTCAATTTATATTCACTTAAACCGTTCGAGGAAAAAAGTTTCTATAAGCACAAAAACACATCCAAGTGTATTAATCTCAACTGGTGCTAGCCTTGCTGTTCTCTGTTACAAAGGAATTTGACATCACTGTTGCCAACATTCCCATATATGAATACGGTCTCTAGTTCGCGCGCGTGTTTCGAAACAACCTCTATGCCGTTTTACCCAAGTATGCCATTTTAAGCCAGCTTCCCCTACATTGGCTATTATTTCGAATGAAGAAATAAATACACTGACTCGAAATGATTGGAATATTGCAACTGTGGCATCCGAAATTTTAACTCTTTTCAATGACCTAACAATGGAAATAGCGCTGAAAAAAATGTAATATTATCAAAAGAAATTTTGTTTGTGCAATCAATGAAACGTCATGTTTTAACATTTTCGAATAATGAGACATTACCTGCAGAAATTCGGAATATGGCCCACACTCTTCATCGAGAAATTACAGAAAGATTTAGAAATATTGAACATAATGAATTAATCGCGGAGGCTGCAATTTTGGACCCCCGATTTAAAAAATTTGGTTTTTCAAATAATTGAAAATATGAAGCGGCATGTGCAATATTAAAAAATAAAGTTTGTTCTACAAATGTTTCTAATATAAGAAGTTAAACTGATGAAAATTTGACAAATGTTCCTTCATCTTCATTATCATGTACCACTTCTCTGTTGTGGAAGGAATTTGATAAGCAAGTTGAAAAACAACTGGCAATTTCAAATTCGACATCGATAGCGGCTGGAATAATTGAATTTGATAAATACCTAAATGAACCGATAATCAATAGACATCAAGATCCACTAACATGGTGGCATCAAAGAAAAGATTTCTCTCCCAGAATTTACGAAATAGTAAAAAAACGTGTATGTGTCTTGGCTACATCTGTTCCTTGCGAGCGCATTTTTAGTAAATCTGGGAACATTATTACTGACAGGAGAAGCCGATTAACAACCGCGAATACTTCAGAAATCATTTTTTTAAATTATAATTTGTGAATTATCAATGTAGAATTTAGATTTATACGTAAGCTGTTTAGTTATTTTTACATTTTGATATTCAGTTCAGTATATACATTTTATATATTTATACAATATGCTGTTATGTTGTACAGGGTGTTTCATCGGTTGGGGTATCGCGAATTAAAGTGCCTAAATATAAAAATGTCGACTTCAAATTTTAACCACTTATAGAACTTTTAAACCGCTACCAGTAGGTTAGGTTGTTTTTGATAATATTATTTTATTTAATGCGTAAATAAAAAAAAACCTTCGTTCAAAAAATCAAAAGTACTCAGATTTTATTGAAATTCAGGTGTTAAAAAGATATGTCTATAAAATCAACTATGCAATTGAAAAAAAAATTAAAACTTAATCAATTATTGAATATTTTACAATAATTTCAAAATTAAAGGCAAGACGTTGAAGAATTTATGGGTTTTTTTATTACAGTGTTGTGTGTTGAGTTTATAAGCGATTCAAGGTAAGAAAGTTAATATAAATTAGGAAAAATTAGGTATTACCCAGCTTTTTTTGGCGCTAGCTGTAAATTCCACTAATTCAGATCAACATGACACTGTCACTGTGCGGATGTCAAGTGAATGGGTAATACCAGGTAGTAGAAAGTAAATATTTATAACAAATGTTCAAAATGGTGACCTTCTTGCTGCACACACAGTTCTAACCGACGCGTGAAGGAATTAAGAACTGTAGCGCCTCTGTTTAGCTGGTTAAGGCGTTCAAACGCATTTGTTATTCTTGCCCTCATTTCCTCGGCGGTAGTTGGCGGTTGTTGGTACACCATCTCCTTCACAGCACCCCATGTGAAAAAATCCATCGGTGTTAAGTCGGGTGATCTGGCTGGCCATGAAACTGGCCCACCACGTCCGATCCAGCGTGCAGGGAACTGATTATCCATAACCTGACGAGCCCTTAGTGCGTAGTGCGGAGGAGCCCCATCTTGCTGCAGCCACAAGTGTTGGCGAACATTTAACGGCACATTTTCTAATAAATTGTAAAGATCATTTTCCAGAAAATTTGCGTAAAGCTCGCCGTTTAAATGCTGGTCAAAAAAGAAGGGGCCGATTAAATGGTTATCAATGATTCCCCCCCAAACATTGACCGTCCACCTATTCTGAATGCGTTCTTCACGCATCCAATGAGGGTTCACTGGTGCCCAATAGTGTATGTTATGTCTGTTGACATGTCCACTGCTTCTAAAAGAGCATTCGTCAGTAAACAAAACATGTCTAAAAAAGTGCTCATTTTCTTCTAATTGTCTTTGTGCCCATTCACAAAATGCAACTCGATTTGCAAAATCATCCCCGTGAAGTTCTTGGTGAAGCTCGATATGATATGGGTGGTAAGTGTGTTTGTTGATTATCCGCCACACCGATGTCTTGCTGATTCCAGTCGCAACACTGATTTCTTTAGTGCTTATCTGAGGGTTATTGTCCACCATATTTAAAACAATTGCCTGATTCAGTTCATTGGTGACAGGTGGATTATTCACACTTCGATTTTTTGACGCAAGTGATCCCGTTTGCCTCAAGTTATCCACTAACCTTTTGAAAGTTCGACTTTCTGGGTGGATCCTATCCGGAAAACGTTCCGCATAAATCTGCTCAGCAACCGCGGCATTTTGTAGAGCTTCCCCATAAACAAGTATCATGTCAACTTTTTCGTCGGCAGAGAAAGTGAACGGCATTTTGAAAACAGAAAACACTAGCAAAACACAGCTTAAACAAATGAAGTTGACTCCGTGAAAATAGAATCACAACTAACATCACAAAGTACCTAAATGTAAGTTCAGAATGCCCTTGGAAACGCTTCCCGATTAGTAGAACTACAACAACAACTGAAGGCTTCAGGGTTGAATATTATCCGTCATAAATTTTTATTTATTATCCGTCATAAATTTAAAAGGACTACCTGTTTGCGGACAGCACAATTAGAAAGTTAAGTACCATAAATCTGTCGTAAGAAAAACGACATTATTTAATATTGACTTTATTTGACAAACGGTTTCGTTTATAAAAATTCTGATTGTGAAGTTAATATGGGTGATATTTCCACGTATCACCATTCAAATTTGAACATTTTTTGAGCACTTTTAATTTTTGATAATACGTTTTTTTTTAATTTACGCATTAATTAAAATAATATTATCAAAAACAACCTAACCTGCTGGTAGCGGTTTAAAAGCTCTATAAGTGGTTAAAATTTGAAGTCGATATTTTTATATTTAGGCACTTTAATTCGCGATACCCCAACCGATGAAACACCCGGTACAAAAATAAATATTTTAGTGCGTACCCTACCTGTTATATAATATCAATTTTTATTTTTCAATCCAACCTGCGACCGTATTCCAAGTATAATTTCCAAATTATTCAGTCGACCCAAGTGAGCCGAGATCCGGTTCATTGAAATTTAGTGAACCGGCTCCCTCGGTTCCCTGCTGGGATTCGGTTCACTGAACCGGTTCGTTTGTGAACTACCCACCTCTACTACGTTGTTATGTAAAAAGGGATATGGTCGTTATATTCAAAATTTAACAAAATTGTAGATCGAAGCGCGGGCTCATACGCTAAAAATAAATATTTTACAGGAGTCTAATGCATACACGAATACAACATATTTACGCTATTAGAAGTCGACACGAGAAAAAAAATTTTTTGACCCACCCTAGCGCACATGTTGCCGGCGTTGACTATCTGACAGCTCATGTATTTCACTTACGCGATTAGTCACGTATGTTTTCCACTGCTTTGATGAGGATTTGATCCGACCTAATACTATTGTAGAGTCTGTCCAATAATTAACGCTGTCAACCTTTACATTGTTACTTAGTAAATGTTACTTAATAATGTTACTTAAGGGAAAAACCCCTAGTATAAATAAACTAAAATTCAGGGTGCATGAGGAGTGTGTGTTGGAACAGTACATTCACTTACCTTAAAAATAATTATTAATCCCTTATGATTAATATTATTGTTTCCAATTCTAGTTGTTACCCTTGAAGTAGACGATTGATGTTTTTGATATTTGTGACCCACCCTATATATCTAGCTCAGAGCTTGAGACTACTACTAAAAGATGTTAATGCCCGTTTGCGCCACCCATTTTATTATTATAGAGGCGAGGTCACTGTTGTTGCTGTATAGCAAAATAAAAATGGGAAACTTTGCACTACAATAATATATAGGCCTATCTTCAAGAAAAACACACAAGTTATTAAAACAATAACAATTTATTAACTAAAATAACACTGGTAAATGTGAAATATAAAATTCGGTATCGTAGAGATGTTGTTATAAAATTGAAATAATTATGTCACAAAAATATTATAGCAAAGATATGATTATAATAATTATTAACTTTTGTTGTTGTAAAAAGAAAGAAATTACTAAAGTTATTTGATCGGAGATTAATAATTGTCGTTATTTACAAAAGAAAGAAACACTGAATTCTAGAGAGAAAGAAAACAATAGGTTTTGACTTAACTAATAATCTAATTGATTACGGTTGGTGCACCAATTAACCTAGCAAAATTCATAAACTAAATATTATTATATATATTAAACACTACTTGATTAAATAATCGAATAAAATAAGTTAATAGAGTGTACAAGAAAACAAAAATATAAACAATAAATATTGAACACAAGATAGGATATACCTATATAGATAAACACAAAAAAACTTGGTGACGTGCTTTGTCGTCGTACTTGACTAAATTTTACGTTAATATATACAAAGAAATTAGACAGTTTTAACTAATTTCACGGCACAACAGAAGATAGAACATGTAAGTACCTGGTAGGTGGAATTGTCTAATCTGCAGAGTTCCGACGGATGGCCCCCACTTGTCGGTTTGGTCCGCCGTCTCGGGCTTTAGATGGTGGATAGCGGTGAGCAATTATCCCTCAGATCCGGATTAATTCCGTAAATTAGAAGACACTACGTGCTCCACAATTATTTATTTATAGAAAGAGGCAGATCGCATAACAGCGTATCCATAAACTTCTGGATATTTAGACCTCTATCTATCAGGGATATATAAATTGTTACCGCTGCCTAACGAACCATTAGACGAAGGGGACCGGTATTTGTCACTGTTTTACCACCACTTACTATGTTGTATATATCAATGAATGATGTACTAATAATAAATGATAGACGAATAATAATTTTGGACGCGCTTGCCCCTATTTAAAGACTCGGGCGTGTAGAGGGGTATTTTCGGAAGAAATTGACGACAGTAAGACGCTGTTGGATCATGCCACCGGAAAATGCCATATACGCAATATTGCGAAATACGTAGTTCCATACAACAAATTATGAGAACTTTTAGATAACTTAGACGAACAAAAAATGCATACGTCGCCAATCTTATATTTGAACAAAGAGTCCTTCATAAACTAAATATGTTAAATCGAATATTATAAAAAGGAATAATATATGCGACGCAGATGTTAAGGTTGAGAATTTTGAGATGTTATTTACTTTAGAAAATATCGTTTGAATTAATACTGATTTGAAAATAATATGTAACACGTAATATACAGGGATAAGTGAATAAATGTTGGCCGCTGCTTTTTAAACGTAACAACATGTAAGGTACTTAAGATCTTTTGTACCAATCGATATAAGAGTAGCACTCCGCATAATTCTAATCTTGGTATTGTTGTTGATTTTACCGGCGCTACCTTTGATTTTGCACACAATAAGTTGCTAGAGACGCCCTCGGAATTGTTTAAAGCCCTTATATACAAACAGGCCCCATATGCATCTTGACTGGCATCGCAAAAATCGTGTATTTCCAATTTATGAAAATTGTCAAAAGAAATAACTCTACGAGGTATTCGGATATTTTTTAAGTCTACAAATTGTTCTTTATATTCTAGATATTTATCATTAATATCGAGGGGTAGAGATTCGTCCCAATTAACTTTTAGCTGCCATAGCTTTTGAATTAATAATTTTCCTACTATAATTATAGGCCCCAGCAAACCTAAGGGATCAAATAATTGAGATATAAAGGATAGAATAGAGAGCTTTGTAATTTTGTGAGAATTTGTTACATCTGACATGTGAAAGAAAAATATATCTTCTCTGGTGTTCCACGATAATCCCAACGCCTTTGTAACGTCGGATTTTTCAATTAAATCAACCGTTTGATTTGAGGGTGTGATAAAATTATTGCATAATTCACGACAGTTTGAATGCCATTTGTGCAGTTCGAATCCACTTTTTTTTAATAGACTAACTGTTTAATCTATGATGACATTCGCATCTTTTATAGTATTGGCCACGGTTATCAAGTCATCTACATAAAAATCGCCAAGAACTATTATTGCCCCAATCTTGTAATTATCGCGTTCTTCTGCGGCCAATTGTTGTAGAGACCTAATAGCGAGAAATGCTGCTGGCGATGTGCCGTAAGTTACGGTGCCTTGGGAAAAAATCTTGATTTTTTCGTGTGGATAGGATTTCCACAAGATACGTTGATATTGTGCATCAGATTCGTCGACTATTATTTGTCTATACATTTTTGCTATGTCAGCGGTAAGGGCAATATTATTGAAACGAAAGCGTGAAACAATAGAAAAAAGATCGTCTTGTATTGTGGGTCCTACCATTAGCACCTCATTAAGGGAAATGCCAGACGATGTTTTAGAGGACCCGTCGAATACAACCCTAAGTTTTGTTGTCGTACTGTCGCGCTTTTCTACGGCATGATGAAGAAGATAGTATATTGAAGAACATTCATCCTCCAGCTGATTGACACTGCACAAATTCATATGCCCTAATTCTTCGTATTCTTTTAAAAATTGACAATATTGAAGTTTAAATTCAGTATTTTTATTTAGCCCTTTTTCCATGTTTAAAAATCGCTTTAACGCAAAACTGTACGACTCCCCTAATTGATTACTTGTGTTTTTAAAAGGAAGTCTTACTACGAAACGCTCGTTATCGTTTCTTTTATAAGTACTTACTAATGAAGTGGTTTTCGACAGCCGTTTCATCGAGAGTGCGAGATCGCTTTAATGAGCATTCCTCTTGCTCCCAAAACAACGTGAGCCTTTTATCCAAACACTCATTGGTTACCAAGTTGCAAATTATTTGATTATAAGAATAATTAGGAGATGTGACAGTGCCGGCCACTATCCAACCAAAGTGAGTTTTTTTTGGAAATAAGGCTGCGTGTCAGTGGATTTTATTGTACCAGCACGTGATAATTTATAAAAGAGATCAATTCCTATCAGCATGTCAATAGGTTTTGATGTATTGAATGTTGGATCCGCTAGTGTGATATTTTTAGGGGTGTTAAATGAAGACATTTTAATCGAGACTGATGGTAGATTATCAGTAATTTTATCTATAACGAGACATTTAATGTAGGTTTGATATGCATTAATTCGTGAGAACACTTTAACATTTGCCGATTTGCGAATGTTTGTTGATGCTTTGATTAATACCAACAACTGGTATGGAAATGGATTCTTGGTTAATTCCCAAGTAGCACTATTTGATACTGATAACTTGTTATGTCAAATGCGGAATGTTCATGAGCTCGCCACCCACGGGTTGTATGACCGTATAAGGCTCTATTTGTTAATTGATCGGCGACAGTTAGTTGGATTAAAAGACACAAATTCCACAAAACTTCGTATATTTGTCGAAGATAGCTCAGCAAATCAAAATGATAAATGCATAAGTTTAACAAATTTTTAATTATTAAAATAAACACGTATCACACTAATAATATTATAGAAAGAAATTACGCATTACAAACTGTATTGTTGATTTGGTTTTACAGAAATGCGGATCCCTTGTTAACCCTTTGAGCCCCACGTGCCCCACCGGTGGACATTTGTATTTTGACGATTTGGGACAATGTGACCACCCGTGGTCATTGGTGGATTTACTTTATGTGACATCGTGACCACCCGTGGTCACACGTCGTTTGGCATTTCCCGACATTGTGACCACCAGATATATATTTTTGATATATTATATTATATTTGATATATTATTTTGCTTGTAGATCATTACAAAAAAAAAAACAGTTTTTCTCAATGAAAGCAAGTACAACTGAATATAACTATTTCAAAACTATTCAGAAAAAAAAATCTGGATAATGATTTATCTGTGGTTTTGAAAACACATTGCTTCTTCACACTTCTCACAAATAGTGTTCACCCTTTTGGCATTTTTTCGCGCATACGCCGCGTTGTGTTTCTTTGACATTGTTTTATAGCATGTAAAACATCTCTTTCTGGTCACTCTCTTTTGACCCTCCAATTCTTTTAATATGTGTCTTCGGGGATCTCTAGATGTCGATGGTCGCATCATATCAGCATCTGAATTTAAAAGGCCTGAAACAATTAATTCCTTGAATCGCGTTATATTCATCCTTTTTCCATTCAATATATTAAATAGATATAAGGCGTTAACAATTGTGGTAGCAGTTATTAGATGGAACAGTAAACGTTTATACCATTTTACTGTGCGGCGACAGTAGGGAGCATACGCTGCCATCTGATCTGATAAGTCGATAAATGTTTTACTTTTGTTGTAGTCTACACTGCAGCTGGTTTGATGCATTTTCTCCCTTTGTTCAAAAAAGTTGTAAGCGAATCGTCATGTTTTGTAGTAAGCATTAGTACATCGCGTTTGTCTTTCCACTTTAGTACTACTGTTTTATTTTCATTCTGTCGGGAAACTATTTCGCCTTTTTTTAATGTTGCTTTTATTACTTCTGGAGGATTCTGTTTTCGATTGGCTCTTAGAGTTCCAACGAGATGGGTCTTATTTTGAATCATCTTGTCTGCTAACGAAACACTTGTATACCAATTGTCAGTGAAGAGAGTTCTTCCTGAATTTAAGAGTCCATCCATTAACTCAGTTACAACTGTCTCTGAAACTGATGTATCGTCCTGTTTCACTTTGTCTGTATAGACTTCGAATGACCAGGTGTAACCTCCCGCTCACAAAGTTTAAAAACTTTAATGCCGTATCTATGCCGCTTATTAGGTATGTATTGCCGGAAATGTATCCTTCCACGGAATGGAACGTTACTTTCGTCAATACACACGACATTTTCTGGAACATACGCCTCTTTGAACTTGGACTGGAGCATATTTAAAACGTCAGATATTTTGCGAAGACGATCATTCACATTTGCTTGGCTTTCGTTATCAGAAGTATGAAACATGCTCAATAAATGTTCAAATCTGTTTCTGCTCATAAATGTAGGAATTTGATTTTTATACAGTATGTTCCTGGACCAATAATCTCTTTGTTGTGGTACTTGAAGTAGGCCCATCCAAATAATAATTCCAAGAAATTTACGCATTTCTGAAGGATCGGTATCAACCCATTTTGCTAGTCTTTTTGTCTGCGACGTATTGGAGGAGTTTTCGGCTGCAATAATATGTTGCGCAGCAAACCTGTTAGTTTCTGTAACAAACAAATTTATCATGTCTTAGGATATAAAATAGTTGAAAAAATCTGCAGGAGTTTTTCCAGTAAAAGCGGCAGCATCAGGATTCACGCCTGTACACATCGGAGACTCAACAAATGTCAAATCGATCTTCACCAACAGGCCCCCATGTTCGACGATTTATCAAGTTTGCAAGAGGAACATCTTCGTCAGGATCTTCATCCAAGTCCATTGCTATATCTTCATCACTATTGTCTAAATCCCCGTCATCAAATTCTGAATCAGAACTTTCAGAATCTGGCTCAAAGTCATTATCAACAAATGAATCATCTGAAAATCCTGTAACTTCGTCTACACTCGATTCTTCGAGCTCGGCAGCAATGTCATCACGTGTTAAAAGTTTTCTAGACATCTTAAATTAAATCTGTAAAACAAATAAATGAAAAAAAAATATAAAAAATCAAAAAGATAAAAAGATAAAAACATAAAAATATAAAATTTGAGTATGCCCACTGGTGTCCACTTGGTCCCAAGATGTATTTTGACATTCTGGGACAACGTGGCCACCGGCGGTCACAAAAAAAACAGGGAAATAAACAACAAAAATACATTTGGTTTATCAAAATTAAATATCAGAAAGTCACACCAATTGCAAAAAATCAATAAAACTAAATAATCAAATTTTGGTCCCAGCTTGTCAACTAAGGAATAACCACTCGTCAGCACGCGGTCCACCGGTGCTGAAAAGAAATTACCACGGGTGGGCACCTGGGGCTCAAAGTGTTAAAGATTAGAGGTATCTTAAGGAACTGATTTCAAATATGAATTTTTCTTGCAAGAACAATTCGCATGATATTTAACTGGGGTTTCTAAGAAGTAAAGAAAAAAATACAATTTCTTGCTAACCCATGTCATATAGACTATAGAAAACAAATAATGATTCATTGCCACAAATGGATGAGTAAATTAAAGGAAAGGCAAAACTTTCATAAAATTGCACTTGGACTATCTTTACTATTTATAAATGCTTAAAAAGATTTATTACAGGGCTAGGTCAAGTAGACCCTTCTTTTCGGTGAGTAACATAAAATATTAAAATAAGGTACCATAAAGAAAAAGTTGAGTGCATAATGGCAACAATTTACAATGAGCGTGTTCTGAGAACATATCTAACAAGTAACAGATGTGGTACAATTCAAGCAAGGGGCCGGTTCCAAGATTAATGTAAATATTATATACAGAGTGTACAACAACAAAAAGTAAATTAAAAGTTTGCTCGGGAGTAAACAGTATCGAATATGTAATTGAGCGGCGGTTCCTCCTGAATCTCCGTCTTTGTACAACGAAGTTATTTCCCACAGGGAATCTTAATTTTTTTTCTAATTACAAAAGGTGTCTTGAAGATAGGCGACGCAATTGCCAGAAATTGAAGAAAATAGATAAAAACATAGCAATTAAGAAAATTATCGAAAGATAGTAATATCGCAATTAATATTACGCGCGTGACACATGTAACAAAGTTAGCGGTGTTTTCGGCTTTGCTTTGCTTTGTAGTCCTTTTGTAGGAATACAGGTTCTTATTGTAGCAGCAACAGTGTGGCTAAATATTTGTACAGCTAGTTTAACACCCATCTTTTGAAATGACGTGGGTGACATATGACAGTGTTATTTTAGTCGGCGCTCTACTTTTCTTGCTTCATTTGTCGATATGGTAAACATCTCTTATAGAGGTGGTCAAAACGGTTCTTTTCATTGACCCGGCTCACTCGGTTCAGCTCCGCATGGTGAGCCGGGTCCCGGAACCGGCTCATTTGAACCGTGTGGATCCGTAATAGCATACCGTTCCAGGAACATGTAGGACATGTAATACTCGGCGCCGTCGCGTCGGCTCAAACGAACCGGGATTATTTAGGCTGCGCGCACACCAATTATACAAAATGTTTGACAAACAATTTATTTGAGGTACAACTCACACAAATTTTACAAATTATCAGATTGTTGTATACAAATTAAGCAACGACCCAAATGAGCCGAGATTCGGTTAATTGAAATTTAGTGAACCGGCTCCCTCGGTTCCCTGCTGGGATTCGGTTCACTGAACCGGTTCGGACCCGAACTGCCCACCTCTAATCTCTTATATCTTGAATGGATATTATATTTTCGTTTAAAATAAAATCACCATTTAATAAATTATTTCCAAAACTCTTTAAGAGGTGGGGTGTATCATAAATAGAATATATCTTGTGGTCTTCGTGACAAAAGTAAGGAATTTCAGGAACAACGTTTAAATATTTTAAAGCACCCTGATTACTAGTTTCTTGAGCACAAACAATGATCTTGGTAGTAACACCGCAACTGAATAAATTTGACAAAACTTCTTTTAATATGACACTCGGGTTTTGATATTTTATACCTGAATGAGATAGATAATATGCTACGGAAAGTTTCCACTTCGACTGTAACCCTCGGATCATAAATACTGTGGCAAATTTTGCTGTTTTAGTACTTCGCCCCAAACTTCCTAGATCTTCGTAAACCTCGACAAAATCCATAGATTTATTGAACTCCAGGCATTCCATAATCGACATTTCATCGATGCATAATAATAATAATAAATTTATTTAACCGCAGATCACATAGTGATATCGGCTACGTCATATGTAATATCACACACAGCCAGTGTACAATAAAAGAACACCAAATAAAACAAACATTTCAAAAATTGACTAAAGTGATACAAACAACTCTCAACCAGTAGATTCTTCATTTTTTTAAAAATATTTTAATATTACTACTCTCCCTGATTTGTTGTGGAAGACCATTGTAGACAGACAGACAGCAATACATGGGGGATCTCCGAAAAGCCGCCGATTTATGTACCGGGACACTAAACTTATCCTTTGTTCTTGTTGGATAATCATGAAAGACACTGTTTCTTTTAAATTTGTCTTTATGTGTTAAAGCAAGGATGGAGCACTTATACACAAACACAGATGGAAATGTCAAAATTCTGTGCAAGGTAAATAGCGGACGACACGAATCCATGGGTCCCAAACCAAAAATCAGCCGCACAAGTCTTTTCTGAGCAACAAATATGCGATTCACATTAGCTCGCGACGAATTGCCCCACAATATGACGTTGTAACTCAGATGCGAATACGCGATGGCATAATATATCACTAATAATTGCTGAGAATCCATGGTATTTTTAAGTTTCATAATGGCGTAATACGCGCTATTGAGTTTACCGACCACGTGCTCCACATGCCTTTCCCATGACAGATCAGGCTGCAGAACTACTAGAACCTAGTAGTAACCCCGACATCCTCTATTTTTTTACGGGTTTGGAAATGTATAACTGTTGTCTTATTCATACTTAGCATGAGGTTGTTGAGATCACACCATTTCTTCATTTCGCTTATAGCTTCATCTATCATCAACTGCATGCCATCCTCCGTCACAGAAGACACCAATATCGAAGTATCGTCAGCAAAACTAACTGTATAACCAGTCGTTATGAAGTTATGCAGATCGTTTATAGAACGCATAACTTTCCTGTATCTGACAAATACCATCTTTCGTTTTTATTTGAGAAACCAATTTTAAATTTATGCCTGCCCTGAATTTTGATGTCTCAATCCAACGTCTAACGGTAGTACAACTTTTTGCAACCGCAAGATTCTGCTGGTGATTTTTAATAAAATGCAAAGGAGAATTTTCTTTCATCTGTGGTCCATTGACACCGTTTCGTCTTTAACTGCATTTTAGCTACAACCTTAGAATTTAGTGAAGGAAACTTAAACGAATTGACGAAAGTGTCTGTAGGAAAACGCTGTTGACGTCGCTTGAGCTTGGAAATTTGTGCTCTGTTGTTTTTCAGCTTTTTTGCAGTTCTTTGTATGTTCAATTTGAGCTTATTTGTCTGAAATACTCTTTCTTCTTGTAGCCTTTTCCGTTTAGGAGTTGGAAAATCTTCAATTGCAGAAAGAAATACTTTGTCAGGTGAACATTCTTGATCGGAGGATCGTCCATAATATAATTCATTTTTGAGTAAGTTTGCTGAGGCGTTCTGACTTTCAATACGGGTGGACTTGGCGGAGTTATTTCATCAGTAATCTGTGAAGTAGGTGTTACCTGAAGTCGCTAGAATAGGTGAGGACGCTAGAACTGAGGATGTCTGTCAAACGTTTCTTTTCTTCATTCATGAATGCATCTTCGACAAAATAATTATTGCGGGTATACCTGTCTTAATACTTCAACGTCAAGGTCCAGTAATGTCGCATTGCCTAAAAATATATACAGCTAACGATAAAACATATATATTTTCTATTCATTGTATATGGAGTATGTATGCAAGTGTAACGTTGTAATATTCAATTAAAATTTGGAAACTTCGAAAATATCATTACGTTTAATATAGTGTATAGGTACTTCTTATTATATGAGGACCAGACTTGCAAAATGTGTTTTGTCAGTTTTTGTAAAATTTCAGTAGAAACGATTAATTATCGCTCAGAAACGGTTAAAGCAACAACAAATTGGTTTTAACTATATATTCTTAAAAAAATAACTTAATTATAATTGTAAATTACTACACTAGAAAAATTTAAATTAGGTACTGAATACTGAAAAAAACTGTTTGACAAAGTGCCTTTCGGTTGTCTTTCTTTGACAAAATAACTTTTGATTGTCCCTTGTTAATAAAATCTTATTTAGTTTGAAAACAGAAAGTAAAATAAATCACCCAATATTCAAATAATGTTTTTACCACACTGAACTGTTTACACAAAATGTTCTTCTTCAATTTCATCACATTCGCAGGTCTCTTCATCCGAATGATCTTGACTGTCTCGATCCTCAGATATTATAGGTAGCAACCACTTTAAATCAGGATCATCCATCCAATTCTCACCACCTAATGAGATGAGTAGATTGCGCAAGCTGTCTATCTTTTTCTTTTTAATTGTATGTTTTAATGGCAGTTTGGGTAGGTCGATCTGATCTATACGTTTTCGAGGTTTTAATAGAGTCTCGAATTTTTTTGATTTGTCATCATTACGGTAAAGGGTCTCAGTTTTCATAACAATCTTATTACTCCCTGCTTCTCTTTTAATTTTTATTCTTCTGCTTGAACTTATACCAACTACTTTCTTTAGGCAAATTAAAGAATTTTTGATGTTTACCAAATGCCAATCTGTACCAAGTTTTCGAACTTTTCCATGTTGTGAATACAAGTCCCAATATTTCTCAGGAGTTTTGATTACACTATGTCGTCTTAATACCTTCTCTATTTGACCAAAAATACGATCCGCAGGAAGAAATGAATGCCCCCTAATGGGAAATATTATTTCTATAGCTTCTATTGTATTTGGTGCAAATTTATGAAGCCAATACATTAATAGGTGAACAACGAAACTGTTTTTGCTTTCACCCGCGCATCCGTCGGCAAAAAAACGTATATTTTCTATGCCAGGTGGAAATTCTGTTGACTGTAAAAAATTAAGAAGAGCAGAGGATGTTTCAATAGCACCTCTTCCCGCTTGATTCTCCATCCATGAATAAAAAATTGGCGATTGGCGCTCAATGCTTGTTATACAAAAAAAATAGAGAGATAATTGTTGAGCATAAAAAGCTTCCTGAATTGGTACCTTAGGAAGTACCTGCACCTGCTGAAGGTGAAAACAGAAAGATGCAGTTTTTGGAGGTTTTTCTTTCATTAGCCTGTAGAATTGAGCGGCGCGAATTTTATGAACTTTTAGTTTTGTTTTGCCGTCTATTTTCTCCGCTATTACTTTTGTGTTAGCTATTTGGCTTAGTGTTCTGACGCAAAAAGAGCACACATCGGTGGCGGGGCTCCCAAAACCAATATTAAAATGACGACTAAATACTCTTGAAAAAAATTTATAGTTTACTTTTAACCTTTCTTCAGCCTTCTCATTGTAAAACTTCCAAAGTATCTTAATATTGTATTGTGATCCTAAGTAAATTCTTCTCGACTTATTACGTCCATAATGACTTTCTGTTCCTTTCAAATTGCGAATGAAGTTTTTTACCTCTGCCAGTTTATCTTTAAATGCGAAAGATCGTTTGTCCCCTCCCCTTTTTTCTACAATTGCATCCCCATTCATCAGTGATGTACAAATTCTGCGAATTCTGGTTGGGCCAATACCATAAATAGCCATAAATAGTTTTTGACATATTTGGTATTTAATCCCATTAATGATTATCTGTAATATTAAAAAATTAAGGTAGGTATAGGTACTAGGAGGTCTAAAATTTAACGTACGTTATACACCGTAGAAAATATATGAGACTTGCCATCCAATTTTCGATTCCTTTTTTGTTTGGGATTGCTTACAGTTAATAAATTAGCCAATATATTATCCTGTATAATTTTATCCGCTTTTCGAAAAAATACATTTCTCATTGTAAGTATGTCTTCTCTGGTGCCTGTTTTACATGCAAAATGTGTGTTTTCTTTGTGTTTGCAGTTTAAATTAAAATTATCGAGGTTTGAATCATGGTTTGAATACCTTGAAAAATAATAACCATTTCAAATAGTAAATTTGTGATCAACATAACCTAACGTTATCATACCTGACTTCCTTTTTCCGTTGTCTTGAAGTAAGATTTATTGTTCGTTTTCTACTGCCACGGTTGCAATCACCAACAGCATGTTCGCTTTCTTCCTCATCCATTTTTTATTAATGTTAGGTACTTAAACAGAAAGTTAATCACTCAATCAATGCACAAAGCAGAATGAGCGCGAAGCGCACAGTCCAGAAAATTCGGAACAAATTTCCAAACAAACCGTGTTATGTCAAAAAGCATCGACAAAATACGGTTTGTTTGTCTAAAGTCAAACGACAAAATACAGTTTGAATGTCTACGTGAAATATCCTATGTATTTAATATGAGACATAGCGTGGTTTGAATGTCCAAAGTGACGTAAACAGTGAGAATAAGCCCAGAGACTGCAACGCCATCTAAAACTCAAATCATGAAAAAGTTGACAAAACACGATTTGCAAGTCTGGTCCTCATATTTGTAAAAAAAAAATATATATCAGATATATGTTAATAGTTTTATTTTTTAATGTTTTAATTAGTTCCCAGACGTCACCAGAATATCTGGTGATTGTCCCGAGGATATCCCAGTTTAGCTGTTAGAATATCAGGGGGACGTCCTATGAAAAGCAAACGGATATCCTAGGGACATCCATGGGATGGTAAAGTGAGGCGAAAGTGGGCATCCTCACGATATCGAACTGATCATATCCTGAAAATTATATTCTCAGGATGTTTTGAACTCAATTTTAGTATATCACAAAATATCCTTAGGACATCCATTTTAGCATATCTATAGGATATACATAATGGATATCTTGAAAAATATATTCGTAGGATATTTTGAACTCAATGTCCTCAGTACATCTATCACAAAATATCCTTAGGATGTCCATTGAATATACGTTATGGATATCCTGAAAAATATATTCGCAGGATATTTTGAACTCGACGTCTCGGCACACATATAACAAAATATCCTTAGGACATCCACCTATATGTGTCCATTACGTATGTCGGTACTGTATATGCTTTATATTTGTTGATAGATGTAATTAATTATTAACTCGTTTTTTGTTTTGTTTTTAACGTTTATCTGTAATATTTAAGGGTTAATTTATTGACTAGACGAATGAAATGAAAATAGCATGGTTATAAAATAAAAAAAGGAGGTGTGGGCACCACACAACTTTCTTATACATATTGTCGTGATCTTTAATATTTTAAGAATTATAAATTTTATTGAATAGTTAAGTTGTGGAATAAAAGTATCAAATTTTAGTTTAAAAGGTGTATTCTAATATAGTAAGCATAAGTCAAAGGTTTTACAAGTAAGAATGGGTTGCCTAACCTTTACGGGGCAATGTCATTGAGAGAATAGTATGAATTAAGCTTAAATATAAGAATTTAGATATAGAAATAAACACAAAATAAATCTTTACATTCTATATTTATTATAGAAAAGACAAGTACAATGTATGGTTTGAATATACGAAAACAGAGCAAGGCCATATTCGGCATGCCCGAGACTAAAACATCAATTTGAATAAAAATAAATAGATCTCAGACGTAAACAACAATCTCAATTCATGGGAGAGTTTTATGATTATATCTAGCTATACAATAAATACCTGAACTTAAATTTAAAAAATGAGGTGTGGCCACCACACGACTTTCTTATACGTATGAGCGTTTCAAACTATACAATTTTAAGAATTTTTTTATACAAAACTTATTCAAAATCCTGTTCTAAGTACTTTCATTCTCTTAATAAATCGCTATAGAATGCATACTTTGCAAGATATTCGAAAAAAAGTGCTACTCGCTAAGAGTAAAAGTGCCACTTCCGGTCCGAATTTTGAAATTTCATGTACACAAAAAACATTGCAAATTCAACTCTAAATACTTTTTTACTCTTAATAAATATATATAGAATGCATAATTTACGACAAAGCTGCAAAAAATCGATATTCGGTAAGAGTAAAAGTGGTACTTCCGGTCTGAATTTTGAAATTTTTTTTATATAAAAGATATTTAAAATTATAATATAAATACTTTTATGCTCGTAATGTACCTGCCTAGAAAGCATGACTTGCGAGATAATCGCAAAAAACTGATTTTCGATAAGAGTAAAAGACCTACTTCCGGTTGGAATTTCGAAAAACTTTTTTAAGATAATTTGTCTCAAATTTAATTTTGAGTATATTTAAATTCTTTATAAATTTGTTTAAACTTAGTAATTGATGAAATATTGGCAAAATTCGATTTTTTCACTGAAGTAAACTGCTACTTCCGGTCTACCGATTTTACTGAAAAACTAATCAGATCTCAAGAGGGAGATTATACACGCAAATACAAAATTTGGAATTGATATCTACAGCGGTTTGACCGCTATCGTGGTCACACACAGACACACATACAGACAGACACACACACACAGAGACATTTTTTAAAAACCACTTTTTCGGTATCAGGGGACTTCAAAACGTGGACATCTGCAAAAATCTCGAGGTCGAAAATTTTCATCATCACAATACTTCCTTATACTACGTATAAGAAAGTAAAACATTTTAAAGGATATATACAAAAAGTGTTCTTTATCCGAAACAATACATTATTAAGTTTATGTATATAGGTACTAGATATATAGGTAGAAACACATCTTTGAAATGTTATATGCATAAATGTAAGGGCATCAAAGATAGCAGAATAAATCATGTGTGGTTTTTATAACCTACAAAGAAGAAATAACATTAACATTGTTGACAGTTGTTTGCAAATCAACATACTGGATAGAGCATGGGGGTGGTGCTGTGGAAGTCTGTATTCTTTGTAATGCAGTTCTAACAAAGAGGATTCCAGCGGTGTACAATGTATTTCCTATCATATCCAACAAAGATATCTACAAGAAGAAAGTACGAATAACTTTAACTAATGGAAAAAGTAGGTATATAACTAATAATGAGAGAGGTAATAGGTTCACTTACAAGCATAATTAGGGCTGGCATTAAGAAAAGAAGAATAAACGGTCGATACCGAGTTGCGGTCGCGGTCGAAAATTCATTAATCCCTATGCCAAGTTGCGGTACAAAATTTGGCGGTCTTTCAGCAATGTCGGCTTCCGCTTTTCGTTTCACTTGGTTACTAATACGCTGTCTGTTTATTAATTGAACAGACTGAGGTTGATGTCTATGATCACCAGCCTTTCTTGAGAACACGTATTCACTTCCTAACGTGTATATTCTGGCAACACAATTTTTCATGGTGCAACACCAGCACATTTCACCCTTTGTTTTCAGTTCTCGATATTGGCGAAATTTCTTACAGGAATTGTTCAAACTGTCTCCCGTTCACTATCTGACAGGCCAAGAAATCGTTTTGGTTTAATGGACTGTTTAGTTAATTTAAATGTTATTACTATAATAAAGTTTATTTTGTTTTTTATTAATTCTCTCAGTTTTTTCTTATGTGACCCCTACTTCAATTATTTCTTTATAATGCAGAAAAACAAGCTTTATCAAATAAAGTAAAAAAAAAAGCTCATATTTAAAAAAAATATTGATGACGTCATAACTTCGACAAATTTGACGTTTTATATTTTTGACTTATGTTAAAAGACGCGGAATACAATAAACTGTTTGACGTGTTTTTGTATTTTTTTTAAAAATCAACATTGTACGTTTTATGAATTTTGTGCGTTACTTTATCATAACCCTGTATAATAAAAGCGCACAGACCTCTGTTGTTAATCGCCTGAGTTGAAAGAGCTTAACCGAGCATTTACGGAACTATCAAAATAGACAAAAGTCGGCAAAACGCCAGGAAAAACTCCTGTCTGGATACGCGGAATTGAAAGCTGTCCTTTGGCGTGGGTGTAAAGAGGACTCTAAAGGGTACCTCGACGACGAGATTTTCCTTCTAAGTGGAGCGTGTGCAGAGATATGGGGTTTTAAAAGGGAGCGTGCATTCCATTTTGTAACAGAAAAATGGCTTACGTTTTGACCATTCCCGTTACAAGCGATAAAAATCTCGAGAAACGTCAAACTGACAGGCTAACTGAGTTGCACCACAGATTCACTTTTAAGCGTGAAATACGAAATTTTGAAGGTTGCGAGGGTCCAACAAGACTCGAGGTCTTAAGGAACCGGCTTCTCGGGACCTTTTGCATGCTTATTTCGAGTCGACAGTCGCACGCAATCAAGGGCACGAGCACTTTAAAATTCGTTTGCAGAAGGATTTGGTAAGAAAAATGGCCGATTCAGCGTGCAGTGATATTAATACATTCCGGACGGGCGAAAAATATAATAAGATTCTCATGTGCACTGGCGATCAATATATTACGGTCCGGCGAATGTTCTGCATCTTCATACAATACATAACGATCCCGCTTGATATAATATTTGCATCTATACAGGAGCTGTAGATTAATATTTTAATAATGAATTGAATTGAAATACGTTAATTCCAGAACGCGTATGCCCCGTTTCCTTAATGGGGAAAAGGATTGCTTTTACATCGATATGCCCTTATGTAATAATTTTATTTAAACGATTACGCATACATGCAGAGTGGGCGGGGAGCTAGCTGAAATTAATTTCTCTCTTCTGATTAAAGTAAAATTCGGCACTTGGGAGTTTTTGTGGTGTCATCGATCACGATTCCAAAGTCGAAATGTCAAAAAAAAACAAAATGGCCGAAGGATTTTTTGAAAATTGACGTATAAATGTGAAATTCTAGATACGAGGGTTTTGGGGGGGGTTGCCGATCACGATTCGAAAGTCAAAATGTCAAAAAAAAAACATGGCGGAAGAATTTTTTGAAAATCGACGTATGAATGTAAAATTTTAGATACTGGGTTTTGGGGGGTCGTCGATCACGATTCCAAAGTCAAAATGTCAAAAAAAAAAACAAAATGGCGGAAGATTTTTTTGGAAATTGACGTATGAATGTGAAATTTTAGATACGGGGGTTTTGGGGGTTGCCGATCACGATTCCAAAGTCAAAATGTCAAAAAGAACAAAATGGCGGAAGATCTTTTTTAAAATTGAGGTATGAATGTGAAATTTTAGATACGGGGGTGTCTTAGGTCGCCGATCACGAATCCAAAGTCAAAATGTCAAAAAAAATGGCGGAAGAATTTTTTGAAAATTGACGTATGAATGTGAAATTTTAGATGCGGGGCTGTCGTAGGTCGCCGATCACGAATCCAAAGTAAAAATGACAAAGAAAATAAAATGGCGGAAGAGTTTTTCGAAAATTGATGAATGTTTGTGAAATTTTGGATACGGGGGTGTTTGTGTTTGTGGTCGCTTATTACGTCTTCAATTTGGCGATTCTTCGAAACGTGATTGAACAGGGCTTAAATTTAATATTTCATTTTTTCTTAACGATAGTAGATTCGCAAACATCAGAATCGTATTGTACACTGTCTCAATGAAAATGTTGCGATCATTGAGCTCATTGTCTCTTTCGATACTTTAACATGACTTATGTTTAACATTAAATTACCTTCCCCGCTCTTGAGTGTGTACCAGTTTGTGTAAAAAACAGTTCGAGAAGAATTTTAAATAAAATATACTATTGGCTTAACAAAATATATGTAGGGGTGCTTAAAAAGTTTATAAAAATGGACATTCCAAAAAGCGTCATGCCAGTAATCGCTTTTTACAGGAAAGGCGTTTCAATAGGGCTTCAATTTAAAACTTGGGCTTTTTACTTTTATTATTATTTCGTGCTCCTTTATTAACGATAGTGGATTTTGAAAAGGTTGACAGGGTTTTACACTTTCACATCAAAATAGTATTGTAAACTGTCTTAATGAACATGTTGGGCTTTTTGATCTCATTGTGCTTTTGGATACCTTAACATGACTTATGTTTAAAATTAAATTACCTTTTTCGCTTTTGAGTGTGTACCGGTTTGTGTTAAAAGCAGTACGAGAAGAATTTTAAATAAAACGTCCTATTGACTTAACAAAATATATGTATATACTTGACTTGGGCTTTTTACTTTTATTATTATTTTGTGCTTTTTTATTAACGAGAGTAGACTTCGAAAAGGTTGACATGCTTTTCCACTATCACATCAAAATTGTATTGTAAACTGTCTCGATGAAAATGTTGTGCTCTTTCAGCTCATTGTTTATTTGAATACTTTAACATGAATTATGTTTAACATTAAATTACCTTTCTCGCTCTTGAGTGTGTACAGGTTTGTGCAAAAAACGGACATTCTAAAAAGCCATGACAGTGATTGCTTTTTACAGGAAACTGTGAAGAAACTGTAAGCGGATGCGAAAATAGCCGTTCAAGTTAAGGGAGATTGACGGAGAGCTATAAGCGGACGCGAAAAGGCGATTCAATCTCGAAAGAGATTGATAGACTACTAGTGGATTTATAATGACAATGACTCACGATACTACATACATATAAATAGGGTAAATATAGTGATTCATAACTCCTCCCTCCTTAAGTCAAGAAATGAGGGTACTGTAACTTCTTGTGGATTATCGGTATTGGAATTTAATAATCTCGAATGGAGATATGATTTTAAACAAAAATAGCAAAACACAATTAATGTTATAACGATAAATAAACAAATAAATCCACTGTTGATCCAGGGATGTGACTCTTTTGTTGGTCTAGATTCAGATTGTGGATTACGTTTCGATGCTTGCTGTCATCATTGATGTCTTGTAGATGAAAAGTTCTTGTGTTGTTTTTCTCCAACGTGATATTATTTGTAGGTAGATTGAAGATTAATTCGTTAGAAAGACCATCTTCTGGTAAAAAGGTCTTACCCAAGATATTTATCTCACAACTTTCCAGATGAATAATATTGGGTTGATGTACTTCATGTAATCCATTAGTATGGCACTGGCTTCTTATATTTAACGTTGATGCTGGGATAATCAATACTTCCTTTGTATTGATCTGATTTATACTGCTTTCATGTAAATGGATTGATGTCCCTTTACAGTAGTTTTTTCCGGTGTTGATTAATGTTGCGATGCAAGATTGACTTTTGTGTAGTTCGTTTTGCATGCAATAGTTGAATTTTTCTATTCTCGTACAAGTTCTCGATGTAGTCCAGTAATATAAATTATTGAGTAATAGGAAGGGTTCCACTGGTAGGATTGTTATGTTTTTAATAGGAATAGGATAAATTTGAAAGAGTTTATAAGGGTTTGTCACAATAGGTGTATGAATTTTGAATAATATAATTTTACCTGTTATAAAGACTTGAAGTGAAAATAATGAACAATAATTAGCGAAATTTTCTAATATAGGTACTTGCCTGATTTTATATATTTCGTTTAATTTCGAAATTATCAACTGTAATTCTCCAGGATTTATTATAGAATTATGTAATGAATTTAATCTCGCGAATGAAATAGCAGTTTCAATATTGTTAATTAAATTTTGAATTAATTGTAATTGTTTGATTAAGTTGTCAATAATAATTGAAAAGAGGAAAACTTGTTCTATATTGTCTAATCGCTCAGATAGATTATTAACATGTGTATGTAATATATTTTGATTCTCTTTCAATTTTTCAAAATTATTGTGATACGTTTCGATTACTTCTTTCAGTACGGTTTGTTGTCCTTTTACTACTGTTTGAGTTTTTTCATTGCTATTATTAATTTCATCTAATTGTGAAACGATAGTTGCTTTGTCATCTGAATCTAAAGTGCCAAATAACCATTTTGAAGCTGTACCAACGATATTGAATAGACCACGTTTGGACCGCGTTGGTTGTTTCGAAGAGGCATTTAATTTATCTGTTAGTGAATTTATTGAGCTAAATACGCTATTAATTTTATTTAGTAATATTAAGGAAAAGTGATTGTGATTTGTGATATCTAGTTTGTTTTTTGCGATGATGAGTTTATTTTGAATATCAAAAATAGAATTTTCTGGGAGAGTTAAATTGATGTAATACAGAAATGTATGTTTTCCGGTAATTATTATAGCTTGACCTGTATCGGGAGGATCGGGCTTTTTAATCGTTCTATCCTGCTACAACAGGTTTGATCCATAAGTAGGACAAATATTGGTAGAAGTAGATTGAATTGTGTAGGTACCATGTTGTTTTGTGTCTGAAACAAAACGTGGTTTAAGCAACTTTTAATGATACGTTTTACCATTTGATGTGACTTTATTATTATTACCATCTAAAATAGGATTATCAAAATTGACGTATGGTTGAGTACTTTTCTTGGAGTTTGGGAATCTAGTCTCTTTACGATAAAGTAGTTCTACATTAATTTCGGGTATATTTCGGTTAACATTTAATTTTTGTATATTTTCTTCTCTTTTATTAATTAGGTTTTTACTAATGATTGAGTTCAATATTTCCAGGTTTTCTGCGTGGTCTTGAATATATTGAGTGGCTTTAACTTTTTCACTTAATTCGAAAGGATTTCGATAGTCTAGTTTTCCGCGAATAATTTGAAAAGGTGTATTATAACCTGTTGCAGTATGCACACTATTATTGTATGATAGAATTACGTGGTTCATTACATTAGCTATTCTTTCACTTGGTTTTTTACTTTGCAATATTCTAAGGCTTTCACCAAGAGTTGAGTGAAATCGTTCGACTGGACTATTGCTATTAGGGTTATAAATGGTTGTGTAATGTAACTCAATTTTGTGTGTGTTACAGAGATCTTGAATAACTTCGTTTTAGATTGAATTCTGTCCCGTTGTCACAGGTTATTCTTCTTGGTATACCAAAGTGACATAAAATGTAGAATTTTACCCGTTGTTTCTAACGAATTTGAACTATTGATAGGATAGGCTTGTCCAAACTTTGAAAAACTATCTATTATTGTGACAAAACATTGTCCTGAGTATTTATACGTATCTATGAATATGTGGTCGAATGGTTCGTACCCTAACGGTGTTGACTTGAATATAACTTTTGTTGAATGTCGTTCATATTTAAACTTTTGACAAATGTCACAAGTATTAATATAATCTCAGACGTCTTTATCAATGTTAGACCAATAAGAGGTTTGTTTTAGAGCTCTTAAATTCTCTTGTATTCCTCGATGACATGTTTTTGTTTCGTGGTATTGCTGCAATTTTAGTTTACGATCATCTTCATAAAAAATGTCGGCAATTAATTTATTTGAGATTACTAGAGTGAAAGCTTTGTTTTTAAAATAACTATGTATGATTTGAATAAAAGGTGTTTCTATATCTTTATGGTAATAGATATAGTTGTGTTTTTTTCTTTACCAATGTTAGGCTAATAACAGGTTTGTTTTAGAGCTCTTAAATTCTCTTGTATTCCTCAATGACATATTTTTGTTTCGTGGTATTGTTTCAATTTTGGTTTACGATCATCTTCATCAAAAATGTCGGCAATTAATTTATTTGAGATTACTAGAGTGAAAGCTTTGTTTTTAAAATAACTATGTATGATTTGAATAAAAGGTGTTTCTATATCTTTTTGGTAAAAATAGATAGAGTTGTGTTTTTTAGGTTCAAAAAATTCTTTTATTATATCTAAACATTGGTCTTTTAAATACTGTCTTGAGACTGTAAAATGTATACGGTTGCTATCAAATATTTTATGTTTATAAACATTTATATTTTTGTTGTTGGTGTCATCTAAAGATATCATAATTTGGTTCTTGAATGTTTTTATAGCTTTCTCCGTGTATGGTATTTCAAGGATAGGATTTTCAATATTAGTATGTACGGTTTCATTGTCGTCTGAATTTTCTTAGGGTTGTCTTGAGGTACTTTCGTCGACAATGGTTCGTTTACTAGTTGTTGGGTTATTATGGTCTTGATATTTGTTGTATTCGTTGTAACGGTACGTTTACCTCAAAGCATATATATGGTTAATTTTATTATTAAAATCAGCTAGAGCTCTTCTTAATCTCAAGGCGTTTAGGTTTATTAAGAATATTTGTTCAAAGGATTTCTAAACATTAATTAGATAAAGAATAATATCATCGTAAAGTTAAATCAGTTAGCCTGTCCAAAGTCAATGAAACCAGAAGTACTAAATTAAACATGTAGGTATATTTTGTAATTCATGAAAGAACCAAACATACATTTTAATATACAAATCTCTCACATTTACATAACTACCTAATAGCAATACAACACAGGAAACAATATGTACGTCTTTGGTTGACGTTCTATTTTAGTCTTTAACTTTATTATGCACAATTTTAGTTATTTATAATCATCGGTGAAGAACAATACGTGAGACATTTATCATGTGGTCATCTCTTCGTATCACTGCTTCTCAGGAGAACCAATATTGTTCCAATCAAACCTCGGCTTGATTAACTCGCTTTGGTAGCCTCCTAGGTTCTCTGTTCAACACATCACTTTTCAGATAATTTTTGTTTGTGACTTTAAACACTCGTCACTATTGATATTTGTACTTGTAATTATTTTGTACAACGTTTTTTCTTCGCTGTTAGCATTTTCTCTCACTCGCCTGTCAGCTCTCTGTGAACTCTTGGCTCACACACTCTCTCTCGGCCCTTCTTGGACCGACTGCCTCCTCTTCCGTTCTTCACCGACTCCCTGCTCCCAAGTCTCGATGCATGTCCCCTCCTTTCCGAGTTTGCTACAGTTCACACGCACATTCTTTCCTGGCGACTGTTTTTTGTTCCACACTTTACAGTTCTTATACTAGACTTTTTTACAACTTAAGATTTACATTCTCTCTTCATTGATTTTGCTAATTATTATTTCATATTAACATACTCATAATAACAATAAAGTATACATATACATTTGATACAAATATAACTGGCATGTACCATTACATCGTTTAACACAATAGCGTCTATTTCGTTGTTACTTATTGATTGTACTGTTGGCATGAGGTCTAATGCGTTTTGTACATCTCCAGGTTCTGCCATAATAGATATATTGTCTTGGATGTCTTTGGGGTGAATTTCTACTCGGGATAACGCATCTGCATTAGTATTTAATTTGCCTTTTTTATATATGATTTTGTAATCATATTCCTCTAATTTGAGGCGCCATCTCACTAGTTCTTTCAGGGAAAATAACCATTGTAAGGGCTTGTGATCCGTGATTATGTTGAACTTTACACCAAATAAATACGGCCTGAAGTACTTTACTGCGAAAACTATTGCTAAAGTTCTTTTTCTATCATACTATAATTAATCTCTGCGGGATTAAGCGTTCTAGATGAATACGCGATAGGTAGGTCTTCTCCTATAGGGCCTTGGGATAAAACAGCACCTATTGCAAAGTTTGATGCGTCGGTGGTTAAGCTGAATGTTTTCGAGAAGTCAGGATGTTGTAGAATAGGATCATTTATTAGTAGGGTAGACCGGGGACAGTTGAAACATTTCTGCTTCTTGATTTTTTTTTCTCTGCGGCTATTGCAAATTTCTAAATTTTAAAGTGAGTTGTTGAGAGCATATCTAATTAGGTTCCTATTCATATAAATTCATTGCCCTATGACGATATATAAATAAGATATTTACAAAAATTTGGACCATGCCAAACCGTTTCAACCGTCCCCTTACCGGGGACGAATGAAACACATACCAGCGACAATTGAAACAACATTTAGATTAATGAAATAATATATTCATTCTAATACTGATGATTGATGAATCATAAAAATCTATATGTAGTAACAAATTATTCATTCTGAAAAACAATTGTGACAGATATAATAATCTTCCTGTCGAGTGCATTATTCGTGGGACCAATGACGACATTCAATACACTGCACCCACTTTTCTCCAGGGCGGCTACTACCATACGGTTCCAGGCAAACTAGACAGAAATAATCCTCGTTTTCGCTGTCACTCTGTTCCTGATTTTTTTGGTCTTGTTTGGCTTTCTTTGACTGTAGAACTGCTTTCGGTTTATCTTCAAATTTCTTAAGATTTCTCTTAACTTGCTATTTCTTTTGCGCAGCATATTCTTCTTGAATAGCATTTTTCTTAGGAGTGTCGGTATAAATTGTCGATTTTCTAGTTTTTCGTCTATTCCCTGTTTTTCTAGGAAGCGCTTTCGGCAAAGTTCTAACGATTTCTGGCGAAAATCCAGCCGTTGAGGTGCTTGGTCTTGCGTCAGCATCACTGACTTCCGTAATATTAATTATTTTGCTATTGCTCGGTGATGCTGGTGGAATTTGAGCACTTATTGATCGTGTCAACGTATCAACGCCGCAAGGAGATGGCGGAGCAGCTCTACTGGTGCTTGCTTCTGGTGCAACTTCAGTGGCATTCGGCGTTGTGTCATCAGGAGCGGGTCTATCCGTGACATAGGAAGGAGCAAAATCTAGCTCTGTGAATAAATCTCTATTAAAGGGACATATTCCGGTGCAAATAAATCCAGCTACAACGTTTGACTGCGTGAAGGCCAAGGCAGAGATTGTTTGACAATACTGGGGATGTCGTAAATTGTCATCGTTTTCCCAAGGTTATTTCTTATCCAGGCGTCGCAATGTGAATTTACAGCCTTTTTGAAAGGACCGTAAACAGACCTATCCAGTGGCTGCAGCTTGTGGGAACAGTGCGGGGGAAATGACAACATGACAATACCATTTTCTTTACAGAAGTCTAGGCATCGTATACCTATGTGCGACTGGTGGTTATCAAGTAAAAGCAATACTTTATTTTCTATTGAAGCGCTATTATGCTTTTTAAAATGGTTGAGGTAATTCAAGAACTCATCTTTTTGCATCCAGCCGCTCGCGTTTCCTGCCCCAATACATCCCACTGGACCGTCACGGACGAAGTGATCCTTGTATCTTAACCTCGGAAAAATAAAAATTGGAGGTACACTGTTACCGATAGCTTTTACAGCTAAAGCCACGGTAACCAGCGTTCCTATTTCCCCTGATGTAAGTGCGCCTACCTGTTTGGTACCCTTTTCTGCTATAACTTTAACAGGTTTTTGACTGTCGTAACCCCCGTCTCATCAATGTTGTAGATGTCTTTTGGTTCAAATTTGTATCTGTATATTACATTAGCCAAGTTGTCATTAAAAAGGTTTACATTTGTGACATTGAAACTAGTTGCTCTGGAAAGACTTGTGGCTTGAGCGTAACGGATTGAAAGTTCAGGATTGCGCTTCATAAAGGCAGAGAACCAATCCTCCTGCCATGCAATTTTGTCTCCATGTATCAGTCATCTTGAGCGAATATCTCTCAGCCAATTGGAAGGCCAATTTGCGAATTTCTTTAGGTGGTAACCCGTAGAATATGTGGGCTGCTTTGATTATATATCCAACAATGCTTTTTTCCTGGTTTACGTCAAATACTCGTCTCACACAATGATAACCCATAGTCGGAGGAATAACTGATCGTTGCTCAATTGCTTGCTTTTTTTTCTTCATAAATCTACTCAAAGACACGTAATGCAGTCCGAATTTTGCTGCCGCAGACCTTATGGAAACCTTATTTTCGATAACCTCTTTATAGGCTTCTTCATACGTCGAAACGGGTTTCAAACCTCTTTCCGTTTTTCTCACTCTTACTCGAGGCATCCTAAAGCAATATATATATATATATATATATATATACCAAATTAGTTGTATATTGGGATGAGCAGTCACTATTGGCCACTAAGAAAACTCTTTCAAATTTGAGTCAAGCTTTCGGTTTATTGACAATTTAAACCTTCATCAGGACTATTTGTGAGTTATCAATAAAGCAGCACCACATTGTCAGGATGTCCTCCATTCAAGGGCGTTTGCCGGTTCAAGTCAAAAAGGGCAAAACCAAAAAGTATATATCCTTCTATTTCATACTAAATTCACTGATATGCAATCAAAATATAGTTAAATAGTCCGTGTGTGACATTCAATGCATAAAAATAGTGGTAAGTTAAATTGTTAATGATACAATCTGTTAACATTGAAATTAAATTGTTAATGATAAAATCTGTAAACATTGAAATTACACGAACAGACAAAATCACAGCTGACACGAAAAACACATAATGGGGAAACGACTATGACAATCAGCTGTTCATGATGACCTTAGTTTGCAGCACTGCCAACCTCCATGCGCGGAAATCTACTACATGTGGCTGCTCATCCCAATATACAACTAATTTGGTTTCCTCAACTGGCCAGTCGTGATCATACCTCACTATATATATATATATATATGTTCTCTTTCAGGTTTCCGCGGGTAGTAGTATGTGTTGTCACTGGATTCCGGGTTTTCTTCCGCGTTTCCACTGCTTGGTCTTTGGAAAGACCGATGCTGGTTTCTTGACGACGTTTCGGCAAAATCACACTTGCCATCTTCAGGTCTGCGATAACTGTCTGCTTCTGCTTCTTGTTATTCGTAAACTGACGTTTTCGGGATTCGGATGGTGGTTATATACTTCGTTAGCGTTTCGGTTGGTTGCCCTTGGACGAGTGTGTGCATGGTTCCGTGTCGTTGGGCTCGTGTTTGGAGTGTGACGGCTGGTTTGCGATGTAGAAGTATATCTTGTTAGTGCTGGTTTCCATGCTGTTGGTAACCTCTGGGTATCATCTCGTGAATTCAGATTGTTCGGATGTTTTTCAATTTCGATGGCTTCCCTGATGATTCTGGTTTTAGTATGTTCGATGTTCGCTAATAGCTTGGTGTTACTGAAGTCTATCGTGTGGGATGTTTCTTTTACATGTTGAGCCAGGGATGAAGTTTTCTCGTCTTTTCTTACGGAATTTTTGTGTTCGTCTCTTCTTGCGTTTACCCTTCTGTTCGTTTGTCCAATGTAAGTTTTTTCACAGGTGAGGCACGGAATTTCATAAACTCCTTGGTTTTCTAAAGGTATTTTTGTTTTAGGGTTTCGAAGGACTGTACTGATTTTTCTGTCTGCTTTGAATGTTGTTTCAATGTTGTGTCTTCGTAGGATTTTGGATATTCTATCGGTGGTGCCTTTCACATAGGGTAAGTAGGTTTTGGCAGTTGGTGTTTCTTTTTCCTCTTGTGGTGTTGTTGGTTTCGGCTTGGATGCCCTTTTGATAGCAGATTCACTGAAACCATTCTGCTGGAGTGCTTTGTGGAGTTTGTCCATTTCTTGGTTGATGTTATCTTCGTCTGCTAATCTCTGCGATCTTGTCACTAGGGTTTTCACTACTGATTGTAACTGAGCTGGGTGGTGGTGAGACTGAGCGTTCAGATATCTGTCTGTATGGGTGGATTTTCGGTATACCGTGTGACTTAAGTTCCCATTTTCTTTCTTCTTGACCAAAACGTCGAGGAATGGTAATTCGTTGTTCGATTCTATTTCCATCGTAAATTTTATTTTTGGATGGGTTTTGTTTAAATGTTCCAGGAAGATGTCGAGTTGGTCCTTTCCATGTGTCCAGATCACGAAAGTGTCATCGACGTAGCGTAGCCAGAGTTTGGGTTTGTGGGTGGCCGTCCTTAGTGCTGTTTTTTCTAAGTTTTCCATAAAAAGGTTTGCTATTACTGGTGATAGTGGAGAACCCATTGGGGCGCCTTCTATTTGTCTATAGCGCTGATCTTCGTAGATAAAGTATGTGTTCGTCAGACAGTGTTTCACCAAGTTCATTATGTGCACTGGGGGTTGGTATATTCGTTCGATGGTCTCTAGAGCTTCGGCAACTGGTATATTGGTAAACAGTGATACTGCGTCGAAGCTTACTAATAACCATTCTGGTTCTACTTTTTCTTGTCTCAATAGATCGATGAAGTGGCTTGCGTTCTTGACATAAGATTCGGCTTCTTCGACATGAGGTTGTAGTTGTTGGGCTAGGTATCTAGCCAATTGTTGAATAGGTGATCCAATGGAGCTGACTATGGGTCTTAGGGGTGCACCTTCCTTGTGGACTTTAGGTAAGCCGTACAATTTGGGGCATCTTGATGACTTCTCCCTTGGAATGAGTGCTGTCTGGATTTCCTTGTCGATGGGACTCTCCTTGATTTTAGTTTTGGTTGTTTTCTCCAGGTATGTTGTTGGATCCGTGGAGATTGGTTGGTATGCTGGATCCTCCAAGAGGGTTCTTATTTTGGCGTCGTAGTCGGTTGTGTTCATTACCACAGTTGCATTTCCTTTATCGGCTGGTAGAATAATAATGTTTTCGTTTTCCCTTAGTTGTTTCAATGCCAAGAATTCTTCATGTGATTGTCAATCCCAGCTATAGTTGCTTCTACTCCACAAATTATATCTTCTACTGGTATGCGGGAAACATCCCACACGATAGACTTCAGTAACACCAAGCTATTAGCGAACATCGAACATACTAAAACCAGAATCATCAGGGAAGCCATCGAAATTGAAAAACATCCGAACAATCTGAATTCACGAGATGATACCCAGAGGTTACCAACAGCATGGAAACCAGCACTAACAAGATATACTTCTACATCGCAAACCAGCCGTCACACTCCAAACACGAGCCCAACGACACGGAACCATGCACACACTCGTCCAAGGGCAACCAACCGAAACGCTAACGAAGTATATAACCACCATCCGAATCCCGAAAACGTCAGTTTACGAATAACAAGAAGCAGAAGCAGACAGTTATCGCAGACCTGAAGATGGCAAGTGTGATTTTGCCGAAACGTCGTCAAGAAACCAGCATCGGTCTTTCCAAAGACCAAGCAGTGGAAACGCGGAAGAAAACCCGGAATCCAGTGACAACATATATATATATAAATTTATGTATATAAGCAGAACCTAGATAAGTATATCAGTAAGCTTCATAAAACAATTCACAATGGGGATAATTGAAACATGTTTCAACCGTCCCCATGTAATTTGTTTCAATTGTCCCCACTACACCTATTTAAGTAGACACTTAGATATTTTCTTAATCTCGAACGACAATAAAAATCTAAACTATTTCGATGAAAGAGGGTAAATCAAATGCAAATAAAAATTGTCAAAGCTGGGTACTTACGCTCTTATTTCTTGTATCACACTTTTTCCAAAGACGAAAAACTTTACACTGATGGCGGCAAAACACATTATACGAGGTAGACATTTACATTCTCAACTGCCGTCAGTGGCCGATAGATGTCTACAGGAAGCATCTAGAGACGGTTCGGTTGGTACACACGCGCGCGATTTAAACCGCAAAATCTAAGAAAGATGAAGTATGTTTCTGTTGTCCCCGGTCTACCCTACACTCTTACATGTTTCAAAGCTCTCTACGAAGCTTGGGTTGATTCCACCTTTTTCTGATTTGGTTTGATTCCTTCTGAAGTAATAATGTGCCCTAAGAATTCTACGGATTTGCAGAGAAATTCGGATTTATGCAATTGAATTTTAAAACCTGCATCTTTTAATTTAGAAAATACTTGTTTATGGTTACTAATATGTTCCTGAAGGGAAGTTGAAAAAATGATGATGTCATCCATATAGACTAAACAAATTTTATGTTGTAATTCTTTAAGAACATTATCCATGACTCGTTGAAAGGTGGCAGGAGCATTTTTTAAACCGAAAGGCATTCTAACATGCTCAAAATGGCCATTCTCTACATTGAAAGCTGTTTTTGCAATAGAATTTGGATGTAATTCAATTTAGTGAAATCCGGAGGCTAAATCTAATGTGCTGAAATACTGGCAACGTCCTAATTTATCTAATATATCGGATATATTAGGCAAAGGGTATCTATCGTCAATAGTTTTTCATTGACTTTTCTATAATCAACTACAATTCTCCACTTTTGCTTTCCACTAGCATCTATTTTTTTTTTGGAACAATCCATATAGGAGAACTCCATAGAGATTGTGATTGTCGGATGATGCCATCTTGTAACATTTTTGTTATTTGTCTCCGAACTTCTTGCTTGTGTACATGTGGATACCTATATGACTTAGTGTGGACAGGAATTTCGTCTGTTGTTTTTATTTCGTGTTTTATTGGGATGGTAAAAGATAACCTATCATTTGGATTATGAAATATAGTTCGATATTCTTCAATAAGTTTATGTATCGCTTTATTTTCATCAGAATTTAAATGATCTGTTCTAATTTCTGGTAGTGTATTTTTTTCATCATACTTGTGTGGTGTTATTGTTGTTTGTTATGCTACGAATTAATATTTCACCGTCTGCTAGATTTGTTTTAATTTCTTTTACGATTGAGGAAGTCGGGGGTATTTCTATTTTTTGTATATTAAAATCTGATCTGTAATGTAATGGAATTGAAACTTTAGAATTAAGCAATTTTCTGTTTTGTAAATCTATATTTAAACTTAGTTTTCGTAAATCACGAATGCCTAAGATTCCTTCAAAATAGTCATGAAAATTAAATAGAACGAATTCTATTTTTTCGTTTAAGGGGAAAAATTCTCTTTAAATAAAGGAATATCTGCTTTGAATTGTGCTTCTCTTGAACCTGCACATGTAATGATAGGTGTATTAGATTTAAAAATGTTTTCGGGATAAAAATTTTCAGCTACATAAGGGCGAATTAGAGAAGGATGACAACCAGTGTCAATTAATAATTTTAAAGGAGGTTCTTTTATTTCTATGAAAGTAATGAATTAGGTGTGATGTTATTTAAGTCTATGTGTTTTCGATTGAAGGTTGGTTTACCTAAAAGTTTTCATGTTCGTAATTATCTTGAGAAACATTTTCATTTTTTAAATAATCACATTCGTTTCTATAATTGTACTCATAGTTACTATCGGGTTCATTGTAAAATGTGTTCTCATAGGTGTTGGGTTCGTGACATGAATTAATTTCATTATAACTAGTACACGGTTGTTGAATATTATTATAATAGTCATATTCGTTGTAATTGTACTCATATGAATTATCGGGAGTTCTATCGTAACACTCGACATTATTTAATTCTTCAGAAATGAAATTTCTGGGACCACGAGTTTTAAAGAAATCATTGCTATTTGATTGTCTGTTTGAATTAATAGAGGGGTTACGAGATGTAATAGACATTGGTTCAGGCTTAAAATCTGGTCTATAAGTTTTTTTTTTGGTTTTCCGAAAACTTGCGAATTCGTAAAATATTTTTGAGGTTGTAATTGCCTAGGTTGTATATTAATGGGTTGACTCGGAAATTGCGAATTATTTTTATAAAATTTTGGTGTCGTGTTATGATGCATTGGGCGAGGCATAAAGGTATTAAAATGTGGAAAAAGGGTTTTGTTACTACATTATTAGAATTATTTAACATTCTATTGTTATTAGTTTGTGAAAATGTGGGTCTTTGGTTTAAAGGTATTTTATTTTTATGACATTCTTGCAGTGAGTTTATTCGTTGCTCGCTGTAATAATGCCTAATTACAATGTCGCTGGCATCGTTTAAAGTCTTTGGTTCTTTTAATTCAATTTTCGTACGCAATGTATCACTTGTATTTGCTAATATATATCAAGAGCGTTTGCTTCATTTTGTTCAGTACTATTGCATTTCTATCGGCGGTTATAGTAGAATCACTGTTAATTTTAATATCTAATCTACCTTTAGTTTGCTTAATTTTTTCTAAAAATTCTACTATGTTTTCATTACGCTGTTTTGAAAGATGTAAAAATTCGCGCGTTAATGTTTGTCTATCGACTTTGTCACCGAACTGTTCTCGGAGTGACTTACGAATTAGGGGCCAAGTATTTAAATCTGGCCTACACATGATGTAGATTGCTACTTCATCTCTTAATTTAGATTTGATAGCCCAAAAAGTAAAATTATTTAAATTATTGTCCGTGGTTTTTCCGTAACTATTATATAATTCGTCGTTTGCACTTATAAAACTTTCTAGTTGCATGTAATTACCATTAAATGTAGGTAAGAAATCGGCAACCATTTTTATTACTTGCACGTTTGCTTGACTTACTACCATTTTTCATAAATTCACACAAAATATCTCTATACTAGAATTTTTCTGTCAATTAAAAATTGCAATGGGTTTATTGAATACTTGTTTATTCAATTGAAGGCATTATACCAAAAAGCAGACACGTCCAAAAATGAGAATTTTGGGAAACTTGAAAAAACAGTGTAGCTTGCTTTGCAGACAGCGGGAAATGTTTATAATTTTTATATGGTTAGGTCTCATTAATAACGTCCCATGGATACTATAATAAAGTGGTTATATGTAAGATATTTTGAGAAAAAAAATAAAATTCATTGGACTTGTCTGGTTTTTGCAGAAAGTTACTAGCAATAATCATTATTTCTGTTTGTAATATTATATTATACATGTAATATTATTACAAAAAGTGGTATTTCCAAAATAACAGTCGCTTAGTTATCTTCACAACCATCGGAATTATCGTCGTCATCAATATCAACGTTGCTCTCTTCAGTTGCCTGATTAGTATTATTAGGAGCAGGATCTTTCAATAGAGATTCATAGTACTGGCGGTGAACTGGGTTCTCAAGGTACTGGATGAGTTCTCGCAGGTTAGTGGCTTTTGCAGGTTGTATTCCTGGAGGTGACTGGTAAAGCTTTCGAATGTCAAGAGTATTTTTTCCTCTGTTTATGTAGGACTTGTTTACCACAATATGTCTTTCCCACAATCCATGGTACGACGTTCGCAGATTAACATGAATATCATGTTTGTCAAACAACATCATTCTTACTTGTTGAAGTTTTAGTGGAGGTTTAGGTGTTTTCAAGAACAAAGGTTCCACAGCGCTTCTAATGTCGAAAAAGTCTTTGTGGGTCATTATTTTTAGGTTGAATGGTGAAGGATGTTGTCGTGCATCCTGTACTACTTTGTCCCAATGTTCTGGAAGTGTTACTATGTTGGCTTTCTTTTTCTTGTTTCCTATTAAAGCGAAATCTTGATCATTAGGAAGATAACTGTGTCCTCTCATAGGAAAGAGATAGGTAACTCGCTTGAAAATTTTTAAGACATGGACCAAGCAATACAGAAACTGGACCATTGTCTTGTTCTTGTTTTGCCCGGGACAGCCATCAGAGATCAGTACGAGCTCATCCTTTCTTTTATTGTCCGGAAGGTTATTTATGGCGTCTAGCAACATAGATGTCACTTCGTTTGCACCTTTGTGTGCTTCACTTTCTAGGTAACGATACATGGTCACAGAATCATCTGATAAGTCATGAACTCCAAAAATATTAAACCACAATTGGCGCGAATAGTAAACAGGACCACTTGGAATGTGTGGAAGCGGAAGATTTTGCATAAAGTCGAACGACAGGCATGTCACGCTCCCTTCCTTAGCCTTCATAATATACCTTTTTTTTCTGCCTTAAAAGCTTCCGCTTTTCGTAGATGAAGCTTTTGTTCACTGGTATATTGAGCTTTTGATTCGTCATCAGTAGCTGCATTCAACTTTTGTTGAAGGGAATCGCAAATAGCACATGTGTCTGACCTCGGATAACCAAAATGAATGTTAAAAGTATTAAAAACAGACCAATATGACTTATAAGAAATATTTATCCTATATAGCTCAAGAAAGTGTTTATGCATGACAGATATGCTTAAATCCTCAGAAAGATACTTCCGGTGGGGATTGTCTCTGAGTGAGTAGTGAGATTTTCTGGCTTGGTATGAGTTAATATGATTCTCTACAAGATACTTTATGCAATCGGGAAGCATTCTAGGTCTATTACTATGTTTGCCTTGTTTACTTTTAGGAGAGTTTCCAGTTAATAGCAAGCTTTGCTGTAATCTAGTGACTCTGTTCTTGGAAATGCCATGGAAGCTTAAAAAGGCTTTGTGACATATAGGAACATCGATACCTTCACTACGGATTTTGTAGGAGTAAGTTGCAGCGTGGTCTTTTCTTGCCTCTGGCTCATCTTTTCTTGGACGTTTTCTTGCAACTGGACAAAGATCTACTAGACCACATAGATGAGAGTCTTGCTCATCCTTTGAAGCCAAATTGTTAAAATCTTCCAAAATTTTATTCCTTGTGTTAATGCCTACTTTGTTGAAACATTGCAACCTCGCACAACTAGAAAGATATAAAACTATTGTTTACAAGTATGTATTTAGTATGTAATACGAAAACAAAATTTGACCACCTATGGTACCTAATACCTTACGTGGTCAAAACCTCACCTAATCTGACTTATGTAACAGTCGGTTTAATCACACAAGACAAGTAACCTAACCTAAGATACATACCTGCAATCTTCACCGGTTTTTCTCATTGCAACCATTTTACCCACGTGGTTCACATGTTCTTCACCATGTACTTTTTTTATCTCGAATTATACTCTCCTTTTTTGCACTTTTCTGCCTCTTTTTAGGCCACTCAGTAGTATCCATTGTAATAATAATAATTACGGCTACAATTATAATGACTCTACTCTTTAAACACCTGTTAGCAAGTGAGTGGTCACAACGCATCACACACGTGTGTCGTAAAAAACCAGACAAGTCCAGGACTTGTCTGGTTTTTGGCGGAATTGCCACGGACTTATCTTAGAGCTTTATATCTCCCGACACGTCTGGTTTTTGGTGAAACAAATTACACCATTAAATAGCGGCTATTTTCACGTATATAAAATGGCGGCAACTTCAAAATACGATATTTTGGACTTGTCTGGTTTTTGGAATAATGCCTTCAATTAAATAAAATATATATATATATAAGTAATTTAAATTATTCAAAAATTCATTTAGTATGATTTTGGTAATCGATAGAAAAGAAAGGAACTCAATAACTTGCGATTTTGTTGTTTTCTTCGGAGTTCTTTTCGATTGGTTCGGGATCCAGATGAATGATTAATATCAAAGGCTAGATATTGGATTCTTCTTCCTTCGTTCTGGCCAGTGTTGCCAAAACGAGAAATGTTAAAATCGTGAGAATTAATAAAAAAAATCGTGAGATATCGTGAGATTCAGAGCTGGTCAAGTTTCTTTAAATTACGAAAACATTCTACTCATTCATAGTCATAGACATATTTAAGTATATTATTTACAACACATAGGTACAATATGAAATAAAATATTAAAACATTTCATGTATATGCAATATAAAATAGGTGCATTATTCAGTAAGCTCATTATTCTATTTCAGTATCATCATCACTATTTGTGCTACTGGCATTCGAAGAACTAGCAACATCTACTGTGACATATAAAGCGCTATTGGTATTTTTTTTTAACCAAATCTGAAGATATTGGGAAATTAAAACAATCGTAATTCTTTGATACCAGATTTTTTGGTGTGTAATAAGCCTTCAAAAGTATTAGTTTTCAATTTATTGCGTGTCAAGGTTTTATTTAAGTTTACTTGTGAAAAGATTCGCTCTACATTTGCGCTAGAATGAGGGAGGCATGATAAATTAAAAACTAAAACTTCCTAGATTTATTTCATTTATCACTCTCCAAAATTCAGTAGCATTTTCATTCTCATAAGGGCTTTTAAAATCCCAATTCCATAGTTGATGCCATTCATTATCAATTATCTGCCAATCCTGAACTAACCGAGGAAAATATCGAGCAATATGTGCAATAGATGTTATTCTTCTGCTAATAACAACTTGCGGATCAATAAATTCCAGGTGAGCAAATACTGAATCCTTTAATTAATTAATTAATTAACATAAAAGGCCAAACATGTCACTTTACTTCATGTAAAATATACTCATTATAGTTGCTTGCCTGTATAGTCGCTCCAAAATACACATCTTCAATTTTTAAAAAATTATGGGGCTCCTGGTAACCAGTATCACTAAAACTTTCATTTTCAATCTTTTCTTCCAACACATAACAGTCTAATATCGTTTTTACAGCAAATGATATCTCTTTGTATACTAAATGTATCTTAGGTGATTCACTTTGCATGACTAAATTTAAGTTATGAAATGTTGGTAAAATATATGCCAGAAATTCTAGATATAATATTGTTTGAGGTTTTACTAAAATGTCCAATATATTCTTCGCTTGTGTAATACTTTCAGTACTTTGGTCAATGAAGAATAATATCAATGCATTATATTGTGAAGGTAATCTTTTCACCACTCCTAGGAGGGAAAGCCATCTGGTTTGTGAGGGATGTAAAATCTTCACTGGTGATAGTTTAGCAAATTCTTGAAATGGTTTATATTCATCTATCCTCTTCGGACTGTTTGCAAAGTAATTGTATACCTATAAAATTTGTATATGTATACATAAATGTATATTAAACTGTTATTTTTTTATTTTATTAAATGCGACACTAACCTCTCTAGTTACCTGCTCCAGTTCTTGAGGACGTGTTTTGCAGGCATATGATGCACATAAGTGGAACGTGTGGCAAATACATTTCATAATAAATATATTAGACAGACCTTGTTTTAAACGACTAGCCACTGAATTGTTTACCCCCATCATGTTGTTTGCACCATCAGCAGCAAATCCAATGAAATTCTTTTTGTATGGTATGTCATATTTTAAAAAGAAATTAATTATGCAATCAAATAATGCAGCTGCTGTGGCATCTACAATGTCTATTAACGTCAGAAAATGATCTTCTATTGTCACATTTTTAAATCTTACAACAAGACAGAAAATCTTATTACATGAACGATCAGTTGTTTTATTTCCTATTATACTAAATTTATTTTCTTTCATTAAATTAATAGTTCTGGATTTTTGTTCAGTTCCTGTGATATTTGTAATCAGGTTTTTCAGTTTCGTGCGGCTGCATTTTATACCTTCTGCTACTCTGCAATCGGGACACACAGCCCTTATTAAATTAGGAAAATGCTCCATTAATTTATGAATGAATGAATCCTGAGATTCTGATCTCAGCTTCTTTTATTTTATACTGTAAATTTTTTTGTGCAGTATGTTTAGAAAATAAACCCGAAACGGATGGATGTTGAATAATTGCTGTTAATGATTTTTTATGTTTTGCTCTTTCCGCATGCTTGATTAGTTCACTTTCTCCATGAGTGACTTTAATATCAATACAATGCAAAAAAAGAAAGGTTAATAATATATATATGTAGATAGTATAGTGTAAGTAGTGAATGTTTAGGAGGTAGTGTGATTTAATTGTTGGGATTGCAGTCAGGGGTGAATCAATGCAAAGACTACTCTTTTCGAATTAACTCCGAGCTTTCGACAATGTTTATTGTCTTCATCAGGGCTTTTAACAATAAAATAATTTACAATAGGTTCTAGACAACTAACAAATAACAAGTTAAAACTCTTATTAAAATCTAAAATAATTTTAAATCTGCAAAGAGAAAAAAAAAATTTTAAAAATACTTACAAAATTCATCGAGTTTGCACAATTAAAAACGCTTTCATAGCATACAAAAATTATATAAACTTGCACATAACAGGATAATTTCTTTCTTCAATTTCTAATAATTTTGAATTTAACATCAGACAAATTTATCTGTTTGAGGCACAAGACACAGCGTATATTTGTGTGTATAACATTAAAGGTCAACACGGTCAACCCATTTAAGTTTTAAATGGCAATTTTCAAAGCCGTACTTGTAGGCCACCAGTCATATTATGTTTTACGTTTTGTTGTTATTGGAGTTGATTAGATATGTGTATATATTACTTAGATTTGCTATGTCTGTCTTTTTGTTCATATTATTTGGTTCTTTCTGGATGTAGAACATTTTTAAGAATGTACGCTTATAATAATTACGTTCTATGTCAAGGATTTTTGTTCCTTCGTAGTTTATTTCATGTTTGGTTGTTCTAACATGTTGTGTCAAGGCAGAGGAGCATGGTTTGTTATTATTTTTGCACTCACTTTTGTGAGAAATCAATCTGCCATTTAAGGTTCTAGAGGATTCACCTATATATTTTAACTCACAGTTACCACAAGGAATTTGATATATTATGTCTGATTTAAATTTATCTTCAATAGGGTATTTAGTTTTGCAGAGCAGAGAACCAACGGTTGTAATTATTTTTGTGGCTATTTGGATATTATTTTGAAAAAGTCTTATTAATTTAGGGGTTAAATTCTTAATATAAGGAAGGGATCCGAAAGTTTTTTTGGTTTTTCGTAGTGTCCTTTTGTTGGTCAGCATGTACTTTAGGTGGACTTGTACTGAATAAAAGTTTATTGATTAGGGGTAACGGGTAACTGTTTTGAATAAGGAGATTTTTTAATCTATTGATGTTTTGTTTGTACAATGATGGATGCGAGATGACCGAAATTCTTCGTTTAAATTCTAATATAAAATTGATTAATCATGTATATATATATATATAATAATTAATTCCTGCTTGGGACTTAGATATAAAAAGAAATTATGGTCGTCTGCTTCTAACTTCAGTGATATGGATGCGTTCGACGTAAACTGTGTTTGTTTATCCACTGTTACTTTCAATCCGTCTAAGCATACTTTCTTTGGGTTGCTCAGACCACGATGTTAAAATAATATAAGTGATTTAACGTCTATAAGCCGGACGGGTTATCTCGATTTCCTTCGTCTTCCACCTTAAAACGGGACAGGTCAAGTGTATTTCATATTTCGTGCTGCTTTATAGCGCATACATGATGATTCAACACAGTTTCGTCTATCTCGTGGTACATAGATTGGGTAACGATCAACTAGTTCCACTGGCATTTCTCCAAGTAATAGTAAATTTCCATTAACCTGTTCATTTGCGCTTAGGTGACATAAATTATAGAACATATCAATGTCTCCATTCACCCTAATATTATTATAGTACTTGAGGCTCTAACATTGCAAGTCCTATACGATATAGTTGATAAATATTTCCTCTTGCTGGTACGTTATTAAATTCAAAAAGTGATGTAAATATTGTAACGCAGCTAAATCCAATCGCTCTTGTTGTAATGGTTATGGTTATGACTTTCAATGTGTTGACTGCTTCAGCACGCTCAGCTGCAGTTTGATCATCCTAAACTCCTGGAAACATACTTCTCTTTAACTCTTCTGCGAATTAGCTAACAGTGATGTTCGACTCTCCTTGTCTGAACACTTGCATCCTGTTTCTATTGTGAGCTCTTCTGCTAGGACCTTGTTTTCCTCTTCCCCTTGGAACTTTTGCACTTTCCACATCTGCTATAAACTGACGGCCAGTCTCATAACGATTATCTGGATCCGCCATCATCATATTAAATGGCAACCTCTGTCCACGTTGCGTAAATCCACGGTATGACATATTGTTTATTTGATCTTTGGGACTGTAATCAATACCCTAAAAATCGTCTAAGTCTACATTTTGATTTACATTTTATATTTGTCATTGTTTTCTAATTGACAACCAGTTGTCATATTGTTATTACTTTTATTTCATTGTATGCCACTACTACCAAGAAGATTTTCAATTTTTCAATACAAGTCGATAGTACGATATATATATATATATATATATATATATATATATATATGCGAGAGCAGCACTTCAGTAACACTTTCATATACGCCATGCGGCTTATGGTGACAATCCCGCCTTTAAGCGACCGGTCGCCATAAGTTGGGCGGCTGAGAGAGTTTACTGAAGCAGGAGTTTGGCTACCCCAAGCGTTCGGATATGTTCGTATGTGGGAGCCCGAAATTGACGCGGTGCGAAATCTCAACTACAGATGTCGCCCCTATTATGGAAAGCAGTTATAGGAATAGCAATAGGATTAATGTAAAGAAATCAAGTTCAAGCCGCATATATTAATGAATTGAAAGATGCCATTGCAAAGAATAATATACAAAGTAATATTAAAAGGGATTTATAATAATAAATAAATAGGTACGTATAAGGTATGTATTGAAGTATTAAGTAAGAGTAATAAAACCTAACTAATGCCAGTTAATACGAGAATTCAAAAAAATAGGTTAGGTATAATTACCAATATTATGTTTAAATAAAAACAAAACATAGGTACATATGGAAATGTAACATTTATTGTAAATGTTGAAAATAATTTGTGGGTTATAAAAGGTATGCAATTACTGTTGTGCACAATTAAAATGTACCACTCTACCAGGTGACGGCAATTAATAAATTTACACCACATGTGTGATGTGTATCTTTTAAAAAATTTCATATTTAAAATCTTAATTGTACAATATTGTTAGATTATCAGAAAGAGTAGGAAAATTTATTTCGACTTAGAGTCTGTGCACAAAGTGAAAACTAAAAGTACGATTCACAATTTAAAATGGTCCTAATCTTAGTGAAGAACATAGCAAAGTTTTAATAGGTTAATATAAGTTCAAAAAACTATATATATCAAAATGAATGCTTATATACTTACATAAATCGGTTGAAATAAGTTACCGAATAAAAAAAACACCCTAATCCATATATCTACATTTATTAGATGCTCCACTAAAACAAAGCACATCCAGCACATCCCAGTCTTAATTTAGTAATAATAGCAAAATGTAGTCACCTGGGATACACAGTAAAGTAGTAAATTCCTGTACGAAAGTATTTGAAAGAAAAATCTCACATAGATGTATGCATCCGGAAAGAAAGGTATTAAATAAAATGGTCACCATCATTATCATAAGCAATATTTATTAGTAATAGTATTGGCGTTATATAATGTAGATATGATAAGTATGAATAATGCAGTACCTCATATAAGAAAGATGAGGTATAATATTATTGTAAGGTTAAAATAATTGGTATATTAACCTTACAATAATAATTTGTATAGGAAACATGGATATGAAATAAGAAACTCAACAGCTCATATTAAAATATAAGTTATTTATTTGTAATAATGAAAATCAATAACAATAATAATAAACAAAATTTAAAATAGGCAACACATATGTACTAAACAAGTAGAATGTATGAGAACTCATAAGTAAGACAAAAGGTTTGTTCGGGTTTAATTTTGAACGGTTCTAGAACGGTTCTAGTCATGCGCGTTTATGTTCCCGTCATGCGCATTTACGAAATCTAAAACGATTTTGCAAACGCGCCTGACGGGAACTGTTCTGGAACCGTTCAAAATTAAACCCGAACAAGCCTAAAGTATATATATATATAACCGAAAGTAAAATAAAGTCCAGTAAAAAAAAATGGAACAAAAAAGTTATGAAGTAAGCTCAAAGCAAATAAATAATAAATTTCGTAATGTGGATATTGAGTCCAAAAGCGTGCCGATGACATTTACTTGTTTTACTCCGAATAACTCCATAAAAAGTAGGTAAAATTGATCTACGTCCGCTGTATATAAAGCTGACCAGCGAAAATCAAGACACATAAGGTTCAAACAAGAAAATGTGAATTTGCCTCAATATCCCACACAATAGTTGCCAAAAAGGAGGCTAAAGCTTCCATAAATATACTGATATAACGTATATTTATGAATGCAAAATTAATCAAGCGCTAAAATTTTAATACCTAGTTTACAACAAATAAAAATGCTTAACTATTTTAAGTATTCGAACATACTCAACAACGATTCAAGTAACCAAAATAAAAAAAAATTACAAGCTATCTTCTACTTAAATGTAGGTAGTAAGGAACAAGGTTTTAGAAAATAACTAAAATAAACATCCCCTTTTTTCATGTACATTATGAATTGTTACTCAATACTGGTATCGGGTTTGATAAAATAAACCATACACTTAAACAAATTAAAATTGACAAATAAATAAGCTATACCAACAGCCAAAATTTGGAAAACCATAAATACAAGTAAATGCAATGTACTTTTTATCATTTTAATGCATATAAATATGTGAGGTCTAGAAACCAGTACTGAGTAAGTAAATCATAAAATACAAAGAAAAAGTTTTAGTTTGTTTTAGTTAATAATCTTCTTATTGTCACAGTAGGGTACACATGGTTTTGCGTAAAATCACAGAAAGCAGCCCCCGGATTCTGAACGTACGATACGATATTCGAATTCGAAACGCGAGCGTAGTAAAGATGGGCAAGTTAGGTGAGTACGAATACTTTTCAATGTGGCTAGACAGACTACTGTATTGTCTTGCCCATTTCGACCACGCTCGCCTTACGAATTCGAATATCGTATCGTATGTTCGGAATCAGAGGGCAGGAATAGGGATTTATTGCTACAACGATTAAACAGAAGAAGTTCAATAACAGATGACTATAAAGTTGTAAAAGTGAACAAAAGCACATCGAGTCATTAGCAGCCAACTATTCTCTCTCTTTTGCATTGTAAATAGAAGAAAACACTATTAGTGAAAGATTCATGATTGCACGGGGTGCATACCAAACAATACTTTCAGATATGACGCACATCCCGGTATCACCTAAAAAACATGAAACTTAATATAATTAAATGACTCGCCCAGTATAGTATTGGAATATCTAGTACTGTTTTAATTGTCTATAAAACTGTTATTCTTTTTCAAAATGGAGCCAATAGTTTGAGTTATCAATGTTTTAAGAAAATTTTTGACCAAAACAAGTGTAGCAGAGAAAAATCATAATCGCATCGTTTTTAAATGTAAAAACATAAATTTTGGTGGTGCGAGTAGCCAAGAATATTCTGCAACAATGGGTTTAACTTGCACCCGACAAGACCTAAAAACCATTTTCAAAGCTTATCGTCCGACATTTTTACATACCAAAAATGTGTTTTTTGTTAAATCAAACTACTAGTATTTGATTATGGTAATTTGTATTTTATTTTAACAACTAACATCTGTTATGGTCAAAAGTTTCCAAAGATAATTTAATAACTCAAAAACTAGTAGCTCAATTTTTCAAATGAAAAAACAGTTTAATAGACAATTTAAACAGTATTTAAACAGTACTACAGCCTAAAGTAGTTTTAGAATATGCGTCCCACGCAACCATGAATCTTTCACTAACTGACCGCTCACCTATTTGAAACAAAAAAGAGCAATTGTAGAAGCGGTTACCAATGACTCACCCTGTATAATAATATAAATAGGCAAACATAATATTATAATGACTAGATACGAGTAAATCAAAGCCCAGCATAACAATATGTAACTACAGTCACTTATATGACATATCTAAATAAAAGGTCATTCGACTCGATTTATATTAAAATATACCATAAACAAAAGTGCACACTGCCCAATATGCAAAATACTGTTAACTGCAAAGGCCTCTAAGTGACAACAAAGCTATGAACTGTTAAAACACAAAAGAGCAATCGTAGAGGCGACTACTAATATCTCAGCCTGTTTAATAATAGAAATAGGCAAACATCAAATTATGATGAGGTAGATACATCGATAACCAGCATAGCAATATAAAAATACAGTCACTTATTTGACAAATGTAAATAAAAGCTCATCCGTTTCGATTCGTTCTAAAATATATCATAAACAAAAGTGCACACCGCACAGTCTGCAAATACTGTTAACTACAAATTCCACTAAGTTACAATAAAGCTCTAAAGAACTACAACGCTTAGAAAATGTAGAGGCTACAAGTGCCCTTGCGTGTGACATATACATTAACAAATAAAGATTACTTATCTAGTTACACTGTAGTTACAACGTGCGGCCTCTTAATTACAACAAATGTTTTGTGTCTAAATATAAGTACCTAAGTTTAAAAACTAATATTACAATTTCAAGATATTTTGCATCAACACAAACATTATATTTGGGCAGTCTTCTTTCCTTGAAATATGTAAACTGCATTTTTCTCCGAGATTGTCCACGGTTGGCGGATAGTCTTTCCATATGGTTGAACACGAGCTAAAACCAAAATAACATTAGAAACTTGGTGAATAGAGAAATATGAAGGCAATGAAAATGAAAATTTAGTAAAAAAAAAAAAACAGTAGGAGGACCAGGAATCTGATAAATAGGCAGCAATTCAGACGAGGAAATATGCGAAAAGCAATTACACAAGGTGAGTCAACGATCTGACAAAGTAAATGTACCCATTGAAGTTTAATATAACTATAAACTCGCTTACTGTAGTCGATCGCTTCACAATTTAAAAATGTATTCATGTATAGAGAGTGATCCATAAATCACTGGCACAAAGAGAATGAAGTTCTTTAAATTGAACACCCAATATACAAGCTGAAATATCAATTTTGCCTTAAAATAAAGCAATCTTTATTAAGAGTAATTACTCGTTAAAGTTAATAGTTTTCGAGTTAACTACGATTAAAATAAAAAAGTGACAAGTACAGCATTTTTTTATTGCCTATAATTCAGAAGTGTCTTGACAGACCGCAAAATAATTTGGTATGGCATACACACAAGGTGTGTCAGTGATATTTATTTGCAGAACCTGTACTAATTTATCCTAGGTGTTCGCGAAGGTGTTGCATAATGAAGAAACTTTAAACACAAAAACCTTACTTATTTTTAATGAAACTCCCAACATTATTTTACAGAATCGTATTAATTAAGCCCTTCAAGAGCTCTTTTTTTGCTAAGCTTGTCTTATACCTATCTTTGATATTCTAAAAATTATTTAAATTTATTTTAAAATCTTAACCATTAGCCATGGAAAAAGATAGTCGCTGTCGAAATATATAGATGCAAAAATGTTGATACTTTTTCAGGTTCTGCAAATAAATATCACTTCTATGTATGCCATAGCAAATTATTTTATGTTCTGTCAAGCCACTTCTGAATTATAGGCAATAAAAATGTTGAGGTGTAGCCACCACACGACTTTCTTATACGTATGAGTGTTTCAAATTATACAAAAATTATTCAAAATCTTATTCTAAGTACTGCTATTCTCTTAATAAATCTTTATAGAATACATACCTACTCTGCGAGATGTTCGAAAGAAAGGGTTACTTGTTAAGAGTAAAAGTGTTACTTCCGACCAAAATTTTTATATTTTATGTATACAAAAATATTGCAGATCCAGCTCTAAATACCTTTGTACTCTTGATAAATATATAGAGAAATCATAATTTACGACATATGCAAAAGATCGGTATTCAATAAAAGTAAAAGTGTTACTTCCGGTCCGAGTTTTGACATTTTTATTATACAGTGCGTTCATGATGAAAGGAACAAATTTGTTTAAAATTCAGGTAATTATTTTGCAGAAAAACGTTCGGACAGGTCGATTAGTATTTTTAGTTTTGAATTTTTTGACATAAGAAAATTATATAAAGAAGAACATGCAGCAATCATTGTTTTTTTTAAATGGAACAACCTGTATATTATGCCATTTTTGAATTGTAGGGTATATTCTAAACACATTAAACACATTTTTGTGTAACGTACCATATCCCTAAAATCAGCGGTTTTCGGAATAATAAGTTTTGAGATAAATTAAAATACACATAGGTAATGAAGTAAAATGTTTAAATTGAACAAGGACACCATGAATTTTTTTTTAAAAGCCAAGAAAAACAACCTGGTATTGCAAACTTTATCTTCAACAAAAAACTCTACTTCAAATTAATCGATTTTCATGTATTTTTTTTAATTTATCATATTTCAAACGTCATTATTCCGAAAACCGCTGATTTTGGGGATATGGTATGTTACACAAAAAGTGTTGAGAATTTACCATACAATTCAAATATGGCATAATATACAGTATGTTCCACTTAAAAAAAACAATGATATATGTTCTTCTATAGTATATAATTTTCTTATGTCAAAAAATCACAACTAAAAGTACTAATCGACCTGTCCGAGCGTTTTTCTGCAAAATAATTACTTGAATTTTAAACGAATTTGTTCCATTTCATCATGAACGCACTGTATAAAAGTTATTGAAAATTAAGTTCTAAATACTATTACACTCGTAACATACTTGTCTGAATAGCAAGACTTGCGAAATATATGAGTACATAAAATATGTTTATACTTAGTACTTGACAAAATATTGGCAAAAGTCGATTTTTATAGTGAGGTAAACTACTACTTCCGGTCTGCCGATTTTACTGAAAATCTAATGAGATCTGAAGAGGGGGATTATACTCATAAATACAAAATTTGGAATTGATAGCTACAGCGGTTTCACTGCTATCGAGGTCACATACACACATAGACACAAACACACACAGCCACACAGGCATTTTTTTAAAACCACTTTTTCGGTAACAGGAGACCTCAAAACGTGGACATCTGCACAAATGCCGAAGTCGAAAATTTTCATCATCACAATACTTCCTAATACTACGTATAAGAAAGTAAAAACATCTGAAAATGTCAAATTTTAACTGTAATCATAAATAATGCTATAACTATCAACTTTAAGGAATAATTACTCTTAATAAAAAAAAAGAATTATATGTTAATGCGAAATCGAAATTTGTACTTATATATAGCTCGTACAATTTAAAAAAATCCATCTTCTTTTAGCCAATAATTTATGTATCACTCAGTATGCGAGTATAAGTTCCTAGGTTGTGAACCAACGACAACCCTATCAGTAACAGTAAGTAAAGTATTAATGAAATTAAGCATTAACGAAAAAATGTACTTTGTCAGATCGTTGACTCACACTGTATATACTTTTGGTTTTAATATATTTTTGGTTTTAAGAAAAAAGTAAATGAGATGAGAACACTGAATTGATCAAAAATACCTAAAGTGCCAGTTTGACAATATTCGGACAATCTGCACTCTCTAGAAGTCGAGTAGTGACAACAATTTATTTTTCATTTGATAGTACGATGAATGGACCAGCTAGTATATGTATAGTTCAGAAGTTATAGTATATGTTATAGTTAGAAAATTAAGCAGTTAGCATCAACCAGAATTACACCTTATAAGTTTTTACAGATTTTAATGTTTAACTATGACACAAAATCACAGTCGTAGTGATATACTGAAATGGACTTGCCACTATTTACTTATACCGGTTGTGTAATGCAACACTTGATATAGCAAGCCCAAAATGCATCAGAATTGCAACGTGGCGTACTGTATCCCCGCTCTCGCTACATTTAACGGTGAATCATCGACTAGCAATATAGCAGTTATCTCTGCTCGCTCCTGACTTATTATTATTTTGGACTTGTATATGTGAGAAGATAAATTAGATGCCGGACATATCTACCTGTGTTTGTATAAAGTTTTCTTCCCCTAAAATGCACCGCACGAAGAACACGGTATGAAATCTCTGGGGCCCTTTGGTACTCTAGGTGAACGTGTTACAATTAGTGTTCCGTCGTTATAAGCAGAGTTTGTATTAAATTCGAGTGATTCCTTCGAACGGATACGGTGATATATTTCCATCTTCTCCGCATCTCCTATAGAAAAGAAGAAATGGATAATAATATAACAGTACAATTAGAAATAAGGTATACATAGTAAAGAATCCATGCGAATTAACAGCACGGTAACCGCTTAATTTTGCGGTATTCTAACTGCAACAAAAATTTTAAGGTAACCTTACTGTATTTATTCAGCAAGATAATAAAGTTTACAAAAAATTAAAAATCCATTAAAATCAACAGTATAATATTTTAAATTAATAAATATGATCAAAAATGAAAGAAATAGAAAATATGTAAATTATAAGTAAAGTATGTTCAACGAGAGACTGTATTTATTCAGCAAAAAAATAAAGTTTACAAAAAATTAAAAATCCATTAAAATCAACAGTATAATATTTTAAATTAATAAATATGATCAAAAATGAAAGAATTAGAAAATATGTAAATTATAAGTAAAGTATGTTCAACGAGAGACTGAGTTATTATCTATATTTGTCATAATAAGCATGGACAATAACTGTTTACCCCTCACTACTTCAGTATGAATGATAAGGTGAATGAAGATTTATAAAAGGAAAACGGAACCCACCTGTAACAGTTTTTAATAGTGAACGCATCCTTTCGTTTCAAGTGACAAGACAAATTGGATTGTAAAGTTTTGTAGTAAGTACAACAAAATAACTTCTTTTTAGCCTGTGATGTTTGGTACTAGAGTAGCATTTGCTGGAGTAATGGGTGTGGAATATGTAACCGGATCATCCAAAGATAACGTATTAGTGGCATTGACAAAATCTTGTTTTTGAAAAGTAGTATTAGTGTCTAGTGCAGTGTCTGCAACTTCATGGTTTTGTGGATAATTAATACATAAATCCCGATCGACTTCGGCAATATGTATATCTTGGCCAATGTTGTCAGCTTTCACACAATTAATGTTGTCTACGGCACTGTCGAGTTGCAGCAAAACCCTCTCAGGATCAGTATTTAAAGGATCGGCATCGTCACGAACTCCCTTATATTGTAAATTTAAATCATTATCAGCAGCACAAACATCCTCACGCTGTATATTCGACTGGTCTGGGAAATAATCTTGAGTAATTGTACGAGATTGGTTATTATTTAGAATACTGCCAATTATGTTACCTGAAAAAATATGTAACATAATGATTGCTCTCAGTTTTACTAATTAAATAGTGAAATTTATATCCATTTCCCTGATTAATCACAATACCAATAAGTGCACTAGCAATATTGAAATAAAATTATTTCACAATTGTAACTGTATAGTTATACTATTAATTTTTACAAAATAGTCAAAAATATACTGTGATCATATCAAAGTTCGATAAAATTTGTTAAACAAAGAGACTATAAATACTTAATAAAAACAAGTGTCCTTACCACTCTAGTTGGAGGTAAATATAGGATATTACTATCAAAATACTGAATAAAATTTAGGCGACTAGTTCAAACAGAAAAATGACAATTTATACTAGTGAACGCCTCATGCGTTGTACAAAATGTTAGTCTAAGATGCGTAAAAAAACCGATCGGGCTGTCCCAGCAATTCTCAGGAGACTATTGTTTAGATAATCAGAGATTACCAAAAACCATAGTCTCCAAATAATAGCCCATATAAAGGACGTTTATATGGGTAATACTCAGAATTCTGCAAATAGACACGAAACGATAATAAGAATGAGTTTGTGAGAGAAGCCTCAAATATACTTAAAAACCAGTAAACATAAACTAAGAGAATAATAGTTCGAAGCTAATTACCTAAATATATTTGTTACCAGGCCGTATAGTAAAATAAATTATAATAAAGGCTGTAACAGCACTCACTTTTGTAAGTTTACCCGAGTTACTTTTTTTTAAATGGAACATCCAGTATTTTTTCGCATGTATTGAAAGAACGAATTATTTTAAAAAAGAAAGCTTTTATACATTATTGACAAAAAATGAAAGTTGCGGCAGTTATCCACTATTTTGTACAGCAATTCATATCAATAAAATCAAGATCGCTATGATAAAGAAAACAGCAAATATTAAACAATCATTGTTTATTATGTATATTTATTGTAATAGATGTTCGAAGACATCACCGTTTTGTCGAATACACTTCCGAATTCGTTTATAATGTACATTGCGAGTAACTTTTAAAATCGATCCTGCGTCTATGTTATTAGCAATAGTAATTATTTTATTTTGCAGCCCTACAACGTTTTCATAACTCCCTTTGTAAATTTAATTTTTTAAATATTCCCAATAATAAAAGTCTATAGGGTTTAGATCCGAAGACCGTGGTGGCCACTGAATTGGTCCATTCGTACCTATCCACTTATTCAAAAACATTTCGCTCCAAAAATTTTGTACTTCGCAATGATTATGCGCTGGTGCTCCATCTTGATGAAAATGTATAGGTTGCCGAGTAGCCAAGTCCAGGTTATCCAAAAATATTCCGAAATGTCTTCGAACGTCTATTATAATAAACATATGCACAATGCTTGATTAATATTTGCTGTTTTTTGTATTGGATGTATTGTATTGGACAAAACGGTGATGTCTTCGAACATGTATTATGATGAATATACATAATACACAATGCTTGTTTAATATTTGCTGTTTTTTTTTATCATAGCCATCTTGATTTTATTGATATTAATTTCTATACAAAATAGTGGATAACTGCCGCAACTTTCATTTTTTATCAATAATGTATGAAAGCTTTCTTTTTAAAATAATTCCTTCTTTCAATATATGCAAAAATATACTGGGTGTTCCGTTTAAAAAAAAGTAACTTTTGTAAATAGCGCGAAAATTAGTAGTTCAACTGTTTTTCGATTCCGCCATCATTGTTTACGATAAAAATACTACTACTTTGCTAATTTAACCGATGCTCTAGCTTCATTAATAACAAAGTTAGCAATAGTGGCGACTTAATTAATAACACCCTGTATATTGAATTGTAGGTATGTAAGAGGCCCATACACATAAGCTGTATAGAAGCTTTTCCAGAAAGAGACAAAAATTTAAAAAAATGCACTGCACTATAATGAACAACGATCATTCATATGAGCAATATCAATTATGCTCATTATAAAATAACAAAATTTAAAACTAGAAAAAGCAAGATCACAGCTTTATTATTCTTGGTAGTACCGCTTGCAAATAATACGATCAAAAACTAATTAAATTAACGTCAACAATTTACTAGTAGCCTACAGGAATAATTTAGTAAAACTTTAAAACTCACTTTAAATAGAACAAATCTGCAATATTACATCTTATTTTATAATCAAACTTTCAGTAGAACTCCCATAACTACTTCAATTGCATAATACATATCGAAAGAAAGAGAACATGATATAGATGTTCAACAAATTTTTATTATCGATATTTAGATAATCGCATCGTATGTTTACGAGTTAGCAAACCAGAATACAGTTTATAATAATTTAAAACGTATACCTCCAATACTTTACTATAGAGAAAGTAATAAAATAATCTTCTTAGATTAATAATTACGCCCATTCTAACCAGTGGGGAAATAGATATATGCTTCAAAATATACATTGTAAACTGAGTTTATATAAAATGAGTTTATATAAAAATTCAGTACTTACCAGCAGACACATGTTCACTTCCGCGTTGAGGTACACTTGTAGACTGCACGTCCGTCCAAATATTTCGCAGTAATTCCATCGCGTCAACAGTTTATGTGTTTTTTTGGAACTATTTGTAAAATGCCATCTTCAGGGTAGCGTATTAAAGCATACATATTCTGGAATATAATGAATTTGTTTTGTGCACAATAGCGTAATTCTCCATTACCATAGGGCACTGTTACATCTGGGCATGGTAGATCCATTTCCCTAAAGTGGCGGTTGACTCATTCTCGAAATCGCGGCGATTGAAACGAACAACAAATAATAAATAGAACAGATTCGTCTATTATTATTATTGATGTTAATAATTAATAGCAAATTAATATTTGGAGTTGCACATTTATTTATCGCACTTAATTACTTCTAAAATAAGTTAAATATGTTAGCGTAACTATTACCTAAACATTGGAGAGATTTAGCTAACCAAAATTAATCAAAAATCAACCGAACTGTATATATTAATAACAAAAATTACTGTAGTACCAATATAATTAACTTTCGTATTGAAGTGAACGTGGAACTGACTAGTCTGACTAATAAACGATCTTATGTTATATCGTGTGTTATATTGAACAAAATGTGCAGAGTAAGTGAAATAAATATATTTATGTATGCTGTTCTACATGCGACAGGGAACCCCCACCCGTTCGTCAAAAGAGATTAAAAAACATTCCGTCGCATTTAAATAGAGGTGTCCTTCATTCAAATTACATTCAGATTATGTTTCAATTTGTAAACATATTACGTTCTGAGAAAATAATCAAATTACGTTTTAAAGTTAAAATCTGCCTGGCATGTATTCCAATTAAAGTATTCAATTTTAAATATTTAGTTCATCAACTCTTTGTTCATATTTAATATTAGTTATGTATAATATATCTCGTGATATTTGGGAGTAACCGTATTATATATTATATTACGTATACGGAAGTTGTTTTAACTAAAGTTAAATACTTTTAACTTCTTAACAAATAAACCTGCGAGTGTTACTTCAGTTCCGATTTCTGAGAATTTCTTTATACAAAAATTATTCAAAATCCTATTCTAAGTACTTCTATTCTCTTAATAAATCTGTATGTATAGAATGCATACTTTGCAAGGTATTCGAAAAAAAAGTGCTACTCGCTAAGAGTAAGTGTTACTTCCGGTGCGAATTCTGAAATTTCGTGTGTACAAAACACATTGCAAATACAGCTCTAAATACTTTTGTACTATTTGTAAAGGTACCATTCAAATTAAATTTATTATAATGTAAAAACCGTCCCACGATGCAGAGCCATATGAAATAGAACCTTTAAAATTGAATTTAATAAATAATATAAAATTCTAAAATAAAATACAATTGATTGTTTTACCTGCTAAGCTCAATTCGGACTCTCAAGGGCGATTCAGGTTAATAAGAGATTATTAATTAAAAGGTTCCCAAACATTGTTGTTAATAAAAATCCATTTTATAATTTAAACAATACTTATGTTCAAAATCAATGAATTTTATATATTTTTACAGACAAAAATTATAAAATCTCACACAATATACTGTCCTTAATATAAAAAGAATCACAACACATTAATAGACAGGTTAAATACACTTTTATAAAGATTACATTGAAGAAAGTTTATGTATACCAATCGTTATATTTAAACGTAAACAACAGAGGCAAGAAATTACAACGTAGGCTACATACAAGATATGTATGATTATATACATATACCACAATGCTGGGACAGATTAAGTTACATTATATTTTATATTACGGAGACTATATTTATTTGACAAATATATGCATTAATAATATTTACTTATTTTTTCTCTATTTGAAACTGATTTGTTAATTCTTTATGTCTGAATACATTCACATACATATTTTTTTATCAACTAGATAGTACCTTATATTAAGGCTTCTCTCTTCTTTATTCGGTGCTTTTCCAGCTGTTTCTTCTTTTTTTGCTGAATAAGGCGAGGAGACTCGGTATATAATGGCAATTGTAGCACTATATCTTTATCACAAAGATACAATAACTCACACACTTAACTTTGTATACTCGATATGTGGTTAACTTTACAAGTTTACTTGTAAAATTACTTTTTGTTATAACCGCTATACTTTTCAATTACTGTAGTTGATAATATGGTAAAATTTATACTATGAATATGTAAAATAGAGGTAATATTATAATATTAATATACAATAATGGGCTGTACCACTTCATCTTGATAAATATATATAAAATACATAATGTATTGAAAAATTCAAAAGATTCTTGGTAGTAGTGGCATACAATGAACTAAAAGTAATAACAATATGACAACTGGTTGTCAATTAGAAAACAATGACAAAAATAAATGTAGAATGTAAAATCAGTCATGTATAAATGTAAATGAAAGCAAATAAGCATAGGACAATCGCCATTACTCATGTAATCCTATCAAACCGGATTAGGTTCACCTAAACATGTACAATCTGATTGAAATACACAGACAATCAACGATGCAACTATGTATGTGTTAAGATGTATTTGTAGCTACAGACATATATGTTTCTACCTAGTTTGGTTTCGTCAGTGCAGCATAACAAAGAAGGTGTATGTTAAAGCATTAATATGTGTTGAATAAAAATTATATAGTATTACCTTAAAATGTCAATCCAAAATGTCCAAGTGTAAAACAACTGTGCACTTACTTAATACTGTGTAATGCCTTATTTCAACTAGGCAGTTAATAAAATATATTACAATTCTTTGCCAAATATACAAATGTATTGAAAAATTCAAAAGATTCTTGGTAGTAGTGGCATACAATGAACTAAAAGTAATAACAATATGACAACTGGTTGTCAATTAGAAAACAATGACAAAAATAAAATGCATATCACAATGTATAATTGAAAATGTAATCAAATAAGCAATAGGACAGTCGGGATTACTTATATAGTCACATCAAAAGGCTTGGGATTTACCACAAACTGTTCAGTCAATGCAATTATACAAATAACAACGACGCAACTATGTAATGAAAAATTAAGAGTAGAACTGTTGATATTATAACAATATAGAATGTAAAATCAGTCATGTATAAATGTAAATGAAAGCAAATAAGCATAGGACAATCGCCATTACTCATGTAATCCTATCAAACCGGATTAGGTTCACCTAAACATGTACAATCTGATTGAAATACACAGACAATCAACGATGCAACTATGTATGTGTTAAGATGTATTTGTAGCTACAGACATATATGTTTCTACCTAGTTTGGTTTCGTCAGTGCAGCATAACAAAGAAGGTGTATGTTAAAGCATTAATATGTGTTGAATAAAAATTATATAGTATTACATTAAAATGTCAATCCAAAATTTCCGAGTGTGTGAGGCAAAGAATTGTAATATATATTAATAACTGCCTGGTTGAAATAAGGCATTACACAGTATTAAGTAAGTGCACAGTTGTTTTACACTTGGACATTTTGGATTGACATTTTAAGGTAATACTATATAATTTTTATTCAACACATATTAATGCTTTAACATACACCTTCTTTGTTATGCTGCACTGACGAAACCAAACTAGGTAGAAACATATATGTCTGTAGCTACAAATACATCTTAACACATACATAGTTGCATCGTTGATTGTCTGTGTATTTCAATCAGATTGTACATGTTTAGGTGACCCTAATCCGGTTTGATAGGATTACATGAGTAATGGCGATTGTCCTATGCTTATTTGCTTTCATTTACATTTATACATGACTGATTTTACATTCTATATTGTTATAATATCAACAGTTCTACTCTTAATTTTTCATTACATAGTTGCGTCGTTGTTATTTGTATAATTGCATTGACTGAACAGTTTGTGGTAAATCCCAAGCCTTTTGATGTGACTATATAAGTAATCACGACTGTCCTAGTGCTTATTTGATTACATTTTCAATTATACATTGTGATATGCATTTTATTTTTGTCATTGTTTTCTAATTGACAACCAGTTGTCATATTGTTATTACTTTTAGTTCATTGTATGCCACTACTACCAAGAATCTTTTGAAGTTTTCAATACATTTGTATATTTGGCAAAGAATTGTAATATATTTTAAAATACATAATTTATATTTGCAAAAAATCGCTATTCGATAAGAGTAAAAGTGTTATTTCAGGTCTCAATTTTTAAATGTTTTTTTATACAAAAGGTACTGAAAATTAAGTTCTAAATATACTCGTAATGTATCTGTCTAAAAAACATGACTTTTAATAAAATTCTTCTGAAATTTAATTTTGAGCACATGTGAATTCTTTCTAAATTTGTTTAATCTTAGTAGTTGGGGAAATATTGGCAGAATTCGATTTTCTCACTGAAGTAAACTACTACTGCAGGTCTGCCGATTTTACTGAAATTCTAGTCAGATATTTGAGATTAACTCACAAATAATACAATTAACACAGATTTAGCAAGCCTATGAAAATATGTAGAACTTAATATGTATCAGCTTGTCTATAAAAAAATTTCGGACAGGAAGTTTCTGTTTACTCGTATGTAGACATATATTATTTCATATAACTGGCAGTATATACAGGGTTTCCGCTAAATAGGTACCTGGTAATATATTAAATTGTTTTAATATTTGTAAAAAAATTATAAATATATATATAACTATAAGAATTATTAAGTTCATTTTAAATATTTAAATTTAACAACGGTGAATTATTCACTTCTAGTTGGTCGTTTAAAATAAGGTTTAATTTGTTTAATTTATTTATTTCTAGGCTTTCTAATAAATTTAATTTTTTACTCTTGTCTTATATATGTATGTAGTATGTCAAACTTATTATTGAATTTATGTTTTTGTTCAATACAGTGGTTGGCATATGAGGAATCTGTTTTTTGTAATTTATAGCTTTCATGTTCTATTATGCGTGTGGAAAAGGATCTACCAGTTTGTCCGGTATAAGCTTTTCCACACTGGCAATTTAACTTATAGACCCCAGATTTTAAATTTTTGTCAGTTTTATCTTTATTATTTTTAATATGATTCTGTAGTTTGTTGTTTGTACGAAATAAAATTAATGTGTTTGTTGTTTTTCGTAAATATGTTTTTATTTTCATGGAAGGTGTACCTATATAAGTCACAGAGGCAAATTTTGATGAGTAAGTTTGAGGAACTATAGGATAAATCTTGGATATGATTTTTGCTTTTTGTTTTTTATGATGGAGATTATTTATTAATTCTTTTGAATAACTATTATTCTGAGCTATGGTGTAAATTCTATCTAATTCTTTATCAAAATTAATCTTATGCATAAGAACATGGATTATTTTATATAACATTGAGTGGAAAGCAGCAAGTTTATGACTAATCGGGTGGAAAGAGTTAGAATGTATCGTAATATCTGTGTGAGTAGGTTTATGATAAATAGCGAATTCGTGTGTAGAGGTCTAGAAAATTAATGGTTTTATTTACTTCTAATTCTATGGTGAATTTAATATTAGGATGCAAAATGTTAATATGATTATGAAGTGAATTTAATTGTCTATCCGTTCCTTTAAAACACACCAAAATATCATCTACATATCTCACCCAGTATATACAATTTTTAAATAACGAATGTTTACTAATAATGTCTTCAAGGTTGTCCATAAATATTTCGGATAATAAGGGACTTAGTGGGTTTCCGTTTAACACTTCTTTTGGGGGAATAATCGTAAACAAACATCAAATGAAATGAGTTTTAAATTATCTGGTAATTTAAATTTACTAATTTTATTTATCGAAAATTTCGGTTTGAATTTAGTGTATTCTAAAATGATTTTTATAAGTTGTTTGCATAGATTCACATCTGGTGCTTTTACATACGAAACAACTGGACGAATAGGTATATTCTTTTTATGTAATTTTAGTAAACCATATAATTCTGGAGGTTGTGGGTTCATAACCGGTAGTTGGAACTTTTGTGCATTATTGAATAAACATTCGGTATTGTTTATTGCACTTTTAATTTGTTTTTGAAACCACTCTGTAGGGTTAGATTTTAGTTTTATGAACGCATTAGTACAATAGTAAAATAGAGGAGTTCCCATTGGAAGACGACCGTTTTCAACAATGAAAGCAGTTTTTTTATATCGAATCAGGGTGCATTTCTATTTGATAATAGCCCGAAGCTAGATCAAGAGTAGTAAAATAATTACACCGTCTTAGTTTATCTAAAATATCACTAATGTTTGGTATAGGGTATCGATCATCTATTGTTTTTTCGTTTAATTTTCGATAATCAACCACCATGCGCCATTTCTTTACTCCGCTGGCGTCGAGCTTTTTCGGAACTATCCATACAGGACTGGACCATGGTGAATATGATGGTCTAATGATTCCATCTTCTAATAATTTCGATATTTGTTTATTAATTTCTTGCTTATTAACACACGGATAGCGGTATGACTTAGTATATATGTATTGAGATTTCATCGGTTGTCTTTATTTCGTGTTTAATTTGATTTGAAAATGTTAATTTTTTTTCATTATCATGAGATAAATCTGAAAATACTGTGACAAGTTTACTTAAACAATCTTTTTCTTCCGAATTTAAATGATCTGTTCTAAATTTATTTATATTAATTTTGAATGGCTGTGTATTATTATTACAAGTGGCATATTTTCCTGAAATTGCTCTATATGAAAACATTCAAAATTTGTTTCGTCAAATTTGTTCGCATATTCATTTAATAAATTTCGGTCTATGAGTATCGTTTGCGAAATTGATCTCTTATTAATTATTTCAACTGTTGCTTGATTATATTTTACATACAGTAGCCCTGGAGGTATATAAATACTTTGATCGTCTGTTTCTATTTGGGGTATTATGATATCACAATCAGGTAAGTATTACTGAACACAAAAGGGGAAATTTCAATATCGTGTGTTTCGAACTCTTTTCTGTAATAGAGCGGTACTTGAATATTGTCGTTATATATAACACGGTTTTATATAACGACATTATTAGATTCATATAAACCTTCTTCGTTCGTTATAATGCTGATTACAACTAATAATATCTCCCATTCAGTTGAGTAAACCAGTACAAATAAATATACAATAATACAAATACAAATTTCATTAGGTAGGGCAATTAGTATGTTCTGATGAATTAAGCTGGCCTAGAATTTTTTTAATAATATAGCTAATATATCTCTATTCACAATTTAAATGGTTGGTTTTATAGTATTAGAAGGTCGTAACAAATAATTTGCTAATTATACATTAAAAAACATCAAAAAAAACAACTAAAAAGTATTATGATTGCATATTATTTTAATTTTGCATCAGAAACACTGAGTGGAGAAATAATTCTAGTATTATTTAAAGAGAATTGATTTATATAAAAGTAGCCTTTTCTTCAAATAAAATTTGAACTAAACCAGCAGTATTGTACAAACATATAAATCTGTCTTGGCAGGGAGTAAATTAGCTAATTCCATAGAATATATAAAAAAAACTAATGTAAGATAGAGATCTTGTTTTTCTTAGTCGATATGTCTAGAACAATACAAGTTAAGAATATATATATAATAAAACACAATTGTTTAGTTTCAAAAAATTATAATGTTCACACAAACGTAGTTTAAAAAACCATTTCTCCTGTTCACCATTACTGACTAATTTTAAATTAATAATCGAGGAAGGAGATACATATCGAAACTCCATTATATATATATATATATAATAATTTCTTATTAAAAACCGTTAGATCTGTCTGCAAAACTGTCGAGTTGACATTTTCTATATCGTAGCCCGAATTATCGAATTTATAAAAGCTGACCCTTATCGGATTGTTTTCAAACAATTTTTCGCTAACGAGCATTTTCAAGCCACTAACACCTATAAGTTAGTTCACAAGGCCACGATACTTCTTGCATATATCAGCATGGATATCTAGAAATCTCGAAATCTGTATGCTACATACTTCAAGATAGAGATATTTCAGGGATATAGGTGTATTAATTTGTAATTTTCGTATGAGTAAATGAACATATAAGGCGCTTCAACATACTTTTTCTGTACTTTGAAATACATACTTTTTATATGACAATATAATAACAAGCAACATTTTATACTATAAATAATCGTAGTATATGAATACCATAAGTAAAGATTTAAATTCATTTTATTGCACTATCGACAGTCGCTTACGAACAAAATTAACTAAAATATAATGGAATAAAATATATGTATTAGTGTATTCAAAAAGACAATAATAGTCGGGATATACATACATATTAAGCAAAAAAACGAGGTGTGGCCACCACACGACTTTCTTATACGTATGAGCGTTTCAAACTATACAATTTTAAGGATTTGTTTACACAAAAATTGTTCAAAATCCTATGCTAAGTACATACTTCTATTCTCTTAATAAATCGCTATAGAATACATACTTTGCAAGATAGTCGAAAAAAAGTGCTACTCGCTAAGTGTTACTTCCGGTCCGAATTTTGAAACTTCATATATACAAAAAATATTGCAAATCTAGCACTATATATTTTGTACTCTTAATAAATATATATAGAATGCATAACTTACGACATATTTGCAAAAAATCGCTATTCGATAAGAGTAAAAGTGGTTCTTCCGGAATTTTGAAATTTTTTTATACAAAAGGTATTGAAAATTATGTTTCAAATACCTTCATACCCGCAACGTACCTGTCTAAAAAGCATGACTTGCGAGATATTCGCAAAAAACTGATTTTCGATAAGAGTAAAAACCTACTTCCGGTAGGAATTTCGAAAAACTTTTTAAAAAAAATTGTTCTCAATTTTAATTCTAAGTACATATGAATTCTTTATAAATTTGTTTAAACTTACTATTTGACGAAATATTGGCAAAATTCGATTTTTCACTGAAGTAAACTGCTACTTCCGGTCTACCGATTTTACTGAAAAACTAATCAGATGACAAGGGATTTTTTAAAAACCACTTTTTCGGTATCAGGGGACTTCAAAACGTGGACATCTGCAAAAATCTCGAGGTCGAAAATTTTCGTCATCACAATACTTCCTTATACTACGTATAAGAAAGTAAAATGGGCTGGGTGAACTTTTCTTGCGTAATTAAATAATTATAATGCAGGTATGTAAGACATAGAGCAGGCAAAATGATTATGGGAAGAAGTGAATATCCTAGCTTTATAAAAATATAATATGTCACATAAAAACAATTCTAATCCGTTATGGGTAATGTTACCATTTGTGTTTACTAAAATCAAGCCTATATAAAAATTCACTTATGTTTTTAGTATCCATCCCCGAGAAGTAGCTATAAGTTGATATATTGCATAATTATATGATTCCTATAATATTTATTCTTAACCTTACAAAATTCAGTTGCTACTTTCTGAGAAAATGATACCTGAAAATATTCTTAATCTACTTCTTTCGCCAAGAAAACATGCGAGTCTGTATTACTGTGCGACGGCTTGAAGCAGTTGTTTATTATATAATATATATTTATAAGTCAAACTGCGATATCATTGAACCCCCTAATATATTCAATTTCTATATAAAATCTCAAAAGTAATCCACTAATATTTGTTTATATAATCAGTATAGACTCTTTTTTAAATACCCAAACAATAGTCTGTTTTGTATTGTTTATAAAACTGATTAATAACAGAGTAAAAGCAACGTTTGAAAATATTATTTAAACCCCGTGAATATATTTCTGATTCCAATAATCATATAAAATGAACACATTCATAGATTTTTTTTAATGGCAGACCTAACAGAATACAAGAGAAACTGTTGAAAAGGTACCAACAAGTAACTCAGAACTGGTAGTAGTAAAAATATCATTTAGCCTTAAAATTTTACTTAGGCTAATTTAGCATCACTGTAAAAAATTCGTGTGAATTGAGATTGCCGTTTTCCCCTCTGGTTTCGATTCAATAAAATAGGTTTTGGTAGAAACAAAAACCGTGTCCCTGCAAATAATAAAACTATTAAAATTACCAAAATGAAACTATTATTGAATGCCTTAGCAAATTTTAATAGTGCTGAACCAAATATTTTTATTCACTATAAACATATCTCTTACACACATTGTCTGATATGTAATTATTATAGACCGGACGTACGGGGCCGAAATTTAGACTAACAGAAGAAACAATGTCTAACATCACGCAATTACTGAATAGCACTATTCATATGGTGAACTGCAACATCTGTGTTGTCGCGAAAACGGCCAACAAAAACTTTTTTTTTACTGTTTTTACTGATTTTACTGTTAAATTCTTTTCTTCATGGGCGTAGGTAGAAGCGTGAGGAGTTTTTAAAATTATTTATTTCGTAAGATAAAAGTACGGGGAGTTAGTTTCGTTATTTCAGTTTCATTGAATCTACTACTCCCAATTATGTTGACGTAAGTGTGCACTGGACTTCGTTAAGTTTCAATAACATATGCATCATTTATTTAGAGCTAGAACATTGTTTATGTTACTTTTTCAGATATGATATGAAAGAACGTCGAGAATGGCATCGTGAAAAAATGGCAAATTGGAATAACGGTCATAGTGACTGTGTGTCCTCCATTGTCAGTGATTTCGATATTTATTGTAAAGTCTGTAAAATATTGTTACAGAATCCCAAAAAATTGCACGTACAACGTCACTTAGCATCGCTAAAACATACACAGAAATTGGACCCGTTGGAAGCTGACAATTTTTACGAAAAACTCTGTAAAACTTTAATGGCGGCTAATACCCCAATAAATAAACTAGATAATCACACTTTCAAAATATTTCTCCAAAAATATATTGGTCGAAATGTTCCTGATGAATCCATCTTACGCAAATATCATGTTTCTAAGTGCTTCACGAATGCATTAGAAGACATCTTACAAATCAGTACCTATGGATAGGTACATCGTTGTCACTGCCTCCCTCGCCAGATGGGGAACATGGTTAAAAGCTACTAATTTTTATACAGAGAATTTAGATAGTTTACAAAATTTCGTTATATGTTTAAATGGCGATGCTCGAAGTATTTCTGAGTGCAGGGAACTAGCAGAAATCCTAAATTTTAAAAATTGGTTGTTATTCCTCCAGGAACACTTTGGAAATTTGCCTAAACTAATCACATACTTTGAAAATCGAAATCTCAAATTAAAAGACGCATTACCCACATTAGATGTGGCTATTAATAATTTCAAAAGTATTCCTAGTGACTTTGGATGTGACCTTCGGCAAAAATTAGAAGCAGTTTTTAATAAAAATCTAGATTTAATAAAGATACGGCAATTGTGTATGGAAACAAACACACATAATATAACTGCTAAATACGCCGGAATAAAAGTATACTTCCAGTATGAACCTATAACCAGTTGCGATATGGAATGGACGTTTTCTATCTACATGGATGTACTTCATTCAAAAAAAATAAATCTTACAGAAGAGAACCTTGAGCAAGTGTTGCTAGTAAATATTAATACTATGTATTTTGTATTTCATAGATTACCACCCACTTGTTATCCAATTATATAAATAATATTAAAACCTCTTTAAAAACATAACATTTCAATAGTGCGCCCATGGGCGATGAGTTATCGGCCTCTCGTGTCCGGTCTATAGTAATTATGCACTACATTTTTCTTTTCAACAACATTTTTGGTGATTTGAAATATTCTATAGAAAATAGTTAATTGCAACTATCGAAAGCCTCTATCGAGAGTTATTATCGATACATACTAGTTACTATAAATAATGAAATAGAATTAATAACCTGTAATTTTAAAAGTTGATTGATAATATTTTAGATCATTCGATAAATCTCTTAAACTGCACTTAAAAACATATTTAATAGAAAATAGTGCTGATTATTCGTTATTATAGTTTGAGATTTTATTTTATCTCATATATGTATTACGTTTGAAGACATTTTTGTTTTATTTTCGAAAATTGTTTCTTAATACATTTTGTACTACTTGAATGATTTATAAAAGAAAACAAAAACTGCTGGCTCCTCATTTGTATTTATAATATCAACAACATGAAGGCCGATATAAGTGCTTCTACTAAGATCTGCTCTATAAGCAATCCGAATACATTATTTTTTTTAGATAGGTCAAGAACAACTTTCGCCGCGTTTATTTACGAACTATATACAAGGTTATGATAAAGTAACGCACAAAATTCATAAAACGTACAATGTTCATTTTTGCAAAAAATGCAAAAACACCTCAAACAGTTTATTTTATTCCGCGTCTTTTAACATAAGTCAAAAAAATAAAACTTCAAATTTGTCAAAGTTATGACGTCATCAATATTTTTTTTAAATATGAAGCTTGGTGTTTTTTACTTTATTTGATAAAGCTTGTTTTTCTGCATTATAAAGAAATAATTGAAGTAGGGGACACATAAGAAAAAACTGAGAGAATTAATAAAAAACAAAATAAACTGTATTATAGTAATAACATTTAAATTAACTAAACAGTCCATTACACCAAAACGATTTCTTACAGGAATTGTTCAAACTGTGTCCCGTTCACTATCTGACATAGGCCAAGACGATGGTAGACCTGATTTACAGAGTCTTCGATCATCTGTGGAGTTATACGAGTCATTTCATGTCTAATTCGTTCCATTAAGTCTTCTAAATTGTCTGGTTTTTTCTTATGTGACCCCTACTTCAATTATTTCTTTATAATGCAGAAAAACAAGCTTTATCAAATAAAGTAAAAAAAACCAAGCTTCATATTTAAAAAAAATATTGATGACGTCATAACTTTGACAAATTTAGCGTTTTATTTTTTTGACTTATGTTAAAAGACGCCGAATAATATAAACTGTTTGACGTGTTTTTGCATTTTTTTCAAAAACGAACATTGTACGTTTTAGGAATTTTGTGCTTTACTTTATCATAACCCTGTATATAGCATTAAAATTAGTAGCCAAGTACACGAAAAATATAATTAATCTGTCATTATGCCGTAGATGCTATATTGGTTACAAACTATAAATTAATAATAAAAATGACAATTAGGAGAGCAAGGCGCTATTTAAATGGTTTCTGTGTACTTATATTGATTAGATATCGCAAACTAATAACAAAATTGACAATTAATACTATTCAAAACATATAAATTCTGCCAATGTACCACTGACAGCCGACTCTTACTGATCACTAGAGCTAGGATAGTTATAGGCAAAATGAAGTCTCGAAAAAGGCAGGCAAATTGGCAAAAAAAGGATTCAAAAAAGCACTAAAAAAGGCATAAATAAAATATAAATATGCCAAAAACGTAAAACTAAAACTGTTTATTTAAAAAGAGATAACATAATTATGTATATACAGTATTAACTATTTATGTATTGTAGGTAGGTACATGATTCTTCAAACATTGGTTTTATTACACTGCCAACTAGTCACCAGTAATTTTTCTGTGTTTTACGAAGTCAAACAAGTTCTCCTGTCATTGACAATTTGTTTGTAGCTTGAAAACAAAGAGATTGGAATATATATAGGAAGTATCAAGCTGTAATGTTTGGCAGCAAGAACTGCAGGTGGGGTAAGGAGAATTGATAGAGAAAGCATGTGTGCAGTGTATAGGCGAGGTAAGTGGCCGCAACAACTGTAGGTGGGGTAAGGGGAATTGATAAACAGCCAAGCGATTATAGTCCTTAAGAAAATCCGACAGCGTGCTGTCATTCGTCGAAATGTCGTGCTCGTACTTGGTTCGTATGATTTCGTTAAATTTTACGAACCAAGTACGAGCACGACATTTCGACCAATGACAGCACGCTGTCGGATTTTCTTAAGGACTATAATCGCTTGGCTGTTTATCAATTCCCCTTACCCCACCTACAGTTGTTGCGGCCACTTACCTCGCCTATACACTGCACACATGCTTTCTCTATATATTCCAATCTCTTTGCTTAAAAAGGCCCTTTCTACGTCACGTGATGTTATCGGAGCGTATTTCAGAGATCTGGGGTGCGTTCTGATTTGACGCCGAGCGTTGTCCGGACGACAAAATTTTACACCAAGTCGTTCATATTTGTTGGCCGTATACAACGGTCAACATCTTGGGCGTTCAGAAATTACATCTACACAACGTCCGGATGACAATTTCTCAACCAAGTTTGGAGTACGACGAAAATGATCTGACTTGCTCATTGGCCATAGCACTTCGAAGTTTGTCAGTTTAGGTTATATTGATTATAAATTTATTAGAAAATATTTGTTGTTTTAAAGGTGTATAATAATGATATTGAGCAATATAAATATGTACTAGATCCACACGGTAATTTTATTTTCCATGGAGATCGTGTGTTATTGCAAAACACTCAAGATAAATTATAATTAAATACTATTAAAAGTAGGTATAATTCCTAATATCTCAAGAGTAATTTCTAGAAAATTTTGAATTCAGGAGGGTTTTATATCATTTCTCTGAATTTGCAGCAATAGTTGCATTTCCATTACTTCATCACTACTCGAATCGGAAATTTCACTTTCATCGAATATGTCGAAAAAGTGTTCCATTATACCACAATAAATTAATAAGTAGTGCTTAGATTGTTTCAAAACAATTTGGACGTCAAAAATATTTTAAATGGTCGAGGACGCGCCAAGAACCGTTCCGATTTATTGGATATTAGAGCACGTCCGGATGTTAACCCATTTACACCCCGGTACCCTTGTTTATTAATACTATAGTTATACAACTGAAGATTAGTTCGGGTAGGTAGCCAACAGAGGGGTTGGGCAGTAGGATGTGCCCATTCATAAATTTCTCCCGCTAAATTTGTTATAGTAAAAGCAGTCTTCTCGTAGTAGTAAATAGAAGCCAATGGGAGCTTAAAGGAAGTGACGCAATTATCCAATTACACCAATCGTGTTTGTTACAATTTTATAGGCGTTTTGCTTTAGATTTAAATATCTTAAAATATTTTGAATTAAGGGATATTATAAGTCTAATGACACTAATTTTTTAAATTCCGAAAATAAGTGATGATGTGATTGTGGATGTTAAATGTTATTCTGAAATACATATTGCAAGACGATGTAACGAAGAAATGTCATTTTCCTATATATTCTATCTTATAATTGACAATGATATTGCAGTACAAGCTGAAAATGGTTCAAATACTAACCTTTAAACAAATTTTTGCTTGGTTAGGAATTAGTTTGTTTGTCTAAGTTGTCCTGAATAAAATAAAAATAACTAGAACCATAATAAAATAAGTAATGTCAAAGCCGAGTACATTTAAGTGTGTATCTAATTAACTTTTACGAAGTGATATACCTCACTTCAACCAGTATGAAAGCTAAAATTCTACATATATAAAACAATAAAATCCATGAAGATTTTGAACAATTGCAATTAAACGTGGGTGAAAGAAAAATTAAATAGTAGAAATATAAGCAATTTTTAAAATCGCAGATAAATACAAATTGAAGAAACGTCCATATACAGACCATATGTAGGCAGTACTTACTATATTGATAATTACCAAGAATGTAAATGTATAATGAAAGTTGCTGCGACTTCCCTGACGAGATGAGGTATTGTGGGTGTAAAAGCAGGATTAATTATAACACTTCTGCAGTAAGAAGGATAGTGTTTCTGTTATAATAATAAATTTATTATATCAATAATAAGATTTACATATAGTTTACACAATAGCACATTCAAGCAAAAATGTGATAACGTCAACACAGGTAATCAAAGGGCTAATTTATGTCATTGACATTGTAGAATACTTCTTGAAGGAGAATGTCATTTATTTTCTCTTTAGAGACGAAAGTAGAAAAATGTCTACACATAACTTTGATTTTGTTAAATAATTACCAGTGACGTGTTGTACTGAATTGGCTTTTGTCCTATGTAATGCGGGATGTGCAGCAAATGGTTATGAGGGTGGAGACTTCTGTAATCTCACTCCTAGTCTTCAGGTGTAATAGCTTTTTCAAAGCCCTCCTTAGTTGTTGCAGAATATGTGTCTAGGCTAATGGACTTATCATAAGCTCTCTGAAGAGAGGTTTGCATTGGATAGTTTATGAAACACAGACAATTGCTCGAACACCCTTCTTCTGCAGGATAAAAACCTTTTCTACATAGGCCTACTTACCCCATATTTGTTAAACTTTGTTGATATGTGATTTGATAGTCCATAGTATGTCGTTATTCCAGTAGACTACCTATCAGTTATAAATCTGCTACGTCTAATTGTATAAGTAGCAGAAGACAATTGTTTGATTAATTCATCTATCTGCGGCTTCCATGTTAATCTTGTGTCTAGTTTAATATCAAGGAATTTTCAATTCGTAGAATATATGTTTGATCTTTGTTTACTACTAAAGTAAATTGTCTCACATTTATCCCGATTAAGTGATAAACGATTGGCTGTGAACCATTTAAATGTCTAAATTCTGGAGATACCAAAACCTTAAAATAATGTAGTGTTTATAATGCATTTTCTTTGTAAAACGTACTACATTACTGGTTTGAATGCCTCACATAAACCAGTCAAGTTGATAAAACCATGCAAAGCAACTTAATAAATGTTGTGGTTCGGATAGCTTTTAATTACTTTTTCTTCTTTTACATAATATATTTAGTCATACGAAATATATAGAAGACTGTTTTAGACATACCTGTTGAACACATTGAAGAAAATGAGAATAACCCAAACTCTGAACCCCAAATAGACTGACATTTCATATAGGTATTTAATAAAAATGCTGGCTTTTTAATACCGTTTCCTTGTTTAGATTTATTTCTTTAAAAAACATGAATACGTTTTTTAAAAAGCCTTTCGTAAGTTATTTTTTTAATTATGTTATAAAAGCGTAATTGTGAGTATAATAAGGGAAAAAAATAGTAATTCTACGATTCTTCAATAAAACATTTACTTAATATCGGTACTTATATAGGTTATATTGATATGTAATTCAAGGGCAAACGATGTGAAAAGCAAATCAAACAAAATATACTCTTATGTAAAATTTAATAGAAAATATCAAAATATATTTGCATTTTTTATAAACTTCCGGATTAAATTGTGAGAGTGGGCTTGAGAATATTTCATTGGCTGAGCAGTTTCATTCATCATATTAATCCATTTGAAAGATATCAGAGGACGACACTTTACTACATAAGAAATATTTACAGTTTTCTCTAGGTTGTATAACTATAGTATTAATAAACAAGGCCGGTACTAAGCATCATCTAAATCTGAACACACCCCTGATTTGTTGTGGTAACAATATATTAAACATAGAATTTCGAGGGGAAATCCGCTGGTGAATTTCGGAAATTATTTTTAACTTTTCTTAAGAGGGGCGTTTACCTAAGGCAACGCCGTTCCGCGTTTTTTGAATTTATTTTGTAATTTTAGAATTTCAAATTTGGGTTAGTGGTGCAAAAGGCATCAATTTATAATGTCAAGGTTCGTTTTTGTACTAGTTTATTTTCTTAAGAATGTGTTTTAGAAATAACCACAAAAATGCATGAATTTGATTAGTGTCTACTAACTAAGGTTGGTACACAAAAGAAAAAAAACGACCTCTACGCGCCAGCTGCACATTTGATGTACGATATAAAGACAAAATCAAATTTATGTACTTATTTTTAAAGATAAAAAACATTAAACAGTAAACCTGGTCACACACATTTCACACATGGTTTTACACGTCGTCTATCCCCACTTTACGGTATCTCTACCGGTCCCAGCGAAGACGAAAATCTATCGGAATCGGTATCTTAAATGCGAGTGACAGTTTAATTTCAAACTGTCACTGGCATTTAAATGTCATATATACCCATAATATTCGAGTGTATAATAATATAACAGTTATGGGCAAGCGAAAATTGACTTATTATAAAACATCAACAACATCAACAGTTCCGTAAGTACTCATTCTTTATACATATATTTCCCATCTATAGTATTCCTTAATCTATGAATGAATATCGTGTAGCTTCACTTACTCACACCCCCTTGCGTCTACCCGTCCCGCGAGTAATTTAGGCTGCATAAGTTTCTATTTGTTGGTAAACGCCCGTCTTAAGATGGATTTTTATGCAAAACAGCTTTAAGTTTATCCTTTATTTTTATTCCTGCTGGTCCTGGGGCGCTCGGTGTGAGATCTACTGCCTTTTATACAATATATAGGAATTCCACAAGAGTCAATCCAACTGTTTCCAATTTCTTTATTTCATGGGGCAACCAAGAGAAATTTGTTTGAATATACGTTAAGAGTTGTAATATCTTACTGTCATTAAAGGCTTCTTGTGATTTTCAGTTTCAGTATCAAACTATCTCCTAACAATCTGCTCTGTCCTCTCATTAAAATTAAACTGTGTAAAACCCACGAAACCTCTACATTTGGGAATAATCTCACAAATATATAAAATTGTAAATCTCAGAATGCTTGTTCGCGCATTACACTAGGAAAATTGCTATTAGGATTTTTTTTAGATTGAAAATTTAAGAACGAAATTTCTTAAAATTGTAATTTGGTATACAATTACAGGCACAAAAAGGCAAGAAAACAGGAGATTCCTAAAAAAAAGGCAGAATCCTAAAAAAGATGCAAAAAAGGCATAATAAGGCAATTTGCCTAATTATCCTAGCTCTACTGATCACCTATGAATACATAATAGATGTCCAGGACATGTTTCTAATTTGAACGGGATACGATTTGGAGTTATGATTCGATTCGCATATGTTTCATTACATGTTACTTGATATTCTTTCTTATGAGCAATTATCCGCTAAGGATTATGTTTATAGACATATAGTTGTAATGTTTTGGTATAAATAAAAATGCACTTTGTTACTTTACATCTATTTATAACACTTTAATAATATATAGTTTTGATATACAATATATTGTGTTTTGTTTTGTTCTGTTATATCTTACAACTGTCAAATCTCGCGCGCGCGTGTGTGTGTGTCAAGAATCTCTTTGTTTAGAGATGTGCTTCTGTGTATGTGTTGGTTTAGAGGTGTGAACGTGTTTAGTATGTGTTAGATTACTACAATAGTCATATCAGCAAACGTGATTTGCATAATAATTAAGATTTATCCAATTTATTACGAACTTGAAGAACGGGTAATTCGGTGTCATATGCATCTATTTAGTACAAACGTTTTTATTAGAGTATATTTAATGCGAGTATGCAAACTATTGCAATTACTAATTTAAAATTGTTATGGTCAAAAGATTAATTGTACTTGTATTATTTTACATATTTAACATGCCAAAACGTTTTTTTCAAAATTTGCCACTTCTCTAATCAGATATTGATTCCGACAAAACTGTAATAACAGATTTTGATTGTGAAATTCCTGAAGTAATTATTTGCAAGCGATATAGTGTTAATAATTACGATTTAGTTATATTACTTTTGTAAGTACTTAAGTACCTATTTACTTGATTTTACAGGAACTTCTTCCTAAATACAGTACCTACTAAAATATTCGAATTTACCACTCTATCTAATATTGGCTTAAAAATCAAGCTTCTTATTGCGTGGCTATAATCAAATCAGAAGAGGCTAGTATTAGGGTACTTTATGTTTTTCATGGGGCGAAGGCGTTTAATTTAAAACAGTTACTTTTATTAGATGTTGCACACAATTGGGAATTCAAATTAATTTTAGCGGGCGTCGCTAAAGTAGACTTTGATGTACTTGTGACGTCACGTTGGGGATAGATTTGTTTCTGTATTCGTTTGCCATTGTGTTTGTATCAGGTTTATGAGTTTATATTGTGAATATTGTACTGTCTATCGCTCTTTTACTTGTTTTAACAGATGGTAAGTGGCATTTTATATAGTATGTCAGAATATTACGTCATATTAATTTTTAGGTTGTATTATGGATATTACCAATCTATTTTAAAGTACTGCTCAGGTTTGAGGCATTAAATGGAACGCTGTCTTCCAGAAACTTCACTGAAGGTGAAAACATTTTAAAATGCAAACATTTAATTCTATGCGAGGCGACAGAAATTACAAAGAAGGAGATTCACACTGACAAAAAATGTTTATGGAGTCAGCAAAAAGGCCCTGCTTTGGTACAGTATGAACCAAAGCCCTTGTTAGAAACAAAGTGTTTTACCTAGCCAGAGGTTGTAACACCGGATCTAACAGTGGAGATGCAGAAATTTTGCTTTGACACATTAGTAAATGCCAAACCAGACAGCGCATTGGCAAAACATCAGTTAGTTATTTTCATTATGTCATTATTGTAGCAGTAAATAACATAAATGAATATTGATTATAGCAAGCGACGTAAGCAAGGAAGCATGGAAAGACTGGAGATTGTCAACAATGTTGAAGAGGTTGATGAGGAAATGGTGTCGATGATTGAAGTCGCCAGTGACATTTTTCAGAGAGAAAATGAACTCATGATGTGGTTGTGTTCAGTCTCCTCTTTTTGAATGTTGCAAAGATGTTTATAATTTGAAATTAGTCTGCAATGAACCTCTTCAATTATGCAGAAATACCTGTATAAGATCTGCAGATAATAATGCAAGACAACAATGGAAATTGGCTAGGCAGTTTACAATAACTGGATCCCGATGCTATTCCATATTCACATATAGTAAAGACAATTGGTTAAAAAAATGTTCGTTATTTTTGGCCATCATTATATTGCAATTAAAATATGCAGCATGGAAGAGCATTTGAGCAGAAAGCACGAGACTGCTATATGAAAGAGAAAACCCTAAAAGTAATTCAGACAGGTTTAATAGATAATATGGACAATCCATGGCTCGGCTATTCATCTGACGTGACCATTTTAGGAGACAATGAAAAACCTATGAAGCTTCTTGAGATAAAATGTTTGGGTCAAGGTAAAAAAAAAACATAAAAACAAAAATTTTATTTAACAATAATTAATATTTTTAGGACAGACCAAAACTATTTTAGAAGCTATTGAAGGCTGCAAATATATTATTAATGAAATGGTATTGTTGAACAACAAACCAACCAGAATCTACAAACTAAAAGAAAAACATGCATATTATGGTCAGATTCAGCTTGGCATGGCTTTATTAAATTTAGACAGTACAGACTTTGTTGTATTTGCTTGTGCAGACAATACATATATTACAATAACTGTTGAAAAAAATATTTCATTTTTAATGAAATTGTTATTTAAATAAAAGATAATTATTTCACAAATATGTTACATCATATATGTGTAAACAAAATAAATTAAATTTTGTTAGTACAAGTATTTCTTTTCATTCAATAAACATCTGCTAGAATTGAGCTTGACAGATTTACAAGTGCACATACCATTACAAAAATGTGATCTGCAATTGGTATTAAATTGGCTGGTAAGCGATTTGCTAAGATTTTAAAAGTTTTTATCCTCTGATTAGATCTCTCAATGTGAACCCTAGTTGAAGCTATTTTAACAGTTTCAATAGCTTCAACTTGAGAAAAAAATTTCTTTTTACGAAGGAATGGAGGCCGAACTAAACCAATACCAAAAGAGTCACTTACACTTTCAATTAAATATCCTTTATCAACCATAATTCAGTACAGTCAAGAACAATTCTAATTTTTTTAAAATTTTCGAAGCATTTAGGCATATTAAGTTGTATTTCTTCTCTAGATGGAAAGACAATAGCACATTTTAAGACTGGCGTTAAAAACCTTAAAGTTTCAAAAAATATTGTTTTACATGTTTGAGAAGAAACACCAAATAAAATAGATAAAATTACATATGGAAGATCTAATTTAATGTTCACAAGTGTTAAAAAGACCCTTTTACACAATGACAATCTATGAATACGCTTATCGATTACAAAATTTGCTAATAAACTAACTAATGCATTTAACAGTTGGAAACTATTGACACCTATGCAACTGCTCAATTCTTTGTCTGTCTTTACAAAGTCACAAATAGTTAGCATTTCACTAGTATCTACTTGTGCTGCCACATCTTTTTTTTCTACATTTACATGAACACTCGCTTCTTTGTATATTTTAAGTGAAGGTTTACTTTGTCCCAATAATAACAAACCAGCTACTGCTTCCTCGTGAACATCTTCATTCTTGTTAGAAGGAGGTTCTTCTGCAGTTACAGTAACCTCGACATTAGCAGATTCTTGCACAGTATGACTTTCTGTATATGGCAAAGAACAGTATGCACTTTTCTGTGTTTGGGCTTGTCTGTTAATGCAGCCTTCTTGTCTTGCATTTCTTTGAAATTCTCTAATTCTGTTTTTATTCCTAACACTTGTATGGCTTTGTGTAGGACAATTTTCACTGGGTACAGTTGTGCGCTTTAAGCATTTTATTGATGACCACCCTGAAATAAAATCATTTTTTTAGAAAGATTACATATATAGGTATTTTTGCAAAAAACTTTAAAGATGAAATTACTTAAGAAATGACTCTTACTTGAACATGTATAACTATCTTCAGTGAAGTGCAATGAGCAAACTTTCATTGAGTTGGTAAATTTTTTACCCATACGTTAATTGATTTCCCATATTTTTCTTCTTTCTTGTAATTCTACGAGTCTCTTTAACATCATTGTTGTCATCAAGAACGCTTTGAATATCTTCTTTAGTAATTTTAACATCACATGATTTTGATTTTAGTATTAAAGGAACAACACTTTGCATTTGATTTTACTTTCACTTTCAAAAACTTGTCTAACAGAAATGTGATATTGGGCACCTGCTTGATACCTGTACATTCCAAAGCGTTCTTCAAGTTTGTCAGTTTGTATTTGACCTAGTAAAATAAAATTGTAATTCTTGGTATTTATACAGTAATCCAAAATTTTCAATAAACCATCGGTAGTATGATGTAGTGCAAAGTGAGTTTCACTAAAACATTCTAAATTAGCTTTTGGACCTAATTCCCTTAAGGCAGAGACTATACCTCTATTTAAAATTTGTAATGCAAGTTTCACATTTTGTCTTTCAATCGATGTTGGATACAATGATTTGAGTGACAAGGTATATCCATACTTCAGTAGTTGTTGTTTCTCTCTTGAATGCATATCCTTCAAAGAATTAAATGCAACTACCATTGTTGCCACTTCATTATCTGCATGAAAATTAGGATAACACATTCTTTGAGAGCGTTTTTGTTTCAGCCAGTTATTTCTTATATTCTATATATTTCTGATCCGTAATTATACTATCAGCTATAGCCTTTTCTATCATTTCACTTTCCAGACGAGTTTTCTGCAGGACCTTCTCTGTGACATCCATCTGGTTTCGAAAGGTAAGAAGGACACCCTGCTAAACGACTTGGAATACAATCTACTAGTTACAATATTTTAACATTAAGTAGCATTATAAATGAAAGATATATTAGGAATACAAATTTTTATTAAGCGAGGATATTTTAAAGGTGCTGTTAAAATTTCTCCTGTTTTTTCTACAAAATACTTCGTTGTTTGCTCAATATCCCCTTCATAAAACTGCCACTGACATAACTAAAAATCAAATAAAATTAGTTTTTTGCTGTATTGTTAATAATCTAAGGTCCCTTACTCTAGAGTTCTTCCATGGAACGAAGTCGTTTTATAGCTTTTAACCACTTCTCTTTTAATTCCTCACTCTTTGGAAATGCAAAAGTAGCCACTTTAGGTTCGTTATCGTAATTTCCATTACAATTCGGTACACAAAAACTGTGAGGCATTTTAAATGAACAAAACTGTCTCTAAAGAATCCTAACCTTAATCGAAGTTTATAAATAACGTTGTTTAAAACAGCAACTATAGGACTGTGAAGCACTTCCATCTATTTATACAACCAACATTGCTTCTCAAATTTTATGTGAACAATACATATATTATATTAAAATTAAAGTATGTATATTTAAATTCAGTATACCTACTAATAAGTCATCTTTAGTTTAGTAAATTTAAATTGTTTTTTTATCACATTATCATCTATCTAAATATTTGTTTATGCACAATATTATCTAATTAATATTAAATAACATGTTAAATACATTGTATTTAAATAAATATTTTATCTAAATAACTGTGTTAAATACATATATTCAATTATTAGTATTTGCTCTGTATACTACACCAATTATTTATTCAAGATTTTTTTATATATTTTAAATACAAATTACGTAATGAATTGTACATACGAGAGCAAATACGCCATATCCTTCCTGTTTCAACGCCCTAAGGCGACTGTCTACTACAATCTAGCTTGAGTAGCTGCGTTTGAATAAAAATCGTCGATTTAGTGACATCTACATGCGCTTATGTTAAGTACTCAACGCTCGGAGTTTGTCGGCTTTGTATGCGCAGTCGCACTTGATCGGTATCTGAAAGTATTCTCTCGCATATATATATATATATATATATATATATATATATATATATATCGTACTATCGAGCGTCTATATAAAAACATTCCCACTGAGCGCCTGGCGTATATAGAGGGTGTATATAAAAAATTATTTTAATGCACAACCGAAAATCCAGGCCCATGTAACGGTAGAGGGAGCGTCCTTAACAATTCACGGTTATATTTAGACTTCTTATCTACTACTAGGCTTATTACTTTAAATCATCACATCGAGTATCGCATTATAATCGTTTCTTTGATATTCTTTGCTGCCTTGTATGACTTTAAAAATTTAAATGACCATTATTTTCCTTTTCCCATATTTTAAGAAAGTCTACTTTTTGCATCCGATCGTATTTATATTTTTAATATTTAGAATTACATAAATTGTGTACTCCAATATGTTTACAATTATATCATGGCTTTATGAATTTTTTTATTACTATATAATTGTGCACTATTCTTCAACAGAATGGTCTAAAAAAAAATAAAAAAAAATTTCTGGAATAAAAACACAAATTTATTTTTATTTTAATATTTTTAATATAAAAGTTGATAGATTATTAGTTATAATATTAATTTTTTGAATACTGATTGTAAACGTATGCTTTAACCATAGTCCATGTTCTGCATTTAAAAAGTTTGGGATACTTTTCCATCAACTTTATGACCTCTTCTTTCTTAGGCGCTATTTTATTTCGAATATTTTTCGCAAAATACTTTTTTGTTACTTGTTTTTCCTCTTCACTCCACCCCTTCCTTACAATTTTCTGCTTCTTTTTAGACTGAAAGGCTCCAACCAATTCTCTTTCATTTCCTTCTGTACTTGCTGTTTGACCTTCATGTGGCTCAACCTTAACATCTTCATCATTGTCAGTTCCACTTTCTACTCCACCTTCCTCCACTTCATTATCAACCAAAATTTGATCCAAATTTTTACCCTTATATTTATCAAACTCATTTCCTTGGGATATAAGCAAAAGTTTTGAAACCTTTGCTGTTTGGTAAATGTCTGAAGGAAGCCGATACCATTCAGTATGCGTTTTCATTGTGTGGCCCATAAACGACGCCAGTTGTTCTAAATCGCCATCTTTCATATTTAAAATTTGAGAAATCGTAGCGAGATGCTTTCGCAATTTCGTGGAAGTAAGAGCTATTGTTTTTTGTGGATCTCCCAATACTTTTATAACATGTTTTCTAAATACCTGGTAAACACTAATAGCATTCTCCGTATTAGAAAGTCCGAATAAATAAATGTTAATAATATTTTTGAAAAAGTTTTTACGGTGTCTTATAGCGGTTTCAATACCGTCGTGTGTTAAATTATCGAATAATACAGGTACACCTCTTCAGCGTTTACCTCTAATTACCACTCTTTTAAGATTTGATATCAAAACTTTTTCACTAGGTGTAAGCAATTTTTCAAATTCACCAATTGAAGTGGTTTTTACGTGTAAGTTTCTAGAGAAATTCTTTGCAATTCTCCAACACGCCTTCTGTTAAATAGTAATAAGTTGCAATATGTGCTTTCCATTAACTCTCTATAAGCCTTCTCGCTTTTATTATTATTGTTCAGGGCTAATTTAGACGTCACTATTAGGTTGTCCAAATAGTTCTTCATTTTCTACAAAAAAAAAAAAAAAATAAAAACAAAAATTAAGCATAATTGAAGACACAAGTGGATAAAGGGTTCAAGTCACACAAAATTAATTTAGAGCAAATGATGTTCAAAGTTTTTGATGCCGCAGTTTTTTGTATTGCGTTGAATGAAAAAAATAATCGCTGGTTTGAATAGACCTTTATTACACAATTTTGCATAGTACATCTGACACTGGTATTATAATACAGTTTAAAAAAAACACAAAAAAGGTACATGAATCCTTCATCCTTCAAATAAACAGAGTTAGTTTCATGAATGGAAAATAGAAGAAAGGTTCAAGTCATATTTGAATGGGCAAGTGGATAAAGGGTTTATGAGAAAAAAACGTATTATTGAGAAAAAATCAAATGATTTGATTGGATATCGATGTTGTAACACAAAACTCCATTTATAAAACTTCAAAATGAAAAGTTCACTTGCTTCTTCTTTGCAATACATTTTGTTTTGAAGTTTTACCAACAATATTTCCATCTTCCCTTCTAATGTTTTCATAAAAGTATTTAAATTCGTCATTAACATACACCAGCTGTTCTTGCAGGTTCGCAATTTTTTCTTCGGATATTTTATTCTGTTTTAGCGTGACACTACGTAGAGTAAAATCTTCCCGTTCAATTTCTTTACATTTACTCCTCATAATATCTACTTTCATAAAAGGCGTATATTCATCCACAGTATGTTTGTATAAGTAACTTCCATAATCTTTGACGCGTATCCACTTGACGCCATCGCGAAAACATACTGGGTCATTTAAAACATTTTTTTTTCTATTGTACAAATGCATTTTCTCCTCAATTTCTTCAATATTTTTGAAGTGATTTTCCATATTAAAAACTACAGAGTTTTTCACTGTGGCTGACTTTATGATTGTTCTATATTCACCAGGAGTATATATGTTGGAATGTTTCCTCAGTACTTTCTCTATTCTTCCGAAGTCTCTATCGGAGTCCAGATAGGTATGACCTACTACAGGGAACTTATGGTCTATAATTTGAAAAAATCCTTTTAAAATGAAGTATTCATAGAGAGCAATCAAATTAAAATTTTTGTTTTGTCCAGAACATGAGTCGGACCATATCACAAGATGCTGAGTATTCGTCTGCGTAGCAACTTTAAATAATTGGTCAAATGTGTGCAGACAACTACCTATTTCCAAACTTCCTTTTGTGGAAATATTTTCAGTCCAAGTAAAAAAAAAAAGGTTTATCACCAGATTTGGTCACTGTATGTATACTGAAGTTATAAAACCACAACTGCCTCAAGTAGAATGCTTTGGACGTTGTCAGTTTTGGCAAAGGCATTGTTTGCTGTAAGTCCATTGTCAAAAAAACTGTATTATCACTTGATTGCGCCAATTCTCTGTCTCGTTTCATTTGTTCAAATGCAAATCTATAATTTTCTTTATGATCATCAGTATCTAAACCGGCATCGCAAGTTCCACAGGTGTCACTTTTTGGCTCGCCAAATGAAAGATTAAAGTGTGTCGAAAAAATGTTATCATAGGTGCATTTTTTTTTTTTTAAAATACTTCTCTGAAAGATCATTTTGCCTGCATGATTCGATATAAAGATCAAACATTTTTTGTACATTTAGCAAAGGCGACAAATACTTTCTGTGAATATTTTTATTCCTCGAATAATGAGAGTGTTCCGCGGGGAATTGCTCAATATGATTAATAACGCATTGCAGTTTACCACTTCTTCAGGTACCTTCTTTGGTCTATTAGTGTGAGTACCTCGTTTGTCTGGTGTTGGCGCAGAAGAACCACTTTTAAGTTTATTCTGAATGACCTGTATTTTTTTATTTGAAATTCGATAAAGTGCACATAGTGCTGTTTTACAAACCTGAATTACTTTTTTATTAAATGTAATTGTATATTTGAAAGAGAAGGATTTCGCTTTTTTAATGTTTTTCCTGTGACGTTGAACAGGATGAATCGAAAGACTCTTAAAGAGAAGGGCATTTTTTGAATTAACATCCTGCGAGTAGTATTTTTTCAAAATTTCGTTTCTTGCTCCTTCATCAAAATATTCATCGCATCTTAGTTTACATTTAGTTTTCTGACATAAGGAACCCACCTCAATTCTCTTACATGGCATCAATTTTCCTTTCTGAGAAATATAACTTTCTCCCCTTTGTCTGGATATTGCCGCTTTTTTTCTTTTCCACTCGTCTACGTTTCTTTGACGCTTCCTGGAAGTTTTTTCTTGTAGCTGAAATAGTTTTTTCTTAACTCTTTCAACAGGTGTAATTTTTTTGAATATATTTTCTGGTCGTTGAGTACTTTTGTCTTCGCCAATATCTACCATATCTTCATACCGAAGCATGTTTTGGGAAATCTCCATAGTTTCTGAATCTTCAGGCTTTTCTTCATTTCTGACAGGATTTTCGGTTGTATTACTTATTTTTCGTTTGATGAATTTGTCGTCAGATTCAGAATCACAACTACTTTCTATATCTGAGCAGCTTGGTATGTAATCATCAGAAGAACCGTTGTCCGAGAAATCTACAAAAAAACAACAAAAGTATTCACATATTTCAATCGAATACTTCTTTATTCGTTGAAACAAAAGCAAAAACTTACCGTGAAAACACTCCTCTTCAGGTGTCTGACGAGATGGGCCAGGAATATTATTCGTATCTAAAATAAATTGACTATCAGCATATTTCACTGATAATGTTCCTGTCTTATTTTCTCTGACGAACTTACTTGTCGAAGGCACACTGTTCTGGCTTGACTCGCCAGAATCTAGAACAAAAGAACCTATTCTTACTTTATCAAACACTACATATAGTTTTTCAAGTTAATATAACAATGGAGTAGTCATTCATGAAAAGTTCCATGGCAATTTTATGAACAATCTATAAATCTGTAAACTCAAATTCTGAACCATTTTGGATAACAAGCATACGAAATAAGCATACGAAATGAGCATACGACTGGTTGAATACGTTGCCAACTTTGATAGAAATAGCTAGTCATTCTTTGAAAACTTATGGTTAGATACTTACCAGTGTAAACGATATTTTTGGCACGTTCTATTATTAACTTTGTTCTTGCAGACATCTTGCAACTCATTTTCCTCGAGCACATACAAATATTCACAGTTCTTTTCACAAAATATGGAGAAATTCACGAGCGAATTTAGTACTGCGTCTAACACTAATACGATTTAACCTCACTTTTCGGAACTATGTACAGTGTTGTCAATATTCAGAAGAATTTTGCGATTGTTTCTAGCGGATGAAGGATTGAAGTACCCGACAAATAGAATAATCATGGATGAAGGATTCATGTTCATACAATACAATGTACTTGAACCCTTCATCCAGTGGCAATGATAGAACATAGGTAAACATAGATCTTTCATCAATATATAACTTTCTTATTTTGTACAATAGATGAACGGTATTAGTAGGGAAAACATCCTACTCGCTTAAATCCTTTATCCACCCAAAAATCTCATTTTTCATTAAAATGTCACATAGACCCTTTATCCACTCGTGTCTTCAATTGACAATCGAACTTTAATCAAACTAAAATGCAACTAAATATTGCTATCTAAATGAACTTTCAGTCAGTTATTGTATAAATACTTTATACAATATAATAGGCAAAATTACTCTACTGCTCCATAAACAACTTACAGCTAAATCCTCTGTTACAGGAATTACAGTTGGTTTGTTGAATTTCTTAACTTGTAGACTTTGTCCGGCTTGTGTTGAAATTTCTGTTGACCGGTCGTCCATGATTATTTTTTCTGTAATATTCAATACGTTTAATAATGGTGAATTTATATCCTTTTGAAGTTCAAGAGAATATGCAGCGTCAATCGCTTTCTTTAACAATGTTCCCATTTGAAGCGCAAGGGAAGGCGAATTAAATGTTCTGGTATTTACATCGTACTGTCCAATAGATTTAGTAGCGGCAATTAATAATTTAAACTTTGACGGATGCAAAATACCCAACAATGTAAGTTTACTGTTGTCTTCTATTTTTCTAACTTCTATAAGTAGTCGAGCTAAGCGTCTCATGTGTCTTTTGGCAACTACTATCAAATGCTTTTCTCTGTGACATTTTAAGTATCTTCTAGCCAATTCGCAAATGATCTTATCTTTTTTGGCTACTAATGAGACATCATCGGCCTGCAGGGAATTTAGAAGACTTGATTTTCTTAATGGATCATTAGGTCCAAAATTTTGAGCTAATAATGTTTGAGCTTCTGACTGATAACGCCTTGAAGTCCTAGAATCATTATTAAAATGGCATCTTTTAATATGTCTCCGTAAACTTGATTTTAAATAATATCCTAAAAAAATACTAAATTAAATTGTTAATAAATAGATATAAGGTTTGTAGAACCTTTACAATAAATACAGGGTAAAATATCATTTTTACTAGTTTCCCCTCGGTGCTTATCCTGAACTGGTACCAAAGTTCTTTGGATAAAATCACCTTCTTTTCTTATTTTATCAATTAATTGCTTTCGTAACGGATTTTTCTTTTCCAAATGATTAAATTTTTGAACTTCAAACTCGTCGTAATGTTGTCTTTGTAGGTGCCTTGCAAACTTATGTACCTCCATATCACAAAATTTGCAATAGTGTTTTAATTTTCGTTTTACTCTTTTGTCTTTTTGTTTTTCATTTAACTTGCTACTACTTTCAAATTTTTCAAGTTCGTCTTCTAACCTGATTTCATCCTTATTTCTATTTCTTTTTCTTATTGGTTCATTCGCTTTTATATTTAGATCTGAAACATAAACTCAGAATAAACTGCTCCAGCATAATATACAATTTAAATTATTAATGTAAAAATAAAATAGATTCGGCTTTTACTTGATGTAGTTCCATATTACAAACGTAAATAAAACAAAACAGACTTGTTGAACTACACTTTAATAACTAGAAATTGAACAATTGTTTCACCACACAGTGGCTTCTTCAGCAATGACTAAAAATGTAATTTACAAAGTACCGTGCCTTCATTAATTATTGTAACATGACACATGGGCAACCCACATGGCAGATTGGTAATACTTTAACAAAATATCCCTAATTGAAAATACTTCGACAAAAATTATTTTAAGATTTACTTTAATTGAAACGTAAGTAATTTGTGGAAAAAATAAAAATAAATTTTAGTTGTACATATATTTATTTAATTAAAACAGTAGTATTTATTGTCATTTTAATAGCATAAATTTTATTTACAATTTAAAATGTAAAAATTGTCAATTTTGTATCTGGACATGAGTAGCTAATACACTAGAACCTTTTTCACAATAAACACAGTTAAAACATAAATGTTTGTTGACCTTTTTATAATAAATTTTGGAAGTGATGACCATTTTGTTGCAAACAAATATTCACTCTACGTTTTAAATACACTAAAACCTTTTTCACAATAAGCACACTTAAAACATAAATGTTTGTTGACTTTTTTATAATAAATTTTGGAAGTGATGACCATTTTGTTGCAAACAAATATTCACTCTACGTTTTAAATTTTCAAAAACATTGTGTAAATCATATTGCGTAATGTTGCTTATTTCATGTACAATTGCTGCTTCTAGTTCTTGTAGGTTTTGTAGTCTATTTCTATATATCCTATTTTTCAAGTGTCCAAATAAATAAAAATCAAGCGGAGTAAGATCGGGAGAACGTGGAGGCCATAAATTAAACAGTCTATCATCATAAAATTCACTTAAATACTGGTGTGTCTCTCTAGCTGTGTGAGCAGGTGCATTATCTTGTTGAAACCAGCCATTTTGCAATTCATCGTCATGCAATTGATTAAAAAATTCATTTAATATATCTCGATATCTTGCTGCAGTGATGGTATCGTATAAGAAAATTGGTCCAACAATTCTTCTCGACATTCCCACCCATATTCCTACTTTTAAAGGATGTAATGCTGTTTCTACTAGTTGATGTGGATTTTCTGTCGCCCAAGTTCTATAATTTTGTGAATTCACATATCCTGTCAGCTGAAACCATGCCTCGTCACCAAAAAATGTTAAATCTAGTAGATCATTATTATTCATTCGATCATTAAACCATTCACAATATCTAGTTCGCCTTTCATAATCAACTGGATATAACTGATGTACAACAGTCACTTTGTAAGGATGCATATGTATCTTTTTCGATAATGCTTTGTGACATGTTCCAACTGACAGACCTACAAATAAATTTTATTGAATATTAACCTTGTACAATTAAAAATATCTATTAAATACCGGTTTGTTGGGACAGTTTTGCAACTGATTTGTTAGGGCTATGTTCAACTCGCTGTCGAATGTCCTCTAGAACATCCACAGTTAATTTGGTGGGCATGCCAGTCGATTTTCCTCTACAGATACAATGTTTATCCTCAAAGCGATGTGTTATAATATGTCTACGATGTCGAAATGAATCATCAAAGTTAAAGTCTGGGAAGTGTTGTATAAATTGATCTATACAACTTAGAAGTGAATAACTCCAACTGCCTTCGGCATCTTGTGTTGCACTTCGGTAATGTGCCATTAAAATAAAGGCTGTTCGGCGGTATATGGCATTTTGGAGGTTATAACCTAAAATGAAATCATTTTATTTGACATAAATTTAATGCTATTAGTAATAGATAACAAACCTTCACAAAAATGAAATTACATTCAATAGCTCTTAAAAGAACTGACAGACTTTTTCAACGCGAAATAAATATAAAAGTAACACAAATAAAATCTAACTGACATGAGAAACTGTCAAAGTGCGATTTCTTAGGGACTTATTTTGCCAGGATTGCCATCGAAATGTATGCAACCCATATTGCACTAGGTCACGTGGGTTACGATCTTATTTGAAGACGTAGTATATATATATATCATATGTATCGGTTGTAGGAGGTAAGAAAAAAGGGGAAAAAAAAAGAAAAGAAACAAAGGGGGAAGTGGGTTAAAACCCTCATAAATCTATGTGTATTGTACTACTAGACAAATAAATTAAGTAAAGGAGATTTATTGACATCCAGTTGGTCATTTAAAAGAAAATTAGAGTTTTTGTGTTTATTGATATTTAGGGCTTCTAAGAAATTCAATTTTATATTCTTATGTTGTACGCCTAACACAGAAAAATCTTCGTTAAAATTATGTCCTTCGTCCATTATATGGTTCGCATATGTGGAATCCGTTTTTTGGTTCTTATAACATGACAGATGTTCTTTGATGCGAGTTTCAAAAGATCTTCCTGTTTGTCCTATGTAGAACTTCGGACAAGACCCACAAGTTAATTTATAGACCCCTGATTTATGTCTTTTTTCTGTACTATCTTTATTATTTTTTATGTATTTGTATAGATTGTTACTGGTTTTGAACGCCGTGTTAATATTATGTGTTTTTAGTAGTTTGGATAAATTTACGCTTAATGTACCCATATATGTTAATGATCTATAGACTTTATCATGTTTTCGTTCTGGCATAGGGTATGTTAAAGAAACTGATTTTAATAATTTTTTTCTCCAAACGTAAAAAAAGTATGACATATTTTGCCTGTCAGGAGTATCTAAGGTTGTCATTTTCTATACTGATCCAAGAAAGTGGTATCTAAGCAACAAAAATATTCACTTTTAATCCTAGTAGTAAAAGTGGTTATTTTTAATCCTAGGATAAAAAAGTATTCATAGTTTTAATTTATTATTTAACGATTTTTATTTATTCACATTAATGTTGAATGTACAATTTAAGCACTTGTTAAAATTAAATAAACCACTGCCATTCTTAGAGCGATCTAAGCGATCCAATACGTTTTCTGGAATAGTGATATTATTTTCAGATGTGATATCAGAAATGATATCGGCGCTTGGTTCAGTACTACCACTATCATCTACATCTCCCAATATTCATTTCGCAATGTTTTCTTTGTTCAAACGTGACTCTTCAATGTAGGATTACCCCACAGTGCTTGATCTCCAACCTCCGTGTCTTTTAAGACATGTGACGTCACCACCGCCGTCAACCAAAAGAGTTGCAGACGTTCGTCGTAATGCGTGTAGGTATACTCTTTCCAGTTGTCCAGCTTCAAAAATTTTGCTACTTCTTGCGCGACGGCACTGATTTTATGAATACCAACCACCATTCGATGACACTTTCCATAAACGTATCTGAGAAATAATCGACGTTCAACCAATCTGGGTAGACGTAAAGCAATATATTTTCGATAAACACTTAAATAATTTTCTGCCAACACAGTAAAGGAACGTGACCTCTTCGATTTGGTATAGGGAATTTTTATAATTAAGGGGATTTCACATCTTCAACATTATCAATACTTAATTTCACGATTTCATCACACCTCATTGCTCCTGCAACCCCCAATACTAAGACAACCTATAAAGAAACTCTTTAGAAATGTTATTCTTTTATTTTGAAAGTACCTACCTTCTGCATCAAATATAAATTATCAAGTGCATTGTTCAAAAAGTTATCCACTTGCTCCTTTGTAAATACTCGCGACTTTTTTGGTAAATATCCCTCACTCAGTAGTCTCTTGAGAAAAACACACAACCTTGAATATTTACTCATATCGATACCCTTCTTTATATTCAACGTTGACCGCAACATGGAATATTGTGACCAAAGCGTAGACGGCTTCATTTTATTTGCTAAGTTTGAGAAATACACTATAACTACATCTTCTGAATACACCTGAACATTTTTTCCTTTGCACCAATCAATAAACCGTTGGTACGCGTACTCATAAATGTCTCTAGATTTCTGCGGTAGAAGATTCAAAGAAACTATTTTCGCACACTCCAGTATGTCTTCAGGAACACCCAAATTTTCATTAGTTTCCATTTCTACAAAGTTTTCAACAAATCGGACCACTAATAATCACAAATGAACGCAATGACAACTAATGTCTGACTAATGTTTGACAACATATCCATGACAACGTCGATATAACTTACTTACCTACTTTATTTTATTATCCCAGTGCATGATTTCGGTTGAATAAAAAATAGACTTTGTTTCATTATCGCAATGCATGATTTCGGTTGGAGAAAAAATAGCATGTTCCATTCGGATTAAAAATGTCTTTTCGACTCGTACAATTTAACATTTGCGAGGCGGAGCGTAGCGTAGCCGAATTGTACTCGTCGAAAAAAAGAGACATTTTTAATCCTAATACAACAATCTACTATTATCGCCAACCGCCAGTAAAGTGATGCGTTACCATAGCGTTTTACGGAGGTAAAGAAACACTTTATCGTACTGTACAATAAAGTACTTTACCTGCCGCTAATATCTGTCAGCGTAGCCATGACTGATGACTTTAAAAATAAATCGTTTGTCACTGTCATAAACTGTCATAAGTTATTATATCTTTATTTGCTAAATTAACAATTTTCACGGTTCGCGATAAAATATTGTATGCACCACGTCAGTAAAGTACCTTTACCGAACTCGTCTGTTACTCGCTTGGCTCTTAAATCAGACTCGTTCGATAAAGTATCACTTTACTGACTTGTTACATAAATAACTATTTGGAGACTAAGTTATCAATCATAGTCGGGTCATAACCATTATTAAGTGCAATTTGTTTTATTAAATTTATATTCTTTAGTAAAGTTATCTCGGGATAAGGGGACATTCACTCACACGGTCAAATGATGATAACTTAATTATGAAATGATCTAGACAGCTGCCTAGGTAGTTTCAAAGAATATTTTGTATATTAGTTATTTTTCTGCAAACGTTCTGAAAATCGTACTTTCAGTATGATTTTTTTCCTTTCGGAATGATTCTTTGTACTTGCGAGACGATTTTTAATCTACGTATCTGGAAACGAGAACAATTTATTTGATTTTTAATTTGACAAAGCTTATCAAAAGACGTTTATTGTTGCAACATCAATGTGTTTTCCAAAAATGGAAAGTGATAGTGGAAGTGTTGCGGAAATGATTCCACTATTACCGTCAAAATCAAAAGAGAGGTATGAAATTGTGTATAATTTATTTCAAAAATGGTGCAATGGTAGTTCATAAGTAGCCGCTTTAGCAGCATCACTAATTGTACGTGGAATCATTTCCACATCACTTCCACTATCATTTTCCATTTTTGGAAAACACACTAATGTTATAATAATAAACGTCTTTTGACAAGCTTTGTCAAATTAAAAATCAAATAAATTGTACACGATTCCATAGATACATAGATTAAAAATCGTCTCGAAAGTACAACAAATCATAAAAATGTTACTTTCGGTACAATTTTTGTAAAGATGTGTATTTTCGCTTTAATAAATCGTACCGAAAGTACAATTTTCAGAACGGTTGCAGAAAAAAAAATATACCGTGTAGTTTATTTGGCGGATTAAACAATTTACTTTCATTTAGGTAACAGAGGATTCCTACAAATTCAGATCGTATTTGTTGTTAACAGTAGTCGTAACAGCGTGTTTGCTAAAAAGAAACATGTTTCTTGTAATACTAAAAAAATGACTTTTATAACACTGTAATGTAGAATTCCATAGGCTTTAATTTGATACTGAGTTCGTTTAAATCGGTTACGTATTTATGTTTTTACTTTACTTCACACTCAGGAATCTACATACTTTTTGTGCTGATATTAACTAATTTTATTTACGAGTAGGTAACTAATTAATAACAACATACTTACTTCTTAGATTTATATTTTTAGTGGCTAACAGAATAGCACGAGTACGTTGACTACAATTCATATTTCGGTCTAGACGCTCGCTGTTCAACACAGAAACTATGCTTCGATGATGACATGCACCAAGTAGGGAATTTCCCTTAACGCGTAACAGAATATTGCATTGTTAAGAATTTTACATTCGTAAAGCAATAAAAAGGGAGGGGCTCTAATACAAAAAAAAAATAGTAGACGCTCTGTTGTACACTGAAATGATTAATCTCTGACTCAAATATACATTTGATAAATAGAAGCGCTCGGTTGACCGCTATAATAATTTTTTTGTATAAGATATACATCTCACCGCTGGCAGCGCCTAGTGATGGCACTTCCCTGAACTATTTTTATACAAGCATCACAAAAATGAGCATCCGGACGTCTCCGCGATTTTTAGGCCAAAAGATGGTATCGACATCTAGAATGGCAGTGGCAAATTTACAGGGGCTTGCCACCGAGCGTCCGTCTATCGGACGTTCCGTGACACCGGACGCTCCGTGTAATTGAAATTTTACACATGAAGACGCTCAGTTGTGCGGTATATATATAGTTATATTAAAGATATAATTACTGATAATTAGCTAATATAATATAGTATGAAATAATTACTACTTTAATAAAAGTAGAATTTTGGGCTGGATAGTTGATTTAAAGACAATTGTTGGCTAAATAACGTTTCGGAAATATATTTATTCCTTCATCAGATCTACAAAATAATTAAATTAGGGGCAACTGTTTCACCTATATATCCTTTAGTACATGTACCACAACTTAACTTATTGACTCCCGATTTATTTTTGTGATTAGTTTCTCCTTTATTGTTCTTGATGTATTTCGCAAGATTATTGAGAAATTTATCCAGTTACAAAAGACACTACAATTAAAAAGTTTAAACCTTTTACTAACTTAGGGCAGGACCAATTAAAACTAACAAAATTACTTAGAAAAGAGAAAATTAATATTGCATACAAAACAAACAATAACCTTGCGAAATACATCAAGAACAATAAAAGAAAAACTAATCACAAAAATAAATCGGGAGTCTATAAGTTAAGTTGTGGTACATGTACTAAAGGATATATATGTCAAACAGGAAGAGCATTTAAAACACGGATCGCTGATCATTACTCCGCTTACATAAACCAAAGAAATGATTCTACTTACGCGAATCATTTGATAGATAATAATCACAGTTTTAATAAAGACTTGAATATCCTTCATGTTGAAAATAAAAGTATTAAACTAGATTTACTAGAGACATTAGAAATTAATTAATAAATTATCTGAATGTTTGTATGCAGATAATTTATTAAACGATAAAGTGGACCTAAACTCATCACCATTGTTAAATCTATTCAGTCAGTAATACCAGTTTCCCTAATTTCACACATAACATCTGTTAGCAATATATTTAGTTACATGTACTTTCTGTATAGACCAGACACTTTTAGACAAGAAATTGTTCTTTATATATTAGTTGTAAGAATTCCTAATAACCACATACTATATATAAGAGTCAAGTGTATGTAGATATTTATTATTGTATGTCAACCTGAAGAAGCTACAGTGTAGTGAAACAGCTGTCGTTATTATCAAATATAGTGTACCGTCAACCGGGGTCACTCGGTACGGTTTTTGACATATTTTGGTAAATTCCGAAGAAAGTAATAAAGTTATTTTAACCAAATTTTGGCTAAGGTGCGTCTGAACTTTTCTACATGTAACCACGTTTTTGTTTTTTAATTTTGTTTTTAACTTTTTTTTTATAAAAAAAAAACAAAGTGTTTCGACTCGCCCCGCAGTTCGGGGCGAGTCGAAACACCCATTTATTTGGATGTATATTGCGACTTACACGCATATAGAGGCGAGTCAGGACAGTAAAACTGTTTTTAAAAAAATTCCAAGCGATAAAAAAGGTTTTTTACTTGCAAAAAGGCTTGAAAAAATATACACAGTAAAATAATAGCATTTATTTCAAACAATTTATAAAAAAACAACTGAAAAAACATTCTTAAGCATATAAAACAAAAAATAGTGAAACGTTTGTAGTTTTGCAACGCCTACTACAATAAATAAAAAAGGTTACAAGTATATGAAATCACAAAAAAGGATCATTATCAAACAAAAGGCCACCTCTTCTTAGTTTTGTCGGTTTGAGCAACACTTTTTTTATTTGCTGAAACTCAACATCCCGGATTTCCGGTTCAGGAGCATCAATAAAAGCATTTTTTATTTTTCTGTTTTCCCTTAAACAATTAACAGTAATTTCCAATCTTGATTTGATTTTAATAATTTGGCACACGAACGCTTGTTCCTTATTTTTGTTAAGAAAAGGTAAGCTGACAACAACAAAAGAGTCTTTCTGCAGTGCTTCAAATGCAACTTCTTCTTCTTCTTCTTTTTCTTCGTTCTCTTCAACTTCGTTGTTTTCATTTGTTTGATCAACATTTTCTGCTGCATCTTCGTCAGAACTATCTGCGTCATCGATGAGTGTTTCCCTTGGTTTAGAGTTTCCGGAAAAATGTGCTTGGCTTACACTTTCTCCTGGTTTCACATTGATTTTTTTTCGTCTGTTAATCCTTGGAACTTTGTTTCCTCGGCACGCTTTTAAAATGTCAATCAAGGACTCAGTTAGAATGGAAGAATAATTTCCGTTTCCATCTTCTGCGGGAAGTTTTGACAAAAATTTTTCTTTGTCGAGCGGAAACAAGCCGCAGGCCTTAAACCCGCTTTTAATATTTTCTCCATTTCTGGTCTCTAATTTTACAAGACAATCGTTGAGAAGACTGGGAAATAGTTGTTTTGGCAAAACTCCCTTATTTCTCATTTTCCAGGATGTTAGAGTTATTCTCCAAATATAGTGTACCTAAATCTTAAACATTTGTTTGTTTTATTTCACACTATCTGCCTATAATTAAAAACACATTTCACAGTCGATTTTTACCAAAAATAATGTCATTTTATGCGTAAAATAAAAACGCATGAAATTCTCAGCAATATATTAATAAATATTATAAAACTTAGGGCCGGTTTATTCACACAAGAGATATTTTGCGAAAATTATAACCTTACTTTATATTAGGCTATTATTTTCCTATATAAATATGGAGTTTCTTGAAGATTTTGAAGATGTTTTTATCGCAGAGGAGGTGCAATTAATAGAAAATTATTATAATCGTAAACCGTATAATACAAGAAATCGTATAAAGAGACACGCAGACTATTTCAACCGCCTGAATGATGTTGAATTTAAAAGAAGGTTTCGCTTAAGTAAAGGAATTGTAAGGGAAATTGTTCAGAGTATTGAAGGGGATATTAAAACTGGAACAAATAGGTAAAGAAATGTATTGGTTACGTTAAATTTTATTTAAAAAATAATACTTTTTAGAAACAATCCTTTTACACCTCTGGAGCAAGTGCTTATAACACTTCGATTTTATGCCACCTGTTCTTTTTATATAGTCATTGGAGACTTTGGTAAAATGCACAAGTCAACATGTTGTTTAATAATAAAAAAGGTTACTAGAGCAATTTGCAATGTTTGTAACAATATTAAGTTTCCAGTGGAAAATGAAGATTTATTACAAATCAAAAGAAAGTGTTATGAAATAGCTCGGTTTCCAAGAGTAATTGGTGCAATAGACTGCACTCATATTAAAATTCAATCTCCAGGTAAGTACATTATCAATATTGTTTTATAATGGTATTCACATTCTGTAGGTGGGCATAATGCGGAAGTATTTAGAAATAGGAAAGGCTTTTTCTCAATAAATGTTCAGGCGGTTTGTGGACCAAATAACCAAATATTTGATCTTGTTGCAAGATGGCCTGGTTCCTCTCATGATGCCAATATTTTTGAAAACTCTAGATTACGAATGAGGTTTGAAAATAATGAAATGGGTGATGGACTTCTGCTTGGCGATAGTGGTTATCCAGCCAGACAATATTTAATTACACCCTTAAATAATCCCAACACAGCAGGAGAATATTTATTTCAAGAAGCGCAGATACGTACTAGGAACGTGATCGAGAGAACATTTGGTATATTGAAACGAAGATTTCCTGTCCTCTCAGTGGGACTCAGATGTCATGTTGGTCTCACACAAGAAATTATAGTGGCTACAGCTATTTTACATAACATGGCCTGTAGTAATAATGAACAATTACCCGAAAATGAAGAAAATGAAATGAACTTTGATTTAGACGAGATAGATCCTGGAAGATTAAATATTAATGTAAATGAAAATGATTTCACTAGAAGAATTCTAATTAATTATTTCACCAATTTGTAAGCAATGATTATATATTATATTGACTAATTATTAATACCTTTGTTAGTTTATAAATTTGCAAAAAGAGTGTAAAACCTTTTTTTTTAATTTAAATTGTATGTAATAAAACAATACTGTTTTTTTTATATAAATATATTTATCTTCTAACATTATTATTTTCTATACAAACTCAATCAAAAAATAACTACAAGTATTACTAACTAACTACTATTATAACTAAATATTTTATTCTCAAATAAAAGCAAATATTAAAAGAATATTAGATATTAAAGAATAGCTACATGTTGTATTCCTTTTCTAAAATTTTAATTTTCAATTCGTACTCATTTTCCGTATACTCCAATTGGCGTTTCTTAATTTTGATTTCAAGATCTTTTATCTTGGATTCTTTTTCAGCAATTATTAATTGCTGTTTTAAAAGTTCGGATCGCCCGTCAGCTAGCATAAAAAATTTGTCATTTATTTGATCCTTAGGCTTTTGGACCTGTAATTTTTTGGTTGTTGACCTTTTCAAGCTGTGTGGTGTCCAATTAAAGATTTTCCTTTTTTCCTCATTCTCTGGAAAACATATTAATATTAGATCGTATAAAAAATACATTTTTATTCTTCTACCTTGCAAGCACCAAACTTGAAATACTTATTATTTGACATAAAAGAATCAATATTTATATTATAAAAAAAAATATATTCTTGACATACATTAACTACAGACAAAATAAAAGAAACAAATTCCCTTTTACAATTGGAACTTCAGCTTCTATTGAGCCTGCAATGTTGTTTTCCAATTGTACCTATTCTAATTCTATCTCTGAAAATATGAACATATATTATGTATATCCATATACAAAAATATGTAAGATAAAAATACTATATTATATGATATACGAGTAATAAAATCATACTGGAATATAGACATTGCTTACCAAGTAATTCAGAAGCTCCAGAATCTATTTCATTAGTATTATTTGTCTCACACACTGTATCTACAAAATAAATGTGAGAAAAATACATAAAATACCTACTTTAAAAATTTACTAGTTGACATAGATACTTCTGAAGAGATTACTGTGTTTCTGTTCTCGTCTGTGTAATATTGCGGCTCTATAACATGTTTGTACAGATAGATATGAGCAATTACATATAAATAGCACAAGAACATTACTTTCTGTTTCTGTATTTCTTATGAACCTATCGCTGTCGACATTACACATTAAGCCCTTCATATTTATTGACAAAATCGAATTTAATTTCGATTCAAAGCTTGTATATTCGACTGTAGCTGCTTCTCCTCCTCCAGTTTTGTATATTTCAAATTTATTAGCAGCATACTTCTTCTTTAAATTTTTCTTTATTCCTTCGTACTTTATTTTCAATGTTTTTTCGTTTCTGCTAATATCTGATTGCGCGTTAAAGTCTATACACAAATTCGACCAAGCTCTTTCTTTTTCTCTCCATGTCACTGAATCAGTAGTTTTATTTTCAATAATTTTCCCATATTTATTTACAAGTAAATCAACTAATAATTCTACTTCAGTATTACTAAAATTTGTAGATCTTTTTCTTTTATTGTCACTAGACATTTTATTACAAGACATTGAAATATTACAAGACATTGAAAAATAAACAAAGTGAATTCAAAATATAAACAAACCATGAAAATATTAGGTTATGTTCGAATTTTTAAATCAAGCACTGCAAGTGTGTTCTTGTCTTACTCATTAAGACGTGCATATGTCTATCCTTCATCTTTATCCGTCGCTATACTAGCCACCTGAAAACGTTAGAATCTGTTAGTTTGTTATTTGTCAGATAAAATTTGATGAATAAACCCACAAATTTATCTACTACCCGATAAATTTATCCTACAGATACTTACCTGCAACTTTATCCGAAGGTGAATAAACCGGCCCTTATATGTATAAAGCCTTTTGAAATTAATTATTACAAAATGTAAAAGACAAACATAGTTGATATTCTACCATTAATATTTCATAAAAAGTAATTAAGATACGCAGCTGATACGTTTCAGTTATGTGTGTGTTGACTGGGTAATATGTCCTTTAACAATATAATCTTCAATTTTCTTAACATGGGCACAAATATTACTCCACTCTTTTGTGTTTTATTATTAATAACCACATGGCAAAAGCAAATGAAAAAGTAAACCTCAACACTAGATAAATAAATTTAAAATAAAAATAAAGATTAAATCAAATTAAAGAGAGTTTTATAAAATTTTATTAAACGTTTTCATCTGACGAATAGTCAAATACAGAATCAGTATCACTGTCACAATTTACATTAAGAATAAATTCGTCATGGAAGTCATCCATAATATGTTCTTTAACAATGTAATCTTCTTCAATTTTCTGAACATGGCCACAAATATTACTCCACTCTTCTGCAGGCACCTTCGCAAACTCTTCTTGAGTAATTCTGTCTACATCGTCTAATTTAAAAGTTACATTTCTAACTGCCACTCTATTTTTAACTAGAGCCTATACCTTTTCTATTGGACTGAGTTCCGTGTGATATGGTGGCAATCTTGCGACACTTTGGCCATGTCGTGCTAATATGGCATGAATTTCATATTCTGTTTAAGTAGGCTTGTATCTTTCGATTATGCCATACAATTCTGTTTGGTAAAACTCTTGTCATAAAGAATATGCCATGTTATCGAGCCATGAAATCATGTCTATTTTGCGGGTAGTGGAAACTGTGTTTCACAGCCAAGGCATTGTTATTAACTTGCATTATCGACAACCAAAACTGAACGCTCTGGTAGATTGGGTATTAATCAAGTTTCCAACCACTGTTTAAAATTATTAAAATTCATTTCGTCATGGTAATCACCACTTTTCTGGCCAGACTTAAAAATAAGTAGTGCATTATTTACAAATCCTTCCTGGCCTTCTATAATTTGTAAAATAAATTAATATTAGATGGTGTGTATTTAATGAAGTCGTTGGATATCCTGCATGTACAATTATTAATAGGGTCTTGTATGAGAAGCATGGATGTATGTTTCATCTAAAATTAAAAAAAAAACATCTGCATATGTTGAAATGTTATTTGTATAATTACCTGTATATATACTAAAACGATCTTCTCTGCGGTAGTTATGTATACGTCTGATGTATGTAATCCTCAACTCCCGAATGTCACTTTTTTCCATGAGAACTGTTCTATTATCTCTAAAACCACAAAGTCCAAGAACGGATCTGTATTGTCGAAAAACTTTACAATCTTACCTTGAAAAGTTACATCGGAGATGTCAAAAAGTGTTAATTTACTCGCGATGTCGCACTTGTTGAGTAGCGGCCATATGCTTTTGTCAGCCACTTCCTCACACAAGTACCAACATTAAATCTCAGTCGCAGCAACAGCATCTCTATTAGGGCCCGAAATTTGAGCCTGTCCATTGTATGCCCGTGTCCAAACCGTCCCCGGTCTCTCCTACATGTTCTGGGCTTGAGTAGGGGAGGTCGGGTACAGTTGTAACAATTTGTACAGATTTTTTTTTTTTAAGCTATGTTATAAATTTTCCAAATTCAAAAATATAATTCGATATTTGTTACAATACAGCTATAAGTAAAAATTATAATATTGATGTTTATCACTTTAATAACAGAAGAAAAAAAATATGAATGCTTGAACGCAGAATGTTACATATGTACCCGTGGCTGGACAAATGTAACACCCATGGGGGTCAATTGTAACAATGTTTTAATGTTTCAGATATTATTTTTTATTAGTGAATAAAACATGCTTATGCAACATTTAGAGGGTAATTAAACTAATCACTTCCAACATCATTATCATCATCGCAGTTTAAGCAGAAGAAAAAATCCGGTCGTAGTTTATGAACACAATTTTCGTGCACCCATCCTTTACATTTGTAGCACTGAATCCACGTTGCTTCAGGTTTATTGCTAAATGGTTCTAAACAATACAAACAAAATGAATCTTCCCCTTCGTCATCAGAGAGCATTTCATCTACTGCTATGTGTTTTTTAACTCTCTCAGGAGATTTTTGTTTGTTTGTACATTCATTAATTTTTTTTGTTCGTTCTTCATCAATTTTAACTAATTTTCTTTTCATTTTGGATGCTTTTTGTTTTCTTATTTTCTGTTCTAGTTCTAGTACCAGTTTCTCTGGCGTATCTGTCAATATAGCGCTGTGTTTTTTTCTTCTTTTTGGCAATTGTTTTTGGGGACGTGACGACTTTGGAAGTGGCCGAATGCTTTCAAGACCTTCAAAGGATGCATCTGCATCTCCTGTAGTAACCGACTTTGTGCTGGAACTTGCTGTTGCCATCTCTGCAACCTTTGTTATTTTCCACTCGGGCGTTGTCAGTGGATACAGCTTTTGCTTGGGTGTTCATTGGTAGATCCCTGTCGGTTACTAATGACGGGGAAAATTCGTCGTCGCCGAAAATGTCCTTGTTATATGGCCAAATTCCAGACACCCTAAATCCTCCCATAATATTCATTGGAGTTGTCGCTTTTGGAAAAGCCTCAGCAACTACAGCCGGTATGTCGTAGATGGTCATTGTTTGACCAGGATGTGATTTCATCCAATTATCCATAGCGCCATTCACATAATGTTTAAAAGGGCCGTACACGCCACGATCTAGGGGCTGCAACTTGTGCGACGTATGTGGGGGAAAAGATAAAAGCACTATTCCATTTGCCTTACAAAGCTCTATAGTTGGAACATATAGATGGGAATTATGGTTGTCCAATAATAGCAAAACTTTTTTTTCGGGCGAAGGTCTTACATGCTTTACAAAGTGATTTATGAAAATCTGAAAAGTTTCTTCATTCATCCAGCCTGAGCCATTTGCCTCGCCAATGCATCCAGGAGGTCCGCCTCGTATAAAATGGGCTTGAAATTTTTTTCGAGGAAAGAGAAATAATGGTGGCACGGTATTTCCGACAGCACTTACAGCTGTGCAAACAGTCACCAAAGTGCCTCGCTCTCCAGAGGTAATGGCACCTATTTGTTTCAAACCTTTTATAGCGACGACCTTGTTCGGCTTTTGCACGGTTGTGACCCCTGTTTCGTCGACATTGTATATATCAGAGGCTTCAAATTTGTATCTCTCAAAAAGGAGGGAAAGTTTATCAAAAAAATTTCGTTATATGGCCAAATTCCAGACACCCTAAATCCTCCCATAATATTCATTGGAGTTGTCGCTTTTGGAAAAGCCTCCGCAACTACAGCCGGTATGTCGTAGATGGTCATTGTTTGACCAGGATGTGATTTCATCCAATTATCCATAGCGCCATTCACATAATGTTTAAAAGGGCCGTACACGCCACGATCTAGGGGCTGCAACTTGTGCGACGTATGTGGGGGAAAAGATAAAAGCACTATTCCATTTGCCTTACAAAGCTCTATAGTTGGAGCATATAGATGGGAATTATGGTTGTCCAATAATAGCAAAACTTTTTTTTCGGGCGAAGGTCTTACATGCTTTACAAAGTGATTTATGAAAATCTGAAAAGTTTCTTCATTCATCCAGCCTGAGCCATTTGCCTCGCCAATGCATCCAGGAGGTCCGCCTCGTATAAAATGGGCTTGAAATTTTTTTCGAGGAAAGAGAAATAATGGTGGCACGGTATTTCCGACAGCACTTACAGCTGTGCAAACAGTCACCAAAGTGCCTCGCTCTCCAGAGGTAATGGCACCTATTTGTTTCGAACCTTTTATAGCGACGACCTTGTTCGGCTTTTGCACGGTTGTGACCCCTGTTTCGTCGACATTGTATATATCAGAGGCTTCAAATTTGTATCTCTCAAAAAGGAGGGAAAGTTTATCAAAAAAATTTCCGACATTTGTTTTGTTAAAATTAATCGCTCGTGCATAACTTGTCGCCTCTGGGGTTCTTATAGAGAGACTGGGGTGTCTCCTCATGAAATTCGTAAACCAGTCCTTACCAGCTAGCCCGTTTTCTGACCATTTGGGAGGAACGGTTGTTTCATTTTGTATAGCGAATTGAAAAACCTGTGGACAATTTTTAAATTATATAACATTTTTTCTTATTCTGATTGTTAGTTGATCTACTAACCAATTTGCGTATTTCCTTTGGCGTTAACCCAAAATAAATAAGTGAGGAAATCCGTATATATCTCAAAAACGCTTGCTCTTGTTCTTCTGATAGAATTTTGGTATGTGGATTGTAACCCATTTCTGGCGAACCTCCATTATTTAATTTTTTCATGTAACGGTTAAGTGTTACATGGCATATATTCAGATCTTTGGCTACTTGTCGTTGAGATTTATTTCCTTCTATAATTAGATTAGCCGCCCTTTTCATAAGTTCATTTGAGGGTCCTCTATTGGTTTTTCTGATTCTTTGACGCGGCATTGTCTCCTACACAATAATGTATAATTAATTCAATATCAAAAGTTTCATGGGTACAAATGTAACATGTTACAATTGAAGACTCTGCTGCAACAAGGAGGTATCTGTAATTTTTTAAATTTTACAGGAGACGATAAAATGTAAATAACTTTTTGATTATGAGAGAACAGTGTCTACTTTTTTGTGAAAATGTTCAAGAGATGTAATGAATGATTTATGGACAGTAAGAACTCAATCCAAGTTTTTATAGTAATGTCTATATTATAAACAATTTGCAGGTACCTCCCTTTTGGCCCCAACGAACTAAAAAATACACGCCAATGTTTTTTTGAAATTTATTATTAGCAAAATAAATGGATCTATTGACCAAATTTGTTACAAATATCTTAACATATAAACATAAAATCATTCAGCATCGGAAAATTCGCCATCATGAGTAACGTCAGAATCCTGATCAGCTGTTGTTTGACCATCTTGATCAGATATCAGTGAAGTGTAATAGGCAATATCTGCTTTGGGCACGTATTTTTCGGCAAGCTGCATCACATTATCATATTTAGCCTTTTTAAGTGCTAGAGGACGATCATATAATATTTGCTTCTCAATATCAGGGCACTGATTAGGTTTTTTTTGAATAATAAAATCGGAAAAAACTGTAAACTTACTTGCCACACTGCATCTTATTTTTGTATCATGGTCACTAGTGTATTCAAAGAAATTTTGAATTTTTCTTTTTCTTTATTTTGGATACTCTTCTTAAAATATGTACCAAGGGTACCGACAAAGTTAAAAATCATATCTTGTGTAACAGGAATCACAACGAAATTTTTAGGGCTACTATTTTTATAATACTTGATATATTCTGACGGTAAAAAAATTCTGTCTATTTTGCGAACGTGCTTTTCGACTACTCCAAAACATCTGTCACACGGGAGAAAACTATGCCCGGGTTCAGGAAATCTATGTATAATTTTCTCAAATCGACCTTTTCTCACGAGAGTATACAAATATTGGACTAAAGTGCTATTTTTGTTCTGAGCACCGCAATTATCTGAAAATAAGTAGAGAATCTTTACTTCTTTGTCAATAATGTTTTCAAAATAGTGATCTAAGAAGCTGACAGTCTCGTTAGGTGTCTTCTTCCCCGTTACTTCATCGTACATATAGAAGTGGGCTTTGCCATGTTTTGACGAGTGTATACAAAAGTTGTACATCCACAACTGTCGTAAATAAAATGCGTCGCGTGCAGGAACCTTTGGCAAGGGAGCATTTTGTTCGTGATCAAAACAAAGAGTTTCTATATGTGGATTCTCTTGAGCTATCTTTGTTTTCTCTTTTAGGTCATCGAAAAACACTTGTGCTTTAGTTTGATGAAGTTTTTTTTCAGTTTCTAACTTTTTAATTTCATCTTCTGAGAGACGATCTTTATCTTTCAACTGATTCTCTATTCTATCACACACTTGACACGTATCTGACCTAGGATGTCCAAAACTTATATTAAAGTTAGCTTTGAAATAGCGAAAATAAAAATCATATGTAACTTTGGGTTTGTGCTCTTTTCTTTCCTCTGTATACCAATATTTGTAAACATCTGGCTCGTATAACTCTAGGTAGAGCTCATGCATTCTTTTAACATTAAGCTCAGGCGATAAGTAGTACTTCTTTAAATTTCGATGTCTGCTATAATGGGAGGTCCTCCGTGGAAAACTTTTAATATGATTGTCAATTTGCTCCGTTATTTCTGATGCAATACTGTTGGGTCTGTTGTTATGTTTACCTCTCAAATCGCGAGGAGCGGTGGTTGCATTATTGACCCTAATATTCGAAGAAAGCCTTTCAACTCTCTTAGTCGAAATTCCATGGATGGCACAGAATCCCTTCTTGCAGACCTTCTGTTGGAAAGAACCCATTCGAACCTACAAAAGGTGCCACTTTAGTTTATTTAGATAACAAAAAGCCAACACTTCTTACCATATATATATTAGAACACTTTTTTCGGCTGCCTGAACTTCTATTTAGATTTACCGGCTTTTGGGTAATTAGGCCAGTAAGATAAATATCTTGTTGAAACTTATCACCCAATTCGTTAAATTTGTTTAATATAAGTGCACGTGTCTCGCCTGGGACTTTTTCGAAGCACTTGTATTTACAGTGGCAGTCGTTTCCCGCAGTTCTTAAAGGACGAAGCTTATTTCTTGAGTTCATGTGTTTCTTTCCTTCAGCTAGTAATCGTTTTCTAATATTTCTCTTCCACTTTTCTTCGTTTCGTTTTTTCCTTTTCTTCGGAATATTGACCCCATTGTTATCACTATCAGTATCACTCACCTCGCCTTCTGAAGACGATGGCTCGTAATTGTCGCTGGAACCACCACTAAATGGCTCCACTTCACTTTCCAAATCACTTTTATCTCCCATTTTGTAGCAGTAATATTTCAAGAAGTGCACCGGTAATATGTTAGGTTAGGTGCATCTACCGTGTCGTGCATCGATGTGTCTCAGGCGTTTGGTGCAACAACAATGTATGTGTTACAGATACACCCTTCTTGCTTCTGCTTCTGTTTGTTGGTTATGAGTTAGGCGATGTGCCTTTTACTGCTTGTCTGAATGAGATGGGTCATGATGTTGAGAATTGGGGTATATATGTAGAGTATATTATCTTATAATATCGCCTGCTTGGGGCGTTTGTGTCTCCATGGCACATGAGGATCGTAATTTAGGATGTCTTCTAGGTCGGTGTTGGGGTGGTTTTCAATCTTGTCGAAGAACTTTTTGGCCATTTCCTTTATGTATGATTCTATTGTTTCGATGTTTGTATCTGAGTGGGTTTGAGTGTTCCTCATGTACCATGGAGCTTTTAATACCATTCTTAAAGTTACATTTTGTATTTGTTGTAGAGAGCGGATGCGGGCGGGAGGTGCATTAATCCAAATGGGAGCTGCGTAAGTCATGATGGGGCGAATTATCTGAGTGTAGATTCTGAGTTTTGTTGAAGAAGAAAGTGAGCTGTATCTGCCAATTAATGGCCAGAGCCTGCCTCTTGCTGATCTGGCTTTTTTTGCTGTGTTCTGGACGTGGAGGGAGAAAGTGAGTCTTCGGTCTAATGTGACTCCGAGATATAGGGCGAAGGGTGACCAGGGGATTTGGTTATGCTGAATGTATATGTTACCATTAACAGTTTTATGATGTCTTCTGAAGATTACGGCTTTTGTCTTATCACAATTTATGGAGATTCTCCAATTGTTACACCACTCGGTTATCTTGTTTAGGGCTGTTTGTAGAGCTGTTATGGCCTTATTAGGGTTGATAGATTGCGTTAGTACGGCTGTGTCGTCCGCATATGTTGCTATTACATTGTCATTGTGGGATGGTATGTCGGCAGTGAAGATTGCGTATAAGTGAGGAGAGAGGGTTGAGCCTTGCGGAACGCCTGCTGAGAGTATCCGGGTTGTCGATCTGGTGTCTTTTAATTTGATGTTAAAGCTTCTTCTATGGATGTAGTTGTGAATTATTTTAATGAGGAACTGGGGGTATCCAAATGCGTTGAGTTTGTACAGAAGTCCCTGATGCCAGACGCTATCGAAGGCTTTGGAGATGTCAAGAAAAGCCGCTGCTGTGGTAGTGTTTTTATTGAAGCCATCAAATATAGTTTCCGTGACTCTGGAGAGTTGTGTTACTGTGGAATGATATTTCCTGAAGCCATGCTGGTCGTTTGGGATAATTTCGTTGTCTGTAGTGAATTTATCTAGTATCTGGAGGATGATTTTATCCGTGACCTTGCTTAGAGTTGACAAGAGACTGATTGGTCTGTAATTTTTGGGAGAAGAGGGGTCTTTCCCAGATTTCTTGAATACAATTATGTTGGCGTTTTTCCAGCTGTCTGGGTAAGTTTGTAGTCTTAATATTGAATTGATGATGGCGAGGAAGAACATGATGGCTTTTGCAGGGAGATTTTTTATCATGGGATTGCTGATAGCGTCTGGACCAGGGGCTTTTCTGGGCTTGAGTTGTTTAATAGTAGACGTGAGAGTTTGGGGGGTGATGAATTCATTACTTGGCGTGAGTGGACTATTGATGATCTTATTGACCTGTCTGTGTACGTGGGCTATATGTTTCATGTTTGGTTGGTCCCAGTTTGGGGAACACTGCTCCTCAATTTGATCTGCAAAGGCTTCAGCCTTTTCTTCATCGGTAACTGCCGTGGTGTTGTTATGGTTCAGCGGTGGGATGTGCTGGTGGTCTTTTTTGAGCATTCTCGTTAGCTGCCAGAGCCCTTGGACACTGGAATCGACTTTATCTAACTTTTCTTGCCATTGTTGGCTTCTAAGTTCTTGGATTGCATCTTTGACTTCTGATTGCTTTCTGTTGAGTAATGTTTTATCCGCTGGGTCGAGTGTCAGCTGGAACCTTCTACGGAGTCTGTTTTTCTGAGAGATTAACAATTAGATGTCCTCGGGGAGGAGATGTGTTTTGGATAAGACTGTTTTGGTCGTGGTGGCTTCAGATGCGGCGGTTAGAATATTATTTTGGAGAGTGGAGACTGCCTGGTTGAGATGATCCGAACTGTTGATGATTGGAATCGGGGGGAGATTGTCGGTAAGAAGAGATTTGTATTTTCCCCAGTTGGTTTTCTTATGCGTGGTCAGTAGTTGAAGTGGGTTGTGGCCCCATTCAAGGAATATTGGATTGTGATCCGAGCTCAATACTGCTTCCGTGGAGATCTTTATATTGTCAGAAATGTTGCTGGAGAGGGCTATGTCCAAAATATCTGGGATCCTGTGTGGTGAAAAGTATGTGGGTTGATATGGTGAAATAATATTGACGAGTTTGTCTTCGTGATATTTTAGTAGGATTTTGCCATGAGTATTCGGATTATTGCAACCCCATGCTGGGTGTTTGGAATTGAAGTCGCCTGCTAAGATTGTTTTGGATCTGGTTGCGAAGATTAGATCAAGATCTGAGGTGTGAAGTATTGCATTAGGTGGGAGGTAAACTGAATAGATGTGTATGTCACCACGGTTTGTGTGGACAATTATGCCGTTTGTTTCGAGTGTTTGTGTCTGTGGAATAGGTAGTTCTGTGTGGTGGATGTGTCTTTTCACAAGTATGGCTGTGCCTCCTCCAGGGGTTGGTCGATCTCTCCTATACAAATTGTAATTTCTGAATTTGAAGGTGTGGCAGGTCTTGAGATGGGTTTCGCTGAGCAGAGCTATGTCTATTGCATTTTGTTCGAGGTGTATTTGTAGTTCGTTTTTTCTGTTGGGTAGCCCATTGCAGTTCCATGCAAGAATCTTGAGGTACGATGGTTTCTTCTGTTGGCCTGCCATTACACGAAGATAGAGAGGATTTTTTGGGTGTTCCTGATGAAGTCCAGGGTGCTGTCTGAGGATGGGTTTGATTTTTCAAAAGCAAGAAGCAGGCTGCTTAATGCTTCGGCAGCTATGGCTGCTGCTCCTGGTTTGAGGTTATTGGTCGTGTTGTGCTGTTGGTTATTGGCGGCATTTGCGTAACTAAAGTTTGGTGAGGTGTATCTTGCTGCTCTTGGAGGTTGTTGTTGTGGTACATCGGTTGAAGGCTTTTGGAACGGTTTCGGGGCTCTTGGGCATCCCCTGTACGACGCTGTATGCTCGCCGCCGCAGTTGGCGCAGGTGGCCGGAGTGTCTGTTGGTTTGGTGCAGTTTGCTGTTGGATGATCTTTACCGCACTTGACGCATTTGAAATTCGCACGACATGTGGCTTGCGAATGTCCGAATAGCTGGCAGCGATGGCATTGTGCTGTGCTGGCCTTGCGCCTCAGGGCTTCCGGTCTTACTACCATTCTGCATATAAATCTTGTTTCGTAAAGAGCTGCAGCTTCTTGACGAGGGAGTTCTACAAGAACCATAGGGTACTGTCTGGTGCGCGATGGGTTCAACATTCTAGACACGTTAATAGGATGCATTCCTTGATCTTCCAGGTCGTTATAAACATCTCTTGTCGAGATAAATTCTGAAACGCCTCTTACTACAATTTTGGCGGTGCGTTCTTCCTGAAGTCTAAATGTATGGTACTGTAGTTTGGAATTGTCGAAGTGTTTCGTGATTTTTCGGAAGCTGTCGACATCTTCTGGATGTATTTTAACTCCTTCTCTTGTAAGGCGAGCTGATTTTGTGTTAGCGCCGATATTTTCTAAATCAGCGGAGATTTTGGTCCAGGACTGGTGATCTCTCAATATTATGGGGGGTGTGCGTTCCTTTTTCGGAGTATTCGCTTCTTCTTCTACGATATCAACGTCAGGCTCAGCATCGTTTTTATCAAACGATGTGCTTGGGTGGGAAATATGTTGAGTTTCCATCTGAGTGTTGTTATTATCTACGGAGGTAGGATTTGCATTTAAAGTGGAGGCCTTGTTGGCATTCCAATTAGGCACTTTTATTTTAGGAAGCTTATTTGTGGTAGCGGTGTTTTTATCTTGATTAGTTGATTTATTTTCTTTTTGAGTTGATTTTTTATAATCAACTTTGGTATTCTTATTTGTGGAATTATCGGTGATTTTCCTTTTAATTTGTTTCTCTTTTTTGCTCTCTACGAGTGTGAAATCTTGAGTATCCATATCTTCTTCTTTTTCTTCTTGAGATTTATTAATCGGAGTGATATTAATTAAATTATTTATCTGTGCTTTATCGGGTGAAGCAGTATTGTTATCCCTGAGTTTAAATTTCTCAGCTGCAAGTTGTTGAAATGAATTTGCCATTTTCATTAAAACTTCTGGTTCTAAATTGTTAACATTGTCCGGGAAGTATACTTCAGTTGGTGGGGCGGAGTTGCCTTTGTCTTGTTCGGAATACATGACTTCTTCTTCTATAATATAATCTTTGATTGTAATTTCGATTTGTTTTGCTTTGTCTTGATTAGAGATTTTCACCGGCGCTGCAGGCACTTTCTTACTTTTAAGGGGCGTGGCGTTGCCCCGTCGAGACCGCGAGTGGTCTCGCGGGAGGTCTGGTAGGGAGCGCCCAATGGCGTGAGAGGGCGTGGTTTCTTGCACGAAAATAGTCTCTGTCTATCTAACGATGCGGGCACTATATTGGTGTTACCACGCACTTTGGGTAATATAGAGCGTGCCGCGGCGGAGACTCCCGGCGCAGTAACAATACGTTTATTTACACATAAACAATTTATTTACAATGATAAACCAAAGATAATTCATACAATAGCAAATACAAATACACATTAACACATACAATAGAAATCCAGGAATAAAGAACGTAAACAATATATATACAATACGAAGCACTAATGGGTTTATAACGAAGGGGTTATCACTAACTCACGCACTGAGTGTCTTTAGGGGGACAGTGACGCACTTAACACAGTGTTTATGGGGATTTGTAGCACTTATGGAGGGAATTCACAGTTACACACTTGTCCTTGGAAAGTTCGGTGTTATTGCTGGGACTCCAACCGTGGAAATCGCCTGGGTTTTGGCGTGGTGATACGTTGGGGCGTCTTGTAGGTGCCTGCAAAGTTGCATCCACTTACTGCGGCTGGATCCGTGGGAATTGTCGGAAGTCGGTGTGGTGATCACTGGTGATGCTCCTGCTGGCGTTGTAATCGATTGCTGGGATTACAACCGTGGAAATCGCCTGGGTCTCGGCGTAGTGACACCTTAGGGTGTCTTGGATGTGTCTGCCAAGTTACATCCACTTACTGCGGCTGCATCCGTGGAAATTGTATGAAGTCGGAGCGGTGGTCACTTGCGAGGCTCTTGATCGTGTTGTAATCGATTGCTTGGATTACAACCGTGGAAATTGCCTGGGTCTCGGTATAGTGACACCTTAGGGTGTCTTGGATGTGGCTGCCAAGTTACATCCACTTACTGCGGCTGCATCCGTGGAAATTGTCGGAAGTCGGTGTGGTGATCACTTGTGAGGCCCCCTGATTGTGTTGTAATCGATTGCTTGGATTACAACCGTGGAAATCGCCTGGATCTCGGTATAGTGACACCTTAGGGTGTCTTGGATGTGGCTGCCAAGGTACATCCACTTACTGCGGCTGCATCCGTGGAAATTGTCGGAAGTCGGTGTGGTGATCACTTGTGAGGCCCCCGGATCGTGTTGTAATCGATTGCTTGGATTACAACCGTGGAAATCGCCTGGATCTCGGTATAGTGACACCTTAGGGCGTCTTGGATGTGGCTGCCAAGTTACATCCACTTACTGCGGCTGCATCCGTGGAAATTGTCGGAAGTCGGTGTGGTGATCACTTGTGAGGCCCCTGATCGTGTTGTAATCGATTGCTTGGATTACAACCGTGGAAATCGCCTGGATCTCGGTATAGTGACACCTTAGGGTGTCTTGAAGGTATCTGCCGAGTTACATCCACTTACTGCGGCTGCATCCGTGGAAACTGTCTGACACTGTTAGACATCTATACCACTGTAGATACTGGTAATGGTAGAAGTAGTTCTTCTGGATCTGAAGGTGTTGTTGATTGTAGCTGGTCAACTGTCGAACTGATACCTCTTCGGCGTGTCGTCCCCCTTTTATATCAATCGACACCCCACTTTTTGGTCCGGAGGCGGAGCCTGCGCGTCGTTACTCTGTGACGTCACAGGTGCAGGTGTTCCGGACCGTGGGAACGTGTGCAAAACACGGCGCCAGTCTGTCGGGAGGGGACCGACGGTAACATATGCCCCCCTCCGAAAGGCGTTGTTTTGCACGATGTTCTGTTCCCACTGGTGTCTAGGGGGACGCACTGCTGGGTCCCGGTTGTGGCTCCTGTGGTGGGGCCGCTGCGGGGCCTGCGGGCTCCTGTCGTGTGGCTTCGTTGGGAGGCCGGGCCACCCGCACCTGGTCCAGGTGGTACTTGACCCTCTGGGCTCCCGGTCGCTCGACCCAGATTGCGGTGGTTCCGGCCAATTCTCTAACCGGATAGGGTCCCATCCACCTGGGCCCAAACGGTCGTCCTGGCGGTAGGTGGGCCCTCACCATTACTAAATCGCCTGGTTGTGGGCGGATGGGCATGGGGTCATTTGGCCGTGCGTAGCGCCTTTCTCGATATCGCAATTCGTTTGCGTGGATTTTTCGGATTCGTCGTGATGCGGACTCCCGTGGCTCCTGGAGAGGGTCCCTCCATTCTCCCGGCCTTCGCAATTCGTGGCCGAACAGCGCCTTAGCCGGAGAGTAACCCGAAGCGGCGTTTCTACGGGACCGGAGGTTGAAGAGGACCTGGCCGAGCTTCTCGTCCCAGCGTTCCGGCGTCTGTCCCTCCAATTGCAGGCGGAGCCCCTTTTTCAGCTCTTGATTTCTACGCTCCACTGGGTTCGCCCTGGGGTGGTAGATCGGGGTGGTCCAGTGTAAACACTGCCACTTCCTCAGGGCGGCATCCCAGGGAATCGAGGTAAATTGGGGTCCATTATCCGTGAGCAATGCCATGGGATAGCCGAAACGCTGGAAGATGTCCTCCAGGCATTCAATGACGACGGCGGTTCCCGTGGTCTTAGCCGCCACGGCCTCTATCCACCTAGTATGGATGTCCATCACGACGATCCCGAACTTATTTCCTGCCCGTGATGTCGTCAGAGGTCCCACTATGTCCACGGATAGGACCTCGAACGGCTGCCTGGGTGCATGAGGTCGGAGGGGAGCCCTTGATTGGAGTGGTCCCCGTTTAAAAGAGTTGCACAACCGGCAGCCGTGGACGTACTCCATCACATCCGCGCGGACATGTGGCCAGTGGAATCGTCTGGTGATGGCCCCATACGTTTCCTCCGCGCCTGGGTGGCCGGCCGTAGGGTCATCGTGGTATTGATATAATACGTTTGGCCGGGCCGTTTTTGGCACAAAAATGGGTTGCTGCGGCCCTTCTTTATATCTTATGAAACCATTGACGTAGACGAAGTTTGCGTGTTCTTCAGGTGGCCTTTGTTGGAGTCGCAGAGCCAACTCTTGCAGGGCCGGGTCGTTTTGCTGTGCGTCCTGGATTATGTGGTGTAAGGGTTCATCCCCAAGCTGGACTAGACATACCAATTCGTGGGTATCTTGGCTTGCCGGCGGGCTTACGTCGGGAATTAGGCGTTCGGTCGCTTCTAGTTCCGTGCTGGTTTCCTCCTCCCCCGGGTATCTTGATAGGGCGTCTGGTAATTCATTACATTTCCCGGGGATGTGCTCTACCGTGTAGCTGAATTCCTGTAGTAGGAGGGACCAGCGCATTAGTTTTGATTTAGATTCCCTAAATCGACTCAGCCAGGTCAGGGCCTTACTATCGGTCCTCAAGGTAAAAGGCCTATCTTCCAGGTAGTGGCGATATCGTCGAATGCCCCAGATAACGGCCAGGCACTCCTGCTCATTGATGTGATAGCGCCTTTCTGCCTTATTAAACCTCAGGCTGCCATAATTGATAACTTGTCGCCGGCCATTTCCTTCCTGATATAATACGGCCGCAGCCCCAACTCCGCTGGCGTCAGTCTGCAAGACGAAGGGGAGTCCAAAGTCGGGTCGGTGCAGGCATAAGGGTTGTGCGGCAGCGGCTTTGATGTCGTGGAAGGCCTTCTGGGCATTCTCGGTCCACCTGTATGGTTTATCGGTGGCCAGCAGATCGGTGAGTGGAGCCATTACTCGGGATGCATCCGGTATGTAATCCCGGAGCCAGTTAATTGTGCCTAGGAACTGGCGAAGGGCCTTTCTCGTTTTTGGAGCTACGGCTTCCTGAATTGCCTGGACGTGGGATGTTTGTGGCTGATTTCCCTGGTCCGTAACCACATGGCCCAGGTAGTTTAGCTTATTACTGGCGAACTGGCATTTCTTTAAGTTCAGTTTTAGGCCATGCCGCTCCAAACGCTCGAACACCAGCCGGATGTGTTGCAGGTGTTCCTCCATGTTTTGGGAATATATAATAATATCATCCAGGTAGGCGAGTGTAAACACCTGGATATATCCCACCAACACATCCTGGGCCATTAGTTTCTGAAACGTAGTTGGAGCGCCCTTTAGCCCAAAGGGCATAACATTGAACTCATAACTGGATCCGTCTGGGGTGGTAAAGGCTGTGAGGGGTTTTGATTTATTCTCTAGCCCAATCTGCCAGTATCCACTGCGCAGATCCAACGTCGTAAATATCTGGGCATTTCCGAGGTCCCCCAAGGATTCTTGGATCGGCGGCAGTGGGCTGGCCTCGTCGTAGGTCTTTTCGTTTAGGCGCCTAAAATCCACACAAAATCTGGGGCCTCCGTCTTTCTTTTTCACAATCACTATGGGTGATGAGTATCCGCTGTGGCTTGGGCGAATTACTTTAGTGGCCAACATTTCCTCTATTTGTTCCGAGATTAATTTCTTCTTTTCAGGACTGTATTTATATGGGGGAACCCGTACAGGCACTGTGTCTTTTAGACGGATCACATGTTTGGTTGTGGCCGTAGTTGTTATTGGGCCTCCCTCCTCGAATAAGGCTCCAAATTCCCGGAGTGTGTTGTGAAAGATTCTTTGTTGGGTTTCTGTCCAGCAGGCCGTATCTACTGGTATATTGGTCATATCCAGGGCCGGGGTCAATCGTCCTGGTTGGGCCCTATCGAAGAAGATGGTCTGACGGTGTTGTGTGCCCACATGGAGACACCCTCGTTGGTAGTCTAGGATTGCTTGATTCTCCTGCAACCATGGGTGACCCAAGATAACGTCCGTGTGTAGATCATTGATCACTAGTACTTCGCACTGGAACGAATATTCTCCTGTGGTGGCTTTTAGGGTTCCAGCTTGGGTTGCGGAGAAATTGTGCCCGTGTAGGGCCATACAGAATTCCATTGGAGGTGTGGGTTTAGTTGGGCCTGTTATCCATTTAGCTTTGGCCAAATTTCGGCTAGCCGCGCTATCGATTCTGGCAAGAATATGGTGATTGCCGATTTTTAGCCTGATGGATGCGGTATGGGCCCCAGGGGCCGTGGTGATTAGGGCCGTTCCTGTGTTGTTGGTGGAACGGCCCACTCCCCTTCCCCCGATCTTCGCGTGGCTGGGGGATGTCGGGTCGTATAGCTTTCTGGTTGCTCGGGACAATCCCGATTGTAATGTCTGCCGGGACAGAACCAACACTTTGGTAGCGATTTTCCCGTAGACACTTCTTTCTTGGCAGGCAGGTTTTCGACCTCTTTCTTGGCCGACGGCGCTGGTTTGGTCTTATATTGGTTAAATATTATTGACCATTTTTCGATCGTTTCTCGAAGCTCATCGATCGTCCTGGGGTTGGTTTGGGCCACTTGAACACAATATTTCTCCGTCAGCAGCATAGTGATGTGCTGGGTTAAGTGTTCCTCTGGCCATTGTGGGTCTAGTCGGAGACACAACCGCCTGGCTCTGGTGATAAAAGCGGCGGGGTCCTCATCCGCTCTTTGCCGGACTTCACAGGCGCTTTGTAGTTCGCGCCTGCGCTGGGGGCTGAGGAACTCTCGGCGAAACCGTTGACAAAATTCCGTGAGAGTGTCGAAGCCGCCCTTATTTTTACGCCCCCAAGCAGCTGCTTCATCAACCAAAAACGGACGCACAGCGTCGTCGACGTCTTCCGGCACTTCGAATGCCGCCGTTGATAGGTGGGCCTGTAGCCGGGTTAGAAAAACCTCGGGGTCTTCAATAAGATGGCCTCCATAGGGTCTTGGAGGTGCTGGTGTAATTGCGGCGGATGAGCAGCCGTGACAGCATCCCGTGTAATGGTGTGGGTGCGGATTGATTGTTGGTGTCTTAGTAGGTGTACCATTGGACGTGTTGATGGCTTCAGTGGAGCCAGTTGGTTCGATAGCAATTCCTAGCGGTGTGTTTCTAGGTGTCTGGGTAATTTCCAGGCTGGGTATGACACCTGGGTTAATGACCGGTGCAGTTTGCCTCACTTCTATGGCCTCTAGGCGCTTTCCTAGTAACTTCATCTCCTCGATCAGGATGGCCATTTGTATGGCTGGATTGGCGGTTCCGGGGGTAGCTGGTCCGCGTGGTGATTGCTGTGGTGGGGTGCTGGGCTCATCGTCGTCCAGGAGATCCCTGCTACGCCTTTCCTTTCGGTTTTTTCCTTTTGGCATTTTTGGTGGTTGTTTCGCGAATACTTGTCACTAACACTGAGTAGGTAGGGGGGGGTTCCGCGAATCACTTTCACTTTTTCGATGCCACTTGGTTGTTTCGCGAACACTTGTCACTAACACTGAGTAGGTAGGGGGGGGGGGTTCCGCGAATCACTTTCACTTTTTCGATGCCACTTGGTTGGGCGCCAAATTGTTACCACGCACTTTGGGTAATATAGAGCGTGCCGCGGCGGAGACTCCCGGCGCAGTAACAATACGTTTATTTACACATAAACAATTTATTTACAATGATAAACCAAAGATAATTCATACAATAGCAAATACAAATACACATTAACACATACAATAGAAATCCAGGAATAAAGAACGTAAACAATATATATACAATACGAAGCACTAATGGGTTTATAACGAAGGGGTTATCACTAACTCACGCACTGAGTGTCTTTAGGGGGACAGTGACGCACTTAACACAGTGTTTATGGGGATTTGTAGCACTTATGGAGGGAATTCACAGTTACACACTTGTCCTTGGAAAGTTCGGTGTTATTGCTGGGACTCCAACCGTGGAAATCGCCTGGGTTTTGGCGTGGTGATACGTTGGGGCGTCTTGTAGGTGCCTGCAAAGTTGCATCCACTTACTGCGGCTGGATCCGTGGGAATTGTCGGAAGTCGGTGTGGTGATCACTGGTGATGCTCCTGCTGGCGTTGTAATCGATTGCTGGGATTACAACCGTGGAAATCGCCTGGGTCTCGGCGTAGTGACACCTTAGGGTGTCTTGGATGTGTCTGCCAAGTTACATCCACTTACTGCGGCTGCATCCGTGGAAATTGTATGAAGTCGGAGCGGTGGTCACTTGCGAGGCTCTTGATCGTGTTGTAATCGATTGCTTGGATTACAACCGTGGAAATTGCCTGGGTCTCGGTATAGTGACACCTTAGGGTGTCTTGGATGTGGCTGCCAAGTTACATCCACTTACTGCGGCTGCATCCGTGGAAATTGTCGGAAGTCGGTGTGGTGATCACTTGTGAGGCCCCCTGATTGTGTTGTAATCGATTGCTTGGATTACAACCGTGGAAATCGCCTGGATCTCGGTATAGTGACACCTTAGGGTGTCTTGGATGTGGCTGCCAAGGTACATCCACTTACTGCGGCTGCATCCGTGGAAATTGTCGGAAGTCGGTGTGGTGATCACTTGTGAGGCCCCCGGATCGTGTTGTAATCGATTGCTTGGATTACAACCGTGGAAATCGCCTGGATCTCGGTATAGTGACACCTTAGGGCGTCTTGGATGTGGCTGCCAAGTTACATCCACTTACTGCGGCTGCATCCGTGGAAATTGTCGGAAGTCGGTGTGGTGATCACTTGTGAGGCCCCTGATCGTGTTGTAATCGATTGCTTGGATTACAACCGTGGAAATCGCCTGGATCTCGGTATAGTGACACCTTAGGGTGTCTTGAAGGTATCTGCCGAGTTACATCCACTTACTGCGGCTGCATCCGTGGAAACTGTCTGACACTGTTAGACATCTATACCACTGTAGATACTGGTAATGGTAGAAGTAGTTCTTCTGGATCTGAAGGTGTTGTTGATTGTAGCTGGTCAACTGTCGAACTGATACCTCTTCGGCGTGTCGTCCCCCTTTTATATCAATCGACACCCCACTTTTTGGTCCGGAGGCGGAGCCTGCGCGTCGTTACTCTGTGACGTCACAGGTGCAGGTGTTCCGGACCGTGGGAACGTGTGCAAAACACGGCGCCAGTCTGTCGGGAGGGGACCGACGGTAACATTGGAGATGTTCTATACGCGGTACGTGTACGGCGTATAAAATAAAACGTCTTGAGCGTGGGGGTGTCACTAAGCATTTGACTGGCGCACAGAGCACATCAGCACAAACACAGAGGAACACATGAACTTAATGTACAAACTTTTCACATAAACTTCACAAACGAAACACATTTGTAACTCACATAGATACACCTGGTCGCTTGCGATGCTCGAACTCGAATGTGTCCCTTCTTGCGGCAAATGAAAGAGGAGGTATGTGTAACTTTGTTCCCCCACTTAAACACATTCCCACAGCAAACTCCTTGTTGCACCAAACGACGCGCTGAATTTTTTTGCACCCAACAACACACATAACTCATTTTGGGCAAAATTTACAGATACCTCCTTGTTGCAGCAGAGTCTTCAATTGTACCAGCTACTAATGTTACATTTGTACCCCCGTGACATTTTTATATATTTGGCTTCAATACAAAAGCTAGACAATACCTAACCACAAAATACCGGCAGAATATTTTAAAGGTATATCTACGCTAAACATTCACTACGAACTCATTCGAAGAAATAGTAACATGCAGAGGTTATCCTAAATACAAAAAAAGATTTAAAATTTACTTACCTGACTTCAAAATAAACAATCTGTAGTAACTTCTTAATAATAATATTCTTCTCGCTCAAACTAACATGTAATGGAGTACGTCACCTGGTCTGCTCATGCGCCGGGTTGTCAAATTTAGAGACTGCGCTAACACATTTTAGAACTGTTGTTACATTCGTACCGCGTTACAATTGTACCCGACCTCCCCTATAAATCGCTACCATAATGGTAGAAGGTCGTAAGCCACATTTGCATTATTTTGAGATAATGAGGATGGAAGAAAATGCATAATTTGAAAGTTGAATATTACTTTCATTTTTCCATATATACCAGTTGTTTTTTGTGAAGTGATTTGATCTTTCGTTGGGAACAAAGCTGGGGTGTTGGAGTGAACAAACCTTTATTTATTTAAACAAAATGTTATACTTATGACATTATGTCACATTTATTAACAATTTAAAGGAACACATATTAGACACTAATGAGCTTATTAATAATATAAATATAAAAAAACAATATAAAAACTCTCAAAAAAACAATATAATTTGAACTATTCAAAAAATATATAGTAGAAATATAAAAAATTATTAAGTACGTGAAAATTTACATATCTAATACTGGATCCTCTTCCTCATCTGATTTTAACACACAAATTAATTTCTTTAAACTCCGTTTGTTCATAGCTAGTTTTAAAATACACATGATCTTTCTTAAATTGCAACCACTTTATCTTCATCCATTGTACCACGGAACCTTCGGTATCTTTATTTAAATTTCCTGTAGGAATTAACTTTGCTGTCAAGTCTTTTAGGTCTATGAAATCACTGTATTCCAAATGTTCAACTTTTAATGGGTATTTTCTGCTTGCGGATCTAATAATTACTGGCCATTCAAGTGGAGAATATATGGTATTTCCTTTTTTAGCTCTCTCAATGAGGCTGTGGATGGAATCTACTTCCATTTGCGTATAACCTGGCTAGCCTACTTTTATTTAACATAGTGCCATTTGCTTATATAACACCAGGGGCAACCTAGCCGGTTATAGAATTTGTCTTCTGAATGTCGCCAAGACACCAAAATACGCACTCCTGGCTGCCTATATGTTCAGGCTTCAATGTTATGATCTGGTAAAAGTACGGCCGTTGACCTTAATGTCAACTTGTTCGGGCAGTTTAAAATAAATCAAAATTATGGTGGTTATAGTGTGGTGCCTTGGGACAAAAGACCTATTGCTCACAGCAGACTCAGCGGAGAAAAACGTGAGTACTTCTTATTGTTTTAATATGATTCGTTACTCTTGAATATACTACTTTCTCTATTTCATTGTCAAACGGTAAAGGTAAACAAAATAAAACACACGGCTAGAAATTCATTTGAAAAGTACATAACGATTAACTTTTATTTCTATCAAAACATTATTAAATCATATCAAACGAATAAACAATTCAGCAATTAAATTACGGACACAATTGATACACATTATTGTCTAATCTTAATTACAAATTTACAAAGTCTATGTACATAAATAGTATACAAAAGAAATACGCGTCGATGACCTCTATAAGTCACGTATGAAATTAAGCAAGAACGTTTGTACGTTCCTAGTCCCTGAATTAACAATTACAGTCCCAGAAAATTCCGTTAAAGAAAAACATAAATAAAATGATGTTTGAAATAAAATACGGATGATCAGGTTTGCTTAAATTATTTTACAACTAAATTTTGTATGTTACCATGCTCGCAGAAGAATCTTTTATAAATTTGTCACGGAAAATAATTTCAATCGGCACGGACTTTTGCGCGTCTATTCGGTGAATTATTATTATATCTTTGTTTACACCACAGAGCGCGGACAACGTATTCGAATTTATACGCGCGTTACAAACAATATTCGAAATCTAACATTTCTGAAAATAAAATACAAATATTAAATACAGAGATATATATATAGTCACGACATTTATAGCCTGACTCGGACGGGAATTATAGGTTGCTGCGGTAAAATGACTATTCCTTCACGACCCCTGGTCTGAATGGAAAAAAGACACTTTCGGACGGGTTTTAGCGGATTTTGAAACGATTACTTCACGGTACATAAGACCTGAATGTAATACGTCTCTAGGATAAACACCTAACTTTCCCACGCCATCAAGGCTGAGTAAAGAAAGGTAAAGGCGGCTGTAGGATAGGAGAATAAAATGGAAGAGACACACTTGCTGGTGTCTTTATATATCCGTAAACCCCCCTATTTCTGTAGGAAAAACTTGTTCAAAATATACAATTTGCGCGCGACTACGAGCATGACGTATACATTCGGTACTCTTATATTGAAAAATAAACAAATAACATGAATGATCGTTACAAATGAATACATATACAGGTCCGTCCAAAACATTTTATACAATATTTGAACAAAATAACTCACATTCTTTTAATTTAATATTGCTAAATAAATTAATAATGGACTAAAAAAGTTAATTTGTGCAATTAACGAGGAACTTCGTTACAGCCCCCTCCTTAAAAGAAAACAATGAACCCTAACAACTAACTATCAAAATTACAGAAACGGAAAATTAAATTTAAAACAAAATTAACACTTGACAGTCTATCATCTTAAAATTAAAAAAACTAAAACTCGTCAGTTTATCATCACTCACGATGTCTATGACGCACGCACTATCACTGATCGTTCTGTCTTTTCAGATTTGCGTGGTGGATTTCAGCTTCCCTGCGAGTCATCACGACGCTCACTCCGTCGACCCGCACATGGACTCGTTTGTTCCTGTGTCGCCTCTTACGGACTCCTTTCCCCAGCGAACCTTCCTTCCTCACCCAGGCCCCAGGATTTGCCAGACGAGGTTTAACGGTCGGCGGCGGAATCGTCGGCAGCGGCGGAGGGTCTGAGCAAAGGAACGGCATGTCCAAGGAAAAATGAGACAGAAAAGGAATAACTGGTAGATTTGAGGTACCATGTGCGGGAGGCGGCGAAGGAATTGAGATTGTCGGAGGGGAGGCATTGACAAAGGGTGCCTTCTTCGCTTCAGGCGTCGCTGGCAACGGTGACAATAAGTCGGGCACTGGAGAAGCACCGAAGAGTTGCAGAAGCCTGAAACCCAGATAGGCTTCTGCGTCGGGACTGTGTAGCGTGGGTCCCACATCGACTGTTGTCTCATTGGTGGACGGCACGGAGACTACTGGCTTGGGAGGTGTCCGGCAACAATATGTCTGATATTTCTCCTCCATGAGGGCAACGGTCGCCGGTGAAACCAGATAGCGAGGCGTTATTGGTCGTTCGGGCGTCTTCAACCCAGGCGGTGTACCCCACAACGCTCGATATCGATCATCCATGGCGGATGGCGGCGGAGATACCAAGGGACGGGGAGCGGTCATCTTGCCTGGTTGCTTGGAAGTGCCCATTGCATCGACTGTGTATTCTGGATGGTACATACGAGTTTATATATCCTCCTGGCCTTCCCCCACTACCTCCAGCGGATTTGGAGGTGGAAGATCGGGTTGGAGTTCGTCTGCGGACGGTATCTTGACATCTTTCACATGTACCTTCACGGGTTTTCGTCTGTTTGGTACCTGTAACAAAAGAACAGACGGAGACAGGATCCGGATAACTTTAGAGGGACCTTCAAATTTCGGAGCAAGTTTAGCGGTAAATTTCTTAGAGGCGTCGGATAAATTATGTGTTTGATGATACACCCATTGTCCAATTTGAGGGCGGTAAGGACGATGTCTCAGATTGTAGGGCCTACTTTGCCTCTGGAACGCTTGAGCCAACTTTATCCTGACGATCTTGAAAAAGTCGTCCAATTTCGACAGTTCTTGAGCCAATTCTTCGGTATTCGGTCGAGCAGGATCCATTAACTGCCCATCAGCGGTTCTTCGCAGAGAGCTCGGCGGCATGAGTTCTCTACCAAAGTTAAGAAAGGCAGGTGTGAATCCTGTAGACTCATGTTTAGCGGTGTTGATGGCGAAAACGAACTGAGGTAGGTATTGGTCCCATTCTCTATGATCTTTATTGATGTATTGTGCAATCATGGGTCCTAATACCCTATTTGTCCTTTCCACAGGATTCGATTGCGGAGCATACGGAGCATTAAATTTTATCTTGACACCTAATCCATTAAAATAACTGGTGAAACTGTGACTGGCAAATTGCGGACCATTGTCAGCCAACAGGATCTTCGGACAACCAAAACGATAGATTACCTTTTCCTTCAGTGCCTGGATGACGGTTCGTGATGTGGCAGAGCGTAGCGGCTGGCACTCTACCCACTTCGTGAATCGATCATGTATTACTAACAATGAAGTATATCCTCTCTTGGAACGCGGAAAAGGTCCGAGGAGGTCCACACTCACTTGTTCCCATGGACAATCAACAGGTGAGAATAACATCTGGCCTAGAGGTTTTCCCTGATTAAATTTATAATGTTTACAGGATCGACATCGATTGACGTAGCGGCGGACATCTCTGAACATCCCTGGCCAATAATATAACGAAGCGGCTCTCGCTATACTTTTGGCGACCCCAAGATGTCCAGCTTCAGGAGCGTCATGGATTTCTTTCAGGACGTCGTTTCTATCAGGCGTAGCTACACACAATTTCCATGCGCGCACTCCCTCGGTATGTTGTGTATCAGGTATGTGTCTGTACAAATTACCATTTTCTAATCGGTATTCTTGATGTTTCTCAGGATCTGACTGAACGTCCGAAACCTTCTTGTTATACCAAGAACAAGACGTTTCTTCTAACAAGGCACAGGTATCTTCATCGGTTTCGTGTTTGAAAGGAAGCGGTGCTCGGGACAGAGAATCGGCTAAATTATTCATCGCTCCTTTTCGGTATTGAATGACAAAATCATACTGTTGTAAATCAACAGCCCATCGACTGAGTCGTCCTGACGGATTCTTCAAGTCATTCAGGAATCTTAAACATTGGTGATCGGAAATAACGGTGAATTGGTAAAATTCTAAATAGTACTTAAATTTTTTGATACCCCAAACAACGGCAAGAGCTTCTTTCTGGGTCGTCGAATAATTTAATTCTGCCTTACTTAAAGTCCTACTGGCATAGGCAATCACTCTTTCGGCACCCTCTATTATTTGTATTAAAACGACTCCCAAACCTTTCTCACTGGCGTCGGTATGCAATTGGAATGGTTTGGAGAAGTCCGGACACGCGAGAACTGGGCTCTCTGTTAATGCTTTCTTTACGGCGGCGAATGCGGCGTCTTGTTCCGTCGTCCATTCCCAACGCACATCTTTTTTAATTAATTTTATGAGCGGAACGGTAAGTTGTGCGAAATTCGGTACGAACCGACGGTACCATGACGTTTGTCCCAGAAAACCACGTATTTCTTTCTTGTTTCGCGGCGGCGGTACATTTAATATAGCAGCGATCTTGTCCGGGTCTGTACGGATTCCGTCCGGTGTTACAACATGACCCAAATATTTTATGTCCTGTTTGGCAAAAGTACATTTGTCTGGTTGTAGTTGAAGACCTGCTTCCCGTAAACGCGCGAAAACATTACTTAAATTTTTCAAATGCTCTTCAAAAGTCTTGCCTAAAATAATAATATCGTCCAGATATACAAATGCGTACTCCGCCATTTCAGGACCTATCACCGAATCTAATAGGCGTTGGAACGTCGCTCCCGCACTATGTAATCCATACGGTAATGACACAAAATGAAATAGGCCCTTTCCCGGAATTGTAAAAGCTGTCACGGGTCTGCTATCTTTTTCTAATTCCACTTGCCAGTACCCACTTTTAAGATCAAGCGTCGAAAAATATTTACTGTCGCGGAGTTTATCAAGAATATTCGAAATGTACGGCAAAGGATATGAATCTTTAATTGATACGGAATTAATTTTGCGGAAATCGACACAGAACCGAACGCCACCGTTCTTTTTTGTGACCACGACGATAGGAGAACTCCACGGACTGTTACTGGGTTCTATTATACCGTCTTGTAGCATCTTGTCCACTTCGGCGTCGATTAGTGCTTGCTTCTTTGGGTTGCACGGATAATATCGTTGTTTTATTGGGGCGGTATTCGGTTGCAAACGGATTGTGTGACGTATTAAATTCGTCCGACCAGGCACGGTATTAAATTTACTTAATTCTTGATCAAGGAATTTTTTTAAGGCGGTCTCGTGGCGGTCCTGTACTCCGGAGATCCCACAGCTCGCGGCAAAGACTGCATTGTCCCCTTTAAAGTACAGTTTCCTTTCGGAAAAATCAAGAACAGCCCCAATTTCCTTGAGAAAATTAATTCCGAAGATAACTGAGCACGGGCTCTTCGGCATAATTACAAAATTAACGTCTGTAGTTCGGCTACCCATGCGGACCGGTAATAAAACTGAGCCAGGCGATTCTACAACGTCTCCATTTGCGAGGCGGACTTTAGATTTTCTATACAAGACACGTTGTTCATTATTTTTCAACAACCGGGCAACTAGCGATTCGGACAAAAACGATGAAGTCGCTCCGCTGTCCACGAGGGCTCGTAAATTCTGGTTACACATGTTCACACGGATCCAGACGCGATTGTCTGGCACCGTCGAGTCTTTGATACATGTGTTTGCGGATTCAGGCGGTTTTACTGCTTGCGGACGGTCTTTGCCTGCAGACCGCCCTTCTCGGCGTTTCCCTGGCATCGGCAGTCAACGGAACGTACATTTAACTTGCCACATCGTGAACAAAACATTTTAAATGGGTTACGGCAATAACCACGTGTATGCCCCTCTCGGCCACATCGCCAACAACGGTTTTCCGGATGTGATAATTTTTGTAACGGCGACGGCGGTACAGGAAATTGGCGAGGCTTATTATCCTGGGCGGCATATGACAAATGATGCGAACGCGAAGTACTCGGTTTATCGCTGGGCGGGCGTTCCGGTGCTGATAGCGTACTTTCTTTCTTACAAAAGCGCGCCTGCTCTTCCAGCAGTAATTCGTAGTCGGCAGCGAGTTTAGATAATTGTCGGAGGGATTGTATCGCGTCCCTATGTATATACATTCGGTAACTAGGTGACATGTTACCGTATACACGTTCCAATTTATCACCATCGGACATATCTTGGCCGCGTCTCATCAACGTTAATATGGCGGTTAAATAATCTTTAAAAGATTCCTTTGGTTTTTGCAACCGAGCGCGTATTTCTTCTTCGATTGAAAAATTATACCGAGGCGGAAGATATTGAAGTTTAAAGTCCTCTAAGAACTCGTCCCATGTACCCCATAAAGTTTTATTATTCCGGAGCCAAAGCAGTGCTTTGTCTCTAAAAAGCTCAGGCAATGCATGGAGCATATGTTCGTCTTTAATCCCGTAACATACTTGGAGTTCTTTGACTCTTTCCAGGAAAAATACAGCGTCCGAGCTGCCATTAAAATGAATCCCCCATTTCCTTATTTGAGCACAGATTTCCGCGGAAGAAATCTGAACGTTAGTGACTACTTGCGGTGGAGTGTTTCCCTTATTCGTGGAACCCGTTTTATCCTCTTTCAGAAAGGTGCTAATGCGTTTACGTACGTCCTCGACGTTACCGGTAGCGTCTAACCCTAAAGATTCTGCTGCGGCATTTAAGTCCTCTTTTTTCAAAGTATATATCCACCCAAGAGGGTTTGGATTTTTGCCTTTGTCCTGATCAGTCATTTTATAATTTATAATGTACAAAATAAAAATAAAATAATAATAAAATAAAAATGTATTGTAGTTGCAATTTATTCTCCTATCCTTTTACTCCCTCACAATTAATAAAGAATATGTACGTTTTACTATCCTTTAATAAAAACTTATCTCTATGTATGTACATAAAATGTGTATCAATTTCCTGTCTTATTTTTAACAAAATAATTATACATGTATATCTGGCGGAAAACTGTGAAATTATTCATACAGTTTTATTAAATGTGGCGGAATTTAATTTTTTAAATCTCTTAAAACACGGCCAAACGTTTTGGGCGCCATCTATAACCTGGCTAGCCTACTTTTATTTAACATAGTGCCATTTGCTTATATAACACCAGGGGCAACCTAGCCGGTTATAGAATTTGTCTTCTGAATGTCGCCAAGACACCAAAATACGCACTCCTGGCTGCCTATATGTTCAGGCTTCAATGTTATGATCTGGTAAAAGTACGGCCGTTGACCTTAATGTCAACTTGTTCGGGCAGTTTAAAATAAATCAAAATTATGGTGGTTATAGTGTGGTGCCTTGGGACAAAAGACCTATTGCTCACAGCAGACTCAGCGGAGAAAAACGTGAGTACTTCTTATTGTTTTAATATGATTCGTTACTCTTGAATATACTACTTTCTCTATTTCATTGTCAAACGGTAAAGGTAAACAAAATAAAACACACGGCTAGAAATTCATTTGAAAAGTACATAACGATTAACTTTTATTTCTATCAAAACATTATTAAATCATATCAAACGAATAAACAATTCAGCAATTAAATTACGGACACAATTGATACACATTATTGTCTAATCTTAATTACAAATTTACAAAGTCTATGTACATAAATAGTATACAAAAGAAATACGCGTCGATGACCTCTATAAGTCACGTATGAAATTAAGCAAGAACGTTTGTACGTTCCTAGTCCCTGAATTAACAATTACAGTCCCAGAAAATTCCGTTAAAGAAAAACATAAATAAAATGATGTTTGAAATAAAATACGGATGATCAGGTTTGCTTAAATTATTTTACAACTAAATTTTGTATGTTACCATGCTCGCAGAAGAATCTTTTATAAATTTGTCACGGAAAATAATTTCAATCGGCACGGACTTTTGCGCGTCTATTCGGTGAATTATTATTATATCTTTGTTTACACCACAGAGCGCGGACAACGTATTCGAATTTATACGCGCGTTACAAACAATATTCGAAATCTAACATTTCTGAAAATAAAATACAAATATTAAATACAGAGATATATATATAGTCACGACATTTATAGCCTGACTCGGACGGGAATTATAGGTTGCTGCGGTAAAATGACTATTCCTTCACGACCCCTGGTCTGAATGGAAAAAAGACACTTTCGGACAGGTTTTAGCGGATTTTGAAACGATTACTTCACGGTACATAAGACCTGAATGTAATACGTCTCTAGGATAAACACCTAACTTTCCCACGCCATCAAGGCTGAGTAAAGAAAGGTAAAGGCGGCTGTAGGATAGGAGAATAAAATGGAAGAGACACACTTGCTGGTGTCTTTATATATCCGTAAACCCCCCTATTTCTGTAGGAAAAACTTGTTCTAAATATACAATTTGCGCGCGACTACGAGCATGACGTATACATTCGGTACTCTTATATTGAAAAATAAACAAATAACATGAATGATCGTTACAAATGAATACATATACAGGTCCGTCCAAAACATTTTATACAATATTTGAACAAAATAACTCACATTCTTTTAATTTAATATTGCTAAATAAATTAATAATGGACTAAAAAAGTTAATTTGTGCAATTAACGAGGAACTTCGTTACATGCGTATGACCTGTTTCCAAGAATTTTAAATTAATTTCTTCAAAATGTGTGGTATTTGCAACGAAAAGTAATAGAGCTGCCACGAATCTGTTACGATTTTGACCACCACAAGAGTCTGATGTCAGTGTTACATTCTTTATAGTCTTTGGAAGAGAATGCAATAATTTAAATATAGCTGTTCCGATTTCGTCAGAACCTCTTTTTCCGTCCGTTTCATTCCACACGAAACATATGCCTTTTTTCTCTGCTTGATCATTTAATGTTAAATTGTAAGTGCAAAACTTATGCGTGTAGTAAAATGAAGATACATTCGAACATGGAGAATAGAGAACTGCCTGTAAATCGAAAGTAAATGCTTTGTGCGTTGAATTTTCTTTAGCATTCATTTTGTCTTTTTCCTTCTCCTCTCTGGCCAAATTTTTGTTTTTTAAATGTTCTTCCAAAATTTCCTGGTTTTCTCTTTGTTCACCTTCTGTCAAATTTTTATGATTTTCGCAAACTCTACATGCATCTTTTTTAGGGTGATGAAAGCTCAAATTATATTCGGTGTTGAATATTTTGCTGTAGGTCCCAAACTTGATGTTACACTGTATATTTTCTTCAATGCATTTGTTTTTAAACAAATTAAACATTTTAGATATATTCAAATCTGAACTCAAATATTGTCGTTTTGTCCGTTTACGGCAGTAGTGGCTTTCTAAACGAGGAAATGATTCAATATGATCTTTAATTCTCTGTCGATTTATTTCTGACAATTTATGATGTGGGGGATGCCGTCCTCTCTCGTCGTTACCAACAAAAGGAGATAGTTCATCAATTTGTTTCTTTTTGGCCACAAAAACCGTTCGTTCTCCTATATCAAGAGTTCGTAGAAAGAATATTTTGCACACTTGTATTTTTGACCCGTTGTTAATGTTGTTGAAATAATACTTATACGTAACATTCCTTTCTTTCTTATTAGCTGTAATAGGTCTCCTTCTTTTTACTGGGACGCTATCAACAGCTTGGCATATAAAATCTCTCTGTCTTGTATATGAAGCTAGTGACCAATAGTTCTTATGTATAGTTTGCCTCTCTTCAAGGCTAAAGTTAGAGTTGCAATTCAATTTACATTTTGTACAATCTACTTCAGACACTTTTCTTGCTGGTATTACTTTTCCGTTTCCACTTTCGTATTCCTCTCCCAGATTCCGCAAAGTCTTCCTTTTGATCTTCTTGTATCTCTCACTGTTATTTCTTCGTTTTCTTGTACCATTATCATTCGAAGGATTTTCTGTACCGTGATTTTCGTTCATGTGTTCATAAACTGCATTGCTGTTGTTTTCCTGTTCACTTTCACTACTAGAGTTACAACCTGGACTTGAGTCGACTACATAATCTGGATCATGAAAATCTTCTGCATTTTCAATGTTTCCCTCAATGCCAATAGTTTCACTCTCTCTTTCGTAATTATCTCGTTGGTGGTTAATGTTGGATTCACGAATGTGAATATTTTCATTGTCATTATTGTCGAGTACTGCTAGTGTGATGACATTGCCGTGATTAGTTGAACTGAGCACATTGGTATTGGTAGGTTCCTCCAGGAACAGTATTGGGTTGTTTAACGCCGTAGCGAATTCGTCGTCCAGATTTTGTTCGGCCAAATCATTATTGCGGTCTATTTCGGCTTGTGCCAGTGAAACTAAAAATTTTCCGCGAGAATTCATTCTGCAAAAACAAGAAAAAATACTTTAAAAAATCACATTACAATAATTATTACAATTAGGTTTTAACGTTTCTAAAACTGTTACCAAATCGTGAAAGCATTATTGTTTAAATGCGGTTTATTATTATGATTTTTTTCAGTCAATATAACCTCAAAATAATTTGCTTAACCAAATTCAGGCAATGAAATATGTATTTCCAATGCTACTACGTACCTGCGTTTTGACGATATCTTGGACTTATTCTTGCCAGAGTATTCAAGTAGTTAACATTCACATCAAAATACCTACTAAAAGCACTGAAGTCATGAAACTAGGTATTCACAGAGTAAAAACGCGGTAAAAACAGTTGGGAACAAAAGTGTTGAAGTGACAGAATGTCGTAAGTGTGCGTTATGAGGCGAATTACGAATTTTAGCTGCACATTTTTTCTGACATAAGATCACATGTGGTTACATACGACTTTATGGTCACTGAATCTTAACGAAATTATCACATACGCTATTTTGTCAAGATACACTTGTCATCGACTTGCGCACATAACAAAAGAATTTCAACATGTGCCATTTTGTCACAATCATTTGATAAACTGGTGAAGTCATACACTTTCATAAAACACATACAATATTCTGTCGAGATGAAAGTCCTAGTGCTGCGTACATACTTCTACGCGTTTTCGGTCAAAGTCGACTTACGTTTTATTTAACACTTACGACGTTGTGTCATATTAAACAATGGCGCTTCACGAATATTTATGTGCCAAAAAGTCAAACTCGCAAAAAATGTGACATACGACCTTTTGCCATTATGGTAGCGAAATGATATCTTTCGGTCGTTTCACTCGCATATCTTTCACTTGGAGAACCCTGTTGACTCGATTTACACAATTGTGAATAGTAAATGTCAAGAATTCAAATAAAATCTTTTCAATAACGTCATTTTTGTGGCGACATTGCGTAAAATTAAAATTTACATTATCTTTTAAAATACCAAATACAATACTAAAAAAAGATTTTTTTAAAGCTTACTTGTGGTATTACACTTAATATAATATTGTATGACGTATATAATCGCTTAATAAAGTTAATGGTGCAATAACTTAGTCTATATAGAACATTACTGGCGAAGTCTTTTTCAGATACTAAATCATGCCATTCCTTTACTTTATTTTTTGCTATAGTATTGTGTTTGCAAACATTGCACTTATAAAATGTGGCAATTTTTTTAGAAATAAAACCGCTTAGGTACCTAATAGCAATTTTATCAACACGCGCAACATCTCTGGTTTCTGGAATTATTGGAATATCTATCGGATTGACTATAACTTCAATTTTATCATTATTAGAATTATGTGAAAGGAATTCCTTTATATTATTTAATAAATTGCTGGCGTCTTCATTTTCGCAATTTGATCCCAATGAATTCCTACTTGCATAGTTATTAATTAAAAGTGATTTAAAGCTCGCTATGAATACTATTGGTGATGGTTTAATATCTCTACTTCCATGTTTCCTCATTCGTCCAAAAAAGTTTTCAATGGAATCCTGATTTAGGAACCTTGTACGTAAGAAGGAAATATTATATGTTTTAATCAAATTATTAAACAATTCTTCAATACTGTTTAAGGTTACCAACCAATTTTTTACCAATGGTGGTTTTGTATTGATCTCCTGAGCAATAACAAAATACATACTTGATAATATCTTCTTTGCAAATTTCCAAAACTTAAAATGATTGGTGGTACTTCTAAGTGCGCAATGAAGAGGTTTACCACTGTTTGAGATATGGCTTATACCATTAACGCTATCAAATAGGTCGTGCATGAATGTAATAAAATGCACAATCTCCATTGCTCGTTCACTTAGTAGTCGTCCATCAACGCTAGTTGTACCTACAAAATTCGTTATATCATTTATGAAGCTTTCATGAATAATAAATATTACCTGATCTTATAAATAGTGCCATGACGACGCCACAGTGTAGCTAAAAGTTTGTGAGGCACAGCAAATTTTCATCTTGCGAATTTTCTCTGGAATAATGTGGTCATCTTTTAATTTCGGCATCGCTCGGAATTCACCAGACGTGTTATCAATATAATACGCATCCTGCACAATATACTTCCACTTTGCAGTCATTTTTTTCTTTTCTTTTATGAATACTACGTCCTTTGTCAATAAATTGTTACATACCCCTTTGAGTAAGTGTGGGGGATCATATAGGGGAAGTACGGCTATGATGGCATCCTCTTTGTATGCTATGGTCATTTAAACCGCAATAGATATTTAACCATGGCAAAATTCAAAGAATAGGAACTAGTTTTACGAATAACCAATCTAAGCTATTCCAAAATAATATATTTCTATAAAATATATATTTTGATTTTATTGCCAAGTGTGCCATCGTATACCTATATAATGTAATGATGACACAGTATATATGGTAATGATGGCATAGGTAGATACTAATTATTCACAATAGATAAAAAAAAGTAATTTTGTAATAATTACCTAAGGGTTATTAAGTGTTAGATTTTATTAAAGACCTTTTATTTAATGTAATTTGTACTAATTATGAAAAATACTAAAGAGAATATAAGAATATTAAAAAGAATAGGTAATGTGAATTATATGCAAAGCTCACATGTAAATGTCTTTGTTTTTCTGTCAACTCCAGCACATTCAGTATGGCACCATTTAGTACAGGTTTGGCATTTAATCCACGTTTCTTTATTTCGAGACATATTGTATAATGAATTGTAATAAATGCAAGCAGGATTTTCATCATCAGAATCATCTTAAAATTGTAGTTCATTTGGATCCAGATTTTTATCACTATCAACATCGAATTCAACCCTTTGATTAATTTTTCTTGCGGACTTTCTCAATTCTTTTGCTTAAAAAAAAAGGTTAAGTTTTTTATGCGAGTTTATGTGACCAAAGAATCAATTACGCATTTCAGTTGTCTTAAGATTCGAAAATTAACTCACCCGAAACTGTTGCTTAAACCGCCACAAGTTACACCAGCTATAGTAAACTGTCTATTTTACACACATAATACAACAATTTGTATGTTTCTACTAATTGAATCAAAAAAAAACGTACTTTAGTAAAACCATAATAAAGATTTTACGTACCTGCTAAGTTAAATTTGGGATATTGTACCAGAAGTACACAAGTAATTTAGCTATAAATACACAGATAGGAATGCCTACTTTGCAATCATACCAATCGAGATATAGAAAATCGTCATGTGTCATCATAGCCACGTTGCCAGCATAGCCGTACTAAAGCGAACTAAAACAAATTTGCCTGTTGCATTATGAGAGAAATAATAGCAAATTGTTTGCTTCAAATTTTTAACCATGCCCCTCAACATAAAAACCAATGCAGATGTGGTTGGATGCTCATCTCATTCCATATTAATGTGCAACATTTGTGAGAAGCGGGAATTTGACTAATTGATGTTTTTATAGTCTCAAATATTACATTACATAATCCTGGTTGCACAGGGAGTTTTGACAATAAACTTTTCATGGTTTTTACACTGGACAGACCAAATAGCTGTGATAGTAGTTTACATTCCTTTCTACTTTGTTTATATAAAATGATTCCTAATATTTTGTCGCTTATGGTATGTTGTCGCCCGTGTCCTTTCCTCAATGAATTTCTAAGTTGGCTATTGATAAATTGAACGATTGTTGTATTATATGGAGCAATCACATGTTCAATTAATTCGTAACCTTTAAGATTTTCTAAATGGCTTACTTGTCTTTTTAATACCAAATTCTTTTGTTTCTGTTAAGAAAGTAATCTTTTAAAAGTTGAAGCTTTCCTATGTACCCGAACCTCACGGAGAAGCACTTTAGATGTTGTCGGTGTGTGAATTTTCTTTGTTTTATGTTAAGGGGATATTAAAGCGGTCGAGAAAGCAAGATATCAAATTTATCAGCTTTTTTTTACTATTGTTCAAGATAGAAATGTGAAATTTTCTGTACAACTCTAATATAGATATGAGTACACAGAAAGGTTGTCAGATTATGTAATTTTTTGTCACAACCATTATTTTTTTTATTCCAAATTAGAGTAAAATGTACGTGTGTTTCTCGGTCAAAATCTGAAATAATTAAATGAAATTGATCAAAACGGATGTAATTCCCATGTAGACCAATGATTTCTTGTGAGATATAGCTTTTTGAATTGCGGAAAAAAGTTTAATTTGAGTAATTAAATTAAGAAATTCCGGAATGGTGCGGTACTGAATTAGTTGTATTTTAGCAACGCCTTCAGCTGTATTTTTTCTCTGTATTCGGGTGACGGAAAACAACAAATTCATTTCAAATATATTAGAATGAGATGGCTTGCATTTGGCTCCTACGGGACAACACCTCCGAAAGCAATTATAGTCAATTCCCAAATACAAATCGACTTTAATATCCCCTTAACACGCATTAAATTAAATGGAAATTGAGATATGGTTTTCCAATATCTGCCCACTAAACAAAGAAACATTTAATAAATGTTATACTAATATTTCTATGTCACATGTAATATTTCGTTACATGTATACGCTGCTGTAAAAGGAACGTTACGGCGATTGTTCTATGTCCGCCTAAGCGATATTACAAAGTAATGTTTCTTTCAAATGTAAATGTGATATTCAAAAAAAAAAGTTACTGTGACATTTCAGTGAAATATCTACGGCATAATACTAGAATAATGTTGTTAAGATATTACAATGTAATATTTAAGAGATGACATATTGTAATATTATATAAATGTTTCATTGAAATGTTACAGTATCTTTTCTAATATAATGTTGCTGAAATATTACAATACGATATATCTTAAATGTTACATTGTAATATCTTAACATCATTCTAGTATTATGCCGTAGATATTTCTACGAATCTTACCAAATTTTCGTATTATTTTCACTTGAAACTGTTGCCATCCTTCCTCGGGAGATTCTTGTTTTGCAATATATGACGTATGATTTTTTTTTGGGCCACTTACAGTAATAAATCTCATTACTTTTCACTATCCAAGTAGCGGGAACTACTCCAATACTATTTCTTTCATTTGGCTTTGTCACCTCAAATTCTACTATCTGAAAGAAAGGATGATAACGTAAAGTAGAAAATAATATATGCTCTTATGCAACTTACCAAAATACGTTTATAAACAACAGCTAGAGTTACAAAAGGTCAATCACAATTAATTATTGAAATCAAATATTCGTTATATTTTATACATTTCTATTCTATCCTGTCTATACTAATAACAAACGATTCTTCAGTAATATCTCTTATGCGAATGCAGTTGAATGTTTCTGATTTTACTGGCTGTTTAAAATATGAAGCTTCAACATTGATTTCTCCCCACACAGCACAGACATGCCAGAAATATGTCCCAGACATAACACTGTAACATGGAAAATATTTCTGTAATCTTGCGAAATGATTTTGAAATATATATGAAATATTTATAAATGTTGATATGTCCGCTAATGTTGCAAAAACTGACATATACCAGCAACATATAAGTAACGTAAACTGCAATATTGCTGTAATATTTTAACAATGCTTCTGACATACTATGAGGTCAAATAATAACGTAACATGACAGTTATGCAACCAGTTTTACAGGTTGGTAATAGTTTGAATAAAAATCCCTAACTTGTACTGAATATTTGATAAATTTTATAAACAAACTTTTACACCAGCATAAATTTCTTTTGTGAATAAAACCAGCTATTTCATTAATAATAAAAGAGAATTTTGTTATGATTTTTATTGCACACAATTTATTAAGTAAAATTAGACATTTTATTAATAATAATAGCTAGAATTACATTATATTATTATGAATTTTATAGTACAGATTTAATAGAATGTCATTTATCATAGCAATTTTAATGTTCTTAATGTTCATAGTAAATGTTGAAAGTGTTGTCCATCTTGTTGCAAACAGCAATTTACTCTCCGTTTTAAATTGTCGAACACATGATGTAATTCTACTGGAGTAATATTATTTATTTCACGCATGATAGCTGCTTCCAGTTCTTCTAATGTATGTAAATTGGTCTGATATACTTTATTTTTGAGAGTCCCAAACAAATAAAAGTCTTTATCATCATAAAATTCATTCAAATATTGCTGTGTTTTTCTAGCCGTGTGAGCAGGAGCATTGTCTTGCTGAAACCAACCATTCTGTAATTCGTCATCGTGCAATTGATCAAAAAATTCAGTTAGTATTGCACGGTATCTTGCAGCTGTGATCGTATCATTAAAGAAAATAGGGCCCACAATCCTACGTCTTGACATTGATGACAATGACGTTTCTCGCAATTCATGGGGATTTTCGGTAGCCCATGTCCTATAATTTTGGGAATTAATATAACCACTTAAGTGGAACCATGCTTTATCACTAGAGAATGTTATGTCAAGGATGTCATTGTCGTTCAAATGTTGATTAAACCATTGGCAAAAAGTTATTCGTCTAGGATAATCCAAAGGATGCAATTCTTGTACAACCGTAACTTTGTATGGGTGCATCTGGATTTTTTTATGAAGAGCTTTATGGCATGTTCCTTTTGAAAGACCGAGAAGTGATGATTGTCTAATGAATATACAATTAGAAATTTTCGAATAAATACCGGTTTGTTGGGATAATTTTGCAATCGATTTGTGAGGACTACGTTCCATTGTTTGTCGAATATTATCCACAACATCTTCAGTTAATTTAGTCGGCCTCCCTGTCGGTTTTGCTTTACAAATACAATTCCTTTCCTCAAATCTGTGTATTACAACGCGTCTGCGATGTCGAAATGTATCATAATCCAATTCAAAGTTTGGAAAACGCTGTGTAAATTGATTTATACAACTTTCAAGAGAATATTGCCAATTGCCCTCAGCATTCTGAATTCCACTTCTGTTATGTGCCATTAAAATCATGGCATCATGTTCTGCAGTAAACGCCATTGGTAATAACCTAAAAAAATATTTTATGCCATTCTTTTTTCTTTAATTAATATCATATTTACCTTTGACACAATTAAATTACTTACAATAGTTGTTAAAACAACTGATTTGTTATACTATGGAAGTGAAATATTGATAAAAACGCAAAATACAAACGAAGATACATTCAATACAATAACAAACGAAACTTAGGGTCGTTTCTGCAATGCTACCACAACAAACACACATAACAAATTGGGTTGCATAAGTATATATATATATATATATATACAGGTTCGGCCTGTTTTTAACGTTCATACGGTTTCCCGTGTATAACCCGAAAGGAGTTGCCAAACCGTACCCGCCTAACAAATATACTTACGAGAGCCGACAAGTAGACCTTCAGCGAATGTCATAAGCTGCTGCTACCTTCTTGTATTTAAATTATAAATGGCCAAGGCCCTAAACAGATTCGGTACCCAAATTCCAAGAAGGTAGTAAGTCAGACACCACCACGGTAATTAACCTTCTATCTAAATTTAGGAAGACGCTTGTCTAATAATCAATCACCAACTTATAAAACACTTAAAAGCCTTACCTCTTACTTCCCAGCACCGCCTCCAGCTACAGTCAGAATTAGGGCGAGTTCGAACACAGTACTCGTCGAAGGTTAAGTTGTCAGGGCGCCTATCCGTTAAAATATGCTGAGCCCAACAGATATTCAGACCCCGGACCAGATCCAATGTAAAACTCCCCAGGTGATAAGAAAAATAAGACCAACACACACTCATTCAAACTTAACATACGGTTTATTGAAAACTATAATTTGGAACAAACAATTCGTTTCAAATATCGAACACAAAACCGGCTATTACTAACTAATCTTCTGATTTCCACAAGGTATTCAAAAGACACAAAACAATGAAATGTGAATCACAAAAGCGCAACTCAGTTGCCAGTAATAAACTTCTGAAGGAATGAATAAAATCTTAAATGGTCACCTAAGGTGATCCACAACTTCAAATTACCAATGATTTATAATTACAAAATTTAAGAAATTCAAAATGGAAAACACATGAAACCACCTTAAAGTTAAAATAATTACCTGACAATATTCTTACAAAAGCATACAATTATAAGGCAACTTGCCGAAAGTCCCTCCAAAGTCGAACAGTTTGATCGTAATTTGCAACACGTCAACACCAAAATAAACCACTCTGTATACCAGAGGCAACCGACAATCTATTCGACATTAGAGTGCAGACTCTAAGTTATATGGTATCTAATACTATAAATATTAGCGCTAGTTAACTATGCTTTACATAAGAGAACGTGATTTAAATTAAATTCAATAATTTCTTACAAGATTGTACAAATAATAAATTTAAATGGTTGACTAATTACACTAAATAACAAGCTATGAATTTACACAATACAGATGTGAGGCTGCAACGCCAATACACATCCAAAATTTGTTCAAGTTCTAAATCCAAAAATAAAAAGGCTACGTAACGTCTCCAAAAATGACAAAGTAACCCCCAAACTGGAGTCACTGTTATTAATAAAACTACGTTAATTTAATAAATTCAAATTATAAAGGCTCACATGCCACAAGAAGTTAATTTAAGAAATTACGATGACTTATATGATTAGTTACGCCGAAAAATTGAAATTTACTGTACGAAGTACTCGAAATTGACATAAATTCTACCAAAACTGTTTGGCCAATAATTCCCGCGTTATGGGTAATATCAGGAAAAATTACACAGTCACAGTACCTTAAAGGAAAACACATCCGCAGCTACCATACACGATACCTTCTATGGATCCCACTCGTTACAAGGAAAACTGCCTCACATATCTTCGGCTAACGGCATCTTCGGTTAAATTAGTGTAGGAAGGCTACAGTATTACATCTATCTGCACCTCAAATTATGTCTTCACCGCAGGATACAGCAATTAATTCCCTTGGAACCGTAAAATTACATCAGGCACGTGATTCTTAGACTTAACCCAACAAAAGTGCTCAAATGAGGTCTATGCCATGCACTAACAGCTATATTTGAATATAGAAACAACACAATTAAGATCGATCAGACACGTGAAAATTATACTTACAGCAGTTAAACAATTCTTAAGCCACGACAACAATATCCTCAACAAGATTATACTTATAACGCCAAATCCATATTAAACCTTGAGAAATATTATACTATCCGCTTTTTACTAGCGATTACACACGATATACTTTAACATCCAACATTTCTCAAGATAGTGACTAAAAAGATTGCATCTGCTCTGTGATGTTTTAATGCTTCTTCTACGACAGTTAACGTTCAAAGAGGAAGAATCCACTTGTCATCTAGCGATCTTAAGCGTTATCAACACATTGGACTAATAACCACGAGACCTAAACCGATATTTTACACACACGACATAAGCGCAGATTCAAATGACAATAGCAAAGTGGAAAATAATTATAATTAATTTGTCACATAACTCTAAGCCCAAAAAGAAACTCCAAAACTAAATTAGAAAATAATTAAAATACCTAATCTATCAAATAAAACACCGTGCGCCATCTACCCGCCAGGAAAGGTATACATTACGCACATGAGTAATGCAAAACGCACAGCGGTAGGACTCTTATAGAATTCTTCACTAGGTGGCAGAAGTAGTCAGGAAGATGATCTATTTACCCGAATCAACCAAGATAATTCATTTAATCAACCGATAAAACCAAAACTCTCAATTAAGAGACAAACTACAGCAAAATAATTGTAACACTGCATGTGTGTGTAACGATGAGATTTAGATTAGTGGTTTGCCGTAGCAGATGTGATAGACAACGTACTTTAATTTTGCAGTATCTACTCTTGTTTGAGAATTGACAAAAGAATATGAATGTATTCCGTAATAGTGATATACTATACAACTACGCACATGTACAATATTATTAACTACGACCGCAAGAAAGACATACTTATTTCTAAAATCTTATACGTAGTCATCAAATGTAAGTTCTGAAAAACAGTAAATATATAACACTACCTAAATAATAAGTAGGAGGAATAAAAATATTCTTCTAAAGGCAATAAATTTCAAACCAAAAAAAATTAAAAAAATAAAGGAAATTCCTGGAAAACAAAATGTAAAAAATCAATAAATATAATTTATGGGGAAACAGGATAAGTACGATAAACTAAAAAAATAATTCTAAACAAAGGAAATTAAAATATGCTTCCAAAATAAACAGAATTCTTGAAAAACGAAATTAAAATTTGTTATTTAATTAAATGTTCAAATAATCCACCTCTTTGCTCCTGACAGTATGCAAGTCTATGATAAAAATTATTTCGTACATTCGAAAACATTTCCGGAGTTATAGTATTTGCACAATCAACAATTTTCTGTTGTAGTTCCCCAATATTACGTGCTCGATTGTGTTGATGACTATACAGGGTTTCTTTTACATACCCCCAAAAAAAGAAATCCAGGGGCGTTAGGTCGGGGGATCGAGACGGCCAAACAATTGTACCTCCGGAACATATTAAACGTTCATGAAATGTTTCCCTTAAAAATATTTGAACCAGACGGGCAGTATGGGCAGGACAGTTATCCTGCTGAAACCAAATATCGTCAAAATTCACATCAAGGGCACGAACAGCAGGTATAATTTCATTTTGTAGCATTTGTAAATATTTAGCTGCTGTTAAGGTGCCGTGAATAAGAAAAGGACCAATGATGTGATTCCCCAAAATGCCGGCCCACACGTTCAATATTTGAGGATACTGAGTACGCAAAGGTAGATAGAGATGAGAGTTTGCTTTAGACCAATATCTTGTAGCAATTTGGATTATGACGTCCATGTAAATAAAAAGTTGATTCGTCCGTAAACAAAATATTTGCAATAAAATTGTTATCCGCAATGACTTTATCCATTACCTCTTCGCAAAATGCTACGCGTTTTGATTCATCGTGAGGAAATATTTCTGGACGTTTTTGAATTTTGAAGCTACGGTATCCTTGCCTATTCAAAATTTGTCTTACAGTTCTCGCGGGTATATTGACTTGTTCGGCAATTTGGCGCGATGAGCATGGTTCATTATGTTCAACTGCGCTACATACTAAAATTTTCCTCTTTTCCTCTTCCTTCATTCAATACTCGCATTCTAGGTTCTCTATTTATACATTTTCGACAATTTTGCACTCACCCAGTAGATTCAAACTTATGAACAATACTCATTATTGTTCGTATTGTAGGCACAGGTCTATTTTGGAAAGAAAAAATAAATCGCCCTTCTACCTCTTGAGCAGTACTACCAGAGTAGTACCACTTTATAATTTGTATTCTTTCCTCGTTTGTGTAAACGAAGATATTGAAAAACAAGCCAAAATCAAATAATATAAAATATAACTGGGAATGAAAACCAAATTAAATTCAATCATAAAAATAATAAATCTCAAGGAATTCTTATAATGTTAACTTAAGATACTTTTTTAAAAATATTACGAATGGGAATAATAGCTAAAAATGAAGATAACAACCCTTAAGCTTCATTCAGAGTGACAGCGTTGCATTGCGGTGCGTCGAGCGGCGCGTTTGCGTTGCGTCATGCGCATTCAGAGTGATAGCGTCTGACAAGCATTAATTGGGAAAAGTTTTACATGTTTCAGTTTAAAAATGGCTCCGTTGAAAGCAGTGCATTTGCTGTTCTTGCTTGAGACACCATATTATACCGTAAAAAGGTTAAACAACAAAATTGGAATTCACCCTATAAACAGAAAAAGATATTTACATGGTGAATACCACCACCTGTACCATGAGCTAAGAAATTATCCAGATCGATTTTTTAATTACCTGAGAATGTCTGTTCGCACATTTGATTATTTATTACAAAAAGTTAGCTACCGCCTAGAAAAAACACCAACAAATTATGTCAAAAAGAGGTATATTTCTCCTGCAGAACAAGTTGTGATTACACTAAGGTAAGAGAACATTTTCTGAATTTATTTACTAATTAAATTGATATTCATACGAATACTGAGGCGCATACGCCGATAATGTTGGCCTCTCTGCAGAGGCAATAGATGAAGAATTCTGTAAACTTAACAATCCCTTATTTGCTGGGGCAGAATGGGACTGATTACTTGAGGCCACTGTAGGCTGGCGAATATTCGGACTTTCAGCTGATACTAATTCATCCAAGACGACCTGCTGAATTTTATTCCTAACCCTTAATCTTTGAATGGGGTTAAATTTTTCCATAAGGTACTAAGCTTTTGAAAAAAAGTAGTTCTTCACTTTCTGACTTCTCTGAATCATCACCCAGATGTTTTGCCAACAGCTGCAACTTCGTATTTTCTATTTCCAAGTACTTATCATCCCTTGCATCACACAATCGCTTTTTATTTGCTTTTCCTTGTCGTGATGTTGATGATGCATCTGACTGTCTTGTTGAAGGTCTCGTTTCCTGTGAAGTTATAGATTCTGGTGGAGATAACAGAGAAACGTCTGTCATTGCTTGTGTCTGATTCTCATTTTCCTCCAAATCGGAAGAAGCTGTAGAGTCTTGCATGTGTTCAATAGTTGGTAAATTCCCAGATTTTACCGCCGGAGTCATGACATCTTTTAGAAATGACATCATTTCAAAATACTGCCAATTGGATTTGTAATTGTTTGCAGCATCTCCAGAATGTAAAACTGGGACTTTCTTTAGTTCACGCCGGTACTTGTCCTTTTTATTTTTCCAGCGACCTGCTACTGCTTCTTCTAAAAATAAATAGACTTTTGATAACAATGTTGGGAGCTCAATTTTTATTTTGTTTTTAGGTTTCTTATAACGGGAGCTACTTATCATCATTTGGCACATGAGTTTAGAGTTGGATGTTTAACGGTTTCGGTAATAGTTAAGGAAACGTGCCAAATTATTTGGGAAGAATTAATGCAAGCCTACATGCCACTTCCTACTCAACAAAATTTGCAAACAATTATCCAAGAGTATATGTTATGGAATTTTCCAAATTGTTTTGGGTCAATTGATGGCAAGCACTGCCAAATCAAATGTCCACCGAAAACCGGAACTATGTATTTCAATTACTTGAAATATTATTCTCTTGGACTGCAAGGTGTTGCTGATGCGAAAATTTTTTTTATTACAATTGAAGTTGGCTCCCGGGGATCTGAAAGTGATGCGGGTGTGTTTCAATCGTCAGAATTATATCGCTTATTAGAGTCAAGGGGGTTTAATGTACCACCAGAACAATCATTACCTAATTCCGACATTGTTGTACCGAACATTATGATAGGAGACGAAGGGTATCCTTTAAAAGAGTATTTAATGCGGCCCTATCGTCGTCCTAGAAATGGACTATTAGATAATCAAAAACGGATTTTTAACGATCACTTATCACGCGCTCGAAAGTGCATTGAAAATGCGTTTGGCATATTATATAAAAAATTTGGAATCTTCGATACATCTATTTTACTTAAAGAGGAAACTGCAATAAAGGTTATTAAGTGTGCATGTATACTTCACAACTTCATTAGGGATTTCGATGGAAATGATGATGCCGATTACCTTCACGTTGTCGACCAAGAAGATGGGCACAACCGGCAAAATATTCATCATAACCTAAATGTAAGAAACAACAGAGCAACTAATATGGCTATACATATTCGAAATTCATTCAAAGACTATTTCTGTAGTGGCCTTAATTAGACACCATGTTATTAAATGTTTTCCACGAATAACAATAAACAAACATTATGTATCAAATTGCGTCTTTAATTTAAAATAATCCTCTGATATCTTTGATAATTAACATACGATACTTACTTGATATTCCTAAAATTTCTCCCACTTCCGCATATAATCTATCCCTTAGGTTTTTATTTTTATATGTCGTTAGCTTACTATTCCACAAGGCAGGCCTTGCTTGCACTTCGGCTATGAGCACCTCGGCAGTATCTTCCTCCAAAGCCATCTTTTAAGTGCGGACGCTATGGAAAACAAACCGACTTGTTTTTCACGCTAACGCTCCGCAGACGCCACACACAACGCCGAACGCAACGCTACGTCAACGCTGTCACTCTGAACATTTGTATTAAAATATACGGAATAGTTTACTAACAGACGCGACGCTCAGCGCAACGCTAACGCAACGCGACGCTCAACGCTCCCACTCTGAATGAAGCTTTACAAATGCACACATGCCACTATATTGGAATCTTATGGTCGTAATGATTGTATCGGCACCGGCTTGTCGTCTGACTTCCCCACTACTTTTGTCGCCCACATATGTACATATTGGCAACAACGTTCGTTTCAATACATGCATTTTAACTGGCATGCACGATAAAAACAGGCCGAACCTGTATATACAAAATAAGAGGATTTCGGGGAGTTCGGCAACAATATAAACTAACTAACTAACAAACTAGTTTATATTGTTGCCGAACTACCCGAAATCCTCTTATTTTATATTAATACGGGAAAGAGGAATTCATTAATTTGAAGTTGTTTATATACCGGGTGTCAACGAGATCATGTATCAGCACGCCATTTATTTATTAGTTAAAATAAAACTTTGAAATTCGGACCGTATATATGAGTGATTGGTGGGCTTCTTCAGGTACACTCAGTTTTTCTATAGCACTTCCGGTCAAACCGGAAGTGACGTTAATTTTGAATTTTTAAATACAACATTTATTATTTCTGTTCATATTCTGTTTCTTCTGAAAATTTGCCATCTAGTGCAGGTTAACTTTTGACATTTCTGTCAAAGATGGCGGTATCTGTTAAATTTATCCATTAAAGTGAAACTGCTTCGCAACGATTGTCGAAATGTAACAACCATCAAAGTTAGCTTTGAAAACAATTAAGAAACGTATTTTTCACATTTACACGCATTGGCGAAGGAAACATGTATTTCACGTTGAAATTACTAAAGAAAATAGAAAAAAAAAAATTTTCAAATGACAGGTACTCGTTTTTTTAAACAGTAACACCTATTTTTTATTACAGTGCCATATTGGCATAATTTTTAGCTTTCAAGTGATATAAAATATGCTGTGGTTTAGTGGTAGACAGGTAGTACAAAACATACAATGTTTTAAAAGTAGTCTAATTCCAAAGACTACTTTTAAAACATTTTATGTTTTGTACTACCTGTCTACCACTAAACCACAGCATATTTTATATCACTTGAAAGCTAAAAATTATGCCAATATGGCACTGTAATAAAAAATAGGTGTTACTATTTAAAAAAACGAGTACCTGTCATTTGAAAATGAAAATTTTTTTTTTCTATTTTCTTTAGTAATTTCAACGTGAAATACATGTTTCCTTCGCCAATGCGTGTAAATGTGAAAAATACGTTTCTTAATTGTTTTCAAAGCTAACTTTGATGGTTGTTACATTTCGACAATCGTTGCGAAGCAGTTTCACTTTAATGGATAAATTTAACAGATACCGCCATCTTTGACAGAAATGTCAAAAGTTAACCTGCACTAGATGGCAAATTTTCAGAAGAAACAGAATATGAACAGAAATAATAAATGTTGTATTTAAAAATTCAAAATTAACGTCACTTCCGGTTTGACCGGAAGTGCTATAGAAAAACTGAGTGTACCTGAAGAAGCCCACCAATCACTCATATATACGGTCCGAATTTCAAAGTTTTATTTTAACTAATAAATAAATGGCGTGCTGATACATGATCTCGTTGACACCCGGTATATATTTGTATATTTGGCAAAGAATAGTAATATATTTTATATTTTATATATATATATATATATGTAATGAAAAATTGAAATCTTCTTGGTAGTAGTGGTAGAGGTGGGTTGTTCGCGAACGAACCGGTTCAGTGAACCGAATCCCAGCAGGGAACCGAGGGAGCCGGTTCACTAAATTTCAATGAACCGGATCTCGGCTCACTGGATCGTTGCTTAATTTGTATACAACAATCTGATAATTTGTCAAATTTGTGTGCATTATAGCTTCAAATAAATTGTTTGTCAAACATTTTGTATAATTGGTGTGCGCGCAGCCTAAACAATCCCGGTTCGTTTGAGCCGACGCGACGGCGCCGAGTATTACATGTCCTACACGTTCCTGGAACGGTATGCTATTACGGATCCACACGGTTCAAATGAGCCTGTTCCGGGACCCGGCTCACAATGAGGAGCTGAACCGAGTGAGCCGGGTCAATGAAATGAACCGTTTTGCCCACCTCTAAGTAGTGGCATACAATGAAATAAAAGTAATAACAATATGACAACTGGTTGTCAATTAGAAAACAATGACAAATATAAAATGTAAATCAAAATGTATAAATGAAAATGTAATCAGTTGCGTCGTTGTTATTTGTATAATTGCATTGACTGTACAGTTTGCGGTAGACCCAAGCCTTTTGATGTGACTATATAAGTAATCCCGACTGTCCTATGCTTATTTGATTACATTTTCATTTATACATTTTGATTTACATTTTATATTTGTCATTGGTTTCTAATTGACAACCAGTTGTCATATTGTTATTACTTTTATTTCATTGTATGCCACTACTACCAAGAAGATTTCAATTTTTCATTACATTTGTATATTTGGCAAAGAATTATAATATATTTTATATATATATATATATTGAACTGGTCTTGTATCTTAGCCATGTATCGGAACCCCTATTTTAATGTTTGATAATAACTATTAACATAAATAAATTACTATTTAATTTTGCCGACTAACTCATTTGCTCTCAGGGTCGTGTAAGTTTGTAAGAAATAATTTTTTAATTCAATAATAGGGTTCCTCCACAATATTTATATTTTGGTAAAATAATACGAGTGCAAATTTAAATTAATTTGTATATTTAAATCCAATGAATCGCATACATATGCACATATAACAAAAGAAATGAAACATATAACAGCAATTTTTCTATTATATTTATACAAATAATTAGTGGCGATGGCTATAGATATATCTATATATATATTTTTCTTCTAATTTATAATATATTTTATATTATAAACGCCGCCTATGAGAAAAGTTACAACATATGCATTTTACGCATCATATGAATACACAGCATACGAATACATTTTAAATTTCATATTCATAAATAGACGAGATTTATGTTATTAACTTTAGGTATTATTTGCGTTTCTACATATATAACATTTAGTCTACGATTCTTTATTCGCTTACTACACACGAATATATTTCTTTTAGAACAATTGTTTGTAGAAAATACCTTATGATGACAGCTATGTTTTTCTATTTTTTTCCTTTGCTCTTCGGCACTTTTGCTTCCCAGGGAAAACGGTCCTTGTCTGGCGTCGTCTTTTTCACGGATTTGCTTTGTCGTCACTATCTTGAAGTAACGAATCTATTTGCACAATTTATTTACTACACATAACACATTGCACATTTACTTTATGTACCACTCTTTTAATTATATGTTTAACATTTAACATTTCTTTGTCTCGTTATGTGATCCGTTATAGGATTTTCTATATAAACTTTTAATGAATATTCTTATTTTATTGCTAGTCGTAATTCGACGACTTCTTTAAAATGCTAAGAAGCCAGCCAGCCGAATTTGTAACGACTTTTTGTGTTCGCCTTTCAACACCCTAGGTCTAACTGCTCTGGCCTTCGACTCTCCGTCTAGCTGTCGACTGTTTTTCACACGTGGCGTTTTTTGCCGAAATAAAATACTGGCGTCGCAGTTCTTATATCTAACTGAGTAACAAACTTATGACTAATCTTATACTACGGTATATTCATTGGATTTATATACTTCATGTTAAAATATTAATAATAATAAAATATAACTATATAACTTCTTAACATATAAAATCTATACATATATAAAAATAGTCTGTACCGTTACAGCCACGACCAGTCAAATATGTAAAATATGAATATTTAGATTTTCGTTCATGTTTTAAAAGATTCACTTTTGGGCGAACCCTTGTACATTGTAGTTAAAATAATTATTATTGAATTGTTCATATGATTAAGGTCAAATGCGCATACAATGTGCGCAGACTCGCATCACACATAACAAAGATATAAAACATTTGTATCCTTCTCATTGGTTTACTTATAAAAATGTTTACTTTGGGTCGACAAATATGGCCATTGCAAAAGTATGATTTATAATAAAAATCGACTAGAATTGTCAAATTTGCAAATTAATAGGGATACTTCAATATCAGTACTTGATGTATCATAGGTTTTTGTAAACAATTGGAAGGTTAAAACAGTGTAAATTTTGTTAGCATCCTGAAATGGAACGAATGGACGTTGGCAATAAATGTCTTTATCAGGTCAAATATAACTTTAATTCAGTAAAGAAACGAACTTTTGGGTACACACATATTGAACCAAAAGCCCTTTACATATTCAAGTCCTGTACAAACAGGGCATGAGCATTATTAAGATTTCACCACATGTTTGAATATAGGTTGTCAAAGGTCACCCTTCAATAATTTTAATTTTTATAAATGAATTGTTGTCTGGTAAAAAGAAACGGAAAAGAAACAAAGAAACGATGTAATTAAATGTTAAGAGAACCATTGTAAACGCCGTTGCATTAGAGATACCCATATTGAGTATGTTAGGCAAATCAAAAATTATAAAAAAATAATATTTTTATGAGCAGAACTGTACTAGGAAAATCAAACGCGCTACTATTAAAGTTTTTAACACGCGTTTAATTGTCAAAAATCAGAATTCTAAATTTGTATATAGGAGAAATAAATTTCAAAACACTTTATGAAGGCAATAAAATCGCGAAATAATAGGGTTGCCTTTTGAAATGAACGAATGGTTGGTGATTTGATTGAATTTTGTTGGTTGCCTTGACAACCACCATACAAACATTGGATCCATATAAAAGGGAGTACTCGCATGAGAAAGGGAATTCTTCTGCAATAACCAACCAGTAAGGTTGTGCTTAAATAGATTCTTCTACAACAACCAAGCAGTAAGGTTGTGAAAAGAACAGTGCCTACAAGATTTACACACAACCAGTAAGGTTGTTCTAAATATTCGCGAGCATCCCACTTCTGTGAAACAAAGTGCGAGCTAGTGCAACTACACACATTGAAGTCAATCCTGTGTTTTCGATATTGGAAAAACCAAGGATGCAAATAACGTACTGGAAAGAAAGAAATAATCAACAAGGATATTAACTTCAACTACCAGGGAGTTAACCAAACAACATTTCAAATATATTTGAAAAAAAATACGAACCTGTGTCCAGTCATCTACAACGAGTCAACACATCTGAACAAGGTGCCGCCAAGAAGATACACCAGGGGTGCCTATCAAGAGAATCAACTCGGAGGGTCAAGACGTTCCATCAACTACGAGCATCTGTGGAGCCCCCTTCAAGAACGACAGCAGCACCTGCATTCTTTCCAGCCAGCCAACTTAAAGTTAAACAAACAAGAACAGTATGTAAAGTGACAATTGTATAATTTCACGTTCATTAGAAGGAACCAAGACAAACTTGTAAATAACTGATAGTCAACTTAATTGTAATCCGAGTCTTTTTACCAGGACTAAACGTTCATTTCTAACATATCCCGTTTCAAATAGTGCATAATAGCCGGATAATTAAATAGTTAACCTATAATTCAAATACCATTCATGCATTTTAAATTAGACAACGATCTAAGTTTAAAACTTACGTGTCACACTAGTTTATTTTAAGAGACGAAGAGTCAGATAATCATATTTAGAAATCCAAGGATGAATCCGATTGTTTACCATTAGTAAAGTAGACAGATTAAATATTGTTATGTGTATGCCTAATATGACTTGCGTTGAGTAATTTGTTCATGATATTCCAAGTAAAGGTCATGCCTACAGACATTCTTGATAAAGATGTTTTGAACTGTAAATATAAAGTTACACTCAATTCAATAATAATAAAGAGCATACCTAATCAAAGAAAAATACCTGTATTTTCATTTGACCCAGTTACATCATCCTCAACCTTGACCGAACAGCTGTTTAGAAAAGCATGCTCGGTCGTACATTTGTTCTATTAATAGATCTCCCAGACCGTCAAGAATTGGGCCCGCTTTTCCGCTGATATAGTAGGTTACCATACGCCATACAAATATAAGTCGTGTACCTCCTCATTGAAAGGGTTCGAAGCCTTTTTAACGACCCATTAATGAGATTTAATTATATTTAACGTTCAAATTCAGAACGCGAAAACCAACAACAAACTGATTTTTTTAAGGTTCAGATAACCTAGCTATCATAGAGCGCGTACATTTTTTGAATTTCTCTGCATCCACGTGTGTGTGACCCAGGTGCACCAACTGTGGAAATAAATTTGAACTGTTACAAATTCAGTCGCTTAATAAATAATTCAAAGATTAGTTCTAATCTACAGGGAGCAGTCAAATAAAATAAAACACCATTTTAATTTTATTAACAATAAACTAGCACATAGATAAATAACAGAGTCCATGCTATTTTAAATAAAATACGTAACCCACCTTATAGTTAGGCAACCAACATAGCTAGCCCGAGGCAATTAAATATTTGAAATAAAAATTCAATTTATAAAATAATTACAAGAAATTCTAAACGGTTCTTACCGTAGCGTATGCTAGTGCTTTTTAAGGCGAATACGCTTGTCATACCCCCATATCAATATATATATATATATATATATATATATATATATATATATATATTTAAAAATAAACGTTTTTTTCTTGGCCTTAATGCATATATATAAATAAAATATTTTTTCTTGGTTTGTTAGGCCATTGTTAATGAATAAAATTTAAGGGAACTAAAACAACATTCTCATCGACGTTTCGGTTTTATTATAACATCAAAACATTAAAAATAAAAGTAGTTGCCTATATACAATTTTTTTAAGGGAAAAAACACATTTCCCTAAGTCATGTTCTAACTACATTTTTGATAATTGTAAAAATTAATTTATCTGATCGGCTAGTTTTATTGAACTTATGTGATTTCACCAAGTGTAATACTTATGGTTTATAACATCGAACAGTTCGATGTTATAAACCATAAGTATTACACTTGGTGAAATCACATAAGTTTATTTTTAATGTTTTGATGTTATAATAAAACCGAAACGTCGATGAGAATGTTGTTTTAGTTCCCTTAAATTTTATTCATTAACAATGGCCTAACAAACCAAGAAAAAATATTTTATTTATATATATATATATATATATATATATATATATATATTAGACCTGCCCTTATTTCTATGAAGATTTTTCAAAATGGCGGCCCATAGGAGAGTAGGGTCCAAAAAGTTTCCATTTTATGCCACAATGCTCCATGTAAAATTTGGGCTCGATCCGACGACTCTAAGTGGACCCAAAATTGAGTTGAATAATAAGACAAGGTTTTATTATAAGAAATTAGGAACTTTATTCGGCATTTTTGGAAAAAACTCAATTTTGGTAACAGTTTTGTTAATATTTCGTAATTTTCTTATTTTTATGTTATTCTTCACTAAATTACCTTTTCACTAAGCTATTACTCAGAAAAATCTGATAAAAAATAATAAAGTTACAATATCTTAAACATTAACTAAAGATGTTTTTTTGAACGATAGATATTTTTTGCGATAAGCTTCAACAACTTGCAATAAGAATTGCTTTTCGTCTTCTTTGTTGGTCAATATCCGATTATAGTCCTTCATGAACTTCACTCCTCTTTCAGCGGTGTCATTAACGACGGCTAAATTTTTGCAGAAAACGCGGACTTCTTTAAAACTCTCGTTGGCTTCCCATGTTGATGGGTCAAATTCCAAAAACTCCGGCGACAAACAGAACCGCACAAAGAAATTGTTAGTCTTGTTTGAAATGAAGTCGCTCAAGCTATGGTTCGCGAATGTTTGCGGTTTTGAAACGGCCCGATTTTGATCCACTTTGATAATAGGCTCATCGTATGCAAGGCGCTCAACCATTTTTCTTTTCTGTTCAAGAGAAACATTCGAGTCAAAGAAAGCCAAAGCCATTGGTTCTGCTGATAAATACCACATCTGGTTACTCAAAGCCATTGGTTCTGCTGATAAATACCACATCTGGTTACTCATCTTCTTCAATATGGCAGCGGAAACTGGAGCATCAATTTGAGTGTATTCAATGGAATCTCGTATGAAATTGAAATCCTGGTTTGGAGCATTGATTGGATTTGTACAACCAATCCATGCACGAATGTAGATTCGAGCCAAGAAAATGCACACGTCGCGCAATCCACTCAGTTCTCTGGCCGTCAATGTGAAATGGTTGCGGAAAAGGAAAATTTTGAGTGAATAAATGCCTTTTGCCATCCATCGCGCGTTGCTGGTACCGCCAGGAGAACGGAAGCTACCACAATGTGTTTTACCCAAGAAAACAGCAACCAGTTGGAGAAACTCTCTATAATCATTACGAGGGTGACGTTCTTTCAACTGCTGATTGCAGTAATTTCTGATGGCGGCTTGTTCATCGGGGGGAATTTTTGAACCAACGATTTCGTCCTCGACACCATTCTGGAATGTAGTCTGGTCAAGACTCTTCCAGACTTTCGCGAATGTCTCGAACAATTGAACTTCAGGACCGCTGCTTGTCGACAATTTCACTTCAAAAACCTGGCGCAGAACGATTTCGTAAATATGATGGCGACAGGCCAAGTGCAGCAGTTCTCGACGGCAATACTGTGGTTTCTGCAAGATAATGCAAGCGCCATTGAGAGCTCCAGTGTTACTGGAGGTCGTGTCGAATGACATTGCTTCAACTCGATCGGCAATGTTCCAACGAACCAACAGATTGTAAACAGCGTCAGCTGTATCTTTTCCGCTTGAAGATTTTATTTGAGGTGCTCCAAGGAACTTCGAAGTCCCATCATAGCTGACCATAACCGCAACTCTCTCAACTTTTGCGCTGCCTACAAGGTCAACCAACATTTTGCCGTCCCAATGTACGACAAGCGGCTTATTAATACTTAGCTGTTTAGGGGAAGAGACGAATGACTTATAAGTACTTATATCGCTAAATATAAATAATAGTAACTTACGTTTTCTACGAATTCGGTCTGGATAACTTCTGCTTCCTTCCGGCGGTTTTCTCGACGATATCGATTAATCGTTGTTCGGTTAATAGCCAGCTCGTCTACGGAATAATTCAATGCATCGGCGCAGGCTATCAACACATGAGCTACCATTGGATCGGTTAGCTTGGCGTGGTCAAGCGCAGAAGCAAGTCGTGGCGTTAGAAAATTTATACGCCCTCTCTTCTGTACACTTTTCTGCGGTTCAACGATGTCACCAGTTTCGGCATCGGCAGTGCTCTCCTCAATCGCTTCACCCACGTCATGAGCTTTTTCGTCAATTCCTTCCATAACCTCAACCTCACCTTCATCACTCGATTCTGTATATTGGCCGGCTGCAAAAAGTTTAAAATGTGTTACGTATTACATAAATCAATAAGATAGAAAATGACATAAAGCCAAATACGAACCACTATCTTTCGGCTTGGACATTTCTTCAAATTTCCGCTTTCTCTGCTTCTCTTTCTGCTTTCGTTCCGATGCTCTTTTTTCTCGCAGAAATAAAACCATATCGCAGCCAATCATGCATCCCGGGCGTCCTGGTTGTCGTTGTCGAATGAGAAACTTCTTATCTTCTTCAATTCGAATGGTTTTTAGGGCATCTGCACAGAGAAAAAATTGTTGTAAATTTTCAAACAATTGTAAACTTTATTACAACAAATTGTTTGACATATACGGACGAGAACAACATTTATTAAATTTTACTACAAAATTGTTGAAAAAAAATATTGTATTTTTTACGACAAAATGTATAATTTCGTTATACAATTTATGTTGTAATAACTTCAATATTACAGTTGCATAAAGTACAGGACACCTGTTGCAAATAGTACTATTGGCGAGTGGTAATAATTTCAACTACTAGTTATAAAATTTATCGCAAAATTGTTGTAACTATTACAAGTCCCTGTAGTGAATTTTCAAACAAGATGTTGAGAGAAGTTCAACTATGCTGTTGCAATAATTAACACAATGTTGTTGACATAATCTACATAATAATACTGGAAAGATTGCAAGTCGCTTGTTGCAAATAGTACTATTGGCGAGTGGTAATAATTTCAACTACTAGTTGTAAAATTTATCGCAAAATTGTTGTTATTATTACAAGTCCCTGTAGTGAATTTTCAAACAAGATGTTGAGAATAGTTCAACTATGCTGTTGCAATAATTAACACAATGTTATTGACATAATCTACATAATAATACTGTAAAGATTGCAAGTCGCTTGTTGCAAATAGTACACTTACCTGTCGTAATAGTTTCAACTAATTGTGAAGAAATCTTCAACAGTATTCTTGTTATAATTACAATACCCTGTAGTAATTTCTTCAGTAGGATTTTGCCTATAGTTCTACTACGCTGTTGCAAATTTTAATAAAAGTTGTTCTCGTCCGTATATGTCAAACAATTTGTTGTAATAAAGTTTACAATTGTTTGAAAATTTACAACATTTTTTTCTCTATGTATAACATATGAAAAGAATAGAATTATCATATACTGCTGGACAAACGGACACATTTGTTGAACTTAAACAATCTAATATTAAATATTATAAAAAGACAAACTTTTATTAAAATTGGCTGTAGAGCGAAATAGATTAGATCCAAACAGCACAAATTAGATCGTTCGCCCATCCACCGTATTTTTTGGACCGTTAGAAACTATATGAAAGAATTATGTAATTATGCATTAACTTTATGAGTGCATAATTTTTGCAAAAATTTAACAGAAAGTATTTTACAATGGATAAAAGATAAAATGTACTTTATATTAGTTTTCAAATGTTTTATTATAATGCAATTCAAAAATTTCCAAGCATTAAACACAATATTAACACACTATAATATATATCATACATTCAATGAAACATAATATTGTTTAGACAATTTAAGGACGTATTGTAAAAGCTGTGTATTTTGTTTTCTCAGGATTAGGGGTTCTGGTAAAGATCCTATAAAAAATGATGTAAATTGTAATGGTTCGTAAAGGAAAAAGATTCAAATCCTAAATAAAACAATGTTTTCCAACAATATATGTCGAAGCGTATAAATACAAGGGCTTCAATGTATACAGGGCCTTGATTTTGATACAAATGCCGCGAATTCACAATTTTAATTCATTTCTCTAATAATAATATGGTGCTTTCCTCACTGTTAAAAAGTAATTATTAATACCTAATATTTGAAAATACGAATATTCTGGAAAATATATTTTCGAAATAGTATTTAATATTGTATTAAAACTATAAAAAAAATAGAGTACTTAATAATATATAGCGTGATATAATATTACAAGGTATACCTGTGAGAAACAAATGTTTGATTATGCCGTTTTACCATTAAACATGGCATGTAATTATGAAGATTTTCAATGTAAATCATAGAAGTTTCTTCACCTTCAAACACTTCAAATGCGTAATAATGTCGGTTGAAAGTTATAGTTCGTAGAATTCTATAAATAAAGTAAATTTTATCATCTAATAAAGCAATATGTGTTATAATTCCAAAATCTGGATAGTTTTTGTAGCTGAAAATTAACACCATGCCTGGTTTATATTTAGTTCCTTTATATTTAACCCACTTAGCTTCAAAAATCTCTTTATCTGGAAAGTATTCCTTTAAACGGTTACTTGTAGGTGCTAGTTGGTACTGTCTATTTGGTAAGTTAAAGCGTAATAGTCTATAGCAAAGTTTTAGTTGAGCTTTTGTTCCCAGTGTTTTAAGGATACCTTTAAAATTACCGCTGATGTTGGAGGTCTTCTTCAACTCCCTGTTTCTGTTCAAAACGCATACTGGACATATGAACCAAAGGACCTGAATTACGCAGTATGGCGGGATAATGTATCATATGATGATGTTTGGGTTTTAATTCTCCGAAATACTGTATGTATAGATTATGATGTTCCATTATTAAAATTTCTAGTCTGCTAAATTCAGATACTTGTAATGAAGGCGATGTTGTTACGTCTATTATTTCTCGAAGACAAATCCATAGGTTCCAAATTTCTAACCCCGGAGGAATGAGATCTCCAATTAATAAACCAAGATACCTGGTTAAACATAGCATCTCACTGGCACTGAAATTGATCAACTTTTTTTTGAGTTTTTCTTCGATTATGCGACTTGGCCTGTTACGGCATTCTAATTCCCCATAATTGAAACACTGTATTCTGTCATTCAAAACGTTCACTGTAAAAAGTTTATAGTCAAAAATTAAACGACGTAATAAGAAAGTGATATCATATGCGCACACACCCTCAAAGAGGTCATGCATAATGTCAACTGTGAAATTTTCTGTTACGTGAAAATTTGTCAAAGTATGCCACGCTGATTCCTCCTTAATACCCGTTAATGATGGTTCTTCACCTAAGTCCAATTTGTAATTATTTACATTTCGCAAAAGATCTACCTTTTCTACACATGCAGATTTAGTTTCTGATTTATGCATCTTGCAAAACCTACAGCTATAAGCTGCTGAAAAACTTTCGACAAATCCCAAACATGAATGTATTCCTAAATTGTCTCCAAGTATTAATCCTGAAACAAAATAAATTTTTTTCGAAGAACCATTAATGTTAACAACAATACCCTCGGTTTGTAAATAATTTAATTCATTTAAAGCAGCTGAAAATGTTTCTTTGTTCCCAAATTTTTTCCGGTTATTTGAATGAAAAATACTAAATAAAAATATATTATCTAAAGAAGATAAAAATTCTGTGGGCATTGTTGGCAAACTTGTATACAATGCACCCAATTTATTACGCCCTGCTCTTGATCCTAGAGGGCAGCCAATTTCAAAGTCATCGAAGAATAAAAATAGGGGGAATATAAAGTCGGCGTGCCTTGAACAAAATTATTAATAATGTTATTGTGGGATGCATTCAGGTTTCTTAAATTGGTAATCATTAAATTAAAAAAATCTGGATTTTCAAATAATTTTTGGAAAACAAACCTCAACGGAATAACTAGTCCTTCCACCGGTACAGGTTGTAAAATAATATGACTGTTTTCAGATTTGGTTTTCATTTCTTCTCCAAAAGTATACGCTTGCGGCCTAATAAAATAACCCTTATTTTCAAAGAAATTAATACACTTATATTCGGATTGATGTTCCTGATATATGTTGGCAAAGTCATCAAAAAAATCCGCAAGTGTTTTCAGTATATTCTCATCAAGTAAATTTTTAAACAATGAAAAAATAACCCTCATAGTTTCAACACTTTTTTGAAAAATATTTTCAATTTTCTGTATTACATCGAGTACAACTTTGCGTGGTACTAAAGAGTTGTTGAACATGCTTGACACAAAAACTGCAATATCTGTTTTCACATCATTTTGTGCGTTTTTTACTAATTCGATAATTTTATCTAATACATTCTCACTTATGTTTAAAGGCGGGTCCATTTCTGAATCGATATGCATTGTATCATTCAAATTTAATGGAAACCTATCATTACTGTCTGATACTATTTTAGGCAGAACATTGCCATCAGAATTTACGTTAGACTGCAATTTACTAATTTCAGAGCAATCTCTTTCATGAATTTTAAAATGTTTCCGAATAGAGTTAATGTCATTAAATTGTCTACAACAATGTGACCATGTGCATGTATAATTATTTTTACTTTGCAATTCATGCACTTGCCTTAAATGAAAAATAAATGCTTTTGAGGAATGCAACACAGTTGGACAATAATTGCAAGGATACATTTTACAGGTTACAAAGGCAACTAGCGCAAAAGTCAACAACAACGAAATAACTATACATAACTGTTAACAGAAATGTTTATTTGTTAACTTAATTTATTTCGGCTATTAATGTATTAACTGACACAGGTTCTTTTTCGCAGCTAGTAGTAATGTCATATATATACTTTTGTACAAATATCCAGGTAGTTTCGGCTTCAGGTGGATAGCGCGCATCCAGTGCATGATATATTTTGAAGCAAGCATCGACACAGCGTATAGGATTTTCTAACCGGTACCGAATATCATCTACGCAAACATAGCAAGCAGATATGTTGTTCCAATCGCCAACTATGACAGGAAGCGGCTGACTTGTTAATTTATACTTTTCGTAATTTTCGTCGCGTTGTTTTAATTTAGTCTCTAACTCATCCACATTCTGAAACAACAATCTTATGTATACATACACAAAAACCATATTACTGAAATATTAAGTACATTTGGATAGTTAAAAACATCTACAAAGTTATCAGGTAATTGCTAGTTTTGGCAATTGTACTTTTGGCTTTTCCCAAATGAAAAATGTATACAGATTGAAAAACAGAAAATCACGAATATTGCCTACCTTGTTTTAAAATTGTTAACAATAAGGTCTATAATAGTTTAATTACATAGAATAAATGAGATTATTATATACTTTTCTTTAAAGTGCATAACAAGAAATAGTTTTCGAAACGTATATGTTTAGTTATATTTTTTATATATACAGGGTTATTCACGCTATACGGCACGGAATATTGTGGCCAAAATACGTGACTTTCAAAAAGTTTCACTTTTGGGATATATGGGGGTCTAGTATGGTTACTTTTTAAAATTATTTTTATATTATACAGGGTGTCCCATAAGCCCTAAAAGTATCAAAGTTGTGGTTTTTTAAATGGAACCCCCTGTATATTATTGTATTTTCGGATTCTCCGATCAAAATAAGTGTCTGTTTTAATAAGGTTTACAATACCTAAACCTTAAGGTTTTTTAAATAATTTGAATTTTGCCAAAATCTAACCTAATTTTCATGTTTCAAATACTTAAGAAGTATTTAAGTTATGTAAGCGAAATTTACAGCGAAGTGTAACAATATATCATATTTTATATCCCAATCATAATAAACTTGCCATCTTATACAGGGTGTCCAAAAATTAAAACTAATCAAATAAGAACTTTAAGTGGCTATAACTTGATTAATTTAAATAGAACGCCATATTTTTTAACTTACCAGGAAATGTACTTTTTAATTACCTATCGAATGGTATTAGGGTGTTCTATAGCTAAGTCTTCGCGTTTTTACAGAATACGCCAAATAATCGTTTTTTGTACCATTTGGTGTTTTTTAAATAAAAGTTCTAATGTATCTAGTTGCCTATGGTATTTAGAAATGTCAGATAATTTACAATTATAAGAATAATAATGACGAATATCGTTACAAATGTTCAGAAACTTGGAACGTTATTTATAATCTAACAGGCTATAACAGCAATAATGGTAATAACATATCAACGATAACATAAAACAGAAGCAAAATATTTATAACAGATGTTCGAAATGTCGACCGTCCATTTCCAGACACTTACATATTCTTTTTTCAAAACCACTGCTAACTCTGGACAACATTTGCGGGGTTACAGTTTCAAAAGCGTCTCTTATGCGTATTTTTATATCGTGTGGTGTTGTCGGAGGCGTATTGTAGACAATTCCTTTTATGTATCCCCATAAAAAGAAATCTGGTGGAGTTAAGTCCGGGGATCTGGGGGGCCAATTTTGAAATCCATTTCTTCCAATCCACCTGTTTTGAAAGTTGGCATTTAAAAATTGCCGAACCTCGCGATGATAATGAGGCGGAGCTCCATCCAGTTGAAGCCACATGGTTGTTCTGATGTTTAAAGGGACTTCTTCTAATAATACTGGAAGTTGGTGTAAAAGAAAATCGAGAAACATCATACCATTTAAAGGTCCAAAAAAATAGGGTCCAATTAAATATTGGCCCAGTATTCCACCCCACACATTAACGGACCACCTATTCTGATTTCTCATGACTCTGTATTCATGCGGATTCGAATCAGAATAATAATGGAAGTTGTGTCTATTCACGAGACCATTGTTATGAAAAATACATTCATCACTAAATAACACATTTTCAAAAAAGTTTTTATTTTCTGCCACTTTATCTAACACCCACATGCAAAATTCAGTTCGGTTGTCAAAATCATTTCCATAAAGTTCTTGGCAGAGCTGGATTTTATAAGGATGAAATCTGTGTTTTTTAAGAATTCTTGAAATACTTGCTTGACTAATGTTAGTATTTTCGGATATCTGATTTTGACTAACATTGGGATTTTCGATAACTGAACCAACTACCGTAAAAACATTTTCTTCATCTTCAGTGACAGGTTTTCTTGTAATGGGTTTTTTATAACTGACACTTCCACTTTCCTGAAACTGGTTTAATAATCTCTCAAAAACGGCTGGCTTAGGATGATTTCTTTCCGGAAAACTTTGAGCATAAACTCGAGAAGCCAATAAACAATTTTGATGACATTCTCCTAGGATAAAAATCATATCAATACGCTCTTCTTTTGGGTAAATCTTCATTTTGACTAAGCAACACCACAACAATATTCAAATAATAACGATCTAAACTTCCACAATTACAAAAAATAATACCACTATAGCAAAAACAGACTTTGCAGACTAAACTGACAGACTAAATGAATTTATGTGACATTTCTAAATACCATAGGCAACTAGATACATTAGAACTTTTATTTAAAAAACACCAAATGGTGCAAAAACGATTTTTTGGCGTATTCTGTAAAAACGCGAAGACTTAGCTATAGAACACCCTAATACCATTCGATAGGTAATTAAAAAGTACATTTCCTGGTAAGTTAAAAAATATGGCGTTCTATTTAAATTAATCAAGTTATAGCCACTTAAAGTTCTTATTTGATTAATTTTAATTTTTGGACACCCTGTATAAGATGGCAAGTTTATTATGATTGGGATATAAAATATGATATATTGTTACACTTCGCTGTAAATTTCGCTTACATAACTTAAATACTTCTTAAGTATTTGAAACATGAAAATTAGGTTAGATTTTGGCAAAATTCAAATTATTTAAAAAACCTTAAGGTTTAGGTATTGTAAACCTTATTAAAACAGACACTTATTTTGATCGGAGAATCCGAAAATACAATAATATACAGGGGGTTCCATTTAAAAAAACACAACTTTGATACTTTTAGGGCTTATGGGACACCCTGTATAATATGAAAATAATTTTAAAAAGTAACTATAATAGACCCCCATATATCCCAAAAGTGAAACTTTTTGAAAGTCACGTATTTTGGCCACAATATTCCGTGCCGTATAGCGTGAATAACCCTGTATAGTTCGATTGGTAAATATTATACTTGTGTGTGTATATTATACATATCTATATGTATATATATATGTATATATATATATATATATAAAGTATAGAATTTCATGGGGTAACTCCGCTCAAAATGCAACTGCGGACACGTGTTTCGAACTACTTGGTTCTCGTCAGCGCAGTGTAGCCAAGGAATAGGATGGGATAACCTTGGAGCTGAAAAACATCAATCAGAGACATACACAAGGGACAGCCTACCAATTGAGGCTTCAGCTAGAGTGTCCTCGATACTGAGAATGAATCTAACGTCGCCGCGAGGTAGACATTGTCCACCTGCAAGCCATCTGAACCCACAGGATAACAATAAAGAAAAGAAATATTGCGGATTATAGAATAATAAAGTATAGAATTTCATGGGGTAACTCCGCTCAAAATGCAACTGCGGACACGTGTTTCGAACTACTTGGTTCTCGTCAGCGCAGTGTAGCCAAGGTTATCCCATCCTATTCCTTGGCTACACTGTGCTGACGAGAACCAAGTAGTTCGAAACACGTGTCCGCAGTTGCATTTTGAGCGGAGTTACCCCATGAAATTCTATACTTTATTATTCTATAATCCGCAATATTTCTTTTCTTTATTGTTATCCTGTGGGTTCAGATGGCTTGCAGGTGGACAATGTCTACCTCGCGGCGACGTTAGATTCATTCTCAGTATCGAGGACACTCTAGCTGAAGCCTCAATTGGTAGGCTGTCCCTTGTGTATGTCTCTGATTGATGTTTTTCAGCTCCAAGGTTATCCCATCCTATTCCTTGGCTACACTGCGCTGACGAGAACCAAGTAGTTCGAAACACGTGTCCGCAGTTGCATTTTGAGCGGAGTTACCCCATGAAATTCTATACTTTAATATTCTATAATCCGCATTATTTCTTTTCTTTATTTATATATATATATATATATATATACCGTGGGTTTTTTTTATCACTGAACATAGCACACGATAACACCTATGTTCAGTTTTAAAATAAACGCGTCAACGCATGGAACATTATGCAACCAACATTGCGTTATGTAACACAAACTAACGTCAGTCAATTATTTGTTTGGACAAACGTCAAAATCAATGTCATAACCATATTAGAAGTAAACACAAAATTTAATTTCTTTAAGGACTACTTTTCTGTCTGAATATCGAAAGTGGCAACAGTCTTAGAAAAGTGGATGTGGTGATGATGATGTAAGTATCATTTAATAAAGTACTAAAATATATTGACCATATTTTATAGATTGCAGAACCAACTTTATGGTATTTTGAAGATATGATGTTTATTGTAAATCATACAGTAGCACGTAAGTAGACTGATGTTATTAGCGAAAACTGCGAAGGTGAAGAAATAATTGTGCAAGTGGATCAAGATATCAACTATTCACAAGATAACACAGATATTGTAAGTTGTCTATTGATATTTTAATATTAATTTTTAATATTTAGTCTTCTTAGTTGGACTACAGTTCTGATTTATTTATAAGCAATGCAAATGGGGACGTTCAACCTGCTTCAAGTACCTCACGTAATTATATTGAGGAAGGCGCTATAAATACAGGTGATTTTGGCACAGAAAACAATTAAGGACAGTACTCCATCCCGCAAGAAATAAAAAGATGATGAATATTTGAAACATGCAAATGATGCTTTAGTAAAACTTACTTCTGCTTTGGAGAATGAGCCAACTCAACAGCCTGAAAACAGCAAGGAGGTATTTGGTAAATTAGTAGCCGCCAAAATTAAAGAAATTAATTGTCTTCGAATAAAAAATGAAGTTCAATTTAAAATTTTAAATGTTGTATATACATATTTAAATAAATAAATATTTTTTTGTATTAGACTTTATTTTTAATATTAATTAATCATAACTGGAATAAACATAAATCAATGTTCTAAATATTATGCTCAGCCACTGCGTGTTCCTGCCAATCCACACTCCCATTGTTGGTACAGAAATAGTTCCGGAATTCGTCTCTAATATTTCTGGCTTCAATACTTGACTTATTACCAACTTGTTTTACAACTGTTGGTAAATGTTTGGTATTGCTAATGTTAACATCTGTAACATACCTTTCACTTTCTGTTACCAAGAAGTTATGAAGTACCACACATGCAAAAGTTATTATTTCTACTTTTTCAACATCTAAATTTATTGGTTCTAATGAAACTCTAAATCTATTAGATATAATTCCAAATGTGCTCTTGATAATCGGTAATTAAGTATTTTATTGTCATGGTCATGACTTAAAAATCTTTGCGGATATGGCTTCATAACTCCTTCTGTTAATGGAAAGGCTTCATCTGCTACGATTACATAAGGCACCTTTTTTCTTCGACCAGGCAAATTACATGGGGGTGGAAAATTCAATTTGTTTTCTGCTAGGCAAGATGCGAGTAAGCTTTCACGAAAAACACCTCCATCACTCACTCTTCCATTAGTACCTACATTTACATAGGTAAATTTATATTTAGCGTCTGCCATGGCCAGCAAAACTATGCTGTGTTGCCCTTTATAATTATAATAATAGGATCCTTTACATAATGGTGGTCTAAATGTAATATGTTTCCCATCAAGTGCCCCTACACAATTGGGAAATTGCCACATTTCAAAAAAATTCAGTAGCAATTTTCTGCCAAGTTTCAGGATCTCTGGGCACCTATAAATATCAAAAAGAAAATGTATATGAGAATTAATCACCATACTGTTAAATAATGCTCTCTTAACTTCCGGTAAATTGTTTCACACACTTCTGGAACAAACCTGGAAATAATGCTTTCATGAACTCGTGTTGAATACATTTGAGACCAGAAACTTTCACCAGTTGCTAAAAACCGCAAAGTAATTTGCAACCTGAAAAATCATAAGTCTATTGTATTTGATTTTTTTAAATATTAACTCACTTGCTATGGGCTGATATACTGTCTCGCATAAATGTATCTTGCTTCGTAATATCAGCTCTAAGGTAATCTAATAATTTATGAAACAGAGCATCATTCATCCGTAAATAATTCCTATATAAGTCAGGGTCCTCAATGCGTAATTCATTAATTAATGACAAAACATCCCGGTCGCCTTAAAAGCCAAGGTTTAGTCCATATCTTTCTTTTTTGTTCGCGTTTCTTATTTTTTATATTAGGAATGTTTGTTATTATAACAATAACTGCAGCTCGTAATAAATTCTTTCTTGTATTTGTGTCCATTTGGAATTTTTCCAGAAAAATACACACAAATGAAATTTTAGGGTTACAAAATTCCGGATACCCGCCAAACTAGTAATACATTCGACGCATGCCCGGACCTTTAAAATTTTGCATCGTTGCAAGTGGGCAAAATAAATTCTGCACAGAAAGTTGTACAGAATATTCTGTACAGAAAGCTGTGCAGAATCTTGTACAGAAAATTGTACCGTGTCAAGTAAGGATGTGGCGAGTTTTAATTTTCTTTCTGTGGGTATTTATTATACAGCCATCAGAATCAAATTTCCTACTAATCGCCTGAATTGTTCCGACAGATGGTATGGGCTTCTCAGGATATTTGACAGAAAACAGATCCCGCACTTTCCTTAAACTGTTTCCAGCTTTATACCAGTTTAAAATTTCTATTTTATCATCTTTTGTATACATTTTTTAAATTAGGTGAATACAAATGTGAAATATTGAAATATTCAAAATGTCATTTCTGTTATGACATTGATTTTGACGTTTGTCCAAACAAATAATTGACCGACGTTAGTTACATAACGCAATGTTGGTTGCATAATGTTCCAAGCGTTGACGCGTTTATTTTAAAACTGAACATAGGTGATATCGTGTGCTATGTTCAGTGATAAAAAAACCCACGGTATATATACATATGTATTATTAGATGCCAATAAATTGTTATAATAAAATTAGAAAAGTATACAAATACGGCTATAGCAGTTCTTCACTTTACAGCAACTTTTTTGTATTAAATTTGAAAAATTAATATTTGTGCATGTAGTACGAGTCCACACTCACCAATGTTCACTGCAAAAATAGAATGACCAAAACGAAGCTCAATGTGCTAGAGATAGCAGACAATACATTGCTCATAAATTAGCTATTGTTTTCTGATTAAACATTTAATTGACTATTTTTACCTCAATATGCAGTATAAATCCATGTTGATTTTCTAATTTGGAAGGTCGCCAATACTTCTGTCCTTTTCTATTACAACCAACATGAGGTGAATGAAATAATAGGGGCAAGAGAGTTAATACAAACCATTGCAGTCTCTCTAAAAAAAATTATATATTTTCTCATACAAAGTAGGACCAGATATTAGCATTCTTTCTTACCATCAACAGGCTCCTGATTTCTTTCATCAAATTCTATTATAAGTCGTTTAAGATATTCGTCGTTCCTTTTGCTGCATATTTGTAATATGTTATTATAAAGCAAGGGCCACTTTGTTAATAATTTGTTGCCGGCAGAAGTATATTTCCAATTGAAATCTTCCTCTAACTAGAATGGGATGTATCTTATTAAATCTATTAAATTCAGAGTACAGAAAAAGTGTTTATTTTTTATATAGGATTTAGATTGAATTGTCATTCTAAATTAATACAATAAATGCTTAAGGAAAGGAACTTTATGCATATTCGTTTCGACGATGATATCCTTTTACTGTAGGTAGTTAGACAAAATTAGTTGACTTACAAGTAAATATCCTAACGGATGTTTTAAAATCGGATATTCTTTATAGTATTCACAAATAATTGTTTCAGAAATTTCCCTCAATCTTTGCGGAATTGTCTCTTTCCAATAATCAAGGCATGTCGCAAAAGGATCACGATTGTTTCGTAACCATAGCAGTTTTTCGGCTGTACTTTCGTCTGTTTCCTCATTCAATTTTTCAGTTATATGTTCCGGTAATACTTCATACTTTTTGTAACATCGTCTCAGATAGATATACGTATTCCACAATTTGCCTCTTGCTGCTTGAGGCTTGCGGGTGTGTTTGTTAATGTACGGTATAAAATACGCTTCTACTAATTCGTGGGGAAATATTTCCACTATCTCTTGGGCTAGATCAAGAAATTTGCTGGTTGCGATTCTGAAAACAGATGTGCAATTTTTCTTTGTTCAAGTGCATTTACTATACTCACCTTCTATCTGGTCTCTTCCTGATTTCGTTTTTAATGATCAATTCCGATAGTTTATTTCGCAAAAACGTTTTGTTCTTTCCATAGCTACCATATATTAGTGTACCCTCTTTGCTTCTATCGAGCAATTTTTTTACTGTTCCCTTCTGCCCTATATGGAGAAAAGGAGACGACGTATATGGAACACCAACGGAAGATAAGCTGGAATAATTGCTACGAACAGGTATGAGGTCCGGATCTAAAACAACTACAGCAAAATGTAGGTGGTTACTAATCAAATCTTTGAAACACAAAAACACACTACCTTCTGTATTATCTTCCGCAGTAAGTAACGAGTCGCTTCCAGTCGACGTGGAAGCAGATACATTGGAAACATCCGATATGCTTACACACTGAGAAAACTATATGGTTACCATAAACGAGTTACTTTAGTCGTAACCATAAAATTCTGTTGGATATGGCGAACATCACCGGATATTAGACTAAAGTTAACGTAAGGTACGGAAGGTCTAAAATTGCATGTTTAATATTAAGTCACAGTTCGTTAATAATCAATGTTTCGTACTTTACACGTTAAATACGCACTCGTTTAAGTTAGATGTCGTTATATAGGCGCAAAAGATCAACAGTTGAATATTAACATACGCATGATTTACTTGAAACATTAGAGTCTTCCTCATAAACTAGATAAATTTAATCTTAGAGAAGCACCATTTGGTATAGACTTTTTATCATTTCGTGATTAACTAATGGTTTTATAGAAATAAAAATACTTTTTTTATGGATAAATAAACTGTATTATAAATAAACATATATAATATATGTATATATATATATATATATAAGATTATAATATGCACTAAGTATATGTATATATAAAAACAATTCCCAAAAAACGAAAAAGAAACTAAATCAGCTGATTTTTGAGCAAACATTTAAAGGTCTTGGTCTTGATCAATAACTGTGATTGCTCTTTGCCCTTTAGTTCCTAATCGGTGAGAAACAGACGGAACTTTAGAGTATATATGATTATAAGCAATTAATTTATAATCTGCTGATTCTGATGTAAAATCTATAAGAACGTAACCTCCAATGTGTGATCTTAAACCGATACAATTTAATTTTGTATATATAAAAAAAACATCTGGATTTAACCTTACATCAGATGTAGAACGTAGGTAACAAAATATATTTAATAAGTCCGAAACAGGGTTCCCCAAATTTATCCCTATCAATTTGTATATTGATGTTGGCTTGGTATTTATAACCATTTAATTTTATCCATGAAACAATGAAATCAACATTCGAAAACTTGTTTAAAATACTTGCAAGACTTTTGCAGTTCTTATTGTTATTACGAACCGTATGTATTGGAGTAGGCAAACCGAACTCCATCGTTGATTCGAATCCCTTTTTGGATAACAACCTATGGGATAGTTTTAATTGATGCCTCATTGCCAACGTCAAAATAATGTTTCGTCTCGAGGTGACAACATGTGCGTTAGTTTTGGCTATCTTGTGAAAAGCTTCAAATCTGATTGAAGACAGATAGCATAACGGACCTGTGTTACGAATACAAGTTGGATGATGAAGTAGATTGTGATGTTTTGGTTTAAGAGATTTTCCAAACAGTCGCATGTATGTTTCATGGTGATCTGTTATTAAATGTGATAAGTATTTTAGTTCAATATTATTTGTAGCCGGTTTAGTTATAATATGTATTATTACCAACAATGTGGAGTAAAAATTCCAACAAATATCATCTTCCTCTACTAAATCGCCAACTATGAATCCGAGATATGTTACCAAAGCGGACATTTCCGCTGCAGATATCACAATATTACCTTTTTCTAAATGTGTCTTATTGATGGGAGGTATACGATTTCCAACGTCATAAACATCGTTATAATCAAAATATTTGATTCGGCGATTCAATTTTTCTAACGTAAAATATTTTTTCGTATGTATTAAATAATTTAAAATATCTGCAATGTCATATCTACACACACCCTCGAATATGTCGTGCATTATGTCAAATGAAAAATTAGCAGCACAGTGAAAACTAATTAGGTCATTCCACACACAATATTCTTTTACTCCCTCACTTTTAGAAAATAAATTTTGATTGTAATTTGTTTTGTTCCTTAATAAATTACTATTTTCTTCCACTAACTCACGTGTAACATTTTTACTGCATTTACAAAACCGGCAGAAATAATTTGAAGAAAAGCTTTCAGAAAACCCCAACATTGAATTCATACCCAAGTTGTCCCCCAAAACAAACATCAAGGCAAAATATATTTGCATTTCTCCATCAACTGTTTTAACAACAATTCCCTGCTGCTCCAAATGTTGTAGTTCTTCAACAAACTTGTTTAGTACCTTTTTATTACCATGGTAGCTTCGATCACTTGCATAAAATAAACCCCAAAGAAATAAATTTTCTAAAAGTGAGGCATATTGTGGCGGAATACCCCCTATCGAGAAATACAGTGCTCCTATTTTATGCAGGCCAGCCTGGCTTCCTAAAGGATTGCCAGTCTCATAATCGTCAAAATATACAATGAGAGGTAAAACGATTTTATTCGGGAATTTTTCTTTAACTGTGATCCATAAATTATTTGAGTTGAAAATTGAAGTTATACTATCGTCAAATAATTCCTCATCACTAATGTAAGACATAATTTTTTTCAAAACATCCGATATTTCAAGAAACAATTTTAATACTTTTCTCATAGATATGATTTGACCCTCACACTGCTTAAAACCCAAATTTACTCCATTTCGCCGCCGTTCATCGTCAAATATTTCACCAATTAGGAAAGATTGCGGTTTTATGAAAAAATTACAATTTTCAAAATATTGAAATCGTCTATATTCTGTGGAAAACTCTTCCAAGGGATTATCTGGTATAACAGTTAACAAATTATTTAATACACCCCCATCGGAATTTGAAAGTATACTGTTTTTTATTGCATTTACAAAATCTGATATGAGTTCGCTTGTATCCTCTACAACATTTTGTATAATTTTGCGCGTTACAGAGGGATTATCATATAATCGAGAAATAAAAGTTGCTGAACTCTGTTTCATGTTATCATATACGTTAATAACATTAACGTCAGTAATAGAGTTACTTTGTGTTATTTGTTTTTCACTGTCAGTATTAACTGGTGATGGGGAAGCTGCTTCAGATCGTGACAGAGGTCTGTGATTGAAATTAATTGTTTTCATTCGTATATGATTGTATGTTATCATGTGTTTTTTAAGAGCATAGGCATTGGAAAATTTTCTGGAACAGTGACAATTACCACAGAATAATTCGTTTAAATAGATGTGAAACATTTTCATATGCCTAAGAAAGGTTTCGTTGTTTGGAAATTCTTTCTTATTTAAACAATGTTTGCAAATAATCATTATCTCACAACGAATAAAAGCGCAAATAGAGAAGTATTATTTTTTTATAATCTATAACTTAACCTTACTTACTAGATCTATTACAGAGGGAATTTTATTATCGTACTTTGTCTCAAATTCATAAATAGCTAATTGGATGAAAAGCCACAGGTGCTCACTTTCCGAGGGATATTTCAAATTTAGTACGTGAAATACTTTGAAACAGGTATCTATTGCCCTTAATACTGATGGAACCTTGTAAATCGTCTCCCCAACAATTACATACACATTTTCAAGCAAGGTATTGTCTTTAATCTCCACTATAATGAAGGGCTGAACAGAAGTTCCATTTTTTTTGCACTTCTCTTGTCTTTCTGCGACTTTATTTTCTATATCACCTGGTAGCTAAAACAGAAAATATTAAACTAAACGATTGAATTGACGATTAGAGGAAATCTTAATCGTACACTTACGGTAAAAGTAGTCGAGACGGCTAAGCGCGGCTGCAATATTAGCTTGCCTCCCGAATATCTCCGAAACATGAACCACACGATTCGATGTGTCCGCGTCGCAAGGAAGGGTATATTTGTATATTAGTTTAGTATATGCCTCCGGTAACACTATAATTCGAGGAGATTAAATATGAATTTCAATCATTGTTATGCCTCCTAGTCTCAGTTATCTTAAAATATATTTATTCCACTAAACAGAGGCTTGGTATTTATCGCAACATATTCCTACTAGTTAATTTTATTTTTTAAGAAAAAGATTATAAATAGAATATTAGGTTAAATTATATTTTCGCCCTCGACAGATTAATTTTAATGTAATGTTTTTAGAATATTTATAATAAGGTAATGTTGTTTTAGAACAATATTGACATACAGTACCATGACGCGAATATTTCTGAAGACGGAATCCTATTGATAAATTTACCTGCTTTTTTGTAACGTTGTCATTTGACTTGGAACTAGTTGCAATGAGCGTGTAAATATAGAAATAAAGACGATAAATAGGATTTTAAACGATCTTAATCATTGATACTTAACTGGTAATATGCATCTGGGATGAATATACTCGACATCATATACCTGTTAAAGATTCGACTTTACTTGATCGTTTATGAAATACTAGTGCGCGTGAAATATTTAAGATCCATTAATTTATTTATCGCGTTAGGTCGATTACTGTATAACATAAAATTTTAAAATCGCACAGCCTTCTTTTTCATTGTGTCTAATAATGACGGTAGTCGGATCTCAGAGTGCAACAGAAAGTCCATATATTTTTGAGAGTTTAAGGTATACGTTTAATTTAAAAGAAAGTCTGGTGTGAAAAAGTCGTTTATTCTACTGTAGAAGCAATTACAACACAAATACAGATTACGGTTGAATGCTACTTAAAACCGGAAGTTGGCAAATAAGTATATAATTTTCAAAATACACAATACTACAAAATACATATACATACATCATAGAAATATCACAGAAATAAAAAAAAATTAGATAAAATTTATAAAATAAAAATTTTAAAATAAAAAAAATTGTAAAATAACATAAAAATTCGAAAATAAACTAACAATTATAAAATAAAATAAAAACTCTAAAAGGAGATAAAAACTCTAAAATAAAATAAAAACTCTAAAATAAATAAAAATTATAAAATAAAATAAAAACTCTAAAATAAAATAAAAATTCTAAAATAAATAAAAATTCTAAAAGAAAATAAAAACTCTAAAAGGAGATAAAAATTCAAAAAAAAATACATATATAAAATATTAGTAGTGTGTCCAATAGCCATTTCTAGCGACAACTTCTTGTAGTCTTCTAGGCATGGACCCTACTATATTTGAACATATCTCCGTGCCCCTTAATGCTTCCCAAATCCGGATAACGTGGTGGTGAAGTGCTTCTCTGGTTCTTGGTATTGGTACTCCCTGCTGCTCCCACATCTGACACATAGTACCCCATACATTTTCAATGGGGTTCAGATCGGGAGACTTAGAGGGCCAACGAAGCACTTGTATGTCGGGATGGTCCTCTAACCAAGCTGTAACCAGTCTGGCGGTATGTACTGCGGAATTATCTTGCACTAACACAATTGGTGCAGGTGCAGGATAGATCGCCCGAACGCTAGGAATCAATACATCCTCTAAGACACGAATGTATTGTTCAGCGTTCATTTTGGTGTCTATCCGTGCAATTTCACCAGGTCCTGCGGCGGATATCCATCCCCAGTACGCCAGACTGACTCGACTGCTTCTTCGCACTGGAACGATATTGTTCGGCTCGAATCTGGTCCCGTTGGGCCGCCACACTAACTTCCGTGTTTGCTGGGATGTAGAGAACACTTTCTCGTCCGTAAAAATTACTGTACCCCAGTCACGTTGTAAATTATTTGTGGCGAAATGTAAACGTTCTTCGGCATGTCTGGGTAAAAACTCAGCTTTCTTTGCAGGTTGTCTGCAATGAATATTGTTTTTGTGCAAAAAATTGCGCACCGTTCTGGGTGAGCATTCCAGATGCAAGCGCTCCACAATCTCCGCAGACGTAATTAGAGGTGTTTCTGCCACTAACTGACGAATAAGCTCTCCATCCTGTGCACTTATTTTAGCATGGCGGCCCAGTCTTGGCTTGTTTCGAAGAGCAGTGTCCTGGTTTTCTGTCTCCCACCGCGTTACCCAGTCATGGACTCGAGCTCTCTGAGGAAACAATAAATTCATAACAACATTTATTTAATAAAGATATATTTTGTTAACATCTTGGCTGTATTTTAATATTTCGATCTGAAAATTTAGAACAGGGTCTAAAAATTGCAGGAATGCCATGTGTAGCACATTCTTTTTTTTCATGTTGGTTTGTTTAGATCTCATTGCTATTTGCTATATAGTTTATCGTAGGAATATCTGTTAGTTCCGGGCTACACTGGTAAAAATATGAAAATGTGCATTCATGAAGCCTTTACATCAACAACAAAAAACATTTTCAAAGGTCTTTATTTATAACGGCGAATTCCTCCGCGCCGACTGAGGTGTATAACCGTTTTGTATTTTATTTCGTTTATGTGAAAATGAATGAACACAAAATTAACGGGCAACCCTAAAATAACAAAATTCAACCAGATTACTATACAATTAGTTTAAAAACATTGATTTCTTATACGTATATTTATTGATTTTCTACTAACTAAGAAATTTGAAGTGTTTTATCACAAATTTGTTCATTACATTATGCATTTCTGATAAGTATTGGCGTAGATTTGTGCAAACACGAAAGAACTTAGAGTAGGTAATACGAAAGGATAAAAGTATTTTTTGCCTTACCGATAGATCCACTTGCTCAGCAATCTGTCGGTAGGATAACCCTTGCTCCCTGAGAACGACAGCCTTCATTCTCGTTTCTATGCTCGACGGAGGCGTCATCTTAATACTTCCAACTCTCAAATGATGTGTATATCAGGAACACAAGACACATACTAACCTCGGGTGAATTTAAAAATCCAGGAACTTAAGAGTTTTTGGAGTTTTTATTTTGTTTTAGAATTTTTATTTATTTTAGAATTTTTATTTTATTTTAGAGTTTTTATTTTATTTTATAATTTTTATTTATTTTAGAGTTTTTATTTTATTTTAGAGTTTTTATCTCCTTTTAGAGTTTTTATTTTATTTTATAATTGTTAGTTTATTTTCGAATTTTTATCTTATTTTACTTTTTTTTTTATTTTAAAATTTTTATTTTATAAATTTTATCTAATTTTTTTTTATTTCTGTGATATTTCTACATATGTATATGTATTTTGTAGTATTGTGTATTTTGAAAATTATATACTTATTTGCCAACTTCCGGTTTTAAGTAGCATTCAACCGTAATCTGTATTTGTGTTGTAATTGCTTCTACAGTAGAATAAACGACTTTTTCACACCAGACTTTCTTTTAAATTAAACGTATACCTTAAACTCTCAAAAATATATGGACTTTCTGTTGCACTCTGAGATCCGACTACCGTCATTATTAGACACAATGAAAAAGAAGGCTGTGCGATTTTAAAATTTTATGTTATACAGTAATCGACCTAACGCGATAAATAAATTAATGGATCTTAAATATTTCACGCGCACTAGTATTTCATAAACGATCAAGTAAAGTCGAATCTTTAACAGGTATATGATGTCGAGTATATTCATCCCAGATGCATATTACCAGTTAAGTATCAATGATTAAGATCGTTTAAAATCCTATTTATCGTCTTTATTTGTATATTTACACGCTCATTGCAACTAGTTCCAAGTCAAATGACAACGTTACAAAAAAGCAGGTAAATTTATCAATAGGATTCCGTCTTCAGAAATATTCGCGTCATGGTACTGTATGTCAATATTGTTCTAAAACAACATTACCTTATTATAAATATTCTAAAAACATTACATTAAAATTAATCTGTCGAGGGCGAAAATATAATTTAACCTAATATTCTATTTATAATCTTTTTCTTAAAAAATAAAATTAACTAGTAGGAATATGTTGCGATAAATACCAAGCCTCTGTTTAGTGGAATAAATATATTTTAAGATAACTGAGACTAGGAGGCATAACAATGATTGAAATTCATATTTAATCTCCTCGAATTATAGTGTTACCGGAGGCATATACTAAACTAATATACAAATATACCCTTCCTTGCGACGCGGACACATCGAATCGTGTGGTTCATGTTTCGGAGATATTCGGGAGGCAAGCTAATATTGCAGCCGCGCTTAGCCGTCTCGACTACTTTTACCGTAAGTGTACCTCAACTCTAGTGATGATCGCCTCTCTGCAATCTTCTTCAGTAGGTCGCCATTGTTGTTTTTTTCCCTTACTTATTCGGGCTTTGCAGGGTATTAATGAAGCCAACAATATCACCATCATGTAATGACGATACTCTACAACATATTTTTTTGGCTATCACGATAAACAAATGACTATTATTATTTATATTTACCAGTGTTGATAGATTTTGAAGAAATTATATTTAACATAAGGGAATCCGTGTTATTAACGGAGCTTTTCCTCAAATTCAATAATTTCCCAAAAATATTCTCAAAATTTTTAGATAATTTATGTACACCTTCAGGAAACAATTTAGAGAAGTCGTCGTAAATCTAGAAAATTAATGAATTAGGAACTGTCTTTTAAAATTGCAGTACGACTTTTATGGATAATACGTATAATACCAAAAGAGCACCGATCAACTACATATATACTTCAAATTACTAACTTATCTAAAACATAACTTCAAGAATTCCATGCTTACTCTGGTCAGCTATTATTTACACTCTCAGTATAATATGAATTTTAAGAATCGTACGTACCAATGTATATGCTAAATTCTGCTTTAAAATCGGCCACTCAGAATATATTTCGTGTAAATCAACATCTTGTTGTAAATATGCGTGTCTATAATCATATGTTTTGGACCATTTTTCTTGAACTTTGTTCCACGGTTCAATATATGATTTCAGCCATAACAAATCATCACCTTCTACTAGTTCGGCAGATTGTTCCAAAAAGCTAGTACGTTATATACAGAATGAGTAAAACCTTAAAATAAAGTATACCTTGGTTTTCTGAGTCACTGGTATTTTCGGCATTAAAAGAGAATCGTAAATTTGGAACAGTTTTTACTTCTCTTAAAAAGGTCACTTTATTACGGTATTTATCCGTAAATTTTCCCCTCGAGGATATTGACTTATTGTCCCTCTTATTATCTCGCTTTTTTACTGGAGGACAGAAATATACCTCAACGTTTTCATTTGGAAATAATCTGTTAATAACTTTGGCTACAGCCTCAAACTCGGAATTGGATAATCTTCTGAAAATTGTATGGATCATTGTTATATACTTATATTAAAATAATTATATTTATGAAATTACGGGTAATCTCCATCCAAGAAATAATTTGCGATTATGTCTACTAAATATCCTTGACATTTGGAAGAAAGATATTTATTGATTTCGTAAAATGCAAGAATGGCCTTCCCCATGCAGGTTGCACTCAATATTTTTTTTTAGATTAAATTTATAATTTATGAAACTAATAACGCTTCCGTCGATTTTCATACGCTTGCTGCAATTATTCTCATCGTCATCATGTTCAAAATTTTGTGAGCGAAGTGGAATAGCATATAAAATTTGTGATGAAGAGGAGGTGCCAGCATTAATGAGTCTGAAATAATTAACAAACTGCATGTTAGGACGACATATAGGTATCATGTAATAGGTATCATATAATAATATCCAGATACATCAAGATTCAAGAAAATGGAAAACTTACGGTGAATCCAGATCCTCTATTGATGTATGTGTGTTACATGCGGAAGTATAAAGAGAAACATTGGTATTATTGTTAGTGGATATCTCTGATGACCTTGATAAGGGCTGGTTGTTATGGGGTACATCAATAATTAAATCTTGTGTTATTTTGTTATCGTTAGTCTTACAATAATTTGGGATGGTTGTAAGTTGAGTGTTCAATATATCATCGTGTGTTATTTCGTTAGTGTTTAGACCACCATCAAAACCTGCTGACTGTAAATAAGAACATATTTTCAATATATCAGTATTTCATGCAATGCAAGAACATTTATTTCATACCGCATTTAAATTCTTAATAACGTTTCTTAATATTGCCCTATCACCAATTTTAGGAATCAATTGCTGTAGATCTTGTTCTGCTAATTTTGTTAGAACTTTTATATCAATACCGTGCTCTAAAACATGTGTAAATTAAAATGATTTTGGATTTTGGTTATGGATAGATTGGTATAAGTTACATAAGTTGGAAACGTGACTGAATGGATTTTACTAATTAGCAATTTACACTTTTTTAATAGAACGTAATAAGTATACTGAATACTGAATACTGGTTAACAACGCAAAATAAAAACAATCCAGACAAAACAAATACACTACATTATATTACAAGCACAATTTTCATTCAAATGCGTAGTATAAATGGGGTACGTATATTATTAGGTATTATATTTAATTAGCTTATATTTCTGAATACTCAACATTTAACATTTTTTATAACAATAATTTTATAGTAATTAATCAGTGAACTTACCTGCAAACACTCCCATTAAATGTTCCATGTCTAGTGATTGTAATAATCTTTGCAACGCCATTATTGCACATGTGCACTTTACACATTACAGTTTCGCAGTCTGAATCTGGTAAAACTAACAAGAATGTTCTTGTTATTATAACAAGAGCATGTGTTATAACTTATAACACAGTTTTTCACAAAAACAAGTCACCAAGTGCGAAGTAGCACAATAAATGGTGTGAGACGCACAAAAGTGGCTACCGGTATGATGCATTCAACATCGAATCAATGCATGATACTAAATCTTTTAAGTTGTTTCGTTAACATTTAAATCATCATTTAAATTTTAAAAGACAGCGTTTATTTTTAAACGCATGTATTTATATGATACTGAAACGAAATTTAACTACTCGGTAACTTATCCTAGGGTTTACATTAAATTACGGAAATTTATGTTTAAATGACGATAAATTCCCAACAAATTATTATTTTTTCTAACGAAAGATACTTTTACATTTAATTTTATAATTTACCTTTAAATGAATCAGTGATAACATTATCTATATTTTACAATAAAGTGCCAGAAATAGCATATTAGTTAATGTGAAAAACCCTATTTTATGTTTAATCAAATTCAGTTAATGTTGAAAGAATGTTTCCCAAACTAGCCGTAATTTTAATAATATGCATTTTTTCTCTCGGTGCAGTGTCTTCGCTGTCTGAATTCTTTACTTCACTTTCCTAAAACAATTTATGTCGATTGCCATCAATTTGCCATTTTCATGTAACACTATGCTATTAAATTACCTTACTAACAGCTGTATATCTCCTCCAAAATTTTTTTCTTATACCTAATTGCGAAATAATCTTCTCTAAATCTTCGTAAGTTAATATCTCAAAAACTTCTTCATCTATATGTTCGTCTAAAACAACAACATGTAAACGTGTTTATGGAAAAAAATGCGTCAGAAGTTGTATAGAACTTTATCTGAACCGTTTCACTAGCTATAGAACAAAACTTTAATAAAAAGGCTATTTTCCGAATTTCTATTGTACCATAGTTGAGGTAAATTTCGATATTGTATACAGGTGACTCTGAAAACGTTAGTGCGGGAAATCTATATCTAACTGCAATGTAGTTGAATACTGTCGTCTTTTAAAATGTTTAAGTTTTTTTTATATTTTGCAGGGATAGTTTACCATTAGCAATTTTAGCTGTATACAGGGTGAGTCATCTAAGCGGGTAAGGCCGATTATGCCTTTCTTGTGTAAAGATATTTCGAAGCGGTTTTTTCCTTGTGATAGCTGTTCATTAGGAGCACATTTTAAAAATATTTTGTATTATACAGATTGTTCCATAACTTGGTGGCTGACCATAGTTATAGTTTTTTAAATGGAACAACCTATATATTATTACATTATTGTATTCCCCGCATAATTTTTAGGCAAAAATTTATAAGATTTGTATAGGCCTAAAATCTAAGGTTTTTGACTTATTACCATTTTTCTGAAAAATTCAATGTATCTATAAAATTAGATTTCTCGAAAACGAAAATTAGATGAATACAATTTTTGGTAGAGTTGTTTATAACTACTATCACAAGGAAAAAGCCGCTTCGAAATATCTTTACTCATAAAGGCATAATCGGCCTTACCCACTTAGATGACTCACCCTGTATATCTCTTAATATGCCTGTTAACTCTATTAAAATTATTTCAGACTAATCCCCTATATACATATCGCAATGCGTCTATAAACGAACGTATAAATTCATTTTTAGGTAAAGAAACAACGGTTTTATAGTATTTTCATATATTAATTCGATATACAAGGTGAGGCATCTTATAGTAATCACACCATGGAATTTTCTCTTAATAGAATATTCTATATTTTCTTCATTTCTTAGGCATTCCTTGATGAGTTAATAATGTATCACATTTTCTTGAATCAGCTTGGCAATAGATGCTCAAAAAATTGGTGAAAATATAGTAAGTTTAATTTAAAAAAACTTCCGATGACGTCATCACTAGAAGATGATTCACTCTGTATACAGAATATGTAAAAAAAAAACAGTAAATTAAAATAAAAAATCGAGCTACTTTGGCGCTTTCGTTCAAATTGTTTGTGTATCTAAAATTGAATTTATGTGTTACTTTAAAGAACATTGTATACCTAGGTATATATGCAATCAGAAAATCAAGGTTCATTCTTTTTTAGAAAATATGTAGGTTGTTCCAATTTGAATAAGTATTTCATTGCTCAATAGCAGCGCTTGACGTATCAGACAAAATCCTGTACCTTCAACTCACATGGATAAAAATTAGATTTAGGATATATGAAAATAACAATTGAATGAATTAGAAGCAAAATGGTATAACTGAAATCCCTTAACGTAATCTTTATTTCTAGTAGTAGATGGTAGTCCAAGGCTTAAACTTCATTTACTACTGGACAAAATAGGATAGAGAAGTCTAGAATCGCACTCAACTTATCTTTTTCAAATTATCACTTATACCATTTTGCTTCTGACTCCTTCAATTTATTTTCTACTGGAGGATAAACTTAAAATAGCAACTGACACCTAACTTTTAAGTTATGTAAAAACATATATGCTTCCAAATAAATAATAAGCGAGATATTTCCAATAATGCCCTTTTTGTAGCATTTCTTTATGGAAAATGCGCTATAAAACTTTTGTATGAATTGATATCATAAGCTTTAATTATTGTAAACTGAATTTCCATTAAAAAAGCAAAACAGGTATTAAGGAAAATACGTTATTTCTTTTTTTTTATCAACTGCAAAGTAACCAACGTTAAGAATACCACCTGCCTAATTTAAGCTGCTTCCTAACTTAAGGGGGCTTACGCAGAGGTGCCGACTAACTGCCGTGAGGTAGGACGTAAGGGGGTAGTGGCATATGCGCTAATCTAAATTCCGCCGATGTAAGGTATTCGTTAAAATAAAACAAACAGCAGAAATCTTTCTTTTCTTATTATGTTTTTGCATTAAATTGAATACAAAGGATTAATTAAGGCTTCGTTTGGAGTACTTTCTTATAATTCAAATTATTTACTCCTACATTTGAATTTTAAAATTGGTAAAATTTACAACACCAAAACACAGTTTCAGAAACTTTATTTTAAAAACTAATTCCAGTCAAGCATGCACTGAGCCTTTGTTTATTTGTGTTTTAAATTTCATTTTGATATTTCGTAAATAAAAGCCATACTATTGTTTTAACGAAACCTTGTAAAGTCCAGAATTTACATTAGCGCATATGGCGCCACCCCCTTACGTCCTACCTTCCGGCAGTTAGCCGTCACCTCTATGCGTAAGCCCCCTTTAATAGGGAGCAATTATTTTAGACCAATCTGTATAATATATTGCACTATACGTCAATTAGTATTAAGGGGCCCACAGACTGCGTTTTTGTTCGACAGTTTTGTTCGACGAACAAGTCTGTTCGAACAAAAACGACGAACGTGAGTTGCCCACAGACTATAGTTTTGTTCAGCAGTTTAATAATATGAAGGCAATATATGTGTGTGCAGTGGCGGCACTAATAGAATTGAAAAAAGAATTTTTTTTTGCATAATCGTACTTGTTAGGGACTATGTATGCATGTACAATCAAACCTCTATGTATCGAATTTGAAGGTCATTTAAAAAGATTCCATATACAGAAATATATTTTTCATCATTTTCAAACTAAAGACAAGTACCTACAGTTAATTTTTTAAAGATAGAGGCATTTTTAACGTTAAATATAACAAAATAAACAATACTAAATTTATTTTAAAAATAGTATTAAATAATTACATATGTAATACAGTGGAGCCTCTATAAGTCAAACCATCATCTGCCAAGCATATTTGTTTGACTTATGGAGGTTTCGACTTACAGAAAATTAGAGTAAAATTTTTTTAGACACATGATGGGTACCTATTTAAAATACATAATTATGTACATTGTAATAGCTTTTAACCTTTATTTAAAAAAATGGGTTATAAGTGTTTGTTTGTTTGTGTAACTTGATTTTGTTAAATATCTCTCAATTTCGGCAATGTGCTTGAAGTAGTCGTCCGGTAATTCTTCCTGAGTCAAAAGATAATTTCTCAACACTTCCAAGGCGCTTCTTGCTTCCGGTCTCGTTCGCTTGGCAAGCTCCACTTCGTTGGGATCGTCTTCCTCGTCTTCATCCGATTCTTCCCGGTTACTTACAGATTCCAAAATTTCAGTGTCTGTTGGAAATTCGAAAGTTACAACATCGTTGTCAATTTGCATGTAATCGTCCAGAGTGATTTCATTAGGATCAACGTTAAGATGTTGCAGTACCGTCTCAAATTGATTTTGTGTAATTGTCGGCTCGTCATTTGAAATCCGTTCTTTTAGTTCTGATAATGGCAAAACGTCTTCTTCTTCCCAACCATCAAAAACGCCGAAACCGGCATGCCTAAAGCAGTTTTCGATTGTAGTTCTTGCAACATCAAGATCCCATGCTGCCGAGATGTTGTTTATGCAATCTAGGAGGGAGATTTTTGGAGGTGGCTGATTTTGTTCAATTGCCTCAAAAAACTTTTGCAGGATTCTGCGACGATAATGTTTCTTTAAACTCGCAATAATTCCTTGGTCCAGTGGTTGTAGCCTGGAGGTCGTGTTAGGCGGAAAATAAAAAAGTTTTATGGACTTCAGCTTCGATTGGATAGTTTTTGGATGCGCTGTACAGTTGTCAATAAAAAATGCAACCCTTCTACCTTGTCTTGCAAACTTTTTATCCAGCTTAAGTAACCATGACTCAAAAAGTTCTCCAGTCATCCACGATCGTTTATTGCGTTCATAATCAACCGGCAACGATTTTACTCCTCTCAAACTGCGAGGTCTTGCACTCTTTCCAATGAGCAAAATTTTCAATTTCTCAGTTGCACTCCAATTAGCGGCAAGCAAAATGGTTACTCGTTCTTTGCTATGTTTGCCACCGTGACATTTTTCGTTTTTGAACGCTAACGTCTTGTCCGGCAAGCATTTAAAAAAAAGACCACTTTCATCAGCGTTGAAAACGTCAGCTGGAGAATATTGTTCTAAAATTTTTGGCAGAATATTTTGCTGCCAATCTAGGCACTCCTCCTCATTTACCGCAGCACTTTCGCCGCAAATGGTTTTGCCGCTTATGCCGTGTCTTCAAAGATAAACACTGTGTGTTAAAACAGTTTAAATGTAAAATAAGAAATCAATGACTTACCTTTTGTTAAACTTTTGCAGCCATCCAGAACTTGCTTTAAAATCGGCAACATTCAAGGACTTAGCATAATGTGAGGCTTTTTCTTTAATAATAGTGCCAGTGATGGGCAGATTTTGTTCTCTAGCTGCTTTAGTCCAATTAAGGATAGCCGAGTCGATTGATTTGTATTTCACCTTTCCTAAACGTTTTCGATTGGTTGAGGTAGGAGTCTGTCCTGCTTCCAAAATGCGCTCTTTTTTTTTAATTATTGTTGACAGCGTACTTAAAGGAAGGCCATATTTCGACGCTACATCTTTTTTCTTACATCCACCATCAACTTCACCTAATATTTTAACTTTTTCGGCCACTGTAAGGGTTTTCAGTTTTCTTTTGGTTGCCATTATTAAGCAGTTTAACGTGCGAGTATGAAAGAACTAATACGTAGTCATCTAGCCCAGGCATAGGCGTCACAACAAGTGAATTGTTTATACTGTAGCGCGACGATTTCTATAAACAGGAGAAGGAGAGTTCCTGGAAAATTCGACTTAGAGAACATTTATTGTATGAGATGACGTCAAAATAGTTCGACTTGGAGAGACTTTCGACTTAAAGAGGATTCGACTTACGGAGACAAAATTTTATGGAAAATTCCACTCAAACGCTGTTGCCACACAGAAAGGTTGAGTTAAAGAATATTTCGACTTAGAGAGGTTCGACTTATAGAGGCTCCACTGTACTTACATTATGTGCGTATTTGAAATTTTTTTACAAAGAAATATAGAATACATATAATGTGTATATCAAATATGTATTCGTATAAGTATGTAACAAAAGGAATTATATATTTTTTTTTGAACGACATAGCTCCTAATGTTCTTTTGATTAATTACATAGAACTACACCACTGCAAAAAATCGTCGTCTTTTAAAACTGTTTACCCCACACACTTCAGATCTGTTCGACTGTTTTGTTCGACGGACATAAACAGGCCGAACCAGATTATTTTCAGCAGCTTTGTACGCCAACATCAACGACGGTTTTCAACCCACACACTTCGGTTTTGCGTCGTTTTTGTTCGAACAAAACTGTTGAACAAAAACGCAGTCTGTGGGCCCCTTTAGTATAAGATACAAAACAAAGATATATTAATATTAAAAAGTATTTTAAAAATAAAATATTTCAGAGAAAAATGTGTCTAAGTTTATTGTATAGATAAGTACGTAATAACTATAATAACAAACAGCATGGCTGTTGTTTAAGGCATTAACTCTACTTACTTTGAAAAATTTCGCCCAGGTCTGCCCATAGCCCGAAACTTCTTAATTTATTTTCTACATACTCATCCATACTGCTACACAAATTATAAGATATATTGAAGCAAAATCATAATTTAAATACTTACATTTTTAATTCCTGAAACCCAGCACACTGACACAACACAAATATGTATCTATATACTATACATACCTATACACAGACATGTATCAGGATCTGATCAGGATGCCCGCACAAACTTGCAAAATCCCTACTCCAAACTTCAAGGCCACTGTATACACATTTTATATAAGTACATATATGAACATCTGCTGCCGAATGAATGTCGATCACACTTAGGAAAATAAATACAACAGGTGTATTGTCAAAATATGCATAACTCCCTATAACCTATTTCACTTCATCACATGCAATATACTATATTTACTAGTTGTAAAATATTGTAAGGAATTTCACTACAATTTGTGGCGAATTTCCATACAACATTTTCTAACAATTTTATTGCGTTTTATGAAACTACGTTATAGGAAAACACAACGACGTTGTTGTAAAACTTCGCGCAATACTTGGAAATTTTACTACAATTTCCGTCAAACAGTAAAGTGTAAAAATTACTATATAGATTTTTCTCTGTGTGCAGTCGCAATATCAAACAAATTGTCCAGATCGTTGGTAAATGCAAGCTCCTTTTGTTTCCAAGCCACAGATCTCTTGCTAGCGGGCACTTTTTGTATATCTTTCCACGTATTGTACAATTTCAACAATTTCTCCGCGCATCTTGTTCCGTATCGTGTTGGAATTCGTGCTTGTTGCCAGAAAATATACACTGCATCGAGCGTTAATTTTGCACTTTCCTTTGCGTCGAGTTTCACAAAACGCATGTTATGAAAGAAGACCTGTAAGACTTGCCTATTGGACGGCAGTTTGACACCGGTTATCTGATGCGCTGTTCTGCCCACTAAGTCTATGTTGTAGAGCGATTGAACGGTTTGACGCGTTTCTACCGAGGAAATGGCTGATGCAAAAGCCGATGCAGGTTTTGATGTTGATGGTTCTGACATTATAATTGTAACAACCTATAAACTCACCCAAAATAATAACAATTATAATTTGGTTTACAATAATTAACTTTGGTACTTTATTATTTTGGTTTATTTCTTTAGCACAATTAAGTAACACACTGGTTGGCTGTTCTCATACGACTGACTCAAAACGTCTACTCATTCGTTTGACAGTTGTTCTCTCGTTCTTGGCCTGGTTGTGTGTGTGTGTGTCTCGACACGGGTTGCCACAATAATTAAATCAGATCACGGTATTTTGCAGGAAAATGTAATAACTAATTCAGAAGTAAGCAGCAACGCAGTTATGCTAAATAACAATGCCACTAGAGATGTGCGCGTGACGTGATTTTTCCGTGTCACGCGTGTTTCACGTGTAATTTATTGGAGAATAACATAAAAATAAGAAAATTACGAAATATTAACAAAACTGTTACCAAAATTGAGTTTTTTTCCAAAAATGCCGAATAAAGTTCCTAATTTCTTATAATAAAACCTTGTCTTATTATTCAACTCAATTTTGGGTCCACTTAGAGTCGTCGGATCGAGCCCAAATTTTACAAGGAGCATTGTGGCATAAAATGGAAACTTTTTGAACCCTACTCTCCTATGCGCCGCCATTTTGAAAAATAAGGGCAGGTCTAATATATATGTATGTACTAGTATGGTTGATATTTCGGGAAATCCAGAAACACGTAAATGTTGTGTTTCGCACAGATTCGAAACTCATTTTTGGCGGCGGTGGAATATCATCGTCTTCTTCAGAATCCATAGGCGAAATGTTTCGTTTATGCCTTACATGCGGAGTTCTTTTATGTTCAACATCGGTATCAATGTCGGATATTGCTTCGGCTAGTTTAACTATCTCCATTCCTGTTTCATAACTGCCTGAAAAGAAAGCATACATAATATTAGCAAAAGTATAGATCGTATATGCCATTATTATAATTCAACTGCATGACAAAATATTCTTAAAATTTTATGTTTTGTCCACTCTTCGACGTTCGGTTGCATTTGTAATTGCACTGCCTTATTAATTTTCAACTGGTTGGTCAGTGGTGGCCAATAACTCATCTTGTCGTCCTCACAGAGCCACTTATCTGGTATAAGCTGCACTCCATCATTAAACTGAACCACAACATAATCAAGCCGAGACGACTAAAATTAAGTTTAAATATACCACTTATTTACAAGAACATTATTTAGAAAGTAACAATTCTTTTATGTTAGTTTGCAGCATCGTTATCAAATTAGTGAACAAGGGTCAAGGGTGTTCTATGCATACTTACTGTGAGTCAAGACAACGGTATCCTTTTGTGTCTACTGAAGATTGCAATATATTTGTCAAAATGCATATTTACAAAATACAAACATTATGCTAAAGATATTAATTATAATGAATTTATTGTTAGAAGTTTCACAATGAGGCATAATTTTGAATAGGCAGAAATTTACTATATTTATTCAGTATGTAGTACAGGGAAAACAACAAAATTACTTTTATATGGTATTTTCCATAATTTGGTTTTACTTGGTTTAATGAGAAGCAGTGCATATCAGTGCTCTGTAACTGAACTATATGTATGCCTAAGTTTGTAGAATTGCAAGGTACTGTGTATAGATTACCTAAAGATGTTAAAATTTGTGCTATAACCAGTAGGTACATTTCTCTGCTCTACATTTTCTAAAATATTTAAGATCATTATCATCGTTCCATTTGTTTGAAGAAAGCAGTTGTTTTTCGAGTCTATAGAGTTTATGTAACATTTGTTACAAACACATGTTTTATATTGTTTTATATTCAAGGAATTGTGAATAATGGGCCCAGTAGTATGAAGTCCAGTTAGTTTAATTGTATCAATTGCATTAGAAGCTTCAATATTATTTAACGATTCAATTTCTTTAACCTATTGAATAACTGCTCTAGTGGTTTCTCACACTTTCGTATTTTCTTCTTTATTTCGTGCATATAATTTTCAAATCTAAATGCACTAAATTCGTCTAAAGCTCCGAATTTCTTTACATTTTCACTTAAGTGTAGTAAACCATTGTGAGAAATTTTATCTTTGCTATATATTATTTCATAAGTTTGAACAAAATATTGAAGTAGCTCATTTGCATACTCCACATTTGAAATAGTTTTTATTATAACAGGACTTGATAGTATTCTAATAGCAACATGCAAACTCAAAAAATTTATATATACTTTAGAGCAGTGTTCTTCAACCTTTTTGCACCTGCGGACCGGTGAAAATAGGATAAATATTTCGCGGACCAACTGAAAGCTAAGACAAATAAAAACCAATATACTTGTAGATATTATTTTTTATAATAGAATATGTTATGCAATTACATTTTTTAGTGCGATATCTGCTGCTGCTTCTTTGATATAAGAGTTGATATTCGAGGCTGCAGCGTTGTTTCTGACAAACGAAGCGCTGCATCTATTCGCTTTCTGTGTTTGGTTTCAATTACAGACACGGCTGAAAAAGTCTTTTCACATAAATAGGATGTCGAAAAATTTACTAATAATTTGATAGCTTTATAACTCAAAGTTGGATATTCTTTTTCTAGCGATATCCAAAATTGAGGCAATGAATGCATTTTATGTCTGGAGACCAGAGTGACATCAGAAGACAACTCTATCAGCTTTTCTTTTTCATGAAGATCAAGTGCACATGAGTTTATATCTTCCAAGAATGGATTATTAATCCAGAGGTTACCTTTACGAGGATCTTTATTTTCTGGGAAATACTTATTCAAATTTTCAGCTAATGCTCTTAAATGTTGCTTTATTATGTTAAATATGACTTTCGTGTTCACATCAGCAGCAATCAAAAATTCATCCAAAAGAGAAAACATTTCTACATCTTCCTCTTGTAAGCGACTATTCCAAACAGCTAGCTTCTTTTTGAACGCATCCATTTTATTTCTTAAAGTAAAAATATTTTTATTTGAACCCTGCAGAGAAATATTAACTTCATTAAGCAGACTGAATATGTCCGCCATGTAAGCAAGAACTGCCGCCATTCTTCATTCATCAAAGGCTCCAGTTCAGATTTTCGCTCTCGCAAAAACTGCTTTAGTTCTTCTCTCAGTTCAAAAAGTCGCGAAAGAACCCTTCCACTCGATAACCACCTCACTTCTGCATGGAGAAGCAGATGTTGGTGGGGTGAGTGCATGCTCTCGCATAGTGTCGCGAAGAGCCTTGAGTTCGTAGCTCGGCTACGAATTTCATTAATAATCTTCACCGCGTCATTCATCACAGTGTTTTGTTCAGTAGAAAGCTTCTTTGCAGCTAGTTGCTCCCGGTGGATCATACAGTGAGTAAACAAAACTTCAGGGTGCGCGACTTCTTTTAATTTAGCAACTACTCCTGAGTGATGACCAGTCATGCTCGCAGCACCGTCAGTGCACACTCCGACCATTTGCTCCAGTCCATCCCCTGCGCCTTAAAATACTCATTAAGAGCAGTAAATATTTCTGAACCAGTGCGCAGTGGTTCGTTCAGGTAAGTCAAGACAACAAAGAAGTTCTTCCCTTAAATCTTCATCTTCACTATACCTCACGAAGCAAAGTAGGATAGCATGATTACTCACGTCAGTAGATTCATCAAGTTGAATCGCAAAATATATTGATTTCGGTATACCCGTTACGACTTGATTTTAAAATATCGGTGGCCATCTCAACAATTCTCCTCATAATGATGGTGTCCGAAAGCGGTAAGGTCTCTAGTTTTACAGCAGCTTGAGGACCTAAAATTTCTCGAACGACATCTAAGATACAAGGCTTTACTAACTCCTCGCCAATAGTAAACGGTTTTTTCGATTTAGCTATTCGAAGCGCAACTAATTAAGACGCTTGAAGCAGCGAATTGTCACTAGTAGTCATCATTTTCATTTGACTTTTCTGCATTTTTATCTGGTCACGTAATCTTTCAAAAAAGTCTAGTGGCTTATCAGTAAAATATTTATGTTTCATAGGTTCATTTCACATAATTTCCGAACATACTACACACAAAGGCCGTGGCGACAGTTCATTACCAGGGGCCACAATGAAACCAAGCTTTAAATACTCTTTATTATAATGCCTAACATAGTCTCCTTTCCTCTTTTTGGTTTGTATTTTACATTCCGAAGTATAAACGTACTTGTTTTTATGTGTTTCCCCTAAACTTGAAGCACTAGTACTTGGCAAACTTTCAGCACTATCACCATCTTTCTTCTGATTATTGTCCTTGTCTCTTCTAAAGAACGTTAAAAGATTTTGCTGTTTGACTTTGTTTGTCTCCATAATGTGGGTAGGGTATCAAAGTTTACGAAAAAAGTCACTTGTTTTTCACAACACACAACAAAATATTAAAAAAACAATATGTACAGTGTTAAATTTTACGAAAAGAGTCGTTTGTTTTTCACAACACGCAACAAAATATTTTTTAATTTTTGATATATTGTTATTATACATTGTATTTGTATAGTTTTATACATAATACGCCATACGATTTGACCGAAAATTTTCGCGGACCGGCGGTTGAAGAACACTGGTCTAGGGGCACATCACAAGTTAAATCAAAATATGGTATTTTTACTTTCTTATACGTAGGGTAAACCTGGCAATTGTGCCCCACCATTCGAAAAATTGAAATAATAAACGGTGTTATTTAAAACATGTTTATTAAAGTGATTAGTCTTAACCTCCGACTCAATAGGTATAACAAAAACAAAAAAAAACTTCTTAAAAGTAATTAAAATAGCTGAGATCAACGATTTCTTAAAGTCTAGGGTGGGGCACATTCCACGGATACATCAGTCATATGTGCCCCAATAAAGCCTCTCATTTTTTAGTCTTCTTGCCTTTTCCTTTTCCTTTATTTTGGTCACCGCACTTGTTGCATTTCTCTGGAAAGTTTGAGCAATCTTCATGCAACCAGCCAGAACACTGCAAACACTGGATCCAGTCACTTTTTTTCTTTGTATGGAAGTAAGATTCGAGACATTCTACACAAGTGTTTTCATTTTCAACAGAACATTCTTCACTTGATTCACTGAGCTGTAACTCTTCTTCACTTTCCGATGATGAAGACACTTTTGCAACATTCTTCTTACGTTTTGCTGGTGCTGCCAAGTGTTTCTCCTGCGACTTCTTTTTGTCTTCAAAGAGTTTACGAGTTGCTAAATGTGTTTCTGATGTCAAAATCTTAACATTCTGTTTCCTTTTACTGGTTTTATGACGTAAAACAGGCAAAGGACTCACTATTTGTAAGGTCTTAGTTGGTGTTTCTTTCTGTAAAACATTAGAAGCGTGTGCAATCTGGTCACTCTGATTTATTGAAGATGTTGAAGTACTCGGCAAAGAAAGGTCATTCTTTTGAATATTGTCAGGACTGTTTCTAACTGCTGCATCAGAAACGCTGAAGAAATAGTCAGGAACAATGTTTGGATCATAGGGATATATCCCTGTTGCTTTAAATCCTGAAACACCGATTGCTGGAATTGTAGAGTTGTACCAGGCTTCACCAATTAGTTTTGAAATGTGGTGTCGGTTTAAATTCCTTTCTTTGTTGTTTATAAACCAAGTGGTTACTGCTTTGGATAGGTAGCTTTTAAAAGGCTTGAAAAAACTTTTGTCTAAAGGTTGTAGAGCCTGAGTAGTGTGGCTAGGTAGACAAAGCAAAATTATTTCGTTTTCTTTAGCTAACTGTAGCATTTTATATGAATTCGAATGGGAGGAATGGCCATCAAGAATCAGAAGAACTTTCCCGTCTGACTTTCGTGGAATAAAATGATCTTTCATCCAGTTGTAGAATAGATCAGCGTTGATGTAAGATGATTTTTGATTCATAAAAACATCTGATCCTGGCGGCAGCCCTTCAGAAAATTCAAGTTTTTTGTATTTACCTTTAAATATCAAAACGGGGGGAAGAAAAGTGCCCTCAGCATTGCAGCATGCAATTATAGAAATATGTTCACCTTTTTCAGCGCTGGTTACAGAATTAACACATTTTGCACCCTTGCTAGCTACTACGATTCCAGTTTTATTGTTAATTTGAATGCCACTTTCGTCCATGTTGAAAATTCTTTCAGGCTTACCAATTAAATCATTTTCAGTCAACACTTTCAGCAACATCTCAAAATAATTATTGACATCCTGTCGATTCATACCAGTAGCTCTCGCCAGAGACAGGTCTTCCGCTTTTCTTTTACTTAGCTCTGGATGCCTCTTCATGAACCCTTGGAACCAATCCCATCCAGCTTGTTTTTTCTCCTTATTGAATCGATGAGGTAATTCTAGTTTTTCAGCAAAGTCGTAAGCAATAGACTGCAGTCTTGTTTGTTCTAGAGGAAATCCGATGGATTCGAGACGTTTGATGTGAGCTACGAGTCTCAATTCATTTTCATGTCCTAATTCCGAAGGTCTACCTATATTCTGCTTGCTATCCCAGCCTTTCAGGATGTGTCTACGTAAGGTTCTTGATGGTATTTCATATGTCCGGCTAGCTTCATTAACTCCCATTTTCTTGCTCATGACATCTTCTATAGCTTTTTTCATATTTTCTTCTGTCCATTTTCTTGGATCTGTAGCTTTTTCCTTCCCCATTTCCTAAAATAAAATAACCAATCAGAAATACTTAAAAATAAAAATATAAAACTAATACAGACGTGGGGCACATTACCCGAAAGAAATCGGGGCGCATTAGCCAAAGTTCAGTATAACGTGCCCCACTTGATTTCAAACAAAAAGTAGGAAGAACGAAACGCAATTGTAGGTACACAATAGTTCAAAGAGGTTAGCTTTAGAATAAAACTTTAAAAATGGAAAAAAAAACATGAAGCAAACACTTTAACTCAATGTTACAACAGACACAAAACATTTTCAGACTATGATACATACCTTGTGACCACTTTTTCTTCGTAAAAACAAATAAATAATAGCACTGAGTTGTTTACATCGACGCCATACTTCTATTACTAACCCGCACGGACCAAATTAGCGCCAAATTCAAAATGCATCTGTCAGTTCTGCGAGTGGGGCACATTATCGACTGGGGCACGTATGCCTGATTTACCCTAGTATAAGGAAGTATTGTGATGATGAAAATTTTCGACCTCGAGATTTTTGCAGATGTCCACGTTTTGAAGTCCCCTGATACCGGAAAAGTGGTTTTTAAAAAATGTCTGTTGTGACCACGATAGCGGTCAAACCGCTGTAGATATCAATTCCAAATTTTGTATTTACGTGTATAATCTCCCTCTTGAGATCTGATTAGTTTTTCAATAAAATCGGTAGACCGGAAGTAGCAGTTTACTTCAGTGAAAACGTCGAATTTTGCCAATATTTCGTCAATTACTAAGTTTAAACAAATTTATAAAGAATTGAAATGTAATCAGAATTAAATTTGAGACAAATTATCTTAAAAAAGTTTTTCGAAATTCCAACCGGAAGTAGGTCTTTTACTCTTATCGAAAATCAGTTTTTTGCGAATATCTCGCAAGTCATGCTTTCTAGGCAGGTACATTACGAGTATAAAAGTATTTAAATTATAATTTTAAATATCTTTTGTATAAAAAAAATTTCAAAATTCGGACCGGAAGTACCACTTTTACTCTTTCCGAATAGCGATTTTTTGCAGATATGTCGTAAATTATGCATTCTATATATATTTATTAAGAGTACAAAAGTATTTAGAGTTGAATTTGCAATATTTTTTGTATTCATGAAATTTCAAAATTCGGACCGGAAGTGGCACTTTTACTCTTAGCGAGTAGCACTTTTTTTCGAATATCTTGCAAAGTATGCATTCTATAGCGATTTATTAAGAGAATGAAAGTACTTAGAATAGGATTTTGAATAAGTTTTTTATAAAAAAATTCTTAAAATTGTATAGTTTGAAACGCTCATACGTATAAGAAAGTCGTGTGGTGGCCACACCTCATTTTTTTCTAAATAGTTTCTTGTAACTGGTAATCATCATATGCATTTGATCTAAAATAATCATCTGTACGCAAGTTATAAGAACTTCTTGATGGAAAACATATGCGGTTATTTTCATACACACCCTCAATTGTGCATTTTCTGCAGCTATTGTAACCATTGTGACCTTTGACAGACAATATTAAAGCCTTTGCTGGTGCATCACATATTAACGCAGATATTCTAACTTGTACATTTCTGTCATTGATAATAATGCCTTCATTTATTAATTGAACAGCTTCACTAACAAATACTTCCAGAAATATGTTGCGATCTTTTGGTTTTGAACAACTATAAAATGCTCCAAATAAAAACACTTTTTTTTATTTCTCTATCGGAGCATAAAGAAGGCCACAACAAGCATTCGATGATTTTGAAATGGGTAAGCCATCAATATTTATTAATAATTGCACATTATCTGTAGTGTTTTGTAATGCAAGCCTTTTAGAATGAATCATTTTTATTGCTCGTTCTCAACCTAGATGTATGTACTCTCCATCACTTAATTTTTTAATTGTTGTATTTCGAGGTGTATGTAATAATGTACTACAATCACGTCCCAAGCAACACGAAATAGTTGAATAAACGTTTAATTGTCGTTTATACCTGAAGTATAATTTTGGTTGACGTTCACCGTCTTATCAACGCTAAAATGTCCGCCTGATAAACGTTGAAGTATAGTGTACAATATACGTTTACGAAACATGTTGAATAATTGTTTATACGATACGTTTTTTTTCGTATCAATTAAACGCGTATTATACGTGAGTGCAGGTATGTAAAATAGACGTATATGTTTTATAAGTGTATGCTATAATTTTGCTACATTGAAAACAGGGAAAAACCAAATATTTATAAAAAATTTATTATTACGTATGAGCACAGACAAAAATTAAATATAGTTAATTCAATTTGGTGTTGTGGAATCGTTGCTTAGACTGCTTCAACCAATCTTGACATGCGTGTTGAATCGATTTGTCAGTTAGTTCGCCGACAATCGCACTTGTCTCCTTCTTGCCTTTGAAACACATCCTCACTGCTTCTGTAGGTATATACAAATAAATTAATTAGTACCTACTGTAAAAAGGAATAATATATACATTAATAGAAGGTATTTAACAGAAAAAGTTTTTAATATATACCTATATCAATTGTGTCATTGCCGCGTGATTCATTTTTAACGATCGAACTTATCTTTTATCTTGCAAAAGGTATTAAAATATTGATTACTTTGTTATGACTTACCATTGATGACTTTGAAGCAGTTTGTGTCCTTAAATGCGTATTTTCGTCTCTGGGAAGGTGATTTGGGAGCGCGCGTCCGGCCCAATTAAATGCCAATCCCAATCTATTGGTTATGGTGAATTTTAACAAATTCATGGCATTACATCTAACGTTGCTTCCTCCAGTTGAGCCTGTTCGAGCCCTTTGCAAGAAAGAATTGCATAGTTAAGAAAGACCAGTAATAACTTCCTCAATCATATGTTACCATGTAAACATAGTTATCTTCATTTTCCAACCACTTTTCTAAACTTCCAAAGTCTTTGGGTCGGTCTATTTGGTTCATCTGAAGGTCGTTGCAAAGTATGAATATTTTTCAATTGACTTGCTTGCCAGATCTGTGACAATAACACGGATTGTTGATCCTGCACCTCTTTCATTTTTTCCAATTCGTGTACAAGTTGTTGCCATTGAAACTGGCTTACGTCACTGTTTACAGAGATTGATGATGAAGGAGAAGAGTAATTTCTTGACCCTTCGTGTTTTCGGCTCGACTTGCAGAACAATGGCCACTGTAATAATAGCAACAAACAGTATATCAATATTTTCTATAAATTTGAGAAATTGTACTAACGTGTAACAATTTTGTTGAAGTATACACATACATAAATTAGAGGTTTATAAAGTTTGGGTTTAGGTATAGAGTTTAATTTCAAATACTATATACAGTGCGTGACAAAAATCTTCATCTGTTAGCTTTTGAACCAAAGGGAACAAAAATTTGAAAAAATATAACAAAACTACTATAAAATCAATTTAAATAAATAATAAAAATTCTAGATCTCCAAATACCTTTAAAACAAGCGGTTACTCGACCCCGTTGCCATTTAAAATTTACAAAACCGGTCTGTCAAAATTTAACAAAGACACGTAGTCAGTTCATCTACGAGTGCAAGATTGTGTGAACACATTTTCTTTCAGCGGATTATAAAATCCATTTAAACACACGCAAAATATTCTTGCACCATATCACAAAACAAATATTTAAAAGAATCTTTCCTTTAGGAATTAGTAGGCTATTGTTTATTGTATTTTAATGTTTGTTTCAATTTTATAAAAAAATATTTTTCTTTGTCGATTTAGGCGGCCAAAATGAATATTCTTTTTAGTTAACAGTATTAAAATATTCAACAACATATGTATGGAATATTAGTGATCCTGGTTAGTAATTTATAATATTTTTATAATTTGAAATATAAATTTTTTGGATTTTCATAATAAAATTTTATTTAAATTTGTAACATAAAATACATATAATTGTTTTTTTTTTATATAAAAATTAAGGTATATTAATTAAAAATTTTAATTACTTTTGACTTATCTATATCATACTCTAATGTATTTTTATAAATGTAATAATCATTTTTAAATTCAGTCAAGTTTGTGTTTTTATTTGTTACAAGTCTAAAATTATTTAAATTGTTATTAATGTTCAAAGTTCTATACAATATTACCAGAAAAAATATATAAATATAAACAGGACAATGCCATTTTTATAGTATAGTTAGGTTATATTTCGTTTCAAATTTTTATTGATTTGGTTCAGGACGTAACAAGGAGAAAGACTTATGATATATAGGTACCTACATAAATACGATTTAACACAAAGTTGATCAAGCCGGAATGAAACTGCGACTAGTACAAAACAAAACCACCTCTAACCTCAAATAAATTTAGGCATCAATTATTTATTACCAGTTCGCTGTTAATTGGCTACAAAATACTTTTATATCGCATTATTACACAAACAGAGCACACCTACATTAAATGTAACTGGCAACGGTCATCTGTGCAATAAGTAGGCGCAATTTCACAAAAAAATCATAGATACACATAAGAAAACAACTGTCATGAATATGCAATACGTACTTACCTTAACAGCAAACACTTAAACATAAACAACAACAATAGCAACAACAATGGCGACGACGCGAGCACACACACATTCACTATCTCGTGCAACGATTATTAGGTACATCGGCGTAAGTGATCACGTGATGAAACCGTTGAAATACTATTGGTTCAGACAAACGGAAAGAGCCGAGTAATAGCGATAATTTTGTGTACTATACACGTGTATTACTCGTTGAAGAGTTTCGTCTAAATTAAGTATATCGTATACTAACATGAATTATATTGAATGTATTTAAGAATCATTTGCACCCATTTAATGGTCAACTAATGCCACATAATTTAAAAAAACTCTGATTTGGCAACTGTACTTAAAAAATACAAATGTTACACAGTGTTCGTTTAGAAATGGTATATCATACACATTTATTTCACCGGTAAAAATATATACGTTTTAAATATACGTTAAATAAATACACCATATCCAAAATAAAACCAAAATATGATTGAATACACGTATATTAAACAATAATGCCTGTTTGCGTGTTGCTTGGGGTGGTACTTGTAAATTGGTATGATTATTTAATATTTGTAGCAAAGCTGTAACAGTATTTTGTTTAATATTGTAAGTTATAGCCCAATTAGATAATATTTCTAAAAGCATACGATTACTAGTACTAGGTATATCTACTAAAGTAATTTCTTTATTAACAGAGTGCTCAGGCAGTGGTGAAATATATTGTGCTTGTTTCGTATTACTGAGATTATACAAGTTTGCTTCTTTAATTACATCTGGGCTATTCACACCAGCATGTACTACTTCGGTTTGAATTGTTGTACATAATTTTCTTTCACATGTATAAGATGCTGCTAATACGCTTACTTCATTAGTTGATAGCAACTTTTTAGTGTTCCTTCTTGGTCAATATTTTGTAAATCTAATAATGTTTCTCTTGCTATTATTCGGCGTTTATGTCGAGCAGAGAAACTACTGTATTTTCTTTTACTAGCCATAATAAAATGGTGAACATAATTATTGCTGTAATACAGAACAACACTAGACAAACTTAAACAAGACTACAAATACTAGCCCGTATAAGGCACAATCGAACAAGACATAATCGGCGGGAAGATATGTACATAGAAAACATACGAAAAGTTAGAATTATTTTATATAAATTTCTACATACATTCTATTTATACAAGTTGTACTTACCATTAATCCTTTTTTTAAATTGTTAATAAAGCAACACACATAATAAACTTCACCTTGAACCTAATCATGAATCATAACCTAATAATAAACTTTACTGCGTGCATAGACAAAGCCTTTTAAAGATGAGACACTTCCACCCCTAACAGCACAGAGACATACTAAAGACGCCTTAAAGATGCCATGTGCAGACATTCAAGACATCTTGCAGATGTCCTGTTTACGCCTCGCGTCGTCTTTAAGGCCATGTTCAAGACCTCTCGAAACTTAAAAATGGGATTTTCGTACAGACGGCTATAAACCTGTCACTGCGGCGGTTGAAAGCAACCGTACTAACGGGCGGTCATGAATTCGGCACCATCTACCTGCATTTTAATCCCGACGCATAAATTCGGCACTAGACCGCGGATTAGAAAATTTTCAAGTACACGAACTGGGCACCGCTTATCGATGTTCAAATCACATCAAAGATACTTACAAGAATTATATGAGGTGTGAAATAAAATACATGGTTAGTTCTTTTTAAAATTTGTTTACATACATTATATACACAGATGTACATTACGAAACATTTATTGTTTATAAAAATATCCTAGACATTTGACATTTGACAAATACATGGTTAGTTCTTTTTAAAATTTGTTTACATACATTATATACACAGATGTACATTACGAAACATTTATTGTTTATAAAATTTGTTTACATACATTATATACACAGATGTACATTACGAAACATTTATTGTTTATAAAAATATCCTAGACATTTGACAAATTGTAGTCTTTCTATTCTATTTCCTATAAAATTTGTTTACATACATTATATACACAGATGTACATTACGAAACATTTATTGTTTATAAAAATATCCTAGACATTTGACAAATTGTAGTCTTTCTATTCTATTTCCTATATAATCGCTAATTTTTTGTTCTAAGAACGCCTGTCTTCTTTTTGTTTTAGGGTCTTTAGAACGCACAGGTTCTTCAATGCTATTTAGTTTGAGGTATACCTCTGTTTGACAATTATTTAACACATTAATAAATATGAATAAAGAAGGATGTGTTTTATAAAAACATTCATTAAATTTGGAATGAAATGATTCGCAACAATTAGTTGTTCTCGTAATGGAACTAGTGCAACTAGCCCATATGTTAGGAGGAAACATAGCTTCTTCATTTATATAAGTATCAACTAAATAATCGGAAAACTCGACTACCCTGTTGTCATTGGGCTGGATACCCATAAGATCTAGAGTAAAACAATCTGATACTTCGTTAGGATGCAAAAATGGTAAACCGAAAACGTAATTTAGCCATTGTCCTACTTCATTATTTGCAGAATTATACTCTGAAGCTAAACCTAGTTTCTGCAGTTTTCTGTACCAGCTTTGTGCCAGATGAAACCTACACCCTATTATTGACACACTAGGCCAAACAAATTCTACAGCGTTGTGAATACTTTTCTCAAAGTCTGATACAATAAACTTGGGATTAAAAACTAAATTTACATCACGACACTTCTTTTTAATTATTTCAAATGTGTTTATATAATCTGAGGTCTTTTTACCTGGTAAAATACAAAATACTAATGGGATGTAATGGCCATTAATAAAAATATGTAACGTAAATAACTGCGAAAAATAATTTAGACAATAATCGAACGTACCATCTAAATATATTGTAGAGTAATTACACAGAGCCCGTAAATTTGTTTCACAAGAAAACACTAGAATATTCTTATCTTGTTCTGCAGCTATCAAGAAATTTTCCTTTTTGATAGTTTTACAATCAAGATCTTGCAAAATTTTTATGGTTTCTTCTGCATTTGTTGGCAAAGTTGGATGTATTTTCTTTCTCTTGTAGTAGACATTATTTCTTATATAGCTAATGTCTGTCATTGTTAAGGTGTCTATTGATTCCACATGATTTTTCAAAGCAGCATGAATAATTTTTGACGGTTTTTCGCTTATGTCTTCTTCTGCCTTCCTTTTTGCACTATTGCTAACTAAAATAATATTACCAACGTCAGTATTTAATTAGGGATTAAAACAAATACAAGATTTTAACAAATAATTCTACCATCTAGTGACCTACTTACAACGACAGTAACAAGTTATTTTAATTGTTGGTAGGTATATTTAGTACACTAGAAGTTACAATTACTTATAAAAACTCTGGTACAGCAAAATAAATATTGAAATAGAATTACATATTTTATCTACATACCTATTTGTCTGTTTAGGGCCTTTATATTTTTGGTATGTGTGTGTTCCAATTGACTCCTCGAGATGACGTTTTCGGGTCCCATAGTCCACACTTTTGCTTTACACGTTCTAATGTAACACCTCCAAAAACTTTCTTCAGTTTTAAGAACTTTTGCAAAAGTAAATTTGCCACCATCAACGATTAGAATTTGCTTGCCACGTTCACTAGTTTCAACTATAGTATTCATCATTAATTATTTGTCAATATAGATGTATACGGCACAAGTAATTATAAAATACTGTCTGAATTTCTTTATAGAATAACATATTTTCTGCAAATATGAGAAGGGGTTGCTGTCACCCCATTGGTCATTCAAAGGTTAAGACAAGTTGGCGTAATGACTCTTAGGGAATTCCTAACAGGGATTAGAAACGGAGTAATTCTCGGGTCGTTATCTGATTTAAATATGTGATTAGGCCGATGGTGCCCAATTCGTGCATCTTGTGCAGGTAAACATGGGGTGCAGGCGGTTGGGGATTATAATAGTGCCGAATTCGTGTACGCCCGTACTAACGACCCGGCCATAAAATGCTATAAAATTCAGGTACATCGGTTGGGTAGGTATAAAGTTTTGCTGCAGTTTCGATATTGGTGACAAAGGAGTGTTTTTGCTTCTATAAGTCTATTATAAATACCTAATAATTAGAATAATTTAAATTTATCAAAAAATAATTCCTATAATATGTACGATATATTTACAACTTATTACAAGAAAATACAGTATGGCAGGTAAACTCAGCAGCTACAGAGATAGAATCAACGTATTATACAATTTACTGAAGTGCCAAAAACTTACCTAGTAATTTTTTACAAACAAATTTACAACAAAAAAAGAAAAACAATGACAGCGACATACTTATTCTTACTCCTATTTTACATAACTACTAATAGTCGTTTTACACATAACGAACATAACAATTATGCTAGTAAGAAAGTGGAAATAAGAAATAAAATTGTCAGATGTAATCATTCCCTACTGCGGTCAATTTCTGTGAATAAATTTGTCAATTTATTAATGACTAAAATGTTGACAATTTCATTTGATTTCGTATTCAAAAGTGAATGAAAATGTCGTAAAATAGTCTGCCGAACGTCGTACGTGGTAAAATTTTGTCTTGGCGAAATGTCCCGATTGATTTACTCGAGTTTGTTGCCATTTTATCTCGTGGCATTGTCACACGATAAATTGCCACGCAACAAACTCTCGTAACAATCCAAACATTTCGCAGACAAAATTTGACCACTTGCGATATTATAACTGAATAAACTGACAAGTGTAAGCTCTAAGATATAAACTTGTTGTACATACACAATCATAAAAATAATTATTTACAATCCCGAATCGGCATATTTCGAGTATGCCTGGGATCTACTAGCTCGGGTAACATGCAATTAAAATAAAATTTATTTAACTGAGGTAACATGTCGGTGCTCCAAAAAGTGTCGTCTTTTACAATCCATTGAGATTTCATTTCTATCTCTTCCCCCAGCCAAACACCTAATAAACATACATCTTTGTCAGCAATTTGCAATTGCCCCTGAACCTGGTAGAACCAATGATGTTTTCTATTAATTTTTAGAACGTTTGTTCTTTTACACCTCTGCCAAAATGGCAGTTTCTTCTGCTGGCATGCTTCCTCAAATGTCATGCCGTATGCTCCAAACGGGCATTTTATTTCGGCAATTCCGTTCACCTCGTCAATGAATCCATCGGGTGTGGCACCAAGATGTTTCCACTTCTTGTTGATTATTAGACCGCATTTTGTGATCACGACATTTTCCTGGAGAGCTAGCTTTTCTCGTGCTTCTTCCTCGTAGTCTCTACCATGTTTTAGTGATGGTATATTCATCGACTTGACATCGTAGAGAAACTCTTTCAGTCGGTTCGCAGGACTTGTCGCTGGTAACATTCGGCAAATCTTTCCAAAATTTGAAGCTGTCAACAATTTTCTCCTTTCCTCCAACCATAGAGCACTGGAAGCCTGCTGTCTTGTTGCAACTTCAAGTTCCAAGATTTCCTCCTCGGATCTCTCAAGCAATCCTCTTTATTTTTTTCATACACGTCTGGGGGCATATCTGGTTGTTGGCAATTTTCGCCGTAATCACTATTCTTTTGTTGAAAGTTGTTTGCCTCCAAAGAGATATTTTTCGTTTTGATTTTTTGGCGATTTCTGACGACTTTCAACCTCCTCCGGTTCTCCATGGTGTAGATAAGATGATGGTTTTTTTCATAATTTTTCTCAGGTAAGTGTGGGGCATTCCTGAGGAGTTGAAGGAAACTGCAGCAACCACGCATCTTCTCTCGTAGGAATTGCTAAGAGCGTAATTTATCCGCTTTCCTCCAATAAATTTAGCTACAATGGAGTTATACCTCTCTACGACATTATTATCCACATCATATAAAAGACTCCTGGAATGGTTAGATAGTCGACGAACAACCTGGTTTATCTGGGCGATAAACTCCTTGGGTAGATCGATCAGCAAATTGGTTTCGACTTTCTTATCGCAAAAATAATTTGAACAGGTTCCATGGTCTCCGAAAACGTGTTTGGTGGAATTTAAAATATCCTGACGTAAACTTTCTGCGGCAACAATCTTATTTAATTCTTTCTTGCGATACTTTATCGCAGCCCAGACACCCTTGGATAATCTCATAATTCTTGCATCAAGCATTTTCCGAAACTGGAGGTTGAAATTCCTGTCGGTGGTTATGCTTTTCAAATTTTTTCGAAAATTCCGAAATAAGTGATTTCGACACTCTATTTTCTCATCCGTCAAATTCTTATAAGGCCGGGATTCTATAACTTTTTTGTAAGTACTAGAGTCTTGATCACCGATTAAGGCGTTGAATTTTATATTAAACATTTCCACACTCGATTTGAATGCTTCTACGATAATTTCAGACTCCATGCTTCCAGAACTTCCGGTGTGATTTTTTGTGCACTTGTGCTCGGGAACATTCTCTTTATATCTACCACAAATCATGCAGAATTTATTTCTAACACCCAAGTAGATCACTTTTCCTGTATGGACACCAACGATTGCCGCAGCTCCAGATAGGGAATTAAAACTAGACTTATTGGATCTCTTTCCCCATGTTCCATCCGCCACAACAGGAACCAAAGCATATCCCTCCTCATCAATCAAATTCATTTTTCTTGCGTGTTCTATCTCTTCTTCGGCCGCTTTTTTCATTGATGTCATTGCAGACAGCGCTGAAGATACCTTGTCATGATGTTTTTTATAAGTGGGATATGACATCGATGGTATAGTCAGACACGTCATATATTCTTCTAAATTGTAAAATCCTCCACCAATTGCTATAATTCCATTCACAGCCGCTTCGTTTATATCTACGTCTGAGCTGAAAGGATCTTGGGTATGCAAGTTGAAAATTGACACATACTGCATTTCATAACAAATTTAGACGTTAAACCTTTTCTTATTTCTTTTAGAATCGACATATTGTCCCACGAACAATCGAATTTCCTCCCGTGAGCTGCTATATCTTTCAAGTTTTTAAAAAAATAATTTATATCGATAACCCGATTGCCAGTGAGCGATTCTGAAACAAAAAGAAACAATAAATTAAATTACATATTATGTTGTCCGTTTATACAAATACCTAAATAATATAGTAGTTTTCATAACAAGTGTCGAAAGTAGCAAATATCGTGCGAGTGGTGAATACACCGAGAGAACAATTTATTTGTCAATAAGTAGGCTTCTTATTGGCAAATATATCCTATATTTGGATACGGCCTAACAAATATTTATTTCACATTACCAAAGGATTTATTCAAGTTCTTATAAGAAGGCATGTTTTACTATAATATATTATTTCTTTTCTTGAACACTATTGCAGGATTGCACGGAACATCTCGTTTATATAATGTAAACATATTCTTTATATACTAACAAAGAGTTTGTTCACAGGAAAGAATCATTTTATTCCTACCCACAAATATTCTTGGAGCAAAGAAACTATTTTATTAATCCATAATAAATATCTTTGTATGAAACTTTAACAGTTTTGTCATAAATAAATTATATTTATGACATTAACGAATTTTTATAATCTTAAGTGTCTGAATTAGTTGGGGCAAATAAAGGTATACTGTAAAATAATAAATAATATTCTTATGGGTATTCAAATTTTATTTACTACAAAAATACTTTTTACTACATATGTTAACTAGTAGTATATTAGTTTTTATATTACTAATAAAGTATATATTTTTAAGAACTCCAGGTTGTCCGGTTTTGAAATATCCAGTAAATAAAAATACAATATTATATACAAACATTTATTAAATAAAAAATTAAACAAAATTCAAACAAACATATATACGCACTATATTTATACTTAGAATAATAGTCATCAAAAAGATGGATAATTTGCTTAAAGGAAGTATTATTAAAATAAAATAATATCTCTGGCAATTTTATGAAATTTGAAAATTTTCAGTGTTTTTAAATCTTTTGTATCAAAATAGAAAGCTGGAGAATTATTTAATTCTGAATTATGCACTATGGCAGCATTAATACTGGGATCTATATAAGCTGAAATGATCTCACATTTTAAAAATATCTTCTTACCAGAACATAAAACCGACTCAATTATTCCAAATGTAAGTTCATCAAAATGTTCATCTTTTTCATTTAAACGGATTACATACCCTTTTGTCACATATATATCTTTTATATTTGCAAACTGTACCTCAAATAGAAGTTTAATGTTCGGAAATAATGTTGAAAATTTTTCTGAAATATTGGGATTCTCATTTATTGTTTTTCCAACTTTATGTCTGTCAGATAAACCTATATTATGATGTAATCTGTAACATAGTTTTAGTTGATATCGGATTGCTAGAGTGTGTATTATGTTAATTCTAGATGTAACGACATGAGCGTTACTTTTACCAATTCTGTGGAAACTTTCATATCGAATTGAAGAAAATCGCAGTAAAGGTCCGATATTTCGTACAATATTTGGATAGTGTATTATAAAATGATACTTAGGTTTAAGATCCACATGAAAAAGATTTATGAACATTTCATGATGTTCCTTAATCACGTAAACAAAATATTTTAGTTCAGATTCACTTATTTCATCCAAAAAAGACAAATGTAAAATTTCATTTAATTTTAAATAAAATACCCAAGATTCATCGTCTGTATCTAACAAATCCCCAACTAAAAGAGGAAAATAAACAACAAAGGCTAACATTTCCGCTGAGGATATAGTAATATAGCCACCTCTAATTTGAGATTCAACTATTATAGGAATACGATTTCCTACGTCTACTTTCTGATCATAATCAAAATATTTAATGCGACGATTTAATTCCTCTAATTTAAAATATTTTTTCTTATAAATTAGGTTATAAAGAATATAAGCCTTGTCATAACGACAAACTCCTTCTAAAAGGTCATGCATAATATCACAAGAAATATTCTGACTAGTATGAAAATTAGGCAAATTATTGAAAGTGCAATACTCTTTTACTCCACCGTCATTCATATTTAAACATATTTGGTAATTATCTTTATTTCTAAGGAGGTCTTCCTTCTCTACTAAAAGCTGCTTCGAGTTTTGTTTGTTACATAAGCATACTCTGCAAAAGTAGTTGGCAGAGAAGCTCTCTGACATACCAATTAAAGAGTTTACCCCTAAATTATCGCCTAAAATTAAGAAAAGCGTAAAGAATATCTTTATTTGCTTACCATCAATGTTTAATTCTATGCCATTAATTTCCAAATCTAAAAGTTGTTCCACAAATGGACGGAAAATAGTGCTATTTCCAAATATTTGTCTATCAGAAGAAAAAAGTAGACTCCAAAGAAAAATATTTTCTAATCGAGAGGAAAATTGAGGGGGAATTCCACCTATAGTAAAATATATACCTCCAAGTTTGTGTATACCAGCATGAGACCCTAATGGATTTCCGCACTCAAAATCATCATAATAAAGAAACAAAGGCAAAATTATCTTATCTTGGAATGTCTCTTTTAAATTTTTCCATAAGTGGCCATTAAACAAGCTTGTAAATGTAGCTTCATTTTGGGTCTCTTTGTTTATATACTCAAGAATTGTAGATAAAACATTTTGGAGGCTTAAAAATCTTTTTAAAACATGCTTAATAGGCACCAATTCAATATAACAAGCTTTAAAGCCAAGAGCTACAGCTCTGTTACTTCTGTGATCATCTAGAATATCTCCAATTTTAACACTTTCAGATTGAATAAAATTATAAGACATTTGCAATAACTTAAAACGATTGTGTTCTGTTAACAAATTTTGCAGTGGATTATTTAACAGTAAGTTTTGAATACTTCCTGCTATTTCTTCAGGTAAAGCGCTAAGGTGAGGATAAGTTTCGGATTTTAAATTTAATAAAATATTACCTAGCAATTCATGGGTATGTTCAAATACCTCTTGTATGAATTTTCGTGATATAGTAGAATTATTATAAAATTTAATTAAATAAGACATAATAAAGTCTGAAAGCACTTCTTCACCGCCATCGTGTTCCATTTCATGATCCTCTAGTTGCGGAATTTGCTCACTAGACTTCTTTAAATTTATATTTGGTGTGAGTTGTGTGACGCTAGAAGTAGAGGAAATGTTTACTTCGTCGTGCTTCTTTACTATATGTTTTCTTAATGTGTGAATATTATTAAATTTTTGATAACACTTTTCATCGCCGCATATAAAGTATTCAAAAAATCTATGGGTGCCTTTTAAATGATTAAGAAACAAGTTGACGGTTGAAAATTGTTTCAAACAAAATTTGCAGATCATTTTGTGCAATTCTAGATATACCCCAATATTAATGTGCTATAAGTTAAAGACATTCAGAACTCTTAAATAAAATAGTTATAGGTAGGTACATGAGAATTTTTATAGTTTGATTTTGTTAATGATATCATATATGCTTGGTATAGGTGAATCCCATTTTGTTGATAATTCATAAATAGCCTTCTGAATGAATGCCCATATATGTTCAGATTCACCTTGGTATTTTAAGTTAAATACATGATAGCATTGAAAACAAGTATCTATCGCCTTTAATACAGTCTCTACACTATAATAAAGTTGATCATTTACAACAACGTACACATGGTGAATCTGAGTTCCTGAGCCTTCCACAATTATATACGGTTGTACAGGAAGCCCTAACACAATGGCCTTCTCTTTTTTCTTCTCTTTTACAGTTTCAATATCGCCTGGCAGCTGCAATAATACCAACACTTTAAGTACCACACGAATAAGCAATTTATAGTTATACATACATCAACCCACAATATGAGTCCTTCTCTTGATTCCACTATTTTCGGTTTCCATGGCTTTTTCCCTTTACACGTTATTCGAGCCTTACAAGGTAATAAAGAAGGTAGTAGGACTAGTAGTAAATAATGTAAATAATCTGTAAGTTAATTGTTTACTTAATTCTTAAGATTACCTTATTACAATGTTGTTTTACCTTCACTTATTTTAGCAGTATCTAGCAAGTTCAGCAATAATTTGTCATAATCTGTGGAAACGTAACTTCTTCGTATCTCAATCAATTTCCTTATCACAGTTTCCCACCTCTGGTAAATTACAGTGGACACATTGGGATAGATCTTTTCAAAATCTTTGTTGATCTAAAATAACGAATTTTATTGTCAATATAAATAGCTAATATTACGAGGTTTTTGTATTTAGAATTTATGATTAATTACTTCTACAAAAATAGTTTTGAAATAGGTAAGAGGGGTTCTGATTACCAAGTTTAAGCCAAATTGTTCATTTAGAACGGGGTATTCTTCATATATTTTGTTTAAAGTAAATTCCTCTGCGCCATAAATTATTTTCTGCCTTCTTTCTTTAAATGTTAATGTCCAATGATGAACAATATCGTTAAAATCCCCTTGAGTATTATTTTTGAGCCATAGTTGGCTTTGATTGCTATTAGAGTCCAAATTTTGTTCTACAAAAAATAAACAACTAACGTAATAAAATAATAAATTGTGTTTGCAATAGCAGACAACCTACCACGCTCAATAAATGATTCGTCGAGATCTTGTCTCAAGGCTTGGCCTCGGGTTGGGAGAATTCCAGATTCTCTAAGAAAGGTTAACTTATTTCTATATTTGTCTACAAGTTTTCCCTTAGACACTCCTGATTTGCCGTCTCGGGAGTCTCGTTTTTTAATAGGCGGTAAATAATAGGTCTCTGTTATTTCAGTTGGGAACAAGTCCTTGATTTTTTTTGCCAATAGAACAAAATCTTCATTAGTTAATTGTCTGGAAACAAAATGTTATCATTATCAAAAATTCTCAATAGGGCCTTTGAGAACTTTCTTCTATACATGATACAGATATTTGTATAAAATAATATAGATTGCTTATAATATTACTCACGTAAATTCGTTGTTAATAAAATAACTAATAATTATTTCAACTAAGAAGCCCTGGCGTGGACTATCAAATCCTCCTTTTATTTCATACCAGTTCAATAAACCTTTTCCAAGAAGATTAGAGTGTAGGCAAGCTTTAAGATCGAATTCTTGAACTTTATTAAGAATTACTTTGCACTTCTTGGAAGATGGTTCTTCTACCGATTGTTTTTGGATTGTATAAATCACGTCTTGTATTTGAGGAATTGTTTCAGTCGAAACAGTATTTATTGGAGGAACTACAATAGGTGTGGGTGATGAAGAGAGGAAAGTAACAGATGAAGTTGGAGAACTTTCTGAAGCGTTCGAAGGTTGGCCCACTGTTGATAGTGTTAATGGTTGCCTAAAGAAATAGTTCAGTATACAACCACAATAACTATTTCGCAGTATATAGCTTAATTACGTTACGATTGCGTATTTTCTATCAGCCATATTAATTCCTAAAGTCAAAAATGACAGAGTTATTTGCCAAAAACCCATTTTTGGAAAAATCAAAATGGCTAGAAATTTCACCAAAATTTTTTTTTTATTTCTTAATTAATGCTGGTAGCACTTTACATTCCTACTAGTCAGTTTTTTTATTTCTCGGACATCATATATTGTCAGTTGAGAAAATACGCTACCAAAACGGAACTAATAGGCGAAAGTGTGTTCGTTTAGAGAAAAACCATTACGTCATAAACAGACAAACAAGAAAATTAACACATAGGCCGAGATAATCCGTAAAAACACAATTTTAAGTAAAGATATTCACTTTACCATTACGAGAGAAGACATACACCTATAAAATAACCTGTTATGTGTTTTTAAAAATATGGTTAACAATACAATAATTAAAAACAATATTAAATATGTATATTGCAAGATAAAACACTAAACATGGGGTTATTTATTAGGGGACACTACTTATTACCGGGCGGTGACGTCATGATTTTTCTCTATATTTAAAATAATAAGCTCACGTACAGTAACGCTATACACTGCCGAATTATTTTATTCACATACAGAAAACAATATATACATACCTTGAAATAAAATGTCCATAGTCTGTTATTGAAGGAAAAGTGCAATTTAATTTTCCTAGATATTCCTCTATTTTCTTTTTTAATACAAGCCTTTTACCAATCTGCGGTGCAAGCGCGGCCAAAATGTCTGACTCTAATACACTATCTAAAATATCTGGGCTTATGTCTTCTTCTGCAATAATAACAAACAAATATGTTGTTAGGAATGTTATTGATGTTGTGTCTGAATGTGATAAGGTTTACAATTAACAAACTTTTTAACACGAAATAATCTACTACTACATCCAGCTTTAGTTGTAAGAAAATTATTTAGTGAAAAGATATCTGTTAACCACCACTGTAGTCTAATTAATAACAAAAAATACACCTATTAAATGTACATATAACCTATACTTACTATAAGAAAATGATTTATTTGGATCAAAGAAATATGAATTGAGTGGAAAGAAATAACTGTTTTAAATATGTTGGGAAAAAGAAATATTTATTTGGCTGAAAATTATTTGCTATGTTCAAATAAATGTGTCTTTGGTTCTAGTAAACTTACGTTGTTACAAGAAAACTTTCTTTCAATCAAACAAATAAGTAATTTGAAAAAAATATAGCAAAGAAAACTGTTTCTCATATTAGATTCACTGTTTTAAAATAATATATATAAATCAAACGAGTAAAATTGCTTCCTATTCAAATTCAAAATTCTTTGTGGTAATCCAAGCGTATATACATCAGGAAATAAGATATATATTTATATACTTGTCACATAGGTTAGCTGTTAGCCATTACTTATGTCTAATCCGATGTATAATTAAATATAGTGCATATATACATACCTACAAACTTTTCAATTAGTTCAGGTAATCCCCAGAGGATTAACAACTCTGTTATGTCACTCATTTTTATTACTAAACTTAACCATACTGTTTGATAAGAACATAATTTGAAAGCGAGAATGATTCACTACCGAAAAATGAAAAAGACATGCGCATGACCATTATTCTGCAATATCACACACATTAAATAAGGGCCTTTCATATGCTTTACCTCGCAAAAAATATTTATGTGTGGTAAAAAAGTAATGCTAGACTAAAACATGTGGGAAATGTAAGCACTGAATTATGAACAAAAATATAGTCCTTTATTAAGAGGAAATAAGTAAGTTTAAGACAAATTCAATAGTAATATATTTCTTTATACGGAAGAAATTATCTACAAATAAACTAAATATTTCCTACCAAGAAATCACGTTATATGATGTGGAACGAATTCAGTATCACGTACTTTTTCATATTAAATACAAAGAAACAGAGCTCAAATAAAGCCATTTTTTACATACAAATAAACTGTTCTCTCAGTGTAGATACAAGAGGGCGTAGCGTAGCGCAGCCCGAGTGGATCTATTCAGTACGAGCACAGATATTTACTTTCGAACGAGTTATGAACACTATTTTTTAAACGACTGCAGCACAATACAAAATTTGAATGACAGAATTTTTTGACTTTTCAAAAATGTCAAACCCAAGGTCGTTGCTAGGCGTATCTAACGTGTTATGAATGTAAACTGTTGCAATATGAACCATAACACAACAGTTTTGAATTGTTTTGATATTTTGAATTTTCGCGCATAGGTTGCCATTGCGATATGTGTCACTTTCGTGGGCAGTCGTCTAAAAACATTATTTACAAACTTTTCTCCTAAAAATTGATGAGCATTTGCTTCAGTTGGTTACTTTCATAAATTGATTGTATGCTACTTAGTTTCCGAGAATTTGCGCCTTGTAATTATGTGATAATTTAGTGTAATTTGCATCAGTGCAACTACCGTAAAGAAATACTCTACAGGGTGTGTAATGCTATCTTGTCATTATAAAAAAAAAGAAATAATAAAAAAAATAATTAAAATTCATTCATTTGTAAGTCACCTGTGAAATACATAAATTTAAAACTTTGGTACTTTCAATTTTACCCAATTGCAGACTTTACACCCGCATTGAATATGGACTACTTACTAAACATTTATTATTATAGTTAAATATGTACAAATTATATTATAAATTACCTTCTTTGTCTTGCACTGAGTCCGACATTTCTGCGTCACTTGTATTTGTGGACAGAACTTCAACAGGAGCCGGTTGATCGTTCGAAGATGACGACGATGAAGGTTCATCGGAAATGTTATCCAGAACATTAGTGGCGGCGGGAGGATTATTACTCGCAGTTTTTTCTTCGGATAATTTCTAAACAACATAATAATAAATTTGGTACATTGAGCTTTTTCGGTAAAGGGCATTATCACTTTATAGGTATATTTGCCAAAGAAACAGCTTACCTTAAAATAATTTCGCAAGTTTTCAATTTTACCACGATTTCGTTTTTTCGAACTAAGGCGTTTTTTCTCTTTGTTTTGTTTCGCCATTTCCACTAACTAGGTACGTATTTACTTTAGCACTTCACCAATAAACAGCAGTCAAAAAAGTACTAAAAGTTAGGAGAGGGTATAACTTTTATAAATACAAATTCTCCCTCCACGTCATTCGGCGCAAAGATTGTGGTTTTGTATATTTTTGTTTTGGAAATTAGTATCTAGCTACCTGACTTGACTTTCTGAAGGCAGATTAGAAATTCCAGAAAATAATTATTCAATAACCTGCCGCTGTGTTTGTGAAAGTCCAGGTAAGAATTTTTAAGAAGGTAATAATGAGGATTACCATCCACTATGGAAGGGAAATTGATGGTTTAAATTACTAATTACTTCTGCTAGCTATAATCTATTGTAATCGAGGAAATAATTGTCAATACGTAGAGCTGACAAATACAAACATTATGAAACCTCAAAACATGTTTTTACTGTGGCTGCAATAAAGACGGCGTCATAAATTATCGTCGTCTTAGACGTCATAAATTATCTAAGGGCTGTAAATCAAAAACTAGTGCCCGACGATATCTTGCCGAGTGATGCAGTTTTATCGCATAATTTTTACGGACCTACAGCATACTCATTTATCAATTTTTCAGCTTGCAATCTCAACAGGACGTCAATTAAGAGTTGATCTTTAGTTTAGCGGAAGAGAAAATTGATTAGCTCTTATGGTTTTCGATTTAGAGCAACTTATATACGGACGGCTCGACACCGCCGAATTCACATATTTTACAACTTGATTTAAACAAAAATGTATCTTTTTTTTATTTTTGTTTGTTGCCAAATTCCCCAGAATAATATACGTTTTTGAATCATTATTATATCTTTTGAAATAAGGAAGTTACAGGTCCGCAAGTGTATATTGAAATCCCATAAGAAGATTTCTTTGAACATGGCCTTAAGACATCTTTAAGATATCGAATGTTACAAAAAACAACGTCGTAGACGTATTAATATGACATTTTAAAGACGTATGTCATATAAATACGCCCTAAAGATGTATTTATATGACATAAAGACGTACCTATTTTTAAACCTCTTTTCTATGAATTGAAAAGCTCATTATGGGAAAAAGATTTATTATGTGCCATTATCAAATACAATAAATTAAGTGCGTTTTAATATCATACTTCTTCGATCTGCGGCTCTTCTCAACCATGCCTGGATAGCAACTTCAGCCACTTTTGAAGTCTTACCTAGACCCGACTGCTCGACAGACCCTGAAAAAGCAACACTATTTTGGGAAAATTTTAAAGCAATGGTTCAATGACAATTTATACAGACAACTGGATATTTGCAAGATACAATTTTTTTTTATAACTTACTTATTAAAACTCTGGCAATATTAAGCTTATTGAAAGGCCTTTTTCCTTTGCGACCGAGCCAGCTGTACTTCAGAGTTTGCTCATTTGATAGCACCAAAGTCAAAATTCTTTTGATAATATCGTAAACTGAGGAACCTCCTAATTTGGACAGTTCGCCAACCTAGAAAAAAATATGTTAATTTTTCATGTCGAATAACTTCTGCTAAATGTGGTATTATTTTTAATTTTTACTTTTACTAACACTGTATAAAAAGCTGCTGCATTGGCTGGTATTGGTTGCTAAAAATAACTGTCAAAAACAGTTTAAAATTTTTTTGTCTATGAACAGTTGCAATTGGACAAGTTTATTTAAAAATCATAAAAGTAGACTTACACAATTTTGAAAATTCTCCTCATTGGCCAAATGGTTTTCTAATAGGTCAAACTCTTCGTCGGAATTAATGGGAAAATTAATTCCTGGAGATTTAAACAAATTATACTCATAGTTGTTGTTGGTGACTTGGGGAGGAGATTTTGGGCCAACTGTCCCTTAATCTCTTTAATTTCATATAAAGTGTCAGTCATGATATGTCAAGATATGGATTTGCTGGAGTATTACCCTAAAGTTTTTATCTGAAATACCACCATTAAACGGAATTAAATAAGAAAATATAACTAGTACATTATTATAATGATAACAATATTTACAATACAAAGTATATCATAATTAAATACCTGGTTTCTCATTGCATTTGTCACACTGCTCGCTCTGCTTGACTTCTGAAACATGAGACACTCATTGGTACCTTCTGATTCTTTAGTACTGACATTTTCTTGGTTTTGAAGTGGCATCTTTTTTTGCAAAATAGAAGTCTCTTTTAACTTGGAAGTATCTAGAAACAAAAAAAAACATAGGTTACTTTATTGTAGTGAACGTTAAAATAGAAAGATAAATTATTAAGTTATATATACGAGGTATGATCAAAAACTACGGTGAATAATTTTATTATAAGTAAAATAATAGGTTTACATGAAAATGGAATTAATCTCCTTCAAAGTACTCTCCTTGGCTAAAAATGCACGTGTCCCAACGTTCAATCCATGACTGGAAACATTTCTGGAACCCTTCTTTCGGAAGGGCTTTCAGCTGCTCTTTCGTGGCTATCTCAATGTCGGGAATGGTATAGAAACGTTTTCCTTTTAGCACAGTTTTAATTTTTGGGAAGAGCCAGAAATCGCATGGTGCCAAATCTGGTGAGTAAGGCGGATGTGGACACAGGAAGATTTTTCTTGGCCAAAAACTCGCGAACCAGAAGCGACGTGTGACACGGCGTGTTATCGTGGTGCAGAAGGCAGCCATTGGCCCATTTTTCTGGTTTACGGTTGTTCTCCTTGGAACGAACTCTGACCGCACTATGCCCTCACTATCGAAAAAAACAATGAGCATTGTCTCGATTTGCGATTTTGATTGATGTGCCTTTTTAGGACGAGGGGAGTTAGGGGTTTTCCATTGGGAGCTCTGCATTTTCGTCTCAGGGTCATAGCCATAGACCCAACATTCATCCCCAGTTACAATTTTGGCTATAAAGTCCGGATCTGCTTGAAGAAGATCCTTCAATTCCGTGCAAACTGAAACACGATTTGCCTTCTGTTCGTCAGTCAAAAGTCGGGGAACAAATTTGGCATTCACTCGTCTCATGTGCAAATTATCGGTTAAAATACTTTGCACAGACCCGTAAGAGATGTTAAGTTCTTCAGCAAGCTCTCGAATAGTGATTCTTCTGTTTGCACGAACAATTTGTGCCACATTTTGCACGTTTTCGTGTGTTTTTGAGGTCGATGGACGTCCCGATCGTTGCTCGTCTTCAACCGACTCATGTCCGTTTTTAAATCGCTCATACCATTTGTAAACAGTCTTCAGAGTCACCACATTATCTCCATACACCGACTTTAACATTTCATGAGCCCCTTTGGCAGGTTTTTTCAACTTAAAGCAAAATTTAATGTTAACGCGTTGTTCGAAATCCATGATACGCGACAAGACGATAAACACGGCCTCACTCTATCGACTCTGGATACTGACTAACAAGTTAGATCGTATTCACACTCGACACGGTCTGTCACAACGGAACAGGCTATCGCACAATTGACATGAAATGGATATAACATCCGCAGTTTCGGCTCTCAAAATTCATTCACCGTAGTTTTTGATCTTACCTCGTATATTGCTCACCCAATTTTTGTTTGAAATTCTTTATTGTTGGGGGAGTGTGTAGATTAATAAGGCATTCATCGAAGGAACCATCTGATGACTCATCACTAGATATGAGCCTCTGAGTCCGCTTTCTTTTAGGTGTGTTTGCACTGTCGTCTGTGTTTAAGTCACTGGCTTCCTCTGCAACTTTGGTTTTGCTTCTGGCTTTCATAAGTAGGTATTAAAAGTAATAAACACATTCTTAATGTACCTAACATATTTACCAAAAGCGCTGTTTCTAAAAAATTTCACATTGTGACTCGACCAGCAAGTATTTAATTCTTCACATTTTCTTATGGCTGAGACTATTTTTGGTTGAGCATAAGATGGCCAGTGACAAAAGTCACCTTGTATCCAACTCGAAGGAACAGCTTCCACTGTCCCATCCTCTACAAACTGAATAACAGTCCATGAAGGTGATTGACTGCCCATTCTTCTCTGATATCTTAAAGCAGCTCTATAGACCTGTGATACATACATACCAACAAAATCATATAGGTATGTCAAGGAATATTAAGGCAGGCAGATACTTTTTTAATTGCCCATGAAAAAAAACATATACCAACTAAATGCAAGATCTTAACCTGTAACTAATAAAAAATTGCCAAATGTGCAGTATTTTTTATAATAAATAAATAATACAGTTTACAGGATGTGAGACACTAACATATTACTTGCGACTTAAATTACAATTGAATACTTATTCACACTATTTATTTTCATTTCTTTTCAGATTATGGAACTAACCCAGGATATTTTAATAACCACCTAGATTCTCGAACTATCTAATAAAATTGACACGCTAATTTTTTGCTATTTAGTCTTAGAATTAAGAGAGCTATTTATTGAATAAAAACATAATATCCAAAAACATAAACTGTTAAAAATATTAAAAACAGCATGATATAGAAAAAAAAGTATTTTTGTTTTTTAAGCACATTAAAAAAACGTTGACTGTTGACTTATGCTACTGGCAACGCAATACAGGAAAAATAACACATTCATTTTTAAAATCTATACAGACACACTTATAAGCAATGTCTTTAAGACTAAAGAGCTCCATATCACCTAAATTATCTACTTTAAAAATTCCCAGCTCAGATGAAAGGCAAGGAGAATTATAAAAAGCCATTTTATGATTGCCAATTACATGATATCCATCTTCAAACATACCAAAATTAGCAATTTTTAAAATGTCACCATTTTTCATACAGCAACAATTGTTAGGCGGTTCGATTTTTAAAGAAAATTCAGAAAAAGTAACAGTTTGGTACTGTTTAATGAGTGTGATTTGAATTAGTAATGGTCCATTACTATGTTCTTTGCTTAATTAATATGGGATAATTTTGAATAACATTTTTCTTCTGGTCTAAATTCATTTGTTCACTGTATCTTTTGACAATCTGCTGCAAAGGCTTCTCACTTTTTCGAACCAATTTTAAGATATTTTGTAAAAAGTTTTCAAAGGGAAAGGCACTAAACTGATCAATAAGACCATGATTCTCTACATCTTGGATCAAGTGCAATAAATTATGTATATTATGTGAGATATTTTGAGCACCATATAGTTTTTTAAAGCTTTCAACAAAGTAATTTAAAAGTGTATCAGCATAATCTAAAAAATAATTGTATTTTAAACTTGAAAGTATGGTTAATGCAGTATGCAGTGTTAAGAAATTGATATACCTATCATGACTTACCGTATATTCCGGCGTATAAGACGCACTTTTTTGGCCGAAAAGATAGACTCAAAATCCACGTGCGTCTTATAGAAAATGAACATTTTCAGAATGCGCTAAAAAAAACAAAGAACTTATTAAATATCTATTCAACTATTAATAGGTCATGTAGGTACACTTTATCATACAATTTTTTAGTTACACATCAATAGACATAAAAAGTTCATTATACTCATCTTCTGTAATATTTTATGGTTATACGTCATCTTGATGAATATCACCATTATCATTTTCTGTTTTTTTTCATCTAACCACAACAAGTCATCTTCTGTCCCGTCGAGATTATTTGAAATTGAACATTTTTTAAAAGACTTGATCACTACATCTGCTGGAATATCTTTCCATGCATTAATTATCCACTCACAGATAATATCTAATGAAGCATGACGCATTTGACCTCCTTTGGTATAAGTTTTCTCTCCCTCCAACATCCACATATTCCATTGTTTCCGTAAATTTTCTTTGAATGGTTTGGTTATGCACACATCTAATGGTTGCAGCAAGAAAGTCAATCTTCCAGGAATAACGGCCATATCAGTGTTATACTGTCTTACATTTTCTTTAGTTTTTTCGGTTAAATGAGATCCAAACATGTCCCAAACTAAAAGAGATGGTTTTCCTAGAGCTCCGGGTCGGTTTTTCCAGACATGTTCTATCCACAACTCAATGCCTTTTTCATCCATCCATCCCTTTACGTGGACATGAACAAAAACCCCAGCAGGAAATTTTAATTTCGGTAAAGTTTTCCTTTTAAAAATTACAATTGGCCTCAATTTTGTACCATCTGCTAGACAAGATAATGCAACAGTATACCTATGTTTTTCATTGCCAGTAGTCCTTATATTAATTGTTTTAGTTCCTTTCAGGTCGACTGTTTTATTGCCGATCATGTCCATCATCACTGGTGCTTCATCCATATTGCCAATTTGAACAATAAATAATTTTCTTTCTTTCTTTCCTGAATCACAAATGTTTGAAACTTTCGTACCTTCTCTTCCAAATTGTCTGGCAATTTTTGTGAAATTTTGGTTTTCTCTCGAAGCACTAGATTGTTTCTATTCATAAATCTTCCACAACAACTTTGAGATGCCTGGAAATTTACACTTTCTTCTTTATTACATTTTGCCCATTGTAGTGCAAACAAACGAATAGAGCTTCTTGTTACAATCAATCCATTTTTACGACTTTCTAAAAACCACTGCTTGACATGTTCTTCTAATATTAGCCACTTTGGTTGTCACTTTCTTAATGCACATTTGCTTTTTGGCATTTCTTTTATGTTCTCTTTATTTTTTCTCCATTGTCGTACCATACATTCGTTTACGTTGTACATTTTTGCAGCAGCTCGATTACCGTGTTTCTTTCCGCGCTGCATTACAGTACACTTAAACCTGCTTCATATTTTGAACGTTTTGTAGGAGCCATCCTTTTTTGCGCACGTTTCACGTCTGTGATTTCAAAACAACTGACCGTTACAATTTCTTGGTGCGTCTTATACAACGAATATATGAAAATACATAAAAAAAAACGTTTTATACACCGGTGCGGCTTATACGCCGGAATATACGGTATTTGTTTTTTCAAAACAACAGTGCCTGTATAAAATAAAAATTGTCTATATTCTGTGGCCTTCCAACGTTTTAATTCATTTAGGTTGCGTGGCTTTCTGGTAAATTCAGAAGGCATTTGGCTTGAAATGGCTAATAATGATTTTGATATGCCTGACATTTTGGAATATTGAATTTTTGTAAGTGGTTTACCATAGGTTTGTTCGAACCTGCAGTTCTGAACGGTTCTAGAACTAGTGCGCATGTCATTTAAGAAAAAGACTGTTCGGACCATGCAGTTCTGGAACTGCAAATTCTGAGAACTGGTAGTTCAGTGTTCGGTCTTTCAGAACTAGTAATTCAAGAACCGTTCGGAACGGTTCTAACAGTTCTGGATGGTGGGTTAGTATTTGAAATTCTGATAAATCCGGGGCATGCGTAATTGTCATTCGTATCAGCTTTCTCATTTTTCTGGTTATGTTTATCGTATTTATGTTGAACTTCAGAGTTTGGGGTTGTTGTAGGTTAGGTTTTAAGTTGTCGTTGAAGTACCTATTTGTTTTTTATTTTAGTCTGTGATATCATTCGAGTATTGGTGTGATTCGGTTCAACAAACCTATTTTTAATTTTGTTTACAGTTGTTTTTATTCACACCCATTTTATCAATTTTGTAGTAGCCAAAGTAAACAGCTATAAGTATGTGACTAAACATTAAAGTTTCTTCAAATGGTGGTTTATTGTTTTAGAAATCACTTCAGTGACTACCATGTTCTTGAGTCTAGCAAGTGATGCTTCCTCTAAGAATAAAGTGAATGTAATGGTACAATTATAGGAACTTGCGAACATGTGAAAAGTTAATTTATAATTATATCATATATTCGTAGAGAAACTGGCATATTTGTTAAACTTAGACAAAATAGTATTTAATATTATGTAAACTAAACTTATAATTTTTGATTCGATGTGTCCCCCTTGAGATTTAAGAAAAATAAAGGGTGTTGCGTGCTTTTGGCACTTCTGACTAATTTCATTTCAAAATATTAAATAATATCTGTTTACTTAACCTAGCAATTATTAAATTACTTAAGAATTCCAAATTAATTGTAATATCATTCTTTTGGCTCATACTGTATACTATTTATTATTTTCAATACGCAAAACTTAAATATGTATTGCAATTCTACAGCTAAGCTTGTTTAACCTTCTTGAATAAACAGTTCTTTATATTTTTCAACTACGTATCAATTTCTGTTAAAATAACTTCTACATCTAACATTTCTTAAAAATAACAAGTTTATAAATTAAAATAAAATTCCTTTTTATAAAGCAAATATTAGAGTCACGTACAACAATTTTTCTTAAATACCCTTTTGTATGACGACGATAACTAAAAGGTTCGGCGTCACGAATATGCATGTTTTTATCAATAGTCCTTTATCTGAAATTTCGTGAAGACCGAGTAGTTGAATACTTATATCGCATCGTATGCGTCGTGTGCAAAAGAATAAAATCGAAAACTCTGGTACCTTCTGGAAGGGGGAAGTGACGTAGCACCTTCCTGTCCCACCCTCGACGAGCGGACAATAAAAGGGGAAAATATTGAAATTATAAAAATTCAAGAATTAAACATTGTCTAGTGACGATCGACACACCTAAGTAATTTTAAGTGTAGACCAGTGGCGGTCGGTGACTATCACATGTTTGGCGCATAGTCCTGAAGCAATTCGAATATTAAGATTGTTATCACAGAGTACGTAGTATAGCAGTGTCAAAAGCTAGTCCAAGTGACGATTTTAACGTGCCTAGTGTTTTTAAACTTATCAAATGATCATTAGTCCAGTCTGGGAGAAGATTTGGCTGATCAAGATAATTCACCTTATGGGAATTTAAAGCAGTCTTGATATTGAACCATTGCCGTCGGTCGGATCATCCTGTCTTCCGCCGAACTATCGAAGAAATCCATCTCATCTTCGCGGAGAGTCATCGACCTGTCGCACTCCGGCTACCTTTGTCATTATCGCATCTGCACATTACAAGGTAATTCAAATATTATTTGTGTCTCAAAGCGCTTGAAAATTATTGTACTGTCGCTAGAATCATCCCCTCTGGCTTTGTAACAATAAATCGGTGTTATAATATAGTTCCGACGGAGAAGTTAAAATAGTTTTGAGGGTTAATCAATATCTCTTTGTTCACGTTGTTATTGAATAATTGCACTACTGTAAATAATGGTATTAATATGAAATTTCGAATTCATTGTCAGAATCTTTGTACTGTTAATCTTTTATAGTTACAATCATAATTATTTACTTGGTTAAAATAGTACATACATTAGTTGTTGTAGTTTGTCCTAAATTTAATATCTGAGTTTGATTTACCATTAGCATTTCTTTGTTTTACCTAGAATATTGTAATACTTTATATGTGGTAATATTTGTGTGATTATAATAATAATAATATATTCGTCTGGCCAGATTCAATTTAAGACTTATGTAATCTGATGAAAAATGTGAGAATGAAACATATGTTATTTGTACGAAATGTTCATTGTACCGTTCTTTAAAGTGTTTCCTGTAATAAATATTGTTAAATTTATACTATTTGTATTATAAATTAATTAATCCTCGTTCCTTGAGGCGACTCGAAAAGCTCAGTGACTGTTTCCTATTTTAATTCACTAATATACATGGAGCCACGATGTGCTAATTCTAGTGATAATAAATAAAATAAAAAATAACGATTCAAGTCAAAATAGGTGGCGTCCAATAATAACTTCATGCATAATCACAAGATCATTCACGTAAGTAATTAGCTATCTAAAAGAATCAACACCGGTTACCTGAGGAACTTCTGATTGGGGATTGTAAGACCTAAGATTAAGGTAGGTGAGTTTTGTCATTAAATTAAATATACGCATTTATTCACTCTTTGTTAATTCAATTATTAGTGGTATAAATTCAATTACAGTAATAAATATTGAACGACCCTGGGATTACTGGATGCGGACTGTGCTACTGGGCGAATTACTCTGTTCTTGCATCCAGTACAGTTGCTAATTGCTAAATGTTAATTAATCAAATCCTTTACCTAGTTATCATATGAAACAATTCGGTATAGCAATTAATTAGCAACAATTTGGCGCCCAACGTGAATTGTTTAAATATTAATTTTAATATACGTATACAGGGTGTTGTGAAATTACCAACCACTTTTTTAAAATAATTTTTTTTCTGATTATTTAAAAAATTTTTCTTTTTTAATTTATATATATATATATATATATATATATATATGCGAGAGCAGCACTTCAGTAACACTTTCATATACGCCATGCGGCTTATGGTGACAATCCCGCCTTTAAGCGACCGGTCGCCATAAGTTGGGCGGCTGAGAGAGTTTACTGAAGCAGGAGTTTGGCTACCCCAAGCGTTCGGATATGTTCGTATGTGGGAGCCCGAAATTGACGCGGTGCGAAATCTCAACTACAGATGTCGCCCCTATTATGGAAAGCAGTTATAGGAATAGCAATAGGATTAATGTAAAGAAATCAAGTTCAAGCCGCATATATTAATGAATTGAAAGATGCCATTGCAAAGAATAATATACAAAGTAATATTAAAAGGGATTTATAATAATAAATAAATAGGTACGTATAAGGTATGTATTGAAGTATTAAGTAAGAGTAATAAAACCTAACTAATGCCAGTTAATACGAGAATTCAAAAAAATAGGTTAGGTATAATTACCAATATTATGTTTAAATAAAAACAAAACATAGGTACATATGGAAATGTAACATTTATTGTAAATGTTGAAAATAATTTGTGGGTTATAAAAGGTATGCAATTACTGTTGTGCACAATTAAAATGTACCACTCTACCAGGTGACGGCAATTAATAAATTTACACCACATGTGTGATGTGTATCTTTTAAAAAATTTCATATTTAAAATCTTAATTGTACAATATTGTTAGATTATCAGAAAGAGTAGGAAAATTTATTTCGACTTAGAGTCTGTGCACAAAGTGAAAACTAAAAGTACGATTCACAATTTAAAATGGTCCTAATCTTAGTGAAGAACATAGCAAAGTTTTAATAGGTTAATATAAGTTCAAAAAACTATATATATCAAAATGAATGCTTATATACTTACATAAATCGGTTGAAATAAGTTACCGAATAAAAAAAACACCCTAATCCATATATCTACATTTATTAGATGCTCCACTAAAACAAAGCACATCCAGCACATCCCAGTCTTAATTTAGTAATAATAGCAAAATGTAGTCACCTGGGATACACAGTAAAGTAGTAAATTCCTGTACGAAAGTATTTGAAAGAAAAATCTCACATAGATGTATGCATCCGGAAAGAAAGGTATTAAATAAAATGGTCACCATCATTATCATAAGCAATATTTATTAGTAATAGTATTGGCGTTATATAATGTAGATATGATAAGTATGAATAATGCAGTACCTCATATAAGAAAGATGAGGTATAATATTATTGTAAGGTTAAAATAATTGGTATATTAACCTTACAATAATAATTTGTATAGGAAACATGGATATGAAATAAGAAACTCAACAGCTCATATTAAAATATAAGTTATTTATTTGTAATAATGAAAATCAATAACAATAATAATAAACAAAATTTAAAATAGGCAACACATATGTACTAAACAAGTAGAATGTATGAGAACTCATAAGTAAGACAAAAGGTTTGTTCGGGTTTAATTTTGAACGGTTCTAGAACGGTTCTAGTCATGCGCGTTTATGTTCCCGTCATGCGCATTTACGAAATCTAAAACGATTTTGCAAACGCGCCTGACGGGAACTGTTCTGGAACCGTTCAAAATTAAACCCGAACAAGCCTAAAGTATATATATATATAACCGAAAGTAAAATAAAGTCCAGTAAAAAAAAATGGAACAAAAAAGTTATGAAGTAAGCTCAAAGCAAATAAATAATAAATTTCGTAATGTGGATATTGAGTCCAAAAGCGTGCCGATGACATTTACTTGTTTTACTCCGAATAACTCCATAAAAAGTAGGTAAAATTGATCTACGTCCGCTGTATATAAAGCTGACCAGCGAAAATCAAGACACATAAGGTTCAAACAAGAAAATGTGAATTTGCCTCAATATCCCACACAATAGTTGCCAAAAAGGAGGCTAAAGCTTCCATAAATATACTGATATAACGTATATTTATGAATGCAAAATTAATCAAGCGCTAAAATTTTAATACCTAGTTTACAACAAATAAAAATGCTTAACTATTTTAAGTATTCGAACATACTCAACAACGATTCAAGTAACCAAAATAAAAAAAAATTACAAGCTATCTTCTACTTAAATGTAGGTAGTAAGGAACAAGGTTTTAGAAAATAACTAAAATAAACATCCCCTTTTTTCATGTACATTATGAATTGTTACTCAATACTGGTATCGGGTTTGATAAAATAAACCATACACTTAAACAAATTAAAATTGACAAATAAATAAGCTATACCAACAGCCAAAATTTGGAAAACCATAAATACAAGTAAATGCAATGTACTTTTTATCATTTTAATGCATATAAATATGTGAGGTCTAGAAACCAGTACTGAGTAAGTAAATCATAAAATACAAAGAAAAAGTTTTAGTTTGTTTTAGTTAATAATCTTCTTATTGTCACAGTAGGGTACACATGGTTTTGCGTAAAATCACAGAAAGCAGCCCCCGGATTCTGAACGTACGATACGATATTCGAATTCGAAACGCGAGCGTAGTAAAGATGGGCAAGTTAGGTGAGTACGAATACTTTTCAATGTGGCTAGACAGACTACTGTATTGTCTTGCCCATTTCGACCACGCTCGCCTTACGAATTCGAATATCGTATCGTATGTTCGGAATCAGAGGGCAGGAATAGGGATTTATTGCTACAACGATTAAACAGAAGAAGTTCAATAACAGATGACTATAAAGTTGTAAAAGTGAACAAAAGCACATCGAGTCATTAGCAGCCAACTATTCTCTCTCTTTTGCATTGTAAATAGAAGAAAACACTATTAGTGAAAGATTCATGATTGCACGGGGTGCATACCAAACAATACTTTCAGATATGACGCACATCCCGGTATCACCTAAAAAACATGAAACTTAATATAATTAAATGACTCGCCCAGTATAGTATTGGAATATCTAGTACTGTTTTAATTGTCTATAAAACTGTTATTCTTTTTCAAAATGGAGCCAATAGTTTGAGTTATCAATGTTTTAAGAAAATTTTTGACCAAAACAAGTGTAGCAGAGAAAAATCATAATCGCATCGTTTTTAAATGTAAAAACATAAATTTTGGTGGTGCGAGTAGCCAAGAATATTCTGCAACAATGGGTTTAACTTGCACCCGACAAGACCTAAAAACCATTTTCAAAGCTTATCGTCCGACATTTTTACATACCAAAAATGTGTTTTTTGTTAAATCAAACTACTAGTATTTGATTATGGTAATTTGTATTTTATTTTAACAACTAACATCTGTTATGGTCAAAAGTTTCCAAAGATAATTTAATAACTCAAAAACTAGTAGCTCAATTTTTCAAATGAAAAAACAGTTTAATAGACAATTTAAACAGTATTTAAACAGTACTACAGCCTAAAGTAGTTTTAGAATATGCGTCCCACGCAACCATGAATCTTTCACTAACTGACCGCTCACCTATTTGAAACAAAAAAGAGCAATTGTAGAAGCGGTTACCAATGACTCACCCTGTATAATAATATAAATAGGCAAACATAATATTATAATGACTAGATACGAGTAAATCAAAGCCCAGCATAACAATATGTAACTACAGTCACTTATATGACATATCTAAATAAAAGGTCATTCGACTCGATTTATATTAAAATATACCATAAACAAAAGTGCACACTGCCCAATATGCAAAATACTGTTAACTGCAAAGGCCTCTAAGTGACAACAAAGCTATGAACTGTTAAAACACAAAAGAGCAATCGTAGAGGCGACTACTAATATCTCAGCCTGTTTAATAATAGAAATAGGCAAACATCAAATTATGATGAGGTAGATACATCGATAACCAGCATAGCAATATAAAAATACAGTCACTTATTTGACAAATGTAAATAAAAGCTCATCCGTTTCGATTCGTTCTAAAATATATCATAAACAAAAGTGCACACCGCACAGTCTGCAAATACTGTTAACTACAAATTCCACTAAGTTACAATAAAGCTCTAAAGAACTACAACGCTTAGAAAATGTAGAGGCTACAAGTGCCCTTGCGTGTGACATATACATTAACAAATAAAGATTACTTATCTAGTTACACTGTAGTTACAACGTGCGGCCTCTTAATTACAACAAATGTTTTGTGTCTAAATATAAGTACCTAAGTTTAAAAACTAATATTACAATTTCAAGATATTTTGCATCAACACAAACATTATATTTGGGCAGTCTTCTTTCCTTGAAATATGTAAACTGCATTTTTCTCCGAGATTGTCCACGGTTGGCGGATAGTCTTTCCATATGGTTGAACACGAGCTAAAACCAAAATAACATTAGAAACTTGGTGAATAGAGAAATATGAAGGCAATGAAAATGAAAATTTAGTAAAAAAAAAAAAACAGTAGGAGGACCAGGAATCTGATAAATAGGCAGCAATTCAGACGAGGAAATATGCGAAAAGCAATTACACAAGGTGAGTCAACGATCTGACAAAGTAAATGTACCCATTGAAGTTTAATATAACTATAAACTCGCTTACTGTAGTCGATCGCTTCACAATTTAAAAATGTATTCATGTATAGAGAGTGATCCATAAATCACTGGCACAAAGAGAATGAAGTTCTTTAAATTGAACACCCAATATACAAGCTGAAATATCAATTTTGCCTTAAAATAAAGCAATCTTTATTAAGAGTAATTACTCGTTAAAGTTAATAGTTTTCGAGTTAACTACGATTAAAATAAAAAAGTGACAAGTACAGCATTTTTTTATTGCCTATAATTCAGAAGTGTCTTGACAGACCGCAAAATAATTTGGTATGGCATACACACAAGGTGTGTCAGTGATATTTATTTGCAGAACCTGTACTAATTTATCCTAGGTGTTCGCGAAGGTGTTGCATAATGAAGAAACTTTAAACACAAAAACCTTACTTATTTTTAATGAAACTCCCAACATTATTTTACAGAATCGTATTAATTAAGCCCTTCAAGAGCTCTTTTTTTGCTAAGCTTGTCTTATACCTATCTTTGATATTCTAAAAATTATTTAAATTTATTTTAAAATCTTAACCATTAGCCATGGAAAAAGATAGTCGCTGTCGAAATATATAGATGCAAAAATGTTGATACTTTTTCAGGTTCTGCAAATAAATATCACTTCTATGTATGCCATAGCAAATTATTTTATGTTCTGTCAAGCCACTTCTGAATTATAGGCAATAAAAATGTTGAGGTGTAGCCACCACACGACTTTCTTATACGTATGAGTGTTTCAAATTATACAAAAATTATTCAAAATCTTATTCTAAGTACTGCTATTCTCTTAATAAATCTTTATAGAATACATACCTACTCTGCGAGATGTTCGAAAGAAAGGGTTACTTGTTAAGAGTAAAAGTGTTACTTCCGACCAAAATTTTTATATTTTATGTATACAAAAATATTGCAGATCCAGCTCTAAATACCTTTGTACTCTTGATAAATATATAGAGAAATCATAATTTACGACATATGCAAAAGATCGGTATTCAATAAAAGTAAAAGTGTTACTTCCGGTCCGAGTTTTGACATTTTTATTATACAGTGCGTTCATGATGAAAGGAACAAATTTGTTTAAAATTCAGGTAATTATTTTGCAGAAAAACGTTCGGACAGGTCGATTAGTATTTTTAGTTTTGAATTTTTTGACATAAGAAAATTATATAAAGAAGAACATGCAGCAATCATTGTTTTTTTTAAATGGAACAACCTGTATATTATGCCATTTTTGAATTGTAGGGTATATTCTAAACACATTAAACACATTTTTGTGTAACGTACCATATCCCTAAAATCAGCGGTTTTCGGAATAATAAGTTTTGAGATAAATTAAAATACACATAGGTAATGAAGTAAAATGTTTAAATTGAACAGGGACACCATGAATTTTTTTTTAAAAGCCAAGAAAAACAACCTGGTATTGCAAACTTTATCTTCAACAAAAAACTCTACTTCAAATTAATCGATTTTCATGTATTTTTTTTAATTTATCATATTTCAAACGTCATTATTCCGAAAACCGCTGATTTTGGGGATATGGTATGTTACACAAAAAGTGTTGAGAATTTACCATACAATTCAAATATGGCATAATATACAGTATGTTCCACTTAAAAAAAACAATGATATATGTTCTTCTATAGTATATAATTTTCTTATGTCAAAAAATCACAACTAAAAGTACTAATCGACCTGTCCGAGCGTTTTTCTGCAAAATAATTACTTGAATTTTAAACGAATTTGTTCCATTTCATCATGAACGCACTGTATAAAAGTTATTGAAAATTAAGTTCTAAATACTATTACACTCGTAACATACTTGTCTGAATAGCAAGACTTGCGAAATATATGAGTACATAAAATATGTTTATACTTAGTACTTGACAAAATATTGGCAAAAGTCGATTTTTATAGTGAGGTAAACTACTACTTCCGGTCTGCCGATTTTACTGAAAATCTAATGAGATCTGAAGAGGGGGATTATACTCATAAATACAAAATTTGGAATTGATAGCTACAGCGGTTTCACTGCTATCGAGGTCACATACACACAGACACAAACACACACAGCCACACAGGCATTTTTTTAAAACCACTTTTTCGGTAACAGGAGACCTCAAAACGTGGACATCTGCACAAATGCCGAAGTCGAAAATTTTCATCATCACAATACTTCCTAATACTACGTATAAGAAAGTAAAAACATCTGAAAATGTCAAATTTTAACTGTAATCATAAATAATGCTATAACTATCAACTTTAAGGAATAATTACTCTTAATAAAAAAAAAGAATTATATGTTAATGCGAAATCGAAATTTGTACTTATATATAGCTCGTACAATTTAAAAAAATCCATCTTCTTTTAGCCAATAATTTATGTATCACTCAGTATGCGAGTATAAGTTCCTAGGTTGTGAACCAACGACAACCCTATCAGTAACAGTAAGTAAAGTATTAATGAAATTAAGCATTAACGAAAAAATGTACTTTGTCAGATCGTTGACTCACACTGTATATACTTTTGGTTTTAATATATTTTTGGTTTTAAGAAAAAAGTAAATGAGATGAGAACACTGAATTGATCAAAAATACCTAAAGTGCCAGTTTGACAATATTCGGACAATCTGCACTCTCTAGAAGTCGAGTAGTGACAACAATTTATTTTTCATTTGATAGTACGATGAATGGACCAGCTAGTATATGTATAGTTCAGAAGTTATAGTATATGTTATAGTTAGAAAATTAAGCAGTTAGCATCAACCAGAATTACACCTTATAAGTTTTTACAGATTTTAATGTTTAACTATGACACAAAATCACAGTCGTAGTGATATACTGAAATGGACTTGCCACTATTTACTTATACCGGTTGTGTAATGCAACACTTGATATAGCAAGCCCAAAATGCATCAGAATTGCAACGTGGCGTACTGTATCCCCGCTCTCGCTACATTTAACGGTGAATCATCGACTAGCAATATAGCAGTTATCTCTGCTCGCTCCTGACTTATTATTATTTTGGACTTGTATATGTGAGAAGATAAATTAGATGCCGGACATATCTACCTGTGTTTGTATAAAGTTTTCTTCCCCTAAAATGCACCGCACGAAGAACACGGTATGAAATCTCTGGGGCCCTTTGGTACTCTAGGTGAACGTGTTACAATTAGTGTTCCGTCGTTATAAGCAGAGTTTGTATTAAATTCGAGTGATTCCTTCGAACGGATACGGTGATATATTTCCATCTTCTCCGCATCTCCTATAGAAAAGAAGAAATGGATAATAATATAACAGTACAATTAGAAATAAGGTATACATAGTAAAGAATCCATGCGAATTAACAGCACGGTAACCGCTTAATTTTGCGGTATTCTAACTGCAACAAAAATTTTAAGGTAACCTTACTGTATTTATTCAGCAAGATAATAAAGTTTACAAAAAATTAAAAATCCATTAAAATCAACAGTATAATATTTTAAATTAATAAATATGATCAAAAATGAAAGAAATAGAAAATATGTAAATTATAAGTAAAGTATGTTCAACGAGAGACTGTATTTATTCAGCAAAAAAATAAAGTTTACAAAAAATTAAAAATCCATTAAAATCAACAGTATAATATTTTAAATTAATAAATATGATCAAAAATGAAAGAATTAGAAAATATGTAAATTATAAGTAAAGTATGTTCAACGAGAGACTGAGTTATTATCTATATTTGTCATAATAAGCATGGACAATAACTGTTTACCCCTCACTACTTCAGTATGAATGATAAGGTGAATGAAGATTTATAAAAGGAAAACGGAACCCACCTGTAACAGTTTTTAATAGTGAACGCATCCTTTCGTTTCAAGTGACAAGACAAATTGGATTGTAAAGTTTTGTAGTAAGTACAACAAAATAACTTCTTTTTAGCCTGTGATGTTTGGTACTAGAGTAGCATTTGCTGGAGTAATGGGTGTGGAATATGTAACCGGATCATCCAAAGATAACGTATTAGTGGCATTGACAAAATCTTGTTTTTGAAAAGTAGTATTAGTGTCTAGTGCAGTGTCTGCAACTTCATGGTTTTGTGGATAATTAATACATAAATCCCGATCGACTTCGGCAATATGTATATCTTGGCCAATGTTGTCAGCTTTCACACAATTAATGTTGTCTACGGCACTGTCGAGTTGCAGCAAAACCCTCTCAGGATCAGTATTTAAAGGATCGGCATCGTCACGAACTCCCTTATATTGTAAATTTAAATCATTATCAGCAGCACAAACATCCTCACGCTGTATATTCGACTGGTCTGGGAAATAATCTTGAGTAATTGTACGAGATTGGTTATTATTTAGAATACTGCCAATTATGTTACCTGAAAAAATATGTAACATAATGATTGCTCTCAGTTTTACTAATTAAATAGTGAAATTTATATCCATTTCCCTGATTAATCACAATACCAATAAGTGCACTAGCAATATTGAAATAAAATTATTTCACAATTGTAACTGTATAGTTATACTATTAATTTTTACAAAATAGTCAAAAATATACTGTGATCATATCAAAGTTCGATAAAATTTGTTAAACAAAGAGACTATAAATACTTAATAAAAACAAGTGTCCTTACCACTCTAGTTGGAGGTAAATATAGGATATTACTATCAAAATACTGAATAAAATTTAGGCGACTAGTTCAAACAGAAAAATGACAATTTATACTAGTGAACGCCTCATGCGTTGTACAAAATGTTAGTCTAAGATGCGTAAAAAAACCGATCGGGCTGTCCCAGCAATTCTCAGGAGACTATTGTTTAGATAATCAGAGATTACCAAAAACCATAGTCTCCAAATAATAGCCCATATAAAGGACGTTTATATGGGTAATACTCAGAATTCTGCAAATAGACACGAAACGATAATAAGAATGAGTTTGTGAGAGAAGCCTCAAATATACTTAAAAACCAGTAAACATAAACTAAGAGAATAATAGTTCGAAGCTAATTACCTAAATATATTTGTTACCAGGCCGTATAGTAAAATAAATTATAATAAAGGCTGTAACAGCACTCACTTTTGTAAGTTTACCCGAGTTACTTTTTTTTAAATGGAACATCCAGTATTTTTTCGCATGTATTGAAAGAACGAATTATTTTAAAAAAGAAAGCTTTTATACATTATTGACAAAAAATGAAAGTTGCGGCAGTTATCCACTATTTTGTACAGCAATTCATATCAATAAAATCAAGATCGCTATGATAAAGAAAACAGCAAATATTAAACAATCATTGTTTATTATGTATATTTATTGTAATAGATGTTCGAAGACATCACCGTTTTGTCGAATACACTTCCGAATTCGTTTATAATGTACATTGCGAGTAACTTTTAAAATCGATCCTGCGTCTATGTTATTAGCAATAGTAATTATTTTATTTTGCAGCCCTACAACGTTTTCATAACTCCCTTTGTAAATTTAATTTTTTAAATATTCCCAATAATAAAAGTCTATAGGGTTTAGATCCGAAGACCGTGGTGGCCACTGAATTGGTCCATTCGTACCTATCCACTTATTCAAAAACATTTCGCTCCAAAAATTTTGTACTTCGCAATGATTATGCGCTGGTGCTCCATCTTGATGAAAATGTATAGGTTGCCGAGTAGCCAAGTCCAGGTTATCCAAAAATATTCCGAAATGTCTTCGAACGTCTATTATAATAAACATATGCACAATGCTTGATTAATATTTGCTGTTTTTTGTATTGGATGTATTGTATTGGACAAAACGGTGATGTCTTCGAACATGTATTATGATGAATATACATAATACACAATGCTTGTTTAATATTTGCTGTTTTTTTTTATCATAGCCATCTTGATTTTATTGATATTAATTTCTATACAAAATAGTGGATAACTGCCGCAACTTTCATTTTTTATCAATAATGTATGAAAGCTTTCTTTTTAAAATAATTCCTTCTTTCAATATATGCAAAAATATACTGGGTGTTCCGTTTAAAAAAAAGTAACTTTTGTAAATAGCGCGAAAATTAGTAGTTCAACTGTTTTTCGATTCCGCCATCATTGTTTACGATAAAAATACTACTACTTTGCTAATTTAACCGATGCTCTAGCTTCATTAATAACAAAGTTAGCAATAGTGGCGACTTAATTAATAACACCCTGTATATTGAATTGTAGGTATGTAAGAGGCCCATACACATAAGCTGTATAGAAGCTTTTCCAGAAAGAGACAAAAATTTAAAAAAATGCACTGCACTATAATGAACAACGATCATTCATATGAGCAATATCAATTATGCTCATTATAAAATAACAAAATTTAAAACTAGAAAAAGCAAGATCACAGCTTTATTATTCTTGGTAGTACCGCTTGCAAATAATACGATCAAAAACTAATTAAATTAACGTCAACAATTTACTAGTAGCCTACAGGAATAATTTAGTAAAACTTTAAAACTCACTTTAAATAGAACAAATCTGCAATATTACATCTTATTTTATAATCAAACTTTCAGTAGAACTCCCATAACTACTTCAATTGCATAATACATATCGAAAGAAAGAGAACATGATATAGATGTTCAACAAATTTTTATTATCGATATTTAGATAATCGCATCGTATGTTTACGAGTTAGCAAACCAGAATACAGTTTATAATAATTTAAAACGTATACCTCCAATACTTTACTATAGAGAAAGTAATAAAATAATCTTCTTAGATTAATAATTACGCCCATTCTAACCAGTGGGGAAATAGATATATGCTTCAAAATATACATTGTAAACTGAGTTTATATAAAATGAGTTTATATAAAAATTCAGTACTTACCAGCAGACACATGTTCACTTCCGCGTTGAGGTACACTTGTAGACTGCACGTCCGTCCAAATATTTCGCAGTAATTCCATCGCGTCAACAGTTTATGTGTTTTTTTGGAACTATTTGTAAAATGCCATCTTCAGGGTAGCGTATTAAAGCATACATATTCTGGAATATAATGAATTTGTTTTGTGCACAATAGCGTAATTCTCCATTACCATAGGGCACTGTTACATCTGGGCATGGTAGATCCATTTCCCTAAAGTGGCGGTTGACTCATTCTCGAAATCGCGGCGATTGAAACGAACAACAAATAATAAATAGAACAGATTCGTCTATTATTATTATTGATGTTAATAATTAATAGCAAATTAATATTTGGAGTTGCACATTTATTTATCGCACTTAATTACTTCTAAAATAAGTTAAATATGTTAGCGTAACTATTACCTAAACATTGGAGAGATTTAGCTAACCAAAATTAATCAAAAATCAACCGAACTGTATATATTAATAACAAAAATTACTGTAGTACCAATATAATTAACTTTCGTATTGAAGTGAACGTGGAACTGACTAGTCTGACTAATAAACGATCTTATGTTATATCGTGTGTTATATTGAACAAAATGTGCAGAGTAAGTGAAATAAATATATTTATGTATGCTGTTCTACATGCGACAGGGAACCCCCACCCGTTCGTCAAAAGAGATTAAAAAACATTCCGTCGCATTTAAATAGAGGTGTCCTTCATTCAAATTACATTCAGATTATGTTTCAATTTGTAAACATATTACGTTCTGAGAAAATAATCAAATTACGTTTTAAAGTTAAAATCTGCCTGGCATGTATTCCAATTAAAGTATTCAATTTTAAATATTTAGTTCATCAACTCTTTGTTCATATTTAATATTAGTTATGTATAATATATCTCGTGATATTTGGGAGTAACCGTATTATATATTATATTACGTATACGGAAGTTGTTTTAACTAAAGTTAAATACTTTTAACTTCTTAACAAATAAACCTGCGAGTGTTACTTCAGTTCCGATTTCTGAGAATTTCTTTATACAAAAATTATTCAAAATCCTATTCTAAGTACTTCTATTCTCTTAATAAATCTGTATGTATAGAATGCATACTTTGCAAGGTATTCGAAAAAAAAGTGCTACTCGCTAAGAGTAAGTGTTACTTCCGGTGCGAATTCTGAAATTTCGTGTGTACAAAACACATTGCAAATACAGCTCTAAATACTTTTGTACTATTTGTAAAGGTACCATTCAAATTAAATTTATTATAATGTAAAAACCGTCCCACGATGCAGAGCCATATGAAATAGAACCTTTAAAATTGAATTTAATAAATAATATAAAATTCTAAAATAAAATACAATTGATTGTTTTACCTGCTAAGCTCAATTCGGACTCTCAAGGGCGATTCAGGTTAATAAGAGATTATTAATTAAAAGGTTCCCAAACATTGTTGTTAATAAAAATCCATTTTATAATTTAAACAATACTTATGTTCAAAATCAATGAATTTTATATATTTTTACAGACAAAAATTATAAAATCTCACACAATATACTGTCCTTAATATAAAAAGAATCACAACACATTAATAGACAGGTTAAATACACTTTTATAAAGATTACATTGAAGAAAGTTTATGTATACCAATCGTTATATTTAAACGTAAACAACAGAGGCAAGAAATTACAACGTAGGCTACATACAAGATATGTATGATTATATACATATACCACAATGCTGGGACAGATTAAGTTACATTATATTTTATATTACGGAGACTATATTTATTTGACAAATATATGCATTGAGATAATAATATTTACTTATTTTTTCTCTATTTGAAACTGATTTGTTAATTCTTTATGTCTGAATACATTCACATACATATTTTTTTATCAACTAGATAGTACCTTATATTAAGGCTTCTCTCTTCTTTATTCGGTGCTTTTCCAGCTGTTTCTTCTTTTTTTGCTGAATAAGGCGAGGAGACTCGGTATATAATGGCAATTGTAGCACTATATCTTTATCACAAAGATACAATAACTCACACACTTAACTTTGTATACTCGATATGTGGTTAACTTTACAAGTTTACTTGTAAAATTACTTTTTGTTATAACCGCTATACTTTTCAATTACTGTAGTTGATAATATGGTAAAATTTATACTATGAATATGTAAAATAGAGGTAATATTATAATATTAATATACAATAATGGGCTGTACCACTTCATCTTGATAAATATATATAAAATACATAATGTATTGAAAAATTCAAAAGATTCTTGGTAGTAGTGGCATACAATGAACTAAAAGTAATAACAATATGACAACTGGTTGTCAATTAGAAAACAATGACAAAAATAAATGTAGAATGTAAAATCAGTCATGTATAAATGTAAATGAAAGCAAATAAGCATAGGACAATCGCCATTACTCATGTAATCCTATCAAACCGGATTAGGTTCACCTAAACATGTACAATCTGATTGAAATACACAGACAATCAACGATGCAACTATGTATGTGTTAAGATGTATTTGTAGCTACAGACATATATGTTTCTACCTAGTTTGGTTTCGTCAGTGCAGCATAACAAAGAAGGTGTATGTTAAAGCATTAATATGTGTTGAATAAAAATTATATAGTATTACCTTAAAATGTCAATCCAAAATGTCCAAGTGTAAAACAACTGTGCACTTACTTAATACTGTGTAATGCCTTATTTCAACTAGGCAGTTAATAAAATATATTACAATTCTTTGCCAAATATACAAATGTATTGAAAAATTCAAAAGATTCTTGGTAGTAGTGGCATACAATGAACTAAAAGTAATAACAATATGACAACTGGTTGTCAATTAGAAAACAATGACAAAAATAAAATGCATATCACAATGTATAATTGAAAATGTAATCAAATAAGCAATAGGACAGTCGGGATTACTTATATAGTCACATCAAAAGGCTTGGGATTTACCACAAACTGTTCAGTCAATGCAATTATACAAATAACAACGACGCAACTATGTAATGAAAAATTAAGAGTAGAACTGTTGATATTATAACAATATAGAATGTAAAATCAGTCATGTATAAATGTAAATGAAAGCAAATAAGCATAGGACAATCGCCATTACTCATGTAATCCTATCAAACCGGATTAGGTTCACCTAAACATGTACAATCTGATTGAAATACACAGACAATCAACGATGCAACTATGTATGTGTTAAGATGTATTTGTAGCTACAGACATATATGTTTCTACCTAGTTTGGTTTCGTCAGTGCAGCATAACAAAGAAGGTGTATGTTAAAGCATTAATATGTGTTGAATAAAAATTATATAGTATTACATTAAAATGTCAATCCAAAATTTCCGAGTGTGTGAGGCAAAGAATTGTAATATATATTAATAACTGCCTGGTTGAAATAAGGCATTACACAGTATTAAGTAAGTGCACAGTTGTTTTACACTTGGACATTTTGGATTGACATTTTAAGGTAATACTATATAATTTTTATTCAACACATATTAATGCTTTAACATACACCTTCTTTGTTATGCTGCACTGACGAAACCAAACTAGGTAGAAACATATATGTCTGTAGCTACAAATACATCTTAACACATACATAGTTGCATCGTTGATTGTCTGTGTATTTCAATCAGATTGTACATGTTTAGGTGACCCTAATCCGGTTTGATAGGATTACATGAGTAATGGCGATTGTCCTATGCTTATTTGCTTTCATTTACATTTATACATGACTGATTTTACATTCTATATTGTTATAATATCAACAGTTCTACTCTTAATTTTTCATTACATAGTTGCGTCGTTGTTATTTGTATAATTGCATTGACTGAACAGTTTGTGGTAAATCCCAAGCCTTTTGATGTGACTATATAAGTAATCCCGACTGTCCTAGTGCTTATTTGATTACATTTTCAATTATACATTGTGATATGCATTTTATTTTTGTCATTGTTTTCTAATTGACAACCAGTTGTCATATTGTTATTACTTTTAGTTCATTGTATGCCACTACTACCAAGAATCTTTTGAAGTTTTCAATACATTTGTATATTTGGCAAAGAATTGTAATATATTTTAAAATACATAATTTATATTTGCAAAAAATCGCTATTCGATAAGAGTAAAAGTGTTATTTCAGGTCTCAATTTTTAAATGTTTTTTTATACAAAAGGTACTGAAAATTAAGTTCTAAATATACTCGTAATGTATCTGTCTAAAAAACATGACTTTTAATAAAATTCTTCTGAAATTTAATTTTGAGCACATGTGAATTCTTTCTAAATTTGTTTAATCTTAGTAGTTGGGGAAATATTGGCAGAATTCGATTTTCTCACTGAAGTAAACTACTACTGCAGGTCTGCCGATTTTACTGAAATTCTAGTCAGATATTTGAGATTAACTCACAAATAATACAATTAACACAGATTTAGCAAGCCTATGAAAATATGTAGAACTTAATATGTATCAGCTTGTCTATAAAAAAATTTCGGACAGGAAGTTTCTGTTTACTCGTATGTAGACATATATTATTTCATATAACTGGCAGTATATACAGGGTTTCCGCTAAATAGGTACCTGGTAATATATTAAATTGTTTTAATATTTGTAAAAAAATTATAAATATATATATAACTATAAGAATTATTAAGTTCATTTTAAATATTTAAATTTAACAACGGTGAATTATTCACTTCTAGTTGGTCGTTTAAAATAAGGTTTAATTTGTTTAATTTATTTATTTCTAGGCTTTCTAATAAATTTAATTTTTTACTCTTGTCTTATATATGTATGTAGTATGTCAAACTTATTATTGAATTTATGTTTTTGTTCAATACAGTGGTTGGCATATGAGGAATCTGTTTTTTGTAATTTATAGCTTTCATGTTCTATTATGCGTGTGGAAAAGGATCTACCAGTTTGTCCGGTATAAGCTTTTCCACACTGGCAATTTAACTTATAGACCCCAGATTTTAAATTTTTGTCAGTTTTATCTTTATTATTTTTAATATGATTCTGTAGTTTGTTGTTTGTACGAAATAAAATTAATGTGTTTGTTGTTTTTCGTAAATATGTTTTTATTTTCATGGAAGGTGTACCTATATAAGTCACAGAGGCAAATTTTGATGAGTAAGTTTGAGGAACTATAGGATAAATCTTGGATATGATTTTTGCTTTTTGTTTTTTATGATGGAGATTATTTATTAATTCTTTTGAATAACTATTATTCTGAGCTATGGTGTAAATTCTATCTAATTCTTTATCAAAATTAATCTTATGCATAAGAACATGGATTATTTTATATAACATTGAGTGGAAAGCAGCAAGTTTATGACTAATCGGGTGGAAAGAGTTAGAATGTATCGTAATATCTGTGTGAGTAGGTTTATGATAAATAGCGAATTCGTGTGTAGAGGTCTAGAAAATTAATGGTTTTATTTACTTCTAATTCTATGGTGAATTTAATATTAGGATGCAAAATGTTAATATGATTATGAAGTGAATTTAATTGTCTATCCGTTCCTTTAAAACACACCAAAATATCATCTACATATCTCACCCAGTATATACAATTTTTAAATAACGAATGTTTACTAATAATGTCTTCAAGGTTGTCCATAAATATTTCGGATAATAAGGGACTTAGTGGGTTTCCGTTTAACACTTCTTTTGGGGGAATAATCGTAAACAAACATCAAATGAAATGAGTTTTAAATTATCTGGTAATTTAAATTTACTAATTTTATTTATCGAAAATTTCGGTTTGAATTTAGTGTATTCTAAAATGATTTTTATAAGTTGTTTGCATAGATTCACATCTGGTGCTTTTACATACGAAACAACTGGACGAATAGGTATATTCTTTTTATGTAATTTTAGTAAACCATATAATTCTGGAGGTTGTGGGTTCATAACCGGTAGTTGGAACTTTTGTGCATTATTGAATAAACATTCGGTATTGTTTATTGCACTTTTAATTTGTTTTTGAAACCACTCTGTAGGGTTAGATTTTAGTTTTATGAACGCATTAGTACAATAGTAAAATAGAGGAGTTCCCATTGGAAGACGACCGTTTTCAACAATGAAAGCAGTTTTTTTATATCGAATCAGGGTGCATTTCTATTTGATAATAGCCCGAAGCTAGATCAAGAGTAGTAAAATAATTACACCGTCTTAGTTTATCTAAAATATCACTAATGTTTGGTATAGGGTATCGATCATCTATTGTTTTTTCGTTTAATTTTCGATAATCAACCACCATGCGCCATTTCTTTACTCCGCTGGCGTCGAGCTTTTTCGGAACTATCCATACAGGACTGGACCATGGTGAATATGATGGTCTAATGATTCCATCTTCTAATAATTTCGATATTTGTTTATTAATTTCTTGCTTATTAACACACGGATAGCGGTATGACTTAGTATATATGTATTGAGATTTCATCGGTTGTCTTTATTTCGTGTTTAATTTGATTTGAAAATGTTAATTTTTTTTCATTATCATGAGATAAATCTGAAAATACTGTGACAAGTTTACTTAAACAATCTTTTTCTTCCGAATTTAAATGATCTGTTCTAAATTTATTTATATTAATTTTGAATGGCTGTGTATTATTATTACAAGTGGCATATTTTCCTGAAATTGCTCTATATGAAAACATTCAAAATTTGTTTCGTCAAATTTGTTCGCATATTCATTTAATAAATTTCGGTCTATGAGTATCGTTTGCGAAATTGATCTCTTATTAATTATTTCAACTGTTGCTTGATTATATTTTACATACAGTAGCCCTGGAGGTATATAAATACTTTGATCGTCTGTTTCTATTTGGGGTATTATGATATCACAATCAGGTAAGTATTACTGAACACAAAAGGGGAAATTTCAATATCGTGTGTTTCGAACTCTTTTCTGTAATAGAGCGGTACTTGAATATTGTCGTTATATATAACACGGTTTTATATAACGACATTATTAGATTCATATAAACCTTCTTCGTTCGTTATAATGCTGATTACAACTAATAATATCTCCCATTCAGTTGAGTAAACCAGTACAAATAAATATACAATAATACAAATACAAATTTCATTAGGTAGGGCAATTAGTATGTTCTGATGAATTAAGCTGGCCTAGAATTTTTTTAATAATATAGCTAATATATCTCTATTCACAATTTAAATGGTTGGTTTTATAGTATTAGAAGGTCGTAACAAATAATTTGCTAATTATACATTAAAAAACATCAAAAAAAACAACTAAAAAGTATTATGATTGCATATTATTTTAATTTTGCATCAGAAACACTGAGTGGAGAAATAATTCTAGTATTATTTAAAGAGAATTGATTTATATAAAAGTAGCCTTTTCTTCAAATAAAATTTGAACTAAACCAGCAGTATTGTACAAACATATAAATCTGTCTTGGCAGGGAGTAAATTAGCTAATTCCATAGAATATATAAAAAAAACTAATGTAAGATAGAGATCTTGTTTTTCTTAGTCGATATGTCTAGAACAATACAAGTTAAGAATATATATATAATAAAACACAATTGTTTAGTTTCAAAAAATTATAATGTTCACACAAACGTAGTTTAAAAAACCATTTCTCCTGTTCACCATTACTGACTAATTTTAAATTAATAATCGAGGAAGGAGATACATATCGAAACTCCATTATATATATATATATATAATAATTTCTTATTAAAAACCGTTAGATCTGTCTGCAAAACTGTCGAGTTGACATTTTCTATATCGTAGCCCGAATTATCGAATTTATAAAAGCTGACCCTTATCGGATTGTTTTCAAACAATTTTTCGCTAACGAGCATTTTCAAGCCACTAACACCTATAAGTTAGTTCACAAGGCCACGATACTTCTTGCATATATCAGCATGGATATCTAGAAATCTCGAAATCTGTATGCTACATACTTCAAGATAGAGATATTTCAGGGATATAGGTGTATTAATTTGTAATTTTCGTATGAGTAAATGAACATATAAGGCGCTTCAACATACTTTTTCTGTACTTTGAAATACATACTTTTTATATGACAATATAATAACAAGCAACATTTTATACTATAAATAATCGTAGTATATGAATACCATAAGTAAAGATTTAAATTCATTTTATTGCACTATCGACAGTCGCTTACGAACAAAATTAACTAAAATATAATGGAATAAAATATATGTATTAGTGTATTCAAAAAGACAATAATAGTCGGGATATACATACATATTAAGCAAAAAAACGAGGTGTGGCCACCACACGACTTTCTTATACGTATGAGCGTTTCAAACTATACAATTTTAAGGATTTGTTTACACAAAAATTGTTCAAAATCCTATGCTAAGTACATACTTCTATTCTCTTAATAAATCGCTATAGAATACATACTTTGCAAGATAGTCGAAAAAAAGTGCTACTCGCTAAGTGTTACTTCCGGTCCGAATTTTGAAACTTCATATATACAAAAAATATTGCAAATCTAGCACTATATATTTTGTACTCTTAATAAATATATATAGAATGCATAACTTACGACATATTTGCAAAAAATCGCTATTCGATAAGAGTAAAAGTGGTTCTTCCGGAATTTTGAAATTTTTTTATACAAAAGGTATTGAAAATTATGTTTCAAATACCTTCATACCCGCAACGTACCTGTCTAAAAAGCATGACTTGCGAGATATTCGCAAAAAACTGATTTTCGATAAGAGTAAAAACCTACTTCCGGTAGGAATTTCGAAAAACTTTTTAAAAAAAATTGTTCTCAATTTTAATTCTAAGTACATATGAATTCTTTATAAATTTGTTTAAACTTACTATTTGACGAAATATTGGCAAAATTCGATTTTTCACTGAAGTAAACTGCTACTTCCGGTCTACCGATTTTACTGAAAAACTAATCAGATGACAAGGGATTTTTTAAAAACCACTTTTTCGGTATCAGGGGACTTCAAAACGTGGACATCTGCAAAAATCTCGAGGTCGAAAATTTTCGTCATCACAATACTTCCTTATACTACGTATAAGAAAGTAAAATGGGCTGGGTGAACTTTTCTTGCGTAATTAAATAATTATAATGCAGGTATGTAAGACATAGAGCAGGCAAAATGATTATGGGAAGAAGTGAATATCCTAGCTTTATAAAAATATAATATGTCACATAAAAACAATTCTAATCCGTTATGGGTAATGTTACCATTTGTGTTTACTAAAATCAAGCCTATATAAAAATTCACTTATGTTTTTAGTATCCATCCCCGAGAAGTAGCTATAAGTTGATATATTGCATAATTATATGATTCCTATAATATTTATTCTTAACCTTACAAAATTCAGTTGCTACTTTCTGAGAAAATGATACCTGAAAATATTCTTAATCTACTTCTTTCGCCAAGAAAACATGCGAGTCTGTATTACTGTGCGACGGCTTGAAGCAGTTGTTTATTATATAATATATATTTATAAGTCAAACTGCGATATCATTGAACCCCCTAATATATTCAATTTCTATATAAAATCTCAAAAGTAATCCACTAATATTTGTTTATATAATCAGTATAGACTCTTTTTTAAATACCCAAACAATAGTCTGTTTTGTATTGTTTATAAAACTGATTAATAACAGAGTAAAAGCAACGTTTGAAAATATTATTTAAACCCCGTGAATATATTTCTGATTCCAATAATCATATAAAATGAACACATTCATAGATTTTTTTTAATGGCAGACCTAACAGAATACAAGAGAAACTGTTGAAAAGGTACCAACAAGTAACTCAGAACTGGTAGTAGTAAAAATATCATTTAGCCTTAAAATTTTACTTAGGCTAATTTAGCATCACTGTAAAAAATTCGTGTGAATTGAGATTGCCGTTTTCCCCTCTGGTTTCGATTCAATAAAATAGGTTTTGGTAGAAACAAAAACCGTGTCCCTGCAAATAATAAAACTATTAAAATTACCAAAATGAAACTATTATTGAATGCCTTAGCAAATTTTAATAGTGCTGAACCAAATATTTTTATTCACTATAAACATATCTCTTACACACATTGTCTGATATGTAATTATTATAGACCGGACGTACGGGGCCGAAATTTAGACTAACAGAAGAAACAATGTCTAACATCACGCAATTACTGAATAGCACTATTCATATGGTGAACTGCAACATCTGTGTTGTCGCGAAAACGGCCAACAAAAACTTTTTTTTTACTGTTTTTACTGATTTTACTGTTAAATTCTTTTCTTCATGGGCGTAGGTAGAAGCGTGAGGAGTTTTTAAAATTATTTATTTCGTAAGATAAAAGTACGGGGAGTTAGTTTCGTTATTTCAGTTTCATTGAATCTACTACTCCCAATTATGTTGACGTAAGTGTGCACTGGACTTCGTTAAGTTTCAATAACATATGCATCATTTATTTAGAGCTAGAACATTGTTTATGTTACTTTTTCAGATATGATATGAAAGAACGTCGAGAATGGCATCGTGAAAAAATGGCAAATTGGAATAACGGTCATAGTGACTGTGTGTCCTCCATTGTCAGTGATTTCGATATTTATTGTAAAGTCTGTAAAATATTGTTACAGAATCCCAAAAAATTGCACGTACAACGTCACTTAGCATCGCTAAAACATACACAGAAATTGGACCCGTTGGAAGCTGACAATTTTTACGAAAAACTCTGTAAAACTTTAATGGCGGCTAATACCCCAATAAATAAACTAGATAATCACACTTTCAAAATATTTCTCCAAAAATATATTGGTCGAAATGTTCCTGATGAATCCATCTTACGCAAATATCATGTTTCTAAGTGCTTCACGAATGCATTAGAAGACATCTTACAAATCAGTACCTATGGATAGGTACATCGTTGTCACTGCCTCCCTCGCCAGATGGGGAACATGGTTAAAAGCTACTAATTTTTATACAGAGAATTTAGATAGTTTACAAAATTTCGTTATATGTTTAAATGGCGATGCTCGAAGTATTTCTGAGTGCAGGGAACTAGCAGAAATCCTAAATTTTAAAAATTGGTTGTTATTCCTCCAGGAACACTTTGGAAATTTGCCTAAACTAATCACATACTTTGAAAATCGAAATCTCAAATTAAAAGACGCATTACCCACATTAGATGTGGCTATTAATAATTTCAAAAGTATTCCTAGTGACTTTGGATGTGACCTTCGGCAAAAATTAGAAGCAGTTTTTAATAAAAATCTAGATTTAATAAAGATACGGCAATTGTGTATGGAAACAAACACACATAATATAACTGCTAAATACGCCGGAATAAAAGTATACTTCCAGTATGAACCTATAACCAGTTGCGATATGGAATGGACGTTTTCTATCTACATGGATGTACTTCATTCAAAAAAAATAAATCTTACAGAAGAGAACCTTGAGCAAGTGTTGCTAGTAAATATTAATACTATGTATTTTGTATTTCATAGATTACCACCCACTTGTTATCCAATTATATAAATAATATTAAAACCTCTTTAAAAACATAACATTTCAATAGTGCGCCCATGGGCGATGAGTTATCGGCCTCTCGTGTCCGGTCTATAGTAATTATGCACTACATTTTTCTTTTCAACAACATTTTTGGTGATTTGAAATATTCTATAGAAAATAGTTAATTGCAACTATCGAAAGCCTCTATCGAGAGTTATTATCGATACATACTAGTTACTATAAATAATGAAATAGAATTAATAACCTGTAATTTTAAAAGTTGATTGATAATATTTTAGATCATTCGATAAATCTCTTAAACTGCACTTAAAAACATATTTAATAGAAAATAGTGCTGATTATTCGTTATTATAGTTTGAGATTTTATTTTATCTCATATATGTATTACGTTTGAAGACATTTTTGTTTTATTTTCGAAAATTGTTTCTTAATACATTTTGTACTACTTGAATGATTTATAAAAGAAAACAAAAACTGCTGGCTCCTCATTTGTATTTATAATATCAACAACATGAAGGCCGATATAAGTGCTTCTACTAAGATCTGCTCTATAAGCAATCCGAATACATTATTTTTTTTAGATAGGTCAAGAACAACTTTCGCCGCGTTTATTTACGAACTATATACAAGGTTATGATAAAGTAACGCACAAAATTCATAAAACGTACAATGTTCATTTTTGCAAAAAATGCAAAAACACCTCAAACAGTTTATTTTATTCCGCGTCTTTTAACATAAGTCAAAAAAATAAAACTTCAAATTTGTCAAAGTTATGACGTCATCAATATTTTTTTTAAATATGAAGCTTGGTGTTTTTTACTTTATTTGATAAAGCTTGTTTTTCTGCATTATAAAGAAATAATTGAAGTAGGGGACACATAAGAAAAAACTGAGAGAATTAATAAAAAACAAAATAAACTGTATTATAGTAATAACATTTAAATTAACTAAACAGTCCATTACACCAAAACGATTTCTTACAGGAATTGTTCAAACTGTGTCCCGTTCACTATCTGACATAGGCCAAGACGATGGTAGACCTGATTTACAGAGTCTTCGATCATCTGTGGAGTTATACGAGTCATTTCATGTCTAATTCGTTCCATTAAGTCTTCTAAATTGTCTGGTTTTTTCTTATGTGACCCCTACTTCAATTATTTCTTTATAATGCAGAAAAACAAGCTTTATCAAATAAAGTAAAAAAAACCAAGCTTCATATTTAAAAAAAATATTGATGACGTCATAACTTTGACAAATTTAGCGTTTTATTTTTTTGACTTATGTTAAAAGACGCCGAATAATATAAACTGTTTGACGTGTTTTTGCATTTTTTTCAAAAACGAACATTGTACGTTTTAGGAATTTTGTGCTTTACTTTATCATAACCCTGTATATAGCATTAAAATTAGTAGCCAAGTACACGAAAAATATAATTAATCTGTCATTATGCCGTAGATGCTATATTGGTTACAAACTATAAATTAATAATAAAAATGACAATTAGGAGAGCAAGGCGCTATTTAAATGGTTTCTGTGTACTTATATTGATTAGATATCGCAAACTAATAACAAAATTGACAATTAATACTATTCAAAACATATAAATTCTGCCAATGTACCACTGACAGCCGACTCTTACTGATCACTAGAGCTAGGATAGTTATAGGCAAAATGAAGTCTCGAAAAAGGCAGGCAAATTGGCAAAAAAAGGATTCAAAAAAGCACTAAAAAAGGCATAAATAAAATATAAATATGCCAAAAACGTAAAACTAAAACTGTTTATTTAAAAAGAGATAACATAATTATGTATATACAGTATTAACTATTTATGTATTGTAGGTAGGTACATGATTCTTCAAACATTGGTTTTATTACACTGCCAACTAGTCACCAGTAATTTTTCTGTGTTTTACGAAGTCAAACAAGTTCTCCTGTCATTGACAATTTGTTTGTAGCTTGAAAACAAAGAGATTGGAATATATATAGGAAGTATCAAGCTGTAATGTTTGGCAGCAAGAACTGCAGGTGGGGTAAGGAGAATTGATAGAGAAAGCATGTGTGCAGTGTATAGGCGAGGTAAGTGGCCGCAACAACTGTAGGTGGGGTAAGGGGAATTGATAAACAGCCAAGCGATTATAGTCCTTAAGAAAATCCGACAGCGTGCTGTCATTCGTCGAAATGTCGTGCTCGTACTTGGTTCGTATGATTTCGTTAAATTTTACGAACCAAGTACGAGCACGACATTTCGACCAATGACAGCACGCTGTCGGATTTTCTTAAGGACTATAATCGCTTGGCTGTTTATCAATTCCCCTTACCCCACCTACAGTTGTTGCGGCCACTTACCTCGCCTATACACTGCACACATGCTTTCTCTATATATTCCAATCTCTTTGCTTAAAAAGGCCCTTTCTACGTCACGTGATGTTATCGGAGCGTATTTCAGAGATCTGGGGTGCGTTCTGATTTGACGCCGAGCGTTGTCCGGACGACAAAATTTTACACCAAGTCGTTCATATTTGTTGGCCGTATACAACGGTCAACATCTTGGGCGTTCAGAAATTACATCTACACAACGTCCGGATGACAATTTCTCAACCAAGTTTGGAGTACGACGAAAATGATCTGACTTGCTCATTGGCCATAGCACTTCGAAGTTTGTCAGTTTAGGTTATATTGATTATAAATTTATTAGAAAATATTTGTTGTTTTAAAGGTGTATAATAATGATATTGAGCAATATAAATATGTACTAGATCCACACGGTAATTTTATTTTCCATGGAGATCGTGTGTTATTGCAAAACACTCAAGATAAATTATAATTAAATACTATTAAAAGTAGGTATAATTCCTAATATCTCAAGAGTAATTTCTAGAAAATTTTGAATTCAGGAGGGTTTTATATCATTTCTCTGAATTTGCAGCAATAGTTGCATTTCCATTACTTCATCACTACTCGAATCGGAAATTTCACTTTCATCGAATATGTCGAAAAAGTGTTCCATTATACCACAATAAATTAATAAGTAGTGCTTAGATTGTTTCAAAACAATTTGGACGTCAAAAATATTTTAAATGGTCGAGGACGCGCCAAGAACCGTTCCGATTTATTGGATATTAGAGCACGTCCGGATGTTAACCCATTTACACCCCGGTACCCTTGTTTATTAATACTATAGTTATACAACTGAAGATTAGTTCGGGTAGGTAGCCAACAGAGGGGTTGGGCAGTAGGATGTGCCCATTCATAAATTTCTCCCGCTAAATTTGTTATAGTAAAAGCAGTCTTCTCGTAGTAGTAAATAGAAGCCAATGGGAGCTTAAAGGAAGTGACGCAATTATCCAATTACACCAATCGTGTTTGTTACAATTTTATAGGCGTTTTGCTTTAGATTTAAATATCTTAAAATATTTTGAATTAAGGGATATTATAAGTCTAATGACACTAATTTTTTAAATTCCGAAAATAAGTGATGATGTGATTGTGGATGTTAAATGTTATTCTGAAATACATATTGCAAGACGATGTAACGAAGAAATGTCATTTTCCTATATATTCTATCTTATAATTGACAATGATATTGCAGTACAAGCTGAAAATGGTTCAAATACTAACCTTTAAACAAATTTTTGCTTGGTTAGGAATTAGTTTGTTTGTCTAAGTTGTCCTGAATAAAATAAAAATAACTAGAACCATAATAAAATAAGTAATGTCAAAGCCGAGTACATTTAAGTGTGTATCTAATTAACTTTTACGAAGTGATATACCTCACTTCAACCAGTATGAAAGCTAAAATTCTACATATATAAAACAATAAAATCCATGAAGATTTTGAACAATTGCAATTAAACGTGGGTGAAAGAAAAATTAAATAGTAGAAATATAAGCAATTTTTAAAATCGCAGATAAATACAAATTGAAGAAACGTCCATATACAGACCATATGTAGGCAGTACTTACTATATTGATAATTACCAAGAATGTAAATGTATAATGAAAGTTGCTGCGACTTCCCTGACGAGATGAGGTATTGTGGGTGTAAAAGCAGGATTAATTATAACACTTCTGCAGTAAGAAGGATAGTGTTTCTGTTATAATAATAAATTTATTATATCAATAATAAGATTTACATATAGTTTACACAATAGCACATTCAAGCAAAAATGTGATAACGTCAACACAGGTAATCAAAGGGCTAATTTATGTCATTGACATTGTAGAATACTTCTTGAAGGAGAATGTCATTTATTTTCTCTTTAGAGACGAAAGTAGAAAAATGTCTACACATAACTTTGATTTTGTTAAATAATTACCAGTGACGTGTTGTACTGAATTGGCTTTTGTCCTATGTAATGCGGGATGTGCAGCAAATGGTTATGAGGGTGGAGACTTCTGTAATCTCACTCCTAGTCTTCAGGTGTAATAGCTTTTTCAAAGCCCTCCTTAGTTGTTGCAGAATATGTGTCTAGGCTAATGGACTTATCATAAGCTCTCTGAAGAGAGGTTTGCATTGGATAGTTTATGAAACACAGACAATTGCTCGAACACCCTTCTTCTGCAGGATAAAAACCTTTTCTACATAGGCCTACTTACCCCATATTTGTTAAACTTTGTTGATATGTGATTTGATAGTCCATAGTATGTCGTTATTCCAGTAGACTACCTATCAGTTATAAATCTGCTACGTCTAATTGTATAAGTAGCAGAAGACAATTGTTTGATTAATTCATCTATCTGCGGCTTCCATGTTAATCTTGTGTCTAGTTTAATATCAAGGAATTTTCAATTCGTAGAATATATGTTTGATCTTTGTTTACTACTAAAGTAAATTGTCTCACATTTATCCCGATTAAGTGATAAACGATTGGCTGTGAACCATTTAAATGTCTAAATTCTGGAGATACCAAAACCTTAAAATAATGTAGTGTTTATAATGCATTTTCTTTGTAAAACGTACTACATTACTGGTTTGAATGCCTCACATAAACCAGTCAAGTTGATAAAACCATGCAAAGCAACTTAATAAATGTTGTGGTTCGGATAGCTTTTAATTACTTTTTCTTCTTTTACATAATATATTTAGTCATACGAAATATATAGAAGACTGTTTTAGACATACCTGTTGAACACATTGAAGAAAATGAGAATAACCCAAACTCTGAACCCCAAATAGACTGACATTTCATATAGGTATTTAATAAAAATGCTGGCTTTTTAATACCGTTTCCTTGTTTAGATTTATTTCTTTAAAAAACATGAATACGTTTTTTAAAAAGCCTTTCGTAAGTTATTTTTTTAATTATGTTATAAAAGCGTAATTGTGAGTATAATAAGGGAAAAAAATAGTAATTCTACGATTCTTCAATAAAACATTTACTTAATATCGGTACTTATATAGGTTATATTGATATGTAATTCAAGGGCAAACGATGTGAAAAGCAAATCAAACAAAATATACTCTTATGTAAAATTTAATAGAAAATATCAAAATATATTTGCATTTTTTATAAACTTCCGGATTAAATTGTGAGAGTGGGCTTGAGAATATTTCATTGGCTGAGCAGTTTCATTCATCATATTAATCCATTTGAAAGATATCAGAGGACGACACTTTACTACATAAGAAATATTTACAGTTTTCTCTAGGTTGTATAACTATAGTATTAATAAACAAGGCCGGTACTAAGCATCATCTAAATCTGAACACACCCCTGATTTGTTGTGGTAACAATATATTAAACATAGAATTTCGAGGGGAAATCCGCTGGTGAATTTCGGAAATTATTTTTAACTTTTCTTAAGAGGGGCGTTTACCTAAGGCAACGCCGTTCCGCGTTTTTTGAATTTATTTTGTAATTTTAGAATTTCAAATTTGGGTTAGTGGTGCAAAAGGCATCAATTTATAATGTCAAGGTTCGTTTTTGTACTAGTTTATTTTCTTAAGAATGTGTTTTAGAAATAACCACAAAAATGCATGAATTTGATTAGTGTCTACTAACTAAGGTTGGTACACAAAAGAAAAAAAACGACCTCTACGCGCCAGCTGCACATTTGATGTACGATATAAAGACAAAATCAAATTTATGTACTTATTTTTAAAGATAAAAAACATTAAACAGTAAACCTGGTCACACACATTTCACACATGGTTTTACACGTCGTCTATCCCCACTTTACGGTATCTCTACCGGTCCCAGCGAAGACGAAAATCTATCGGAATCGGTATCTTAAATGCGAGTGACAGTTTAATTTCAAACTGTCACTGGCATTTAAATGTCATATATACCCATAATATTCGAGTGTATAATAATATAACAGTTATGGGCAAGCGAAAATTGACTTATTATAAAACATCAACAACATCAACAGTTCCGTAAGTACTCATTCTTTATACATATATTTCCCATCTATAGTATTCCTTAATCTATGAATGAATATCGTGTAGCTTCACTTACTCACACCCCCTTGCGTCTACCCGTCCCGCGAGTAATTTAGGCTGCATAAGTTTCTATTTGTTGGTAAACGCCCGTCTTAAGATGGATTTTTATGCAAAACAGCTTTAAGTTTATCCTTTATTTTTATTCCTGCTGGTCCTGGGGCGCTCGGTGTGAGATCTACTGCCTTTTATACAATATATAGGAATTCCACAAGAGTCAATCCAACTGTTTCCAATTTCTTTATTTCATGGGGCAACCAAGAGAAATTTGTTTGAATATACGTTAAGAGTTGTAATATCTTACTGTCATTAAAGGCTTCTTGTGATTTTCAGTTTCAGTATCAAACTATCTCCTAACAATCTGCTCTGTCCTCTCATTAAAATTAAACTGTGTAAAACCCACGAAACCTCTACATTTGGGAATAATCTCACAAATATATAAAATTGTAAATCTCAGAATGCTTGTTCGCGCATTACACTAGGAAAATTGCTATTAGGATTTTTTTTAGATTGAAAATTTAAGAACGAAATTTCTTAAAATTGTAATTTGGTATACAATTACAGGCACAAAAAGGCAAGAAAACAGGAGATTCCTAAAAAAAAGGCAGAATCCTAAAAAAGATGCAAAAAAGGCATAATAAGGCAATTTGCCTAATTATCCTAGCTCTACTGATCACCTATGAATACATAATAGATGTCCAGGACATGTTTCTAATTTGAACGGGATACGATTTGGAGTTATGATTCGATTCGCATATGTTTCATTACATGTTACTTGATATTCTTTCTTATGAGCAATTATCCGCTAAGGATTATGTTTATAGACATATAGTTGTAATGTTTTGGTATAAATAAAAATGCACTTTGTTACTTTACATCTATTTATAACACTTTAATAATATATAGTTTTGATATACAATATATTGTGTTTTGTTTTGTTCTGTTATATCTTACAACTGTCAAATCTCGCGCGCGCGTGTGTGTGTGTCAAGAATCTCTTTGTTTAGAGATGTGCTTCTGTGTATGTGTTGGTTTAGAGGTGTGAACGTGTTTAGTATGTGTTAGATTACTACAATAGTCATATCAGCAAACGTGATTTGCATAATAATTAAGATTTATCCAATTTATTACGAACTTGAAGAACGGGTAATTCGGTGTCATATGCATCTATTTAGTACAAACGTTTTTATTAGAGTATATTTAATGCGAGTATGCAAACTATTGCAATTACTAATTTAAAATTGTTATGGTCAAAAGATTAATTGTACTTGTATTATTTTACATATTTAACATGCCAAAACGTTTTTTTCAAAATTTGCCACTTCTCTAATCAGATATTGATTCCGACAAAACTGTAATAACAGATTTTGATTGTGAAATTCCTGAAGTAATTATTTGCAAGCGATATAGTGTTAATAATTACGATTTAGTTATATTACTTTTGTAAGTACTTAAGTACCTATTTACTTGATTTTACAGGAACTTCTTCCTAAATACAGTACCTACTAAAATATTCGAATTTACCACTCTATCTAATATTGGCTTAAAAATCAAGCTTCTTATTGCGTGGCTATAATCAAATCAGAAGAGGCTAGTATTAGGGTACTTTATGTTTTTCATGGGGCGAAGGCGTTTAATTTAAAACAGTTACTTTTATTAGATGTTGCACACAATTGGGAATTCAAATTAATTTTAGCGGGCGTCGCTAAAGTAGACTTTGATGTACTTGTGACGTCACGTTGGGGATAGATTTGTTTCTGTATTCGTTTGCCATTGTGTTTGTATCAGGTTTATGAGTTTATATTGTGAATATTGTACTGTCTATCGCTCTTTTACTTGTTTTAACAGATGGTAAGTGGCATTTTATATAGTATGTCAGAATATTACGTCATATTAATTTTTAGGTTGTATTATGGATATTACCAATCTATTTTAAAGTACTGCTCAGGTTTGAGGCATTAAATGGAACGCTGTCTTCCAGAAACTTCACTGAAGGTGAAAACATTTTAAAATGCAAACATTTAATTCTATGCGAGGCGACAGAAATTACAAAGAAGGAGATTCACACTGACAAAAAATGTTTATGGAGTCAGCAAAAAGGCCCTGCTTTGGTACAGTATGAACCAAAGCCCTTGTTAGAAACAAAGTGTTTTACCTAGCCAGAGGTTGTAACACCGGATCTAACAGTGGAGATGCAGAAATTTTGCTTTGACACATTAGTAAATGCCAAACCAGACAGCGCATTGGCAAAACATCAGTTAGTTATTTTCATTATGTCATTATTGTAGCAGTAAATAACATAAATGAATATTGATTATAGCAAGCGACGTAAGCAAGGAAGCATGGAAAGACTGGAGATTGTCAACAATGTTGAAGAGGTTGATGAGGAAATGGTGTCGATGATTGAAGTCGCCAGTGACATTTTTCAGAGAGAAAATGAACTCATGATGTGGTTGTGTTCAGTCTCCTCTTTTTGAATGTTGCAAAGATGTTTATAATTTGAAATTAGTCTGCAATGAACCTCTTCAATTATGCAGAAATACCTGTATAAGATCTGCAGATAATAATGCAAGACAACAATGGAAATTGGCTAGGCAGTTTACAATAACTGGATCCCGATGCTATTCCATATTCACATATAGTAAAGACAATTGGTTAAAAAAATGTTCGTTATTTTTGGCCATCATTATATTGCAATTAAAATATGCAGCATGGAAGAGCATTTGAGCAGAAAGCACGAGACTGCTATATGAAAGAGAAAACCCTAAAAGTAATTCAGACAGGTTTAATAGATAATATGGACAATCCATGGCTCGGCTATTCATCTGACGTGACCATTTTAGGAGACAATGAAAAACCTATGAAGCTTCTTGAGATAAAATGTTTGGGTCAAGGTAAAAAAAAAACATAAAAACAAAAATTTTATTTAACAATAATTAATATTTTTAGGACAGACCAAAACTATTTTAGAAGCTATTGAAGGCTGCAAATATATTATTAATGAAATGGTATTGTTGAACAACAAACCAACCAGAATCTACAAACTAAAAGAAAAACATGCATATTATGGTCAGATTCAGCTTGGCATGGCTTTATTAAATTTAGACAGTACAGACTTTGTTGTATTTGCTTGTGCAGACAATACATATATTACAATAACTGTTGAAAAAAATATTTCATTTTTAATGAAATTGTTATTTAAATAAAAGATAATTATTTCACAAATATGTTACATCATATATGTGTAAACAAAATAAATTAAATTTTGTTAGTACAAGTATTTCTTTTCATTCAATAAACATCTGCTAGAATTGAGCTTGACAGATTTACAAGTGCACATACCATTACAAAAATGTGATCTGCAATTGGTATTAAATTGGCTGGTAAGCGATTTGCTAAGATTTTAAAAGTTTTTATCCTCTGATTAGATCTCTCAATGTGAACCCTAGTTGAAGCTATTTTAACAGTTTCAATAGCTTCAACTTGAGAAAAAAATTTCTTTTTACGAAGGAATGGAGGCCGAACTAAACCAATACCAAAAGAGTCACTTACACTTTCAATTAAATATCCTTTATCAACCATAATTCAGTACAGTCAAGAACAATTCTAATTTTTTTAAAATTTTCGAAGCATTTAGGCATATTAAGTTGTATTTCTTCTCTAGATGGAAAGACAATAGCACATTTTAAGACTGGCGTTAAAAACCTTAAAGTTTCAAAAAATATTGTTTTACATGTTTGAGAAGAAACACCAAATAAAATAGATAAAATTACATATGGAAGATCTAATTTAATGTTCACAAGTGTTAAAAAGACCCTTTTACACAATGACAATCTATGAATACGCTTATCGATTACAAAATTTGCTAATAAACTAACTAATGCATTTAACAGTTGGAAACTATTGACACCTATGCAACTGCTCAATTCTTTGTCTGTCTTTACAAAGTCACAAATAGTTAGCATTTCACTAGTATCTACTTGTGCTGCCACATCTTTTTTTTCTACATTTACATGAACACTCGCTTCTTTGTATATTTTAAGTGAAGGTTTACTTTGTCCCAATAATAACAAACCAGCTACTGCTTCCTCGTGAACATCTTCATTCTTGTTAGAAGGAGGTTCTTCTGCAGTTACAGTAACCTCGACATTAGCAGATTCTTGCACAGTATGACTTTCTGTATATGGCAAAGAACAGTATGCACTTTTCTGTGTTTGGGCTTGTCTGTTAATGCAGCCTTCTTGTCTTGCATTTCTTTGAAATTCTCTAATTCTGTTTTTATTCCTAACACTTGTATGGCTTTGTGTAGGACAATTTTCACTGGGTACAGTTGTGCGCTTTAAGCATTTTATTGATGACCACCCTGAAATAAAATCATTTTTTTAGAAAGATTACATATATAGGTATTTTTGCAAAAAACTTTAAAGATGAAATTACTTAAGAAATGACTCTTACTTGAACATGTATAACTATCTTCAGTGAAGTGCAATGAGCAAACTTTCATTGAGTTGGTAAATTTTTTACCCATACGTTAATTGATTTCCCATATTTTTCTTCTTTCTTGTAATTCTACGAGTCTCTTTAACATCATTGTTGTCATCAAGAACGCTTTGAATATCTTCTTTAGTAATTTTAACATCACATGATTTTGATTTTAGTATTAAAGGAACAACACTTTGCATTTGATTTTACTTTCACTTTCAAAAACTTGTCTAACAGAAATGTGATATTGGGCACCTGCTTGATACCTGTACATTCCAAAGCGTTCTTCAAGTTTGTCAGTTTGTATTTGACCTAGTAAAATAAAATTGTAATTCTTGGTATTTATACAGTAATCCAAAATTTTCAATAAACCATCGGTAGTATGATGTAGTGCAAAGTGAGTTTCACTAAAACATTCTAAATTAGCTTTTGGACCTAATTCCCTTAAGGCAGAGACTATACCTCTATTTAAAATTTGTAATGCAAGTTTCACATTTTGTCTTTCAATCGATGTTGGATACAATGATTTGAGTGACAAGGTATATCCATACTTCAGTAGTTGTTGTTTCTCTCTTGAATGCATATCCTTCAAAGAATTAAATGCAACTACCATTGTTGCCACTTCATTATCTGCATGAAAATTAGGATAACACATTCTTTGAGAGCGTTTTTGTTTCAGCCAGTTATTTCTTATATTCTATATATTTCTGATCCGTAATTATACTATCAGCTATAGCCTTTTCTATCATTTCACTTTCCAGACGAGTTTTCTGCAGGACCTTCTCTGTGACATCCATCTGGTTTCGAAAGGTAAGAAGGACACCCTGCTAAACGACTTGGAATACAATCTACTAGTTACAATATTTTAACATTAAGTAGCATTATAAATGAAAGATATATTAGGAATACAAATTTTTATTAAGCGAGGATATTTTAAAGGTGCTGTTAAAATTTCTCCTGTTTTTTCTACAAAATACTTCGTTGTTTGCTCAATATCCCCTTCATAAAACTGCCACTGACATAACTAAAAATCAAATAAAATTAGTTTTTTGCTGTATTGTTAATAATCTAAGGTCCCTTACTCTAGAGTTCTTCCATGGAACGAAGTCGTTTTATAGCTTTTAACCACTTCTCTTTTAATTCCTCACTCTTTGGAAATGCAAAAGTAGCCACTTTAGGTTCGTTATCGTAATTTCCATTACAATTCGGTACACAAAAACTGTGAGGCATTTTAAATGAACAAAACTGTCTCTAAAGAATCCTAACCTTAATCGAAGTTTATAAATAACGTTGTTTAAAACAGCAACTATAGGACTGTGAAGCACTTCCATCTATTTATACAACCAACATTGCTTCTCAAATTTTATGTGAACAATACATATATTATATTAAAATTAAAGTATGTATATTTAAATTCAGTATACCTACTAATAAGTCATCTTTAGTTTAGTAAATTTAAATTGTTTTTTTATCACATTATCATCTATCTAAATATTTGTTTATGCACAATATTATCTAATTAATATTAAATAACATGTTAAATACATTGTATTTAAATAAATATTTTATCTAAATAACTGTGTTAAATACATATATTCAATTATTAGTATTTGCTCTGTATACTACACCAATTATTTATTCAAGATTTTTTTATATATTTTAAATACAAATTACGTAATGAATTGTACATACGAGAGCAAATACGCCATATCCTTCCTGTTTCAACGCCCTAAGGCGACTGTCTACTACAATCTAGCTTGAGTAGCTGCGTTTGAATAAAAATCGTCGATTTAGTGACATCTACATGCGCTTATGTTAAGTACTCAACGCTCGGAGTTTGTCGGCTTTGTATGCGCAGTCGCACTTGATCGGTATCTGAAAGTATTCTCTCGCATATATATATATATATATAATAATTGTATTTCAACCACTAAGGGTTGTTTGTTTATTTTTCTTAGCCGTATTTTGTGTATAATTATTAATAATGTTTTTCTTGGAATGCGGCTTTAAGGGTAATAAAAATTAAAATTGACGTTTCGACATTCTTTTATTGTCTTCATCAGAAATTGATCACAGAAAAATCATCTGGAAATAACACTTACTGTACTTTTATAACATTCACAAATTTTAATTAATTCTAACACATTAAAATCGTATATCTGACATTACTAACAATTTAAAAATGTACCTCTTACATACCTGACTGTGACAAAAGTTTATTTCTTGTAATCAAAAATTTAATTCGTTTCATTTTAATTATATTATTATATATAATTCGATGGATTTAAATGTAAATCTTCGGAGCGTGTCAGATTCTCAAAGCGAACACATGTTTATATTAAAAACTAACGATTCCACACAACAACTTATTTATGTGTATTCAAGCTGTTTCTTATGCTATTGATATTTGATAAATTTTAAAAATATATATGTGGGACTTGGGAATAGTACTATTGCTATCGAATAAGTGGAAAATATATTTTAGATAGATTATTTATTTCGTTTCTGTCATTAACTGCAAGATCTTCATGTTTTTTGATTTCAATTAATTCTAAAATTTCTCGTGATTTTGTGTTTTTTTCAACATGTAAGATTTTAGTTTTTTCAAAGTCAAATGTATGTGACATCTTGTTACTATGTTTTTTTAATGCAGTGGCATTATTGGCGTATTTGTGGCCCTTTAATCTTTCATGAAGATGTTGCATGGTCTGACCTATATAAACTTTATTGCATGATTTACACGGAATACTGTAGACCACGTGGGTCATTTTGTTTTTGTCAATTTTATCTTTAAGTTTGGTGTTAATGAATTGTAAATTGTTGTAGTTTTTGTGAGCTATTGTAATGTTGTATTTTAAAAACATTTTTTGAATTTTTTCGGACAAATCGGGAACATATGGTAAAGCTAAATATTTTTTACTATTATTATTGTTTTGTTGTTCGGTGGATGTGTTTGTGAGTCCATCTTTTTGTTGCCGTGTATTGTTATTGTGTTTATAAAGTCTTTGTTTGATAATTTTTTCCACAAAAGGGGGTGGATAATTATTATTTTTTAATAAGTTTTTTACATTTTTTAGGGTATCTTTAATATATGTTTGGCTCGTTAATTTTATTGCCCTGTCTACTAGGCCTATAACCACGCTTTTTTTGATTGCTATAGAATGTGCAGATAGGAAATTCGTATATCTACCAGAAGCTGTTGGCTTGGCATACCATTTAGTAACAATATTACTGCCTACCCTGATGAGAGTCATGTCTAGGAAATTCAATTGATTGTTTACCTCTATTTCTTTAGTAAATTGCAGTTTTTTGTGGTAACTGTTAAACTGGCTTGTGATATAATCTATTTTATCTAAAGGTACCGCAAGTACACAATCATCAACGTATCTCTTATAGAATGGGATGGGAAAATTTTTTTTTTTTGATTACAGTCTCTTCAAGATCTTCAAGCACTAGTTGTGCAATAACGCTCGATATTGGTGCGCCCATTGCACAACCATAAACCTGTTTGTAATATTTTTTATCAAACTGAAAATACATAGTGGTTAATGTCAGCTCAACCGCTTCAGTGAAGGCACACAAAGTTAAATCAGTATGCTGTTGGAGTTCATCCCATTTTTTCTGGATAATATTTTTGGCCAGATCTACTGGTAAGTTGGTATATAGAGACGTTACGTCTAAGGAGACATGTGATCAATTTCTGATGAAGACAATAAAAGAATGTCGAAACGTCAATTTTAATTTTTATTACCCTTAAAGCCGCATTCCAAGAAAAACATTATTAATAATTATATATATATATATACAGATTGTCGTAGTTAAAAGTTAATATGCATCTTCAAATACACACACATAAACATGTACCTATGTATAAGACCGGTGGTGTGGGGAGATAGTGGGGAGATCGAGAGCGGGGACAACACATTCGTTCCGTAACTTTAGAGCGTGCAGTATCTGAGCAATCTCGCAAATATTAATACCGCTGAAGGAAATAGAGCGATTGATTTGGGCTTAAGAGAACAAATTCTTAACGCCATACAAATGATTACTCCTGAAATGCTATCGAATGTACGAAATGGGTTTTATAATCGTTTAGGGTACTGCTTGATGCAAGAGGGACAGACATTTGAACATCTTCAACATTAAATTTTGTATAGTTCATTTAATATTTTGTTTCGTTTTAAATGTGAGAATTTTATTTAATTTTTTTATAAGAATTTTATTTTAGTTACAAATTTTATAGAGTTTTGTTTCAGTTCAATGTTAATACATCAGTTACCAAAATATTATACAAAAGCCGTAAAGAGCGTAGCAATTCCTTAAAGCAAACGTCTACACACTAACTTTCAACGTTTTGCACTAAAGCCTCGGTACCCCGGTGTCCCGATATGAACTGATCTGTACTCCCCTACTATCGTACCCCTCCAATTCATGTTTGCATGCACTTGTGTGCGTGTTTGTGTTTCCCTATATCTACTTTTATTTCAGTCAAACGGTATATATATATATATATATACAGAGTGATGCGTGTGTTTGGTGACAACACTTACTTATAATCAAATTAAATTATTTTGCTTGTTTTGTCATTTCTTTCAATTTTAGAATTCTTTAATTAAACATTATTTGAAAATAAAAACTTCTTAAAAATTTTTATTTCATTTTGGATTGGTTGGGGAAGGTACGCTTTGCTTTTCTTTCAATTTTAATAATTTTGTGGAACTGTTTTGACATTTAATTTTGATATTCAGTTAATATTAATTGAATTAATTCAGTTTTGATTTTGTAAATATTGTAGTCTGATTGTTCAGTGGTTGTTAATTTTGTAAACATGGCGTCATTAACTATTAATGTAAGCTACTTACGTAAAGACGAATTAGTCTATGAACTGAGCTTAAGAGGGTTACCTACAACGAACGATGATACGGTAGAACAATTGCGAAAGGCTTTGAGACCATTGTTAAAACTAGAAAAACATAAAGAATCTTTGTCATATCCAGAGTATCAGGTAGATATTGACAAGGAATTAACGGAGCTTGAAGCTAAGCTCAAAGATCTTAAACCAACAATGGAAAAATACGCATTGTCACCGGGTGGTAGTTCTGCGGCCATTCAAACTCGCCTTCATCATTGTATGAATAGAATCAATCGGTTACCTCTTGCACAGTTAAACGCGGAACAATCTCAGAAACGTACTCAAATTTTATTAGAATTATTACAACACTTAGATACTATTGAAGTGGATCAGGTCACTGATGATCTACAGGGTGTCACATTAGGGAGTACGGGTGCAGCAAGTAATGCTAGCGGAATAACAGCACAGGCATCTAGTCCAATTACAGTATCGCGCGCGTCGCGTAATTTTTCGCCAGTTAGAAAATGGAATTTGAAATTTAATGGGGATTCTAGACAATTTTCGGTGCATCAATTTTTAGAAAGAGTTAATGAATTAAGAATTGCACGCGGAGTTTCAGAAAGCGATTTGTTTGAATCCGCCATTGATTTATTTGAAGGAAAAGCTTTGCTGTGGTTCAGGTCTAACAGACATAGATTTGACAGTTGGCCGACTTTATCGGCATTACTATGTAAGCATTATGAGCCTCCTGATTATCAATCAAGATTGTTTCAAGATATTTTGTCACGAACTCAAGATCCATCTGAGTTATTCATAGACTATTTTTCATGCATGTTATCAATGTTTAGACGTTATGGGGAAGCATCGGAGGATGTGCAATTGGGAATTATATCTAGAAATTTATCACCTTTTTATATTATGCAATTGCCAACAGTAACGACATTGGCGGAGCTTGAGGATGAATGCCTCAAGCTCGAGAAAAAGAAATTTAGGGCAGATAGTTTTCGTCCACCGGCACGCAGGCGTAACACCTATGTAGAGCCAGATTTTGCTTTCGTGTCGACATCTGGTGTTGAGCGCGAAGCAGTGAATAAACCTGCAGTAAATTCAGTTAAAGCATCTTCAGACAAAGTGTCTAGAGATTTTCGGTGTTACAATTGCGGAGACCGAGGGCATGGATTCAATGATTGTAAGAAAGCTCGAAACAAATTTTGTTATAAATGTGGTCAACCTAACGTGACCGTAGGCACATGTCCTCGATGCTCGGAAAACGCAAAGGGGAGACGATCGTAGGTCGAGAGGTCGTCCCCGTCACTGTTTCCTCGACCCCAGCCTCTGTATTATCAAATACCGGTAAAATTTTTCTCGATTATGTCATTTCTCGTGTTTCTGGAGATCAACGCCCATATTTAGAAGTTCAAGTAAAGGGTTATCCTGTAATAGGTTTATTAGATTCCGGAGCCTCTAGAACACTGGTTGGCTCGCGCGGCTATCAAATTTTGAGTAATTTGGGTTTTTGTCTGAAACCGCAAGCTGTTGAGTGTACAGTTGCGAACGGACAGGTGTGTGTGAGTACAGGATTTATTACTGTACCTTTTTGCCTAGAGGGCAAAGTTTGTTAAATTGATGTTTTAGTTGTGCCTGACTTGCCACACACATTAATTTTAGGAGTAGATTTTTGGATGGCCATGAATATAGTGCCTGACTTACGTCAGAATATTTGGCACTTTAGTAAACAGGACCCTGAAATTCATATTAATAGTATAGCTAGTGCTACCTCTTTGAGCGTTGATCAAAAGAACCTATTAGATCAATTAGTCGCTGAGAAAACAGTACTCATGAGCAAATCATTAGGTAAAACTCATTTAGTATCTCACGAAATTCAATTATTGCCAAATACTAAACCCATTAAACAACGATATTATCCTGCGTCACCAATCAAACAACAAGCTATTGACCAGGAGATAAAAAAAATGTTAGAGCAAGGAATCATAGAACCTAGAATAGTCCTTGGGCCTCACCTGTTTGTTTAGTTCAGAAGAAAGATAATAGCTATCGTTTTTGTGTTGATTATCGTAAATTAAACTCTGTCACTCAAAAAGATTCGTATCCCTTGCCCTATATTTCTACCATTTTGCATCAATTAAGAGATGCTAAATATTTAAGTTCTTTAGATATCAAGAGTGCATATTGGCAAATTCCTGTCGCGGCAAGTTCTCGTGATTGCACTGCCTTTTGTGTGCGTGGCGGCTTATACCGTTTTGTACGCATGCCGTATGGTCTTACTGGAGCGCCTGCCACATGGCAGGCGCATTCTGTTCTTGGAGCTGACCTCCAACCTTCTGTTTTTGTATATCTTGATGATATAGTTATTATTTCGCAAACTTTCGAATCCCATATGGCCACCTTAAATGAAGTTTTTGATCGTCTTCATAATGCTGGACTTACAGTGAATTTTGCCAAGAGTCAATTTTGCCGTCCTCAATTAAAATACTTGGGTTATGTAGTTGATCAACTGGGATTGCGCCCAGATCCTGAAAAAGTACAATCCATTTTAGACATCCCACCACCTAAGAATGTCAAGGAAGTACGAAGATTTATCGGAACTGCTTCTTGGTACAGACGTTTCGTACCACAGTTCTCCACCATCATTGCACCTTTGACCAATCTTACTAGAAAAAAGACTCCATGGTCTTGGACCAATGAATGCGAAGTGGCATTCAAGCAGCTTAAGGAAAAACTTGTTTCATCTCCACTACTGGTTTGTCCTGATTTCTCTAGGACCTTTATTCTTCAAACTGATGCTTCAGCTTATGGCCTTGGGGCCGTTCTCACCCAACAATATGACGATGGGGAGAAAGTTATTTGTTATATGTCTCGTTCTCTGACTGCTCAAGAACGTAAGTACAGTGCTACTGAGCGTTAATGTTTAGGTGTGATTTGGGCTATTGAGCATGTGCGTCACTATGTAGAGGGGTATCGCTTTCAGGTAATTACAGATTGCCATTCTTTATTATGGTTGCATAATTTAAAAGACCCTCATGGTCGCCTGGCCAGGTGGTCATTGCGACTGCAGCCCTATGATTTTGAAATGATTCATAGAAAAGGTTCGGAAAATGCCGTCCCTGATTTCTTGTCGCGCTCCGTTAGTACCACTGTTGACTTAGTACAAGCTGAAGATCCTTTGCCTCCCATAGATCGTTGGTATCTTAAAATGATTCAAGAAGTGCAGGATAAACCCCATCGTTATCCTTTATGGCGTGTGGAAGACAATAAATTGTTTAAGTATATCAAACCTCGTTACTCCGAACTTAGTCATCCCAGTCAGGAGTGGAAATTAGTTCCTCCACGAGAACGCCGCACCTCAATCATTCAATCTTGTCATGACGATCCCACTTGTGGACATCCAGGAATTTCTAAGACCATCTCCCGTGTTTCCCAAAAGTATTTTTGGCCCAAAATGGCCAGCAGCGTTGCCAAATATGTCAGGAAATGTGGGACCTGTCTTAGTATTAAATCGGAAAATAAACCACCTGCAGGACATCTGCGTAGTAAAGCACCCACTGCCACCAGACCATGGCAGATAATTTCTGCGGATTTAATGGGACCCCTGCCCCGTTCCACTAAGGGATATTCATATATTTTAGCTGTTTGTGATATTTTTAGTAAGGCCACCTTAGTGTTTCCCCTGCGAACTGCTACCGGCGCTAGTGTCACTAAAGTTATTGAAGATCATGTGATACTTCTTTTTGGAGCCCCTTCTCACTTAATAGTTGACAACGGTGTTCAGTTTAAAAGTAAAGTTTTTCAAAAAATGACCCAGAATTATAATATCCGAATAGCCTACACTGCGCTTTACCATGCACAAGCCAATCCTACAGAACGCGTCAACAGGATAATTAAAACAATGTTAACTGCTTATGTTAAAAATAATCACAAAACCTGGGATCAGTATTTAGCAAAAATCGGTTATGCCATCAGATCATCTGAACACGAAGTCACTAAGGTAACTCCAAATTTCATTAACTTTGGTAGGGAAGTCACTTTAAATGGCAATGATGAGAATTTTGTTCCGAATGAGGCTGAAACACCTATTTTGAATATTGATAATAAAAAGTTAGCTTTTGCCGCGCTGTATAAAGACATACAGGCCCGTATTAAGAAAGCGCATCTGCGCAGTGCTCATGATTAGAATCTCAGACGACGAACTATTAAGTTTGTGGTAGGACAGCAAGTTTGGAGAAAGAATAAAGTTTTATCGGATGCTACTAAGCAGTTTGCTGCCAAACTTGCTCCTAAATATTCAGGACCCTTTGAGATAGTTCGTATTGTGTCGCCCTGGGCATATGAACTTATTGATGAACAAGATCGAATTTCTACTTGGCATATCAAAGACCTAAAGGCACACCCGCCAGACTAGACAAAAAATTTTGACCTGCTGTTGGGGGCTATAAGAATTCCGCAGCCGTGAAACCAGCGTGGGGTAAAAGTCCCCTAAATGGATCAGGTAGACCTTCTCCACCTTACCAACTACCCACCCGACACCCTTGGGTCCCTGAAGACTCCTTTTTGTTTTTCATTATTTTCTTTTGTCGTGGTACTGCCTAAGGAGGGAGTCCATGAGGCTCCAAAGGTCCCGTATAAATTACTAAATACTTTTTCATATTATATTTATATTTCATTACCTACATATTTTCTGCCTATACTAATTTATTTTTGAATATTGCCTATGCGCCAATACCTTATTCCAATTTTATTAAATATACCATATATATATATATATATATATATATGCCTTTTTATGGAAATTGTTTGTTAATATAGTTCTTTCGTTAGTACCATCAATGTACTGGCCCTGTTGGCCTGCTGTTGGGGCTATAAGAATTCCGCAGCCGTGTAACCAGCGTGGGGTAAAAGTCCCCTAAATGGATCAATATATTGCGCAACCACCATCTTAATGCAATCTTTTCATCATAGGATATTTTCGACCTGCTGTTCATTCCACATTTTCCTTTTAATACTTCTGTTGAATTTTTTACTTAATATGCCCATTAGTTTTGATTAAATTTATCTGGTGGAGTGAATTGCTTATGACCTTTAATATTTGACTTTTCTCAATTTTGTCCCTAAATGTAAATTTGTGTGCAAGAGTGTCATCTTGTTGTTGTGAAAATTTGTGTGCAAGTGTTTGGTTTTGTCATGTATGCATGACGTTTTGATTTGTCATTTAAAATGACGTTTTGGTGAGGTGTTGTCGGGGTATAAAGTCCCCTTCCCCTCTATTGTGTTGTAGTTTAGCTACTTTGTGCCACTCACTTGTTACTTAGTGTTGTAGTTTAGCTACTGGTTTTGGTTTGTGATGACCCTCGTGCACGATACTTTTGTAAATTTGATCTTTACTTTTGTTCAACTTTTATAGGGAACTCATTTTTGTTTATGGTCAATAGTACAACTTTACTTGGTTTTAAGGAATTTCACGTGGGAGTTGGTTTATTTGTTATCTTTTGTCAAAATTTATTGAACCTCTTTCGGCCTAGATTATTAACTTTTATTGTAGTGCATTGCCTACATTTTAATATAACCTTGTATCAAAATTAGTATAACGCCTTTAGGATATTTTCAGTTTTCTCTGTAACTTCGGTTGCATTTTAACATGTACCCTGTATCAAAATTTATGTAACGCCGTTTGGATATTTTTATTAACTCTCATTGTAGCATTGTCTGCATTGATAGTTTGTGTTCAGGTCAGCCTGTGTCAGTAGTTGTAAGAAACTTTTTTTTCTCTTTTTCATCATCTTTCAAAATTCACCTAACCTCTTGTTTAACTTCATTTAACCTTCAGTTATGGATTACCATCTGCTCTTTTGTGTACCGTTGGAAATTATGTGTTTACTCGTCGTGTCTACCTACGAATGTATTTGGGACCTTCAGTCTAACTTTATGCTTGAAAATTTTTTTTCATAGCATAATACCCTGGTGCTTTCTTTTAGTTAATCGGAAAGTTACTGAAGTAACTTTCCTAAGGCACTTAAGGGGGGATTTGTTGCGTGCTTTTGGCACTTCTGACTAATTTCATTTCAAAATATTAAATAATATCTGTTTACTTAACCTAGCAATTATTAAATTACTTAAGAATTCCAAATTAATTGTAATATCATTCTTTTGGCTCATACTGTATACTATTTATTATTTTCAATACGCAAAATATATTCAAAACTTAAATATGTATTGCAATTCTACAGCTAAGCTTGTTTAACCTTCTTGAATAAACAGTTCTTTATATTTTTCAACTACGTATCAATTTCTGTTAAAATAACTTCTACATCTAACATTTCTTAAAAATAACATCTGAATAACAAGTTTATAAATTAAAATAAAATTCCTTTTTATAAAGCAAATATTAGAGTCACGTACAACAATTTTTCTTAAATACCCTTTTGTATGACGACGATAACTAAAAGGTTCGGCGTCACGAATATGCATGTTTTTATCAATAGTCCTTTATCTGAAATTTCGTGAAGACCGAGTAGTTGAATACTTATATCGCATCGTATGCGTCGTGTGCAAAAGAATAAAATCGAAAACTCTGGTACCTTCTGGAAGGGGGAAGTGACGTAGCACCTTCCTGTCCCACCCTCGACGAGCGGACAATAAAAGGGAAAAATATTGAAATTATAAAAATTCAAGAATTAAACATTGTCTAGTGACGATCGACACACCTAAGTAATTTTAAGTGCAGACCAGTGGCGGTCGGTGACTTATCACATGTTTGGCGCATAGTCCTGAAGCAATTCGAATATTAAGATTGTTATCACAGAGTACGTAGTATAGCAGTGTCAAAAGCTAGTCCAAGTGACGATTTTAACGTGCCTAGTGTTTTTAAAATTATCAAATGATCATTAGTCCAGTCTGGGAGAAGATTTGGCTGATCAAGATAATTCACCTTATGGGAATTTAAAGCAGTCTTGATATTGAACCATTGCCGTCGGATCATCCTGTCTTCCGCCGAACTATCGAAGAAATCCATCTCATCTTCGCGGAGAGTCATCGACCTGTCGCACTCCGGCTACCTTTGTCAGTATCGCATCTGCACATTACAAGGTAATTCAAATATTATTTGTGTCTCAAAGCGCTTGAAAATTATTGTACTGTCGCTAGAATCAAATCAAAGGCCATCTCCTCTGGCTTTGTAACAATAAATCGGTGTTATATAGTTCCGACGGAGAAGTTAAAATAGTTTTGAGGGTTAATCAATATCTCTTTGTTCACGTTGTTATTGAATAATTGCACTACTGTAAATAATGGTATTAATATGAAATTTCGAATTCATTGTCAGAATCTTTGTACTGTTAATCTTTTATAGTTACAATCATAATTATTTACTTGGTTAAAATAGTACATATATTAGTTGTTGTAGTTTGTCCTAAATTTAATATCTGAGTTTGATTTACCATTAGCATTTCTTTGTTTTACCTAGAATATTGTAATACTTTATATGTGGTAATATTTGTGTGATTATAATAATAACTAGCTGTCCATTAATCTCTTCGAGCTTGAATCGCCTTTCGCGTCCGCTTACAGTTTATTACAGATTCCTGTAAAACGCTAAAAAAAATCTTATTTTCTAAACTTTTGACACACCTTGTATAGACGCATACTTTTTGCTGTCACGATGACAGGACGAACGACAATATAATTAAGCATATTTACATCAGTTTGACTGTTCATTGTTGAAGTTTTAAGTTTGGGCTTTATTTAGCGTAAAGCTAATACTTGACACTAAAACATTCATACAGACTGACGTGGAAATATCTGTGTTAACATTTTGCTTACATACATTGCAAAAAAGTCCTCTATAATTCATATTTGTTGGGTTATTTTGCGATTCTTATGAAATATTTTATAAAAAATAATACAAAAGGGGAGATTTCATGATTAAAACCAAACTACAAATAATAATTGAATCGATCGAAATAAGATCGCGACACCAACCTGGTACACGATCATCATAAATCATAGGTGATCTATAATGTTTGTCATACAATATTGGTATAAGTAATGTAGATTACTCATTTTGTTTTTATTTTTTTTTAATTTAAGACACAATTATTCTATTGAACACTCGCTCTTATTGTTATTATAGTGTTTCATTAAACTCTTCGAATTAGAATTGCTTCTTCGCGTCCACTTCTTCTCTATAAGTTGTTCTATAAATGTGCCTCTTTGGAAATGTGATCACTGCCAGACGCAAGAGTACATGAATATTAACACTTATATATTTTTTTAATGTAAGTAAAATGTTATTAATTGCTTTTGACTCCTTTGCCTTATTTTATATAACAATGATATTGGAATCTGTATCTGAGGTACTGTTAATGGAGAGTAATTGCAACTGTAGTTCACTTTGCTTTTGTTTATGAATAAAGATTGAATTTAAGCAATATATGTCTAATAATGAATTATACATTATTTGACATTTATAATTTGTGGCAAATGAATTTATTTATTTAGAATTTGCCCATAAAATATATAATATTTCTATATAATTTACTGAACGTTGAGTTGACATTTAGAACATTTCGTTGAGTCAGGTTTTGTATAAATCGTGTGCAATTAGCGTAAGACTGTCATAGTCAAGTCAGACTGAAGTTAAGATGCTTAGGTAAATTATTGTCATTCCACTTGTCATCGTGACAGCAGTTCGTTGAAGTGTGTTCGTTCATAATAACATGCGAGAACGAAATGTCACAGTGACCGTGCTTAACCAAATTATCTTTCCAATTGTCGTATGAAATTAACAAAACATGATGAACAGAATGTGTTTTTAAATTTGCTAACATTTAAAAATAGGTACTGTCGCTCTTATATTTTTCAAACGCAATGGAATGTTATTATACCACCGCTGTTTGAGAAAGCTACAGTGTTAGCGAAACGCGTTACAGCATTTACATTTTTGTAAATAAATAGATATAGTGAAGATATAAACAAATTTGTTGTTTTATTTTACGTTGATTTCAATAGATCTTCACCAAGTAAAAGCCACATCTATCCAATTTTCCAAGCAATGGAAAATCCTGCTATGTCGTACCATTTAACAGAAAATGTGCCTCTGATCGGTTGATGACAACCAGCAGTCGCATCCCTTAAGTGCTTGTTTTTATAACAGAATTATTATTAAACAAAATAACATCCGGGTACATCTTTCTTCCAATTTCCTGTAAAACGCGAGCACTGCCATGATGGTTTTTCTAGTGTCCGTTATCATAAACTTTTGACGAACCCCTATATATACATATATGTTTGCGTTATAATTGTCATCATGAAAGCAGTTCAGATGTCATCACGAACTGAAATTGATCGATCGTTTGATAACCTGCAATTGAATTTTGGTGCGGCTGCCAACGTTAATTAAATGTTAGACGGATTTTTGCCTGTCAATTGTGACGTTTCCTATAATATTTAAGTCAACCTAATGTGGATGTTAAGTTGTCATTGTCAGCTATGCCGACGTACTTTAATATTTAATACAGACATTTTGCGTAGACCCTAGTTAAATTTATCGGTGTTAGAAACGGTAATAGAAAAATGAACTTGGTGACATAGATGTGCCCGTCAATTATTCTTAATTCTGATCAGCACATATAAAAATCAGCTGGATAGTAATGCTTACTTCATTTTTTCTGAAGAAGTGATGTTATTGTGTATTAAAGTACTTTGCGATCTTAGAGTAACTAATAATTATTAAATTACCATATATGATGTTTCTGTATCGTATTGTCTTTATATGTAGTAATAGTTCCATTACTAAAATAGTAATTGTCCATTTTACTCTTTAAATCGTTAAATTAAATGTGATATGTATGTATTATGCATTTATGAAAAGTAAAGTGTTACAATTAACATTGATTTTCACGACAATAGGCAACAGAAATAAATTTCTTCTTCTTCTTTATTGTGGCTTTGAGTTAGACTATTTAGTCTTTTACTCTTCATCTGAGAGCGGTGAATCTTGGAATGTTGGAGTTGAATTTGATTAGCTATTGTTTATCTTTATTTTGATTAAGAATTAAAGTAGAACCATTTTAGGTCTTTTGTGTTTGAAATTTTCATTTCCATCATATGCAAGTGCTCTTTTAAGATTTTGATTTGAGTGGTTTTCCATCTGATTTATTGGACGTAATACTTGTTTGTAAAGTAGAATTTTGTTGTTCGTGTTCAGCTGGCTTTTTCTGCCTATAAGAGGCCATAGTTGACATCTTGTTTGTTTGGTTTTGGTTATCGTTTTTGCTATGTGTGTGTTATAAGTAATTGAGCTTTATATCCAGGTATATTCCCAGGTATTTAATTTCTCTACTCCATGGTGTAGTGTTGTTGTTGATGGTTATTTCGTTGTCTGATGTTTTCCGATTCCTTTTGAAAGATTATTACTTGGGATTTGTCTTCGTTTATTGTTGTCCTCCATTGTTTGAAACATTTTATCGTGTTGTCTAGGTGCGTTTGGAGTTCCTGTACCGCGTTCGTCGGACATCTTGATGTTGAGAGCAGTGCCGAAATAAATTTCTATGACGTTCGTTCAAAATAGACAATAGACTATATAAGAATCGGTGTTATTGGGTTTGTCAATTTTGAAGTTTTCCGGCAAGTGTAATTGTGATTTAAAATTGATTGGCCACTTTAAGGATTAACTTTAAACTTTTTCGAAAACCGTTACTGCGTCAGAGGTTAATTGATGTTTATATAAGTTCCTCCTATAAACTTCAAATCTGTGAGACCTAATTGTCAAATTGAATATCATTGTTGAAATATGTAAATGTGGCAATTGGATTTAATATTTTCTGCATTAAAGATCAATTTTATTGTGATTAACATTTTAATTTTATTGACAATTTATAGTAATATAGCGGAAAGGATGGAGATATTTTATTATGTGTTGGTAATAATAATAATACATATCTAATAGGTTTCACATTTCATCAATCAAAAACCACTCTTGAACTTTGCATTTTTTCATTTCCTTAACATTACATATTCACATCGTGTCTGCTCATAGCGCCCATGTAAATGTCTGATAGAAGATATTGAACTTGTAAATTTAGAGTCTCTAGTCGTCAAAAAGAAAAAAGAAAGAAAATATTGTTCCCTTCTTTTCGCTTCGCGTATGTTCTCAGGTGATTAGCCAAATAAATTCACTTTTCATTACCAAACTGTCCAACATTTGCCGACTTTATGGCTTTAAAGTTTCACAACACGTCGATGATAGTGACTGTTCTTCCTCGATATTTTTTCGATAGCACATCTCTTTATCGTCACATCTTTGGTGTTTTCAGTATTTAGTCCGGTCAGGTCACAGTATTTTTGAGATGACATACCAAGTCGATTGCACCACCGAGACTATTATTGCAGTGAATTCTGACGTTTCCTAGTAAGTGTTATCGCCTATTGATCGTCTTGATGGTTCATAACTCGAATTGAAGTTTCATCGCAAGTCAAACGTTAGATGGATTTTTTGTATATAAGTGTTAAAGTTTCCTGTTACTTTAAAGGATATTCTTACACTTAAACTTAATTACATATCAACATGTCAAATTATAGGATTGCGTACTGAAAAATTAAAAATACGGATCACTTCTGTTTCATTTCCTGCTTTTAAATATACACTTTTCTTAGAAAAGATGCTAAATTAGTGATCGATGAATTTAATGTAATTTAGTATATATACTCTTCAAATTCTTTAATTCTATTTGGATATTTCCAGTATTTAATGAATGAAACCTGCAAACTTTTAAGACTGTCATTTCTAAGTGTATAAACATATTATTATTCATATGTAGTTACTGACCTTGTGGGCTTCAATTCTTTCAACTTTAATTTACAGCCATACCAAAAAATCGAGAAACTACTTCTGTAAATTCATGTTTGATTAAATTAATGCCGTTTAGTATATTCTTTAGTGCTTACGTATTTGATTCCCTCGATCTAGATATTTACTTGCCTTAGATTTTTCCAGTATTTAATGACAAAACTTACAAACGTTTAAAACTGTAATTTGTAAATGTTATACGGTATATATTCATATGTAGTTAGTGACCCTGTATTGTCAATTATTTCCACCTTAATTTACGACAGGGGTCGTTTGTTTTAGAAATTTACTTGCCTTAGATTTTTCCAGTATTTAATGACAAAACTTGCAAACGTTTAAAACTGTAATTTGTAAATGTTATACGGTATATATTCATATGTAGTTAGTGACCCTGTATTCATAAGGCAGATTTCATTAAAAAACAACTAAATACGGTATAACTATTTTCGGTACGCTATTTCTGAAAATAAGGGAGCTAATTAGAATTTAGATCCGTATAATATTTGTCCCTGTGAACAGTTGATTTCACTGCTACAGCTCACTGGTTTGACGTAATGTCAGATTATGTGTATGCGTTAAAAAATCGTATGGCATATCGGCAACAACTCTAACCATAATACATAAAATTGTCGGAGTACCTATGTCATTCATAATGTTAATTTAATTTTTATGATACCGCATACGCTTCTTCTTTTTAGTTGGTTAGGTTGTACCTATTCACTATTACCTATACTATTTACGGTATTTTAATTTCTATATGAATGAATGACAGTGGAGGATAATTATGTAGTTAACTTTGCTATTGTAATGAATGAAGATTAAATTTAAAGAAATATCTCTAGAAATGGATTATACATTATGGTGGTAAATGAATTTATTTATTAAGACTTTGCCCACAAAGCGAACAATATTCCTATATAATTTAATGAACGCTGACATTTAAAATTTTTTTATTGACATTCAGGTTTTGTATCAGTTGTGTACATCTAGTCAATGGTGAACGTCGACAGATCAAAAAAAAAAATTAATTGAATGTTGTTTCACGTTATTAGTTCTATAAAATTGGTACTACGCTTTGTGTCAAGTTTACGATTGAAATAGTGTATAATTCAAATTTTCTGACAGACTGTCATCGTAACGATATTTCGATGACACATACCTATGACAATGAAAAGTCAGACAGCTGACATGAAGATGTTTAACCAAAATTGTCGTTCCACCTGTCATCGTGACAATAGTTCGTTGAACTGTATTTGTTCACACATAAACTTGTGAGAACGAAATGTCAGGCTAACTTAATAAAACATGTTTTAAACTTACAGGTCATTGAGAGAATTAATTAATTTTCATATTACGCTTTAGTAATATACTTTCTAAAACGCAATCGAAAATCTTGCTAGCTCCTATACGGTTGATGCTAGACACTGTCGTACCATTTAACCAAAAATGTACTTCTGATTAGTTGGTGCCAACCAGCAGTCGCACACTTTAAATACTTGCTTTTATAACTGAATTGGTAAACGAAATGACATACATGCTTATGGGAATCTTATTTGATGTATTTATTTTATTTCGAAGTGCTTCGGACACATCTGCCAAATAAAGAAAAGTCGCCCTATTATTTGTACGTAGAGAGATCGATGAGAAATGTTATTAAATGATCCCATTCGTAAAATGGCTTAAATTTATATAATTATAACTTGAACACTGATACATTTCCAACATTCTGTTGACATTTAGGTTTTGTATAATTCGTGTGCATCTAACGTAATTTGACAGGCCCAAATGGCAAAACTCAGACGGTTCTTCTTTATTTAAGCTTGCTTCAAGTTCTTCGTTGTATGAAATTTACATTTTGATGACATATATAATGAATAGAGTGTCATTGTATTTATTAATATATCTTCATAAAAGATAGCAAAATCGTTATATTTATTACTGTACTTACGTGCGACAATACACTTTAAGTTTATTTTATCATATCCGTCGGCATTTTGTTCGTATATTCATATAGAAAGGAAATAGTAACGATTGATAATAATAACACTAATACGTATCTGAAAGGTACCACGTTTCAATTAAAAATACACTTCTTCGTAATATCTTTATTTGTCGGCCTTCTGACATTTAAACTTGACAACCGATGGATGAACGTGAATATATATATAGTCATTAATGACACGCAAACTCGTCATCGCGAGATTTTTTTACCCTGCAGAAAAGCTTTAAATGAATCGCACCTTCCACAGCGACAGATTTGGCACGTGGACAGTGCACTCAATCGTCGCGGAAAAGTCCACTCTTTTGGTTTCCAACCCTCTTTCCGCACTCTAAACCTCGACGGCCTGAAATTTCTTCGTCAATGTGAAATTTTTACAATTCTTTCGCGCGTGCCTGTCATACCTGACATTTTTACGATTTTGATCGGTTGTCACATGCATCGTCATGATGACGTAATCCATTTTGCTGTTAAAACACCGTATGCACGCTCCTCTTTAAAAGCCCATATCTCTGCACACGCTCCACTTGGGAAGAAAAACTCTCCGACGAGGAACAATTCAAGGTCGTCGGTAACTTCACGCCAAAGGGCAGCTTTCAATTTCGCGTATCCAGAGACGAGTTCTGCGCCCCGCGTACCCAATTTTCGTCGATTTTGACCGGGTTTGGTTGCCATTGACTACTCGGCTTTTAGTATATATAACTAGCTCTAACGTCCGCTTACAGCGGGTCCTCCGCTTACAACGGGTCCTCCGCTTACAGCGGGCCCTCCGCTTACAGCGAGTCCGTCAGTCAGCTTTTTCATAGTTTCCTGTAAAAAGCAATCACTGTCATGACGCCTTTTAGAATGTACGATTTTATTAACTTTTGACGCACCCCTGTAAATACATATATTTCGTGAAGCCAATAGTTCATTTTCTTTAAAATTTTTCTCGAACGGTTTTTTACACAAACCGGTACACACTCAAGAGCAAGAAAGGTAAATTTATGTTAAACATAAGTCATGTTAATGTATCCAAAGAAACAATGAACTCAAAGAGCACAACATGTTCATCGAGACAGTTTACAATACTATTTTGATGTGATAGTGGAAAAGCATGTCAACCTTTTTGAAGACTACTGTCGTTAAGAAAAAACACAAAATAATAATAAAAGTAAGAATCCCAAGTTTTAAATTTAAGCCCTATTGAAGCGCCTTTCCTGTAAAAAACGCTTTTTAGAATGTCCACTCTTATAAACTTTTGAAGCACCCCTGTATATACATACCGGTAGGTTTTCTGGTAACGCAACGATTGTATAGCGCATGTATCAGTCCCCACAACTGAACGACTACGTATATGTACTCCCCTCGAAGCGTATCGACTCATTTCATTTCAATACAGTGAGACGCTTGGGTAACAGCCGTTCGCGTCGGGGAATACGATAACTGTAGCGAGTGATAGTGGGGACTTGGACACTCCTCTGTCGTTGCTTCACCCGAAAACTTACCGGTATATTTTGTTAAGCCAATAGGATATTTTATTTAAAATTCTATTTAATGTTAAACATAAGTCATGTTAAAGTATCCAAAGACACATTGAGATCAAAAAGCGCAACATCTTTATTAAGACAGTGTACAATACTATTTTGATGTGAAAGTGTGAAAGCCTGTCAACCTTTTTGAAATCCACTATCATTAATAAAGGAGCACAAAATAATAATAAAAGTAAAAAGCCCAAGTTTTAAATTTAAGCCCTATTGAAGCACTTTCCTGTAAAAAGAGGCTTTTTAGAATGTCTACTTCTATAAACTTTTGAAGCACTCCTATATATACATATATTTTGTTAAGCCAATAGGATATTTAATTTAAAATTCTTCTCGAACTGTTTTTGACATAAACCGGTACACACTCAAGAGCGAGAATGGTAATTTAATGTTAAACATAAGTCATGTTAAAGTATCCAAAGACACAATGAGATCAAAAAGCGTAACATTTTTATTAAGACAGTGTACAATACTATTTTGATGTGATAGTCTAAAAGCCTATCAATCTGTTTGAAATCCACTATCGTTAATAAAGGAGTACAAAATAATAATAAAAGTAAAAAGCCCAAGTATTAAATTGAAGCGCCTGTCCTGTAAAAAGCCATCACTGGCATGACGCTTGTTAGAATGTCCACTTTTATACACCTTTGAAGTACCCATGTATATTCATATATTTTGTTAAGCCAATAGGACGTTTTATTTTAAATTCTTCTCGAACTGTTTTTATCACAAACCGGTACACACTCAAGAGCGAGAAAAGTAATTTGATGTTAAACATAAGCCATGTTAGGGTATCCAAAGACACAATGAGATCAAAAAGCCTAACATGTTCATTAAGACAGTTTACAATACTATTTTGATGTGAAAATATAAATGCCTGTCAACCTTTTCAAAATCCACTATCGTTAATAAAGGGGCACAAAATAATAATGAAAGTAAAAAGCCCAAGTTTTAAATGTAAGCCCTATTGAAGCGCCTTTCCTGTAAAAGGCGATCACTGGCATGACGCTTTTTAGAATGTCCACTTTTATAAACTTTTGAAACACCGCTGTATACACATATATTTTGTTAAACCAATAGGATATTTTACTTAAAATTCTTCTCGAACTGTTTTTGACACAAACCGGTACACACTCAAGAGCGAGAAAGGTAATTTAATGTTACAACGACACAATAAGATAAAAAAGCCCAACATTTTTATTAAGATAGTTTACAATACTATTTTCATCCGAAAGTGTAAAATCCTGTCAACCTTTTCGAAAACCACTATCGTTAATAAAAGAGCACAAAACAATAATGAAAGTAGAAAGCCCAAGTTTTAAATTTGAAGCACTATTGAAGCGCCTTTCCTGTAAAAAGCGATCACTGACATGACGATTTTTAGAATGTCCACTTTTATAAACTTTTGAAGCACCCCTGAGCATACATTAGTTTTGTGAAGCCAATTGTATAATTTATTTGAAATTCTTCTCGAACTGCTTTTTACACAAACCGGTACACACTCAAGAGCGAGAAAGTTAGTTTATGTTAAAATATCCAAAGACACAATAAGATCAAAAAGCGCAACATTTTTATTAAGACAGTTTACAATATTATTGTGATGCGAAAGTGTAAAAGCTTTTCAACCTTTTCGAAATCCACTATCGTTAATACAAAGCACAAAACAATAATAAAAGTAGAAAGCCCAAGTTTTGAATGTAAGCCCTATTAAAGCGCCTCGCCTGTAAAAGGTGACGCTTTTTAGAATGTCCACTTTTATAAACTTTTGAAACACCCCTGTACATACATATATTTTGTTAAACCAATAGGATATTTTACTTAAAATTCTTCTCGAACTGTTTTTGACACAAACCGGTACACACTCAAGAGCGAGAAAGGTAATTTAATGTTACAACGACACAATAAGATAAAAAAGCGCAACATTTTTATTAAGATAGTTTACAATACTATTTTGATCCGAAAGTGTAAAATCCTGTCAACCTTTTCGAAATCCACTATCGTTAATAAAAGAGCACAAAACAATAATAAAAGTAGAAAGCCCAAGGTTTCAATTTGAAGCCTTATTGAAGCGCCTTTCCTGTAAAAAGCGATCACTGGCATGATGATTTTTAGAATGTCCACTTTTGTAAACTTTTGAAGCACCCCTGAACATACATTAGTTTTGTGAAGCCAATTGTATATTTTATTTAAAATTCTTCTCGAACTGTTTTTGACACAAACCGGTACACACTCAAGAGCGAGAAAGGTAATTTAATGTTAAAGTATCCAATGACACAATAAGATCAAAAAGGTCAACATTTTTATCAAGACTGTTCACAATACTATTTTGATGCGAAAGTGTAAAAGCCTTTCAATCTTTTCGAAGTCCACTATCGTTAAGAAAAAAGCACAAAGTAATAATAAAAGTAAAAAGCCCAAGTTTTAATTTGAAGCCCTATTGAAGCGAATTCCTGTAAAAAACGCTTTTTAAAATGTCCACTTTTATAAACTTTTGAAGCACCCCTGTATATACATATATTTTGTTAAGCCAATAGGAATTTTATTTAAGATTCTTCTTGAACTGTTTTTGGCACAAACCGGTACACACTCAAAAGCTAGAAAGGTAATTTAATGTTAAAGTATCCAAAGAATCAATAAGATCAAAAAGGTCAACATGTTCATTAAGACAGTTTACAAGTCTGATTTGATGTGAAAGTGTAAGAATCTGTCAACCTTTTCAAAATCCACTATCGTTAATAAAGGAGCACAAAATAATAATAAAAGTAAAAAGCTCAAGTTTAAAATTGAAGCCCTGGAGCCCTATTGAAGCTCCTTTTCTCTAAAAAGCGATCAATCTCATGACGCTTTTTAGAATGTCCAAGTTTATAAACTTTTGAAGTACCCCTGTACATACATAAATTTTGTAAAGCCAATTGTATATTTTCTTTAAAATTCTTCTCGAATTGTTATTTATACAAACCGGTACACATTCAAGAGCGAGAAAGGTAATTTAATGTTAAACATAGGTCACGTTAAAGTATCCAAAGCAGTGGCGGCTGGTGCCCGCGTTTTGGCGGTGCAGTTTCGTGGACGGGACTGATTCGTTTGTTGTCGGTGATATGCTCGACATCTGGGAGTACATCGCCGATAATGGGCGAGTCGGTCTTGTCTGTGTGGCTGCTCACGCCCCGAGCCGCCACTGAATCCAAAGACACAATGAGCTTAAAAAACGCAACATTTGTCTTAAGACAGTTTACAATATTATTTTGATGTGAAAGTGTAAAAGCCTCACAACCTTTTCGAAATCCACTATCGTTAATAAAAGAGCACAAATTAATAAAGGTAGAAAGAAGCCCAAGTTTTAAATTTGAAGCCTATTGAAGCGCCTTTCCTGGAAAAAGCGATCACTGGCATGACGATTTTTAGAATGTCCATTTTTATAAACTTTTGAAGCACCCCTGTACATAGATAAATTTTGTGAAGCCAATTGTATATTTTGTTTAAAATTCTTCTCGAATTGCTTTTTACACAAACCGGTACACACTCAAGAGCGAGAAAGGTAGATTAATGTTAAAATATCCAAAGACACAATAAGATCAAAAAGCGCAACATTTTTATTAAGACAGTTTACAATACTATTGTGATGCGAAAGTGTAAAAGCTTTTCAACGTTTTCGAAATCCACTATCGTCAATAAAAGAGCACAAAATAATAATAAAAGTAAAAAGCCCATGTTTTAAATGTAAAACCCTATTGAAGTGCCTTTCCTGTAAAAAGCAATCACTGGCATGACGCTTTTTAGAATGTTCACTTTTATAAACTTTTGAAGCACCCCTGTACATACATAAATTATGTGAAGCCAATTGTATATTTTATTTAAAATTTTTCTCGAATTGCCTTTTACACAATGCGGTACACACTCAAGAGCGAGAAAGATAATTTAATATTAAATATAAGAATAAGTATCCGAAGAAACAATATGCTTAATAAACACATCATTTTCATTGAGACAATCGGGATAATACGCTCTTGAAATAACAGTGGAAACATTTAGTATATTAGCAAAAAGTATGTCAATTGGTCAGAAACAATTTAAAATAGGCACGCACAATATTAATAAAAAATAACCTAAAAATCAGTTTGAGATATTTTTCACCCCAATTATTTGAAGTGGAACAGCGCTTTCATTATGAAATTTTGGTCAGCAAATTTGAAATATTCCTCTGTCACATACTCAAAATTAGTTCGCAAGTCAATTAAAAATGAAGGACTTGTATTGCAGAACATTTTAAATTTTCACCGAATTACTTTATTACTCATTTTAATGGACATGCTCAAATATATATAGTATCTGTGTAGTGTTTAAAATGTTTATAACAAATTTTGTTTGATAAATGGGCGTCGCTTTCAAACATTCTTATAGAATGCTAATGAATGCTGATGAACTTCAAACATATAGTTCGCAAACATATAAATGATTAGTTTTAATAAGATGCTGTTAAAAGCAATTACAAAGAAGAAAAGACCAAGCGCAGGCATAAATTTTCACAAATATTTAGGATTTTTAGCAACTGAGATAAAGTCCCAGAAATGTAACAGAATTAAAAAGCTTCCAAAACACAAATATTTCCCTAGCAAGCTAAAAGTTACACATATTCAATATTATGTTATATTTTTAATTATACTGTAAATTTCATGTATAGAAGAAGCAATACAATTACTAAAACACTAATAAAAATAATTATTAATTACAAATGGATAAGAAAACATAATCGCAGTCAATACTAATAAAAATCCAAATCTCCTAGGTTATGCGCATGTGTAAGTAATCGTAATTACTGTTTAATATTTTATCAGGTTTGGTAAAACAGCGGTTAAAATATTTTCATTTAATAACGTTCTTAATCAATGATTAGCGCTAATCGGTGTTGGAAAAACATACCAACCGGTATTTTAATCAATGATTAGCGCCAACCGGTTTTTGCAAAAACGTACTATCCCGTATTTTATCTAATGAATACACTGATCGGCATTTTAATCGGAATTGGGAAAACCGGTCCTGTATTGAACTTAATCAACTAATACAATGCAATAATGTAAATGACAAAATACGTTTAAATTTGCCATTGTAGGTGTTAGGGCGTTTTAATGTTGAAGGTTACATTCAAATATTATGTCAACATTGATGAAACATGCGCCAATAATTTAAGGACATTAAATTTGAGATATTGCAAAATTTTGCCTATCAAGTATTCTACCTACACAAGCTGTTTCAAGAGAGAGAGAGAGAGAGAGAGAGAGAGAGAGGGGGGAGGGAGAGAGAGAGAGAGAGAGAGAGAATGTCGATTTTAATGTCGAATAAATTTTCTTATGCCAATCGTATACCGGGTGTCCCGTAAAAAACGCCAACAATAATAAGTCCGTTATTTATTGTCCGATTTTATTGAAACAAAAAGTCAGTTAATTAGCATCAAAAATACTACAAGAAAGTAGTGTTTTAGTTGTTTTCACTTGTTTTCATTAATGTCAAACGATAGTCAACTTTTTTATTTTAAATGGAAACAGATATATTTTTGGCAATATTCGGATTGGATTTTATTTTCTGAATTCATCGATGTATAACGTCTATTTTTTTTATAAACGATTATTGAAAGAAAACCATTTATTAAAATTGACCATGTTTTTAATAAATTATGTATAACATTTCGAATGTGCTATGAAACATTGAAAACGTAAGTATTATAAGTATTATTCTAAAAAACAAAACAAAACACTTCACAATAATTGTTCAAATTGCCCGCCACCTTGTTCAATACATAACGCACATCTCCTAATTACTCCACGAGTCGCATTTAAAACACAAACGGCAGGTATTTCTTGACAAGTGTTAATAATTCTTTGTCTTAAAATGTCAACATTTTCTGGAGGTGTCAAATAAACTCGATCTTGTAGGTAAGCCCACAACCAAAATGCTAGGGGCGAAAGATCGGGTGAACACGCAGGCCACTCGATAGGACGGGATGTTCCTATCTACCTACTTCCAAAGTGGGTGTTCAACCAATCAGTATTTACTCTGGCGTTGTGAGCGGGGGCCCCATCTTGTTGATAAAATATTCTATTTAAATTTGCCAAAGGTAATTCATCTAAAAAGTTTTGGAGATTTTCGTTTAATAAAGTGATACTTTTCTTGATTTAAGCAACCATCTATGAAAAACGGCCCAATTAATTGATCGCCTAAAATACCACACCAAACATTTACGCTAAAACGTCTTTGAAAATTATTTTCAATAACAAATCTCGGATTGTCTTGGCTCCATTATCGATGTATGTTTCTATTAAAAATACCCCATTGTTGCCAAAAGTGCATTCATCAGACCAAATTATCATTCTGTAAAAACTCCGGTCTTGTTCTAATGCATTTAAAAAAAGTCGACAAAACTGTATTCTTCGGCGTTGATCATTTTGTTCTAATGCATTAACTTTTCGAGCTATGTACGGTTTAAATTTGTGTTTTCTTAAAATACTATGGACTGTAGTTTTTGATACCCCAATATTATGTGCAATTTCGCGAGTCGAAGTTCGTGAATTTTCTTGTAGTGCAAGAAGAACATCATATTCCGTATTTTCGGCGAATCTACGTCGCTGTGTTTTAGGTTTTTGAAATGATCCATAATTCCTCAAATTCGTTTCAATTCTCTGAAATATTTTCGAATCTGGAATTTCTCTGTCCGGAAAACGAAAGCTGTAACGCCGAACTGCTTGAAGACGATTTTTATTACATTGAAAAAACACTTGCAACATGTCTGTTGTCTCATTGTTATTCATTTTTACGAATATACTTTTTTTTTGTGGCAAAACGTTCAAGCAGAACAATAAATAAGGCTTAATAGACACTCACACTGACGTTTATTGACGTTTATGGCATTTTTGTTTTTTCATGGCACATTCCAAAATTTATAAATAATGGAATACAAAGATGAAATTTATTAAGTGTTTTATATTTTTTTTTCAATAATTGTTTATCAAAAATAGACATTTTATACATTGTTGAATTCCGAAAAAAAAATCCAATCCGAATATAGCCAAAAATATATCTGTTTCCATTTAAAATAAAAAAGTTGACTATCGTTTGACATTAATAAAAACAACTGAAAACAAACAAAACACTGCTTTTTTGTAGCATTTTTTACGGGACACCCGGTATATTATTTAGAACTTTTCTTTCCCTTTTACACAAACCGTTACACTGAACACTGAAGAGCGAGAAGGATAATTAAATGTTAAACATAAATCATGTTAAAGTTTACGAAGGAAGTATGTACTCAGATCCAAGCACATTTCGAAGAACCTTTCTGTCACATTGTTTTTTAAAACTTTTATTTCGAATTCGTGGTCAGCGACCTCAAAAACCGACATTTGCTAGATGTCACCAAGATTAAAGATATTTTGAAGAAACTTTCCGCCATATTAGATCCGCCATTTTGTTTTTTTGACATGTTGACTATAGATTCGTGATCGGTGACCTAAGAGACCCCCGTATATAAAATTTCACATTCATACGTCAATTTTCAATAAATTCTTCCGCCATTTTGTTTTTTTTGACATTTTGACTTTGGATTTGTGATCGGCGTTCGCACACACCCCCGTATCTAAAATTTCACATTCATACGTCAATTTTCAAAAAAGCTTCCGCCATTTTGTTTTTTTTTGACATTTTGACTTTGGATTCGTGATCGGCGACCTGAGACACCCCCGTATCTAAAATTTCACATTCATACGTCAATTTTCAAAAAAACTTCCGCCATTTTGTTTTTTTTTGACATTTTGACTTTGGATTCGTAATCGGCGACCTGAGACACCCCCGTATCTAAAATTTCACATTCATACGCCAATTTTCAAAAAAACTTCCGCCATTTTGTTTTTTTTTGACATTTTGACTTTGGATTCTTGATCGGCTACCTAAGACACCCTCGTATCTAAAATTTCACATTCGTACTTCAATTTTCAAAAAATCTTCCGCCATTTTTTTTTTTTTTTTTGACATTTTGACTTTGGATTTGTGATCGGCGTCCGCACACACCCCCGTATCTAAAATTTCGCATTCGTACGTCAATTTTCAAAAAATCTTCCGCCATTTAATTTCCTTTGTCATTTTGACTTTGGATTTGTGATCGGCGTCTGTATACACACCCCCGTATCTAAAATTTCACATTCGTACGTCAGTTTAGAATTAGTGACGGGCGACCGTAAAGACTCCCGAGTGCCTAATTTTGCTTTTAATTAGAAGAGAGAGAAATTGATTTCAGCCAACTCCGCCCACCGTGCACGTTTGCGTAATCGTTAACATAAAATTATTTCGTAGGGGCACATAAATGTCGAAAGCAATCCTCTTCTTTTTCCCCTTTGAGGAAATACGCGTTCCGAAATTATCGTATTTTAATTCAAATCATTATTAAAATATCAATCGACAACGCCTGTATAGATGAAAATATTAAATCAAGCGGGACCGTTACATATTATGTGGACATGCCCAACATTCGCCGGACCGTAATGTATTGACCGGCAGTGCACATCATAATCTGATTATATTTTTCGCCCGTCCGGAATGCATTGGTATCAGTGCAGATTGAATCGGCCATTTTTCTGACCAAATACCTCTGCAAACGGACTTGGAATTACTCGTACCTTCGTCTAGGTACCTCTGTAAACTGGGAATGCGCAATTGAACGTTTCCGAAATGTCACTTCTTTAGGTTTCTGAATCTTGTTGTGTCCTCGAAACTTTCAAAATTTGGAATTTCAAGCTTAAAAGTGAAAATGTGAATGCGTATGAGACCGGCTGTCAGTTTGACGTTTGTCGGGATTTTTCATCCATTTCGCTAAACCGTATCCGTCTGCCGATGATCTTTAAAGTGTTCGTACCTTTGTATCTGCACCACTTTAAACTGGGAATATGCAACTAAAGGGTCCTGAAATGTCAGTACTTTAAAATTTTGAATCTTGTTGCGCCCCCGAAAGTTTTAAAATTTGGAATTTCAGGCTTAAAAGTGAATGTTTGCATACATTTCGAATCTCCTGTCACTTTGACGTTTGTCGGGATTATCAGTATAAAAGGCTCCAGAGGAATTTTTGTTTCCCACGTCCTCCTTATGGGGAAAATGTCGCGATGCAGCGTGATTTTCTGCACGTGCCAAAAATTTTCAAAAATTCCTTTCGGGCCTTTGCTCTCTCATCGGAGACGTGAAAAATAGCCTTAGGGACGGCGGACTGTCGTCCCCGCAGCGTGACACTTTTGTTCGCATCGCGGACGGGCCACGTTCTCAGAAAAGTGTCTCCCCAATTTGCCATTTTCGCCCTGATCTTGCCTCCTCTACTAAATCCGTGAGAGCGGTAAAGGGTCCTGTGCGCTTTTAGTATGTATAATAATATATTCGTCTGGCCAGATTCAATTTAAGACTTATGTAATCTGATGAAAAATGTGAGAATGAAACATATGTTATTTGTACTAAATGTTCATTGTACCGTTCTTTAAAGTGTTTCCTGTAATAAATATTGTTAAATTTATACTATTTGTATTATAAATTAATTAATCCTCGTTCCTTGAGACGACTCGAAAAGCTCAGTGACTGTTTCCTATTTTAATTCACTAATATACATGGAGCCACGATGTGCTAATTCTAGTGATAATAAATAAAATAAAAAATAACGATTCAAGTCAAAATAGGTGGCGTCCAATAATAACTTCATGCATAATCACAAGATCATTCACGTAAGCAATTAGCTATCTAAAAGAATCAACCCGGTTACCTGAGGAACTTCTGATTGGGGATTGTAAGACCTAAGATTAAGGTAGGTGAGTTTTGTCATTAAATTAAATATACGCATTTATTCACTCTTTGTTAATTCAATTATTAGTGGTATAAATTCAATTACAATAATAAATATTGAACGACCCTGGGATTACTGGATGCGGACTGTGCTACTGGGCGAATTACTCTGTTCTTGCATCCAGTACAGTTGCTAATTGCTAAATGTTAATTAATCAAATCCTTTACCTAGTTATCATATGAAACAATTCGGTATAGCAATTAATTAGCAACAAGGGAATCTGTGATATCAATATATTAGATATCTGAACAATCTATTATATGTATGTATTTGTACCAGCCTGTTACGTCATGAAAATTATAATAAATTGCAAGTTAATGTGACTTCCAGACTTATGACACAAAACATTCAGAGTCTGATTGATGTAGGTACCAAATCATGTAGGTATCGCAATTCAAAGTACCAAAAAGGCTTCAATTCTCCAAAATGGATTGAAAGAGTGTACTATTTCACAGATTAAAAAAAAGAAGAGGAGTTGGCTTTGAATATTGAAAATGTATTGTAATATATTTGTTTAAATCCATTATGATTGTTGATTTTATAGTTATGTAATACATATTTATTAATGTGTGTGTGCATTTGATGCACGTGCCAATTATTAATAACAGCTTGTATTAAAAATCCTTGTTTTATTTACCCGGTTTATCAGAAATATCCATTACAAAATTTCGAAAAATGTATTTCTTCTGAACAACTTCATTACTTTTTAAATCCTGTCGCAATTTTGAGATGTAACAATTAAATGTTCATTACGATTGACATTTGTCCACCAGTTTGGTGTTTTTTTAAAAAATTCAGAAGTATCCATAACAAAATTTAGAAAAATGTATTTAATAAATAACTTTTTCACTACTTTTTAAATCCTGTCGCAATTTTAGTGGTTAGATGCAGATGCAGTAACATTTAAATGTTCATTACGATTGATATTTGTCCACCAGTTTGGTGTTTTGTAATATAAAAATGTAGGATATTAAATAAAAGCAATGAATGCCACTAGAAGTTTGTTTATTAAAGTTTTACTTTAATAAAGATTATAACGATATTATTCTTAAACGCACGGCGAACGTCCGACCGGTCTCCCGTCTCTCGTACTACCCTTCGCATCCACAGCCACTGTCGTCGCAGATCATACCGTCCCACAACTCGGCCATTCCTGCTTGGGGGTTCGGCCTCGGACTCACGGGCATTCTCTTCGGGTTGGATTAAACATTGCTTCAAGTCCTCACCACCCTCGCCGGCATCCAATTTTACTTCCGAGTCCACTGACTCCAATTCCAAATCTTCTCGTCCATTCCTACCTGAATCCAGCTCTGCTCCTGAAACATCTGAATCGTCATACTCACCGTTACTTTGATTCATAGGCCATGGCTTCATAAAATCGGCTACTGTGGAGGTCAGATGCGCTCCCTCGGTATGTCCAATTTTTTGCACATCATACCGATCATGGCCTTTGCATGCTATAACTTTGTATGGACCCAAAAACTTCCGCTTAAATTTGCTCTGAGTTACAAATTGCGTTCTTTTAATCGCAAAGAGATCCCCTGGTTGGTACTCATGCGCCTTTTTTCGTCTTTTATTAAAATTTCTTCTGTTTTCTTCTTGTATCTTCTGAATATCTTCTTTGGCTTTCAATCTTATCTTTCTTCTTTCATCTTGAAATGACTCGATATATTCGGTCTCGATTAATTAATAATAAATTATTATTTAATTAGTTAATTGCCCTTTGAAAAGTATTATTCAAAAACAACTGTATCTTGTCCACGTACTTGTACCAACTACTTTCGTCTTCTAGTGATAATTTAGTTAATATTGGAATAACTACTTGGTGGATCCTTTCGACCTGGCCATTAGCACGCGCAACTCCCGTGGTTATGTGGAGTAGTTGTATATTCTCCGTCTTGCAATACGTCTTAAACTGCTCCGACGTGAAAGCTGTTCCTCGCTCCGCGATGATCCTGACCGGATTACCAAAATTTTTCCGCTGGCATTCCAATTTAGATATCACTTCTTCTGTGGACTGTCTTAGTAGGATATATCCAGACAAATTTTGTGAATCCATCCACAACGACCAAAAGGTATTTGTATCCCTTTGCAGTGGCAATGGGCCCAAATAATCAATATGAAATGTCTGCATTGGAAGATCGTCCTTATTAATTGGATTAAGTAAGCATTCCTGTTTTCCACGTTTTCTTTCAGCTAATATGCATGCAACACAATTGCGTATATGTGACTCAATTTTAGTTCGCAACTTTGGTATCCAGTCTTTTTCACCGAGAAATGTCCATTGTCTTCGTGTGCCTTCCTTATGATGTCATTTTGCATCCTACCGGGTATCACCAATAGATCATTACCCTCAAGACCTCTGTATAACAAGTCGTGTTTTAAAGAATAATTCTCATATGGTCGACCGTCCGCCAATATTTGCTTAATTGCTTTGAGGTAGTCATCTTCGTTCTGCGCCCTGAGTAACTGCTCCAAGAATTCATTCCTTACCACTATCGCTTCTATATTTCTGGAGAGAGCGTCAGCATGTTTCATGCCAGTCCCAGGTCTGTGCTCCACTTTATAATTAAATTCCTCTAGGAACATTGCCCATCTTGCAATTCACGGTTTCATGTCTTTCTTCTTCATAGTTTGAGCAAAGGCTGCACAGTCGGTTACTAATTTGAAAGGTATTCCCAAAAGGTAAACTCTAAATTTCTTCAGAGCTTTCACCACAGCTAGAACCTCAAGCTCGTAGCTACAATACTTCTTCTCTGCTGGTGGTAATTTACAGCTCATGTAATAAATCGGATGTATCTTCCCGTCATCATCTTTTTGCATCAGTACGGCACCATATCCATGTTTGGAAGCATCTGTATGGAGCTCGGTCTCGGCTTCGGGTTGATATATTCCCAACACAGATTTCTCCATCAATACTGTCTTTAACATCTTGAATGAGGTCTTCTGCTCATCCCCAAATACAAGTTGCTTGTTCTTCTTCTATAAATCACTTAGCGGCTTAGCCATAGCAGCATAGTTTTTCACGAACTTTCTAAAATATCCAGTCAAACCTAAAAAACTCTGAATCTGCTTCGTAGTTGACGGCTCGGGAAAATTAACGACCGCCCTGGTCTTCTCGGATGATGGACGAATTGTACCATATCTTATTTCGTATCCTAAATAGTGGATTTCTTCTTTCAAAAATTGACATTTTTTCCAATTTATTTCCAGGCCATAGTCAGCAGCAACCTGGAGCACATTCTCTAATTTAGTTAAGCCTTCTTCCTCATTTCGGGCTGGGACTATTAAATCATCCATGTAGATTAACACTGTTCCATCCTGAAGTAATCTCCTGAATACATCATTGATGAATCTTTGAAAAACCAAGGGAGAATTACAATACCCAAACGGTGTCTTCAAAAATTCGTATTGACCCTGGTGGGTGACGAAGGATGTATATTTACAACTCTCTGGTTCAACAGGTACATGGAAGAAAACATTTTTCAAGTCAAGAACACTAAAAACTCTGGCACTGTGTAATCTGTCAATCTGGTCCTCGATTAGCGGAAGAGGATATCTATCACGAATCACCTGCTGATTCAGCTTCCTATAATCAATGCACAGTCGGGTAGAGCCATCTTTTTTTTTGTCATCACTACAAAGCTGCTAAATTCAGAATAGCTTGGTCCGATAATACCCTCATGTAACCATTCATTGATATGCTTTTCTACTTCGGTCTTTTCTTGTGATGACATTCTCCTTGTCGTACATGATACTGGTGTCTCATCCCTTAGGAGGATCCTCGTTCTAACCTCAGTCGTCTTCACAGGCTTCGGGTTATAATTTCGCACCAATCCCGTTATCTTGTTCACAATGTCTGGACTCATAATGTGGTCCAAATCCACACCAAAAATTGATGCCTTTCCCACCGAAATCGACATAATTTCTTTCTCCTCCTCTGCCCATTTTACGATGGTAACTTTTTCTGGAGATATTCTGAGCTCAACCTGACCAAGAAGAGTATTGCCTATCAAGCATGTCATATCCATTACTGAATTCGGCACTATGTGGATGATTGTCTGATATTGATTATTATCTACTTCAATTGTTGCGCTTATACTCCCTAGCGTTTCGACTTCGCCTGCACCAATTCCCTTTAGTTTTGTCCGAGTAGCGGAAACAATCGGTGCACCAATTCTGAAGTATTCATCTGCTCTAATCAGATTTACCGAGCTTCCGGTATCTATCAAGGCTTGCGATTCCACACCATTTATTCTGATAGGCTTTATCATTTTGTGCAGCCCTTTATCCTCACAAATTTGCATGGTTCGTCTTGAATCTTCATCCTTCTTAGGGCATCTTTATGCTATATGGCCAAATCCATCACATGCAAAACACTTTGTTCCTCTATCTCTGAATTCAGTTTTTTAATTTATGTCCTGTACTTCCGCAATTGAAACAATGAGTGGGTTTCACCTTAGGCTTGATACCACTTTTATTTTCAAAATTCTTTCCACGTTCCTTTTCTTCATTTGTCATCTTTGATTTCATAACAGAGTATGTTTCGAATCGCTTCCTTAGCTCTACTATCGTTTCAGCTCCATACAATAATACTTTATTACTTTCCAAATCGGGTATTCCATCTATAATGTACTGTATGATCGCTTTCTCTTCAACATTTCCTAGGTTCGCTATATTTATCATTGTTAGTATATACTCCTGATAAGTCTCTTCTTTTTTTCGTTTTGTTAATTGTTGATGCACAGTGGCACTATTGAAATTTACACCAAATTCTGCTATCAGCTTATCTTTAAATTCCTGCCAGGACTTAATGGTAGTTTGTCCCTCCAACCATATTTTTGCAGTGCCCCGTAATAAACTCTTCGCGCAAAGTAACGTTTGTAGAGGCGTCCAATTGAACAGAACGAAATTCTCCTCCACATCGGACAACCATTTTTCAACACGGTGGTTCGTATTATTACCAAATACGGGTGGACTACTTCTTAAATCGTGCATATTGAAGCCCGTCTTCGGTGCTGATTGTTCACGCAAAAGCCAGTCGTTCTCCCTCTTGAGCAATTCCATTTCCTTCCTTAGTAACTGCATCTCTCGAGTTACATAATTCAACTGCTCATCGGCTCCTCCAGTTGTCGATCCAATGTCATTCAACAGACTGTCATCTTGCGACTTTGCCTCATCCGCCATATTTGCAATGTAATAGGCAATGCCTCAATCTTGTGTTAACTTAGAAAGTATTCGTCAATCTTAACAACTTAGAATGTCTACTTAGATATTTTTTCTTTAAAATAAACAACTTAAAATGCTTCTTTTCAACTTAACTACTTTACCTTTTAGTCTATCAACTTTACCACTTTAAAAGTTCAACTTATTTTTTACAGTGTAACATTCAACGTAGCAGTGTATTATTTTTACAACGTAACGACCTTTGAATGTCCACAACTTTCTCTTTGTGTTTATTAAATAGTCCACTTAAACAACTTTTTTTTCTTTTTACACTTCACCACATTATACTTGACCTTCCTATTTAATCATCTTGTATGCACCACTTTTACTGTCTTTTTACCACTCATGGAGACCAATTCAGACGCGCGCCACGCCTAACGCCATTGTTGTATACTTTTTCAGTGTCTATCGTTTTCTTTATATAGGCGGCTCCAATGCTCAATCCCGGTTGAGCCCCCAATTTTGTAGGATATTAAATAAAAACAATGAATGCCACTAGAAGTTTCTTTATTAAAGTTTTACTTTAATAAAGATTATAACGATATTATTCTTAAACGCACGGCGAACGTCCGACCGGTCTCCCGTCTCTCGTACTACTCTCCTCACACCCACAGCCGCGCTTCTTCCCCTTCCGTCGTCGGAGATCATACCGTCCCACATAAATATATTGCTTATATAAAAAATGCGGAATTATCTATTACAAAATTTAGAAAAACTTATTTCATATAAACAACTTTTTCATTACTTTTTAAATCCTGTCGCAATTTTGGTAGTTAGATGCATTAGCTATTAAAAGTTCATTACGATTGATATTTCTTCCAATAAGTTTGGTGTTTTTTTAATATTACTATTACTAATGTTGCTAGTACAACTTTCCCTAAAATTCCAATTTTAGAACTGTTCGAACCTTCAGGATTTCGAACGGTTCTAGAACCAGGATTTGGCCAGATATGCGCATTATTATCAGAACTACTAATTCTAGAACGGTTCCGGAACTGTTTAGAACTGGAGGTTCGAACAAACCTCATAACACCACAAAAGCAATAGTTTCTTAGTAACACCTAAACAAACCAAGTGCATATAGTGTAAAAAACTATCCACCATATTAATACCAGGAACTTTTTCTAGAATGGACTCACCAGTATGATGTTCTTTCTGTTTTTTAGACCTAAATTCAGCATCTGTTCTATTAAGAATATTTGTTATACAAGGGAAATATACTCTGTCCGAATATTCACCTTCCGTATCACATTTTGTACATGACAAATAGCCACTGTGACCTTTGATGTATTTGACAAAAGATTTAGCGGGGGCATCGCAAATAATTGCCTTGATTCCTACTGCAAAATGTTTGTTTTTGAATCTGATACCATTCTGCAATACTTGAGTAGCATCCTGTACAAAATTTAGTAAAAACTCATTACCATCTTTTGGCCCATGATAGATTCCAATCATTTCAACAATTTCCTTGCAGTTGGAAATATTTGCCAATATGGGGTAAACTTGGCTGCTTGAACTTTTACATTGTGGTAATCCATCAATATTTATATTAAGTGCTATTGAACTGTTGATGATTTTCTCAAGCGACCTATCATCCAAACGTTCTAATATATTATAAATGCAATTACTTAATCCAAAGTGATAATACTGCCCTGGTGGCACTGATATGACTTGAACTGAACGAACTGTCCGAAGCAAAGCTCTAGCATCCATAGGTAAAATGTTTTCTGTAGTAATATGGGGCTGTAGTAGTTTTAATAAGTCATTTAAAACACTGTGAGTTATATTGTGATTTACTGCCCACATAGACAAATCTGTTGTAAAGTTATTCTTATCTTTTTCGATTACATTGTGATTACAAAATAAATCATGATTATTAGCTACCACCATGTCGTCAGATCCTTCACTATGATTATTAATTACCAAACTATCATTGGATTCAGATTCTTCATCAACAATTAAGTCAGGATTACTCAGACCTAATGAAACATTTAGGGACATATCATTTTGATTTTCTGCAAGAAGATTAGAACTGGAGCTGCTGGTCTCAAAGTTTTCTTCTTCATAAACTGAATTACCGGAAGATAAGTTCTCTAGGTTAGCCCTCTTTGCACGCATATAATATTTATTTAATGTTATACGACGCTTCGTATTTTGAAATTTAACAGTTATTTTCCCACACTTTTTAAAACAAGCAGAAAACTCGTGTAAAATCACGCCAAACATCACACCACAATGTACAATGTCTTATAGCATTGCCGCCATTACATACAATCATTCCCGCTGAAATAATCCCGCACGTGTACTGTTAAAACCGTTTAACCGTTATATACCCAAATTATAAATTTACCTCTATTTTCTTTGTTATAAATTAACTAAACACTATCACTTAAAGAAAATATCACCAAACAGCAAACAGCTCATTCATAATGACAAAGAAAATACACAGGCACAGAACACAAAAAAAAAAATAGAAATGCAAACTCCACGTTAAAAGATGGAAACACGATTAGCGCGACATCTGTAGCTAAACCATTGGTTGGGCCAACCTACCGTCAGTTGGTGCCACAGGCGCAAAGGCGGGAAATTTATGACATGCTCGCTTGCTTACGTAATGCCAGTGTAATACAAGCGAACGCTATAAGACAAGTCTTTTGAATGCCACCATTATGTTGCGGAAAACACAAGCACCTCGGGTTGTCTATACACGCAGGCACCAATATCGCGAAAGTCTAAACGTCTAGCGGAATGACATCATTGTAATTTCGCACGGTCAGCATGGGTTTATAGACGTAAATATGGCGGTTGAAGTGTTGTGATTTTGAGGCATAAGACTACAAGCTCTTCGGCTAGAACAGTGGAGAACGTGAGTACTTCTTTTTGTTTTAATGTGTCTTAACGTTCATTGAAAATACTACATTCCTTACACTCATTACTTATCGGTGAAAAGAAAACACGTATGGAAACTTATTTGAAAAGAACAAGAATAACTAGTCTTTATTATTACTAAAACAATATCAAAATTTATACACATTTATTTGATCATATTTATAATTTACGCACATACACAAAATTATATAATATGTACACAATTAAATATAAAAATAAATTTACATCAGTGACCTCTTTAAATCGTAATTAAATTAAAATTGAACATGTACTCAACCCTATCCCCTGAACTGTCACTTACAAATCCCAATGCATTTTATCATCCTTAATATGAAACAAAAATAAACAAAAAATAAGATATGTATCGGTCAATTTGAGATAAAAAGCGCATTCAGATCAGTTTAAATTATTCTACAAATTATTTCTATGTTACGACATGCTCACAGGAAGAATTTACTAGTTTATCGTGAATTAAATTATATTTTGGTACGGATTCGGATATTTATTCAATAGCTACACGGTGAAATACTAATACGTCTATTTTATCACGGATTCGGCAAGCGCGGGTGTTTAGATGATATATAAATTCGCGGTGCGTGTTTACGCATAATATCGGAAATTTAACGGTCGCAAAAATCTCTGAAATAAATAATTATTATTAAATGCGGGTTTTAATACAGTCACGACATCGAAAGTCTGACTTAGACGGGATACGGTTTATAACGGTAATATATCACTTCTTCCCACGGCTCATGGGGCCTGAGTAAGAAGAGACATATTCGGATGAGGTTAGCGGATTTTAAAACGACTGTTTCACGATGCAGAGACCTGAAAGCAGCACGTTTCTAAGGAGTTAACCAAGTCTCTTCCACGCCATCTGAAGGCTGAATAGAGAGAGGTGTAGGGTATCGGATAGGTCGGAGAAGTAAATGAACGAGGCACGCTCGATGGGGCCTTTTATATGTGAAAACCCCCTACGTATTGCTATGGTTTTTATATATCATAGATATGTAAAATTAAATAAATTGATTTACTTCAAATTTATTTTTCTGTGGGGCAAATGTTTTGGTACACACTGTATTTTGGTTTCTGTTTAAGAATTTGGGAGGTATTATAGTCTTTTGGAAATCTGTGTATATTAATATTTATTTTGTTATTTGAATTTAAAAGAAAAGATGCCTGAAGATTATTTACGCTCCTCAACTTGATATTAATATTGTACCTATACATGTGCGAAGTTTATGAGACGTGGTAGGGATATGTGACTTTCACTTGTCCTGTGGTGATATTGAAAGACATTAAATTTTGGTCTCCCGTTAAATGCAGTTCTTTTATTAGATATTTGATGTTTGAATAAAATTTGTTATAATAATTTATTTTTACGGAGCCAAGATTTAATCAAGTTGTGAATTAGTTATTGCTGTTATGCAAGTTAAGTATATATATTTTTAAGTAAGAGAATGCATTCTTTATAATAATAAAAGAAAATTTTGATATTGTAAAAAGTAGACTCGTAGCCTTCATTTTGTTTCCTGCACGTGTTTGAGAATATTTTATATTTATTGAGAAGCTATTAAATTAGATAATTTTCTTTACTGTATCAGTTTGCTATAATTTGATGTATTTTAATTATAGGTATTTAATTTATTTATTTTAAGTAATTAATTAGGTACATTTTGTCGCGTTTGTCAGTACAAGTTTTTTTTATCCTATCTGGTCAAATTGTGGGTAGGATTTTTTCTTGAGAATTTGTTAATGAATGTTTTTTTTTTTTTTTTTTGTTTTTTTATAATAAATAATTATATATGATTTGTTTTTCACTTTTATTAAAGATTTTAGAAAAGATAATTAATTATTTATTTCATTTTTTTGTCTTCAAGTAATTTGTGGTTTTTTTATACTGTTTCCTAAGATCACGATTCCTGACGTGAACATTGTACAGTCTCGCCGAGGGAACCTGAGAGAGAGAGAATTTTGTTTTATGAGCTAGATCGAGGCAACCCTATAACAATTGTACTAATATCATAGCACAATTAAATTGGCGCCCAACGTGGGGCAGAAAAACAATTAAATTGGCTGAACCAACGTGGAGCAGAAAAGCAATTATTCTGGCGGCAATCAAAGTGTGGCAGAAAAGCAATTATTTTGGCTGGAACAACGTGGTTTGAAAATGGAAGGAAGCAGAAATTTACAAGGCGCCCAACAAAATATGGATGTGTTAAACAAAATGGAGGGAGAAAAGAAAATGGAATGGAGACAACCAGCAGGGTATGAGAGTGATGAGTCGCAGGAGCAGAGTCAGGGTATGGAGTCTATCTTAAAGAAAAAAGAAGAAGGAGAAAATAAAATGTTGATGGAAATGATATTGAAAATGGGAGAAAGAATGGACAAGATGGAAGAAAGGATACAAAGAAGTTTTGAGGTATTTATGGCAAAGTTTGGACAGGTGGATGGTCAAATAAAGAAAATAGAAGAAAATAAACAAGATATTGAAGAATTAAAAATTAAAGTTGATGAAATGAAAGAAGAAATGTTAGAAAGAATAAATATTATTGAAGATAAATGCATAAAAGTGCTACAGAGAAATGTATTAAATGAAAAAGAAATGGAAAAGGTGGAAGAGAAGATAACAGCAATAAAAAATGAACAAATTCGTGGAAATGGTGAAATAATAAAATATATTCCGATGCCAGTAGCAGATGATGCTTTGCCTAAGTTTTATGGATCAACATCAATAAATCCGATGGGTTTTCTGAAGAATTTGAAGGCGTGTTTGGAGAATGTTCCAGGAGATGGTAGAAAGCTGCAGATGGTGAGAAATTGTTTGAAGGACGATGCTCTTATCTGGTGGGACATGATTTCTGATGAGGTGATGACGTTCGAGGATTTTGAAAAGAGATTCACACAGCAATATTGGGGACAGATGGCACAAATGAGGGTGAGAAAAGATTTATTATTTGGTAATTTTAAGAAAGGAGGTTCAGATAATCGTGAGACATATATAATAAAAAAATATTCAATTTTAAAATATTTAACTCCTGCTATGCTAGAAATTGATTTGGTTACACAATTAGCATGTCATTTTGATGTTGAAGTAAGTCAGGCAGTGGCCATACAAAATATAAAGACCATTAGTCAATTTATAGAATTATTGAGGAGATTAGATGATGCTGAGTATGGAAATAGATTTCAAAGTTTTAATATGTTAAAATATGATAGAAATGGTATAAGATATAGAGAGCAAAGAAATTTTAATGATAGAGAAAGAAATTCACACAATTATAACATGACAAATAGATTTGTGAGACCACAGGTAGAAAATAGGAATGTAAATTGGAATAGAGAGAATGATAGAGCATGTCAATTAGGAGAGCAAAATAGAAATAGTAATTATATACAGAATGAAAGAGTAAATAAAAATTTTTCATATAATGGTACTGAACAAAAAAATAGTAGAGAGAATGTAGAGAGAGAGGAAAAGGCAAAGTGTCAGGATTTTTAGATGGGCCAACCAAAGAGATAATTAGTATGAATGCAATGATAGATAATGATTCAGATAGTTTAGATAATAAGATGTTGCCACATATAAAAGTTACTATGGGAGGAGTGAAAGTAAATTGTTTAGTTGATACGGGGAGTGAAATTTCAATCTTGGATGATCAAATAATAAAAAAATTAGAAAGTATGAATGCAGGTAAATATATACCTACAAGAAAAATTACAATTGTGTCTGCGACGAAAAAGATAATAGCAATGGTAAATAAAATTTATGTAGTTGAATTTTTGGTAGAAGATAATAAGTTTTTGGGAGAATTTATGTCAGTCAAAGGTTTACAAAGAGATGGTATTATTGGAATGGACCTGTTAGAGAAAATAAAGGCAGTAATAGACATTGAAAAAAAATGTATGGTGGTGGAGAATCAAGTAGTTTCTTGGGTTCAGCAGGATGAAGAAGATGAAGAAAATGAAAAGATTATAAATAATATGGAAATGGTATATGAAGTAAAAGAAGTTATAAATAGTATAAATGGTGAAAATTATGAAGAGGTTGAAGAGGTTAAAGAAATAGAGTCCAATAATATGTGTATCGAGGTGCCTGAAGATGTAGATTTACTTGAAATTAATGTTGAAGAAAAATATAAAGAAAATGTCAAAGATATGATAAAGAAGAATATTTCCTTAGTAGATAAATTTCCCTGTATTGCTAAAAATTATGTACATTCATTAGAAGTAGATGAGTCGAGACCATTTAAAATTAAAAATTATCCAATTCCCAAAAATATGCAAGAGAAGGTGAGAGAAGAAGTAAGAAAGATGTTGCGAGATGGTGTTATTGAGAGAGGTGTCACCAGGTATGTCAATCCGCTGGTGGTGGTTCAAAAGAAGTGTGGAGATATTCGCTTATGCTTGGACGCCAGAAGGTTGAATGAGCGTACCAAGATGCAATTTGAGACTCCTGTAACTGTGGAAACGTTATTATCTAAGTGCAACGACGCTAGGATTTATACTAAGTTGGATCTAAAAAGTTCTTTTTGGTTGGTGCCTTTAGAAAGAAAGAGTAGAAAATATTGTGGTTTTATGGTAGATGGAGCTGTATACCAATTTAAAGTGGTACCATATGGACTAAGTAGCTCGTCTGCTGCTTTAATTAGAGCAATGCAACAAATTTTAGAACCCTATGAATCGTTTGTATCCCATTATATAGATGATATTTTAATATTTAGCAAGACAATTGAAGAACACATGGAACATTTAAGGAAGGTTATAGAGGTATTAGCAAATAATGGTTTAAAAATTAATATTAAGAAATGTGAGTTTTTTAAAAAGGAAATTAAATTCCTTGGATATAATTTAAGTTTAAAATATGTCAGTGTGGATGATTCTAGGCTGGAGGTTATAAAAAATTATCCTAGACCTAAGAATGTGAAAATGTTGAGAGGTTTTCTTGGTATTGTGGGTTATTATAAAAGATTTGTTCCGTATTTGGCAAAATTATGTGCACCATTGTATGAATTATTAAGAAAGAATGAAAAATTTATTTGGTCTAAAGAAAGAATAGATGCTTTTGAAAAGGTTAAGAATGAATTTTATAATAGTTTGTTATTAGTACTGCCTGATTTTTCTAAAGAATTTTTATTAAGAGTTGATGCTAGTGAATCTGCTATAAGTGGAGTTTTAATTCAGTTAGATGATGAGGGAAATGAAGAGCCTATTTGTTTCATTTCAAGGCTATTAAAAAAATATGAATTAAGATATACAGTGGGAGAAAAAGAGTTACTTGCTGTAGTGCATACTGTAAATAAATTACGTTTCTATTTGTTGGCTAAAAAATTTATTGTAGAATCAGATCATGCGGCGTTGACGTCACTTTTGTCAACTAGATTTTCAAATAATCGAATATATAGATGGTCATTGTTGTTATCAGAATATTCATTTCAAATTAGACATATCAGAGGTGTTCTAAATGTTACCGCTGATGCTTTAACAAGAATGTACAATATGAAAAGTAACTTCAATCATGTAGAGTTAAATGCTTATAATAGATATGCAGCTGAGGGAATGTTTGACTATGTTGAGATCCATCAGGTCCAGCAGGATGAATGTTTTGATCATATTAAAGAGGAATTGAGAAATGTGGGAAATTATAAAGATTATATTTTTAATGATGGGCTTATTAAAAAACAGATTCGTGATCAGTATAATGTGGTTGTAAATGAAATGTATGCTCGTCAAGCAATGTCCGTTATTCATAATGAACTGGGACATATTGGGACTAGGAAAGTTTGGTTAACTTTTAGAGAAGCTTTTTATGCTGTTAAGGATAGAAGTATTGCGAAAAGGGTGGTAAGGAATTGTAATGAATGTTATTTTGGAAAGCATAAAAATCGCACATTGCAACATGATATAAAAAGTATAATAGTGAATAATAAATTGGATTTAGTAGCGATTGATTTCTTAGGAAATTTAATACCAGGAGATTATGGGTATAGAAATATATTTGTTATGGTGGATATTTTTACTAAATTTGTTAGGCTGTTTCCCACTACAAAATACAATTCTGAGATTGCACTTTTATGTATTAATAACTTCGTACAAAATCAAGGAAAAATGAGACGAATTTTAGCAGATAATGCTAGTTATTTTACTAATGATAGATTTATAAATGCTTTGAATGAACAAAATATTAATGTATGTTTTTCTTCGATACGCCATCCACGTGCCAATCCATGTGAGCGGTATATTCAAGAGGTAATCAAATTTTTGAGGATGAAAACCCATGAACACCATGTAGGCTGGGTCCAGTATGTACAACAGATAGAAGATTCCATGAACAATTCGCCCAATACCCTTACGGAAGAGTGTCCAGCGACTTTGATGAATGGAATGACTCCTAGTCGGCCCTGGGATTTGCATGGAGAAGTTGTTCATAATCTAGAAGAGAGAAATAATTTTGTTCGAGGAAGACTACAAAGGCAAGGGGAGATGTATGTGCGCCGAGAAAATGAAAAAATCAAAGAAAGAACTAGGTTTAATATTGGAGATACAGTTATTGTTAGAAGATATAGGGTTGCCAGAAGAAATCAACAAAAGTGTGCAAAATTGGATCTTCCGTATTGTGGTCCGTATATTGTAACAAGAATATCTAATAACGTCACATATGAGCTCTATTCAATGGATGGACGCATTAAGAAGGGACGATATCACATTAGTATGCTTCATCCATATTTGAACAATCCTTAAGAAGATTGTGAGGTACTATACAATTATATTCTGTGTGCGGAGAAGGGTTTTAATTTTTATATTATATTGTATTTGGGGAAAACATTAGTGATAGTAAGATGTTGTGTGCGGAAAATAAAAATTTCTGAAATCTTTGCTTTGCACAGATTTAATAAATTGTTATTTTGGAGATATGCTATGGTTTTTATATATCATAGATATGTAAAATTAAATAAATTGATTTACTTCAAATTTATTTTTCTGTGGGGCAAATGTTTTGGTACACACTGTATTTTGGTTTCTGTTTAAGAATTTGGGAGGTATTATAGTCTTTTGGAAATCTGTGTATATTAATATTTATTTTGTTATTTGAATTTAAAAGAAAAGATGCCTGAAGATTATTTACGCTCCTCAACTTGATATTAATATTGTACCTATACATGTGCGAAGTTTATGAGACGTGGTAGGGATATGTGACTTTCACTTGTCCTGTGGTGATATTGAAAGACATTAAATTTTGGTCTCCCGTTAAATGCAGTTCTTTTATTAGATATTTGATGTTTGAATAAAATTTGTTATAATAATTTATTTTTACGGAGCCAAGATTTAATCAAGTTGTGAATTAGTTATTGCTGTTATGCAAGTTAAGTATATATATTTTTAAGTAAGAGAATGCATTCTTTATAATAATAAAAGAAAATTTTGATATTGTAAAAAGTAGACTCGTAGCCTTCATTTTGTTTCCTGCACGTGTTTGAGAATATTTTATATTTATTGAGAAGCTATTAAATTAGATAATTTTCTGTACTGTATCAGTTTGCTATAATTTTATGTATTTTAATTATAGGTATTTAATTTATTTATTTTAAGTAATTAATTAGGTACATTTTGTCGCGTTTGTCAGTACAAGTTTTTTTTATCCTATCTGGTCAAATTGTGGGTAGGATTTTTTCTTGAGAATTTGTTAATGAATGTTTTTTTTTTTTTTTTTTGTTTTTTTATAATAAATAATTATATATGATTTGTTTTTCACTTTTATTAAAGATTTTAGAAAAGATAATTAATTATTTATTTCATTTTTTTGTCTTCAAGTAATTTGTGGTTTTTTTATACTGTTTCCTAAGATCACGATTCCTGACGTGAACATTGTACAGTCTCGCCGAGGGAACCTGAGAGAGAGAGAATTTTGTTTTATGAGCTAGATCGAGGCAACCCTATAACAATTGTACTAATATCATAGCAGTATGTAGGTAAAAACCCGTTCAAAACACAACAATTTGCACACGATACTGACATGAAACGCGCGACTTTGAGCATGACGTAGACATTCGGTATTTTTCCATTAAAAATAAGTAAATAACATGAATTATTACAAACAACTGAACATATATACAGGTCCATCCAAATCACTTTATACAATATTAATATTTGAACAAAATAACACACATACATTTCATTTAATATTTACAAATAAATTAATTATGAACTTAAAAATGTTAATTTGTTACAATTAACGAAGGAACTTCGTTATAAATTTAAATGGAGTTTTATGGCAAATTTAAAATAAAATTAATAATTTAACTTTGTTAAACGTTTTTAGGATGTTTTTTTTTTCATATCTAAATAATTCAGTTTTCAGAAAGATTTAGATATGCAAAAACTCTTAAAAAAGTTTAATATTTTGAAAAATAAATTATTATATTGGTTAAAAATAGACATTTTTCAGGTATATTATAAATATGTCTTACTTATCAAATATTTATAAAGCTGGTTAAAATTTAATAGCTAATAGAAATCGATTTATATAATATTTATTCGGCTTAGGTATTAATTAAAATTTAAATAGTTAATTTTACAAAAAATATATTTATTAGATAAGAAAATAGGTAGGAAACATATTTTATGAAGTTTTGAATGCATTTTTTCTATAATCTCAGGAAGATTGGTAAAGGCTTTAGAAAAACGTCTTTACCAAGAAGTCCATTTGAGTAAACTTTAAGGTGTCTTTTGAAAGATGTATTAAAGATGTCGTTTTTAGGTCTTCAGACATTCAGGCGTAGTATGGACATAAACACGACGTCTTTGAGATGTGGTGTGCTGTCTGGGACCCCTTCAGAGGAAACGTGTTTTAAACGCCATCTAGTATTTAGGAAGAAAGCGAAGCAAATGAATTGGCGGGCATATTTTTATTTTATTTATAGTATTACTTAAATTTCTATTTACCAGCAAAAATAAAACAAAATGTAAGTGCATACACGCCTATATTTTTACATAATAATAATTACAATATTGTCAGCTTAATATAAAATACTATCTATGTACAGAAATTGTTATTCAGAAAAATGTTATAATAAAGACGTCTTTTGTTGTCATTCATTTATCTTTTTCTATATCTTAAAAACATCCTTTGGGACTCTTTAAAAATATTATAGGTATTGTTTGGAATAGGTTCTCGATCCTGTTCAGAAATTATCCTGTTTAATTGTTTCAGAATATTATAGCCAACTGTCTTTATAAAATAGGTAAATATATATGTTTTCATTTCACCCTTATGTGGGCACTGAGTGAAATGAAACCGTTAATTTAAGATGCAAAACAAATGATAAAAAATTCTTGGTTTGTGCAAATCTTTATATAACATTTGTTTAGATATTGTTAGTGCTTCTGTCATGATCAACATGAAAAAGTCACTAACATAGTGCAGTTTAGCATTTTTACTTTATTGTTTTAGGGTAATTAGAAGACTTGACTCATTTTCTTTGCCTTCCAAAATAGTAGCAGCACATTCACAATTTTTAAATGCTACTTGGGCTTTCTTATACATGTAACCACATACATATCTCAATGCCTGTTCTTCAAGTTTGACTGCGTGCTACTACTACTACACATGCGTCAAGCTCATAATTTGGGCGTCCACGAATTCGGCACTAAGAATGAAGTTAATCCCGGTACCTCTCGGTCTACCTGGAACGGACACATGAACTCGGCACCGATGTAAGATGATTAATGTAGATGACATAATCTAGCCTATGCTGTATCATTTCTGTTATAAATAACATATGCCTGTTACTGAAATCTGAAAATCGTATGATGTATCCTATAACGTACATGTTGTATAAGGTTTGTTCGCACAGTAATTGGTAACTATCAGAAACTGTTCGACCCATGCGTACATTTTGATCGATGTTCGTAGAATAGAGTCACAAATTCGATTAGTTTCCAACTACGAGTTTGGTGTTCGTGGTCATAAAGATATGCAGTTACAAACGATTTTCAAACTATCATATGAATTAGATGTTTTAATTCTGACTAAAAGTTCGCACATGCGTAGTTACAGCTTTCTAGCATAATTTTTTAAAATTCTTTATGGTGTTGATGGTGTATTTTAAGATATAACCCCCAATACTATTCACATTTGCACTTTTAAAAATTAGTATCAGTGGCTAAAATTTAAAAGAAAGCAAATTACCCATGGCAGATATAGACAGTGACAGCAGTTCTAGTGATGATTTAAGTCTACTTGATAGTGATCATTATCAATCAAGTGATGATGATTTGCTGGACGTGGCTGTACAGCATAATAAAAAAATTAGAAATAAAGGATACTTTAAAGAAGTTGTACAAAGATATAGCGATGATGATTTTATTGTACACTTTCGACTAAGTAAAAATGTTGCCGAATCTATAACTGAGCAATTTCAAAACAGTCAGTACTTCAATTATCAGGCGGACAAAGATGGAAAATTAAGCCCCTTTAATATAATTGTGGAGCAACCAAGCAAAAGGTGATAAATCCACTAAAGGTAGTTTTGGGGAATTTATAAAAAATGTTTCACCAAAAATCCTTAACACTAAATTAAAATCTGAAAAAGGCAAGTTATTCATTGTAATGGTTAGTATCTATACTACAAATTTGTTTTTTTTAATCTTTTTCGTGTCTGGATTTATTAACAAAAATAAAATGGATTTATCTCTTTTTGCTCAGCCGTAATGGATTTATTCCTTTTTGCTTAAATCAGAATTTACAATTTTTGGCTTATGTAATTTGTATTGAGAGAAAACAATAGAATAACGAACTGCTAATTCAAATATTTTAGAAAATACAAAAAGAAATATATATGCTTAAACACAAAACACTGGTAAGTACATAAGAAAATTTGGTATAAATTTATATATGAAGGCCAACATCGTCTTCAAGGCAGTCACATTCTTCATGTGTTTCATTTTCTTCATCTTCATTGTCTTCCACTGTTGTATCGTTCAGAATATTTTTGTACCATTCTAGCCTTTCGTCTTGTTCCCATTCTATACCAAACTGTTGTTCCATCAAGTGTTTTAGTGTTTTTTTCTTTTTATTTTGAAGACTACGCTTGGTTTCGACTACTTGTAGCTCCATCCTTGAATCCTTTTGTCCCCTTTTATGATGCTTTGAGGAGTTTCACTCAATGAAGTATAATAGAAGTTTTGGTGGCACTGAATCTTTACGGAACCTTTTTCCTTAATCAGTTTGATTTTCTTCAGGTCAGAAATCCCTTCAATTTTTTTAAGCCACTTTTGTAATTGCTTCACCTTGTAGAGTTTCCAGTCGCCGTCTCCAAGATTTTTTACATTTCCATGTGCAGAATATATTTCAATATATTTTTGCTTTGTTATTATGGTGGGTTCTTTTCTAAGACATTTTTCTACTCGTCCAAAGACCCTGTCAGCTGGCAAAAAGCTGTGTCCTCGAACTGGATAAATTATTTCTATATCTTTTATTCTGGGAGGAGATTTTACTTTTAGCCAAAAATACAAAGCGTGAATAACATGAGAATTCTTGTTTTGTCCTCCGCACCCATCACAAAATAATTTTATACTTTCTATATTTCCAAAATTTAATGAACTCAAATGAGTTAAAAGAGCAGAACTAATTTCTTCTGAGCCTCTTCCAGCTTCATCTTCGCTCCAAGTGTAGAAAGTTGGATTTAAAGAATTCATTCCAACACAACAAAATACATAAAAGCTTATCTGATGAGAATAAAATGCATCAGAAATTGGAGTACGTGGCAGCGGTTGTACTTGCTGTAAGTCGAAGCAAAATGTTAAACAATTTGGTGGTTTGCTTTTGGCTAGTTTATAAAACGCGTTTGCTCTTTTTTTGTGAATTCTCAATTCAATCATAAGATCAGATTTTTTTTTTAGATCTTTTTCGTATTTTATTCGGTATGTAAGTCTGGTACACAAAGAGCAAGAGTCTGCAGCTGGAGAGCTGAATCCTATGTTATACTCTGAGCAGAAAATTTTTGAAAACATTGTCAAACTGCTCTTGTATTCAACCTCGCATTCCAAGTTGTACATTTTATGTAATTTTCTAATACTCAAATTAGCAGGCAAATAAATTCTTCGAGATTTAGCACGATTATAATGACTTTCTCTACCTTGTAGTTTTTCGATAAACTCTCGAATTTTTACTTTTTTTGGTTCTGACTTGTGCGAGATTTTGTCACCACCACGATTTTCTCTTGGTGCTTTTCCTTGGTGTATAATCTGTGCGACGTTGTTAATGCGTTTTTTCGATATGTCAAACACTGTGAGAAACATTTTCTGACATACTCTATAGGCCTTTTTCTCCCTCGTTTTCAGATAATATGCAATACTAAGTGATCGGTTTCTAGGAACGTTTTTGACAGGCCGTTGTCGAGAAACTGCACAAACACCTAACATGTGGCAAAGTTTTACATCTTGCGTAATTTTGTCAGGAATATCAAAGAACTTTTTTCGAATAAGTTTCACATCACTATTTTTAATACTGGTGCACATGTAAGTCTTACCGTTGTGATTGCACGGTCTAACAAAAGTCATTAACAAAGGATCCTTGTCACTGTACTTTTTCTCTTTGCGAAGTTTAACTTTTTGTGGAGAACGAGCAATTTTACGGCGACTTCCATAAACTTTTAGCTTACCTTCTCGTACAGATACATTAAAATCTGTTGAATCGTCCATTTCTGTAGAGCACTGGTTTGAAATAATTCTCGACTAATTTTTTAGGTTATAGCACGCCCGGCAACATAACGTAGGTACTTATTGTGGCAACTGTATAACTGAATGATGTATTCGAAGCTTTGTTCTTGATTTTTGCATCATAGCTCCATCTTGGTGTGATTTACTACAATTTATCTGTTAAAAGTATAAGAAAACTACAGATCTCTGCACATGGATTTAGCACGTTTTGGTCGAAACAAAAATGTTGCTTTGGATTTATAAACTTTTGCTCGATTCACTGAGTTTCACGTTAACTTTTCGCTAGGGTTTAGCAAGTTTAGCTCAATTCTGAGTTTATCAGTGGATTTAACTCACCCAAATTAGTAAGAATACGTACTGTTTAGATTTTTCTCACGAAACGGATTTAACTCCTTTTGCTTGGTTGCTCCACAATTATAATGTTTCTGTGGTTTGCTGGACACCAAACTGCATCATTTAGAGATGTTGCTAATAGATTCGACATCTCTATTAGTACTCTATTTTGCATTATAAAAAAGGTGACGTATTTTCTTAGTGGACTATCTCCTAATATAATTAAATGGCCATCACATGAAGAAAAATATGTTAGTGAAAGATATTTCCGTCAGAAGGGATTTGCAGGAGTTATAGGTGCAGTAGATGGGACACATATACGCATTGATATGCCGAAGGATGACCCAGAAGAAATAGAAAGCATTTTTATTCTATTCAGGTTAGTAACATTCAACAATATGAGGAATTATTTTCAAAAATTTCTTGCAAACATATTTTTAGGTAAAAATCAAATTTGTATTATATACAGGGTGAGTTTTTTTGAATGTTTAGCATTGGGATCTCAGAAACTACTGGAGATAGAAAAACGCTTAAATGGGGAAAGATGCGCAGTTTTACGAGTTTGATTTAAAACTGCTTTTGTTTCTCCGATAACTTTCATGGCTTATTAGATATTCAAAGAAAACTCAATTTTACGATTTTCTTTAAACATGCTTAGCATCGTTAATAGTAATTTTAGAGAAAAAGTGTTCAGACAAAAGTTTTAGATAATTTTACGCCAAATAAAACTATGTAGCTAATATTTTTTTTTCGTTCACCATTATCGAGTTATGACACAAACTTGTGTTTTTTTAAATGGAAACCATAGTTGGTTTTGACATCATTAAAAAGCTTATTTTTTGCTGATTACAATGATATAAGGTTTGATAGGGTTATTTTAAAAAATAAAGAGGATATAGACATTTTTATGGTTTTTATGGAAAACAATTGAATTTCGAACTGATAAAATACAAACCAAACGAAAATTTATTTTGAAATCTTATGTAGTAATAAAATGAAAACTATAAGAACTTTTATTAAGGGCACACAACATTATTAATGTTCAAAGATACCTCCATTATTATTAATACACAAATTGCATCTCTTCACAACAGAATTTGTAGCATTGCGTACTTTACTCCTATCGATGTTATTAAAAGCAACTAAGACAACTTCTCTTAAATCGTCGATTGTTTCATATGTTCTTTTGTATACTGTGTCATTTAGTACACCCCACTAGAAAAAATCCAAAACTGATAATCAGGGGATCTAGCCGGCCATTCAATGGGTGCATTTCGTCCTATCCATTGATAAGGAAGTTCAAATTTAAATAATTTCTAACATTCAGTTGATTGTGCGGAGGCGCTCCGTCATGTTGAAACCATTGCAGCATTGCTCGGGTTCTTAAATTTAAATTATCTAACACTTCCTCGAAATCTTGTTGTAACAAATTAAGATAACGATTGCCAGTTCGTGATCCATCAAAAATAAAAGGAGGAAGAACAGTTGATCCTATAACACCACACTAAAAATTAAACCCAAATTTAATTTGTGGTCTCCTATGTTCAACGTGAGGATTTGTTTGAGACCATATGTGCTCATTGTGCCTTTTAAACATTCCACAATTTGTGAAACGAGATTCATCAGTCCATAATATTTTCATTGAAAAGTGTGGATCGTTTTGACACTGATCTTTAAACCATCTACAAAAAGCTATTCGTCTGATGTTATCACCTTCATGTAAAGTTTGTGATACTGATAATTTGTAGGGACGAAATGTATGCTTCTTGAACACTCTGACAATAGTGCGTTGAGAGGAGCCCATTTCTGTTGAAATTTGTCGGGTCGATGTAGATGGATTCTGAGCGACACATGCTAATATGTTTATTTATAGAAATAAACATATTAGCATGTGTCGCTCAGAATCCATCTACATCGACCCGACAAATTTCAACAGAAATGGGCTCCTCTCAACGCACTATTGTCAGAGTGTTCAAGAAGCATACATTTCGTCCCTACAAATTATCAGTATCACAAACTTTACATGAAGGTGATAACATCAGACGAATAGCTTTTTGTAGATGGTTTAAAGATCAGTGTCAAAACGATCCACACTTTTCAATGAAAATATTATGGACTGATGAATCTCGTTTCACAAATTGTGGAATGTTTAAAAGGCACAATGAGCACATATGGTCTCAAACAAATCCTCACGTTGAACATAGGAGACCACAAATTAAATTTGGGTTTAATTTTTAGTGTGGTGTTATAGGATCAACTGTTCTTCCTCCTTTTATTTTTGATGGATCACGAACTGGCAATCGTTATCTTAATTTGTTACAACAAGATTTCGAGGAAGTGTTAGATAATTTAAATTTAAGAACCCGAGCAATGCTGCAATGGTTTCAACATGACGGAGCGCCTCCGCACAATCAACTGAATGTTAGAAATTATTTAAATTTGAACTTCCTTATCAATGGATAGGACGAAATGCACCCATTGAATGGCCGGCTAGATCCCCTGATTATCAGTTTTGGATTTTTTCTAGTGGGGTGTACTAAATGACACAGTATACAAAAGAACATATGAAACAATCGACGATTTAAGAGAAGGTGTCTTAGTTGCTTTTAATAACATCGATAGGAGTAAAGTACGCAATGCTACAAATTCTGTTGTGAAGAGATGCAATTTGTGTATTAATAATAATGGAGGTATCTTTGAACATTAATAATGTTGTGTGCCCTTAATAAAAGTTCTTATAGTTTTCATTTTATTACTACATAAGATTTCAAAATAAGTTTTCGTTTGGTTTGTATTTTATCAGTTCGAAATTCAATTGTTTTCCATAAAAACCATAAAAATGTCTATATCCTCTTTATTTTTTAAAATAACCCTATCAAACCTTATATCATTGTAATCAGCAAAAAATAAGCTTTTTAATGATGTCAAAACCAACTATGGTTTCCATTTAAAAAAACACAAGTTTGTGTCATAACTCGATAATGGTGAACGAAAAAAAAATATTAGCTACATAGTTTTATTTGGCGTAAAATTATCTAAAACTTTTGTCTGAACACTTTTTCTCTAAAATTACTATTAATTTAAAAAAACACAAGTTTGTGTCATAACTCGATAATGGTGAACGAAAAAAAAATATTAGCTACATAGTTTTATTTGGCGTAAAATTATCTAAAACTTTTGTCTGAACACTTTTTCTCTAAAATTACTATTAATGATGTTTAAAGAAAATCGTAAAATATAGTTTTCTTTGAATATCAAATAAGCCATGAAAGTTATCGGAGAAACAAAAGCAGTTTTAAATCAAACTCGTAAAACTGCGCATCTTTCCCCATTTAAGCGTTTTTCTATCTCCAGTAGTTTCTGAGATCCCAATGCTAAACATTCAAAAAAACTCACCCTGTATATATTAAGCTGTTATTAATGTTGTTATTAACAACTTATTTGAACTTATAAAAGGTGTCTATTCGTATGAAATTCATGACATTCATGATTAAAGTTGACATATGTATTTGCTGTAAATGAGAAAATTTATAAATAAGTGTCTTATTTATTTGATGTAATTGTGAAAGTAGAGAATAGTCATATTTAAAATATGTGTTTTAGAAAGAGAGAGATATATCAAAGTATATTTGACTTGTTAAATAACTATGTATTATAATGATAAACTAACTTGATGTAAAAACTTAGTTACCAATTTGGAGAAAATCCTAGGAGATTTTTGGTTGAAAAAACAAATAAGAGAGAATTTTTTAATTTCATTGAAAGAGGGAAAGTAATTTATTTTTCTCTACTAAAACATTATTTTATTGTTTAAATACAATATAAAAGTATACAAAATTGTAAAATAGTTATAATAGAAAAGGAAATTAAGTGACTTACTAAAAGTTGAAGAATATTGTTACCGGAAATTCAGCCAAGAATAGAGGACTTCGGATGAAGATTATAGCTACATAATACATGTAAAAGAAGAGAATACAATTAATAATAAACATTGTACTAATTTAAATGGAGAATGGACTTACCGAATAATTAATTTGGAGCAGAAAGATATTAAATTGTGTATGGAACCAGAATAAGATGATCCAATTTTATGTGTAGCAGAAAGCAGTTCTACATCAATTTTGGGAGGATTTATTTATAATAATTGCTGAGGATTGAAGATAGGAATCAGTTTTCCAGATCACACTAAGAATTACGAAGCAAATGAGCTCTGAAGAAAGAAAATTATAAGGTTATATTTTGTATAATTTATTTGAATTAAAATAAGTCTTGCAAGCAATGGATCAGATAATCATTGATCTATTTATAGAAAATTATTATTATTTTAATTGAAAATAGCTATAATTAGCTTTTATAAAGACATTTGATTATAAATTCATCATGGAACAAACACAGTTTAAAAGTTACTTCCATTAGTATTGCTTATATGTCAAAATACTATTGTGTTAAAGTTCAATTTCAACCTATATTTATTATTACTGAATTTCATTTATCTGTTTAGATTTCGTTAAATACACTTACAGAATCAATTTGTTAGAATACATATTTATATTTGATAATAGATTTGAAATTACTTACCTTTGACTTGTTGAGATGTATCCTTGTGAGATTCACAAATATATGATTATGTTTTTTCGTATACAATGTTGACTTGTCACTGAACTTTCTAGGTTATTGTACTAAACAAACCAAACTTATATAATTCATTTTGCATTAGCTCGAAAACAGCATATTAGGATATTGTAGTTATTCGAATATAAACCCACGTGAGAATAGAGTTTAGAATCATGCTTATTAACTTGAAATACCATTTATTTCAACTATAGAAATAAACAGTTATGTTATAATAAATGTTAAAATGATTGGACCAATAGAAACACTTTTATAAATCACGTGTTAGTTAGTATATGCGTGACATTAATTGGTATCTGATTGGCCTATGAAGACTATAGATTCATATGAAGTAGAAGATAAAACGATCAAAGCATTGAGTTATAATTATTGAACCCATTAATAGAATTTAAGTAGATTTCTTTAAAATTTCGAATATTATTTCTTTTACGAGCATTAAATTAAGAATCTAAATTAAATATACAACAACGTGTTTGACGAGCATTAAATTATGGCGCACAACGTGGTTGCAATTCTTTTTCAAATAAATTGTTATGCTACTAATTATAGATAGTAATATTTAATCAAGTGGAGCACGTTTGTTATAAAAAAAAAATTTGTTGAATCAACTAATTATTTTGAATAATTACAATATCTAATACAATACTAATTTTTTTAAAAAGGTAGTAAATTGTGGAAAAGCAATAAAAGTCATTTGTCATATTAGTTTACTGATTTATTGGAATATTACATAATCATTTATTTCAAATTGTATATTAGCTGTTTGATTTTTTTAAATATGCCTAATACAAGAAAAGGTACAGTAGCTGGTGATGGATCTTTAGCAGGTTCTGAAGAGAGTATAGATATTCAGACCATGATTAAGAATTTACAAGAGGTTATGCAAACACAAATGATAAACATGCAGACAAATATACAGTCACAAAATGAAAACATTTTATCACAATTTGAATTACATAAACAAGAGATTAAACAAGATATAAATTCAAATATACAACAACTTAATACTAACATACAAGACATAAACACAAATATTTACAACTTACAAACTATACAGGGTCAATTGGATCTTAAGTTTGATTCAAATAGCAAACAATTACAAGGACAGCTGGATATTCAGAAGCAAGAATATAAAGAAAGTATTGAAGGTTTACATGGAGAGATAAACAATCTTAAAGACGAAATAAAGAAGGAATTACAGGATAATGTTGAAAACATTAAAATAAATATGATCAATCTAGAACACAGAATGTACCTTAAAGTTAATGTAAATACTGAGAAGATAGAAGAATTGGAGGTCAAAGCTAAGAACAACCTAGAGGAATTGGGAAAGAAAATAGAAAATAAAATACAAGAAGAACAAAGGGATGTTCAAAACCAATTTGACGTTATTTCATCCAGAGTTAAGGATACTAAAGAAGAAACAAAACAGGTCAAAGGAGATCTGATAATTTTAAAAGAAGAGACTAAGAAATTAGAAGGTAAAGTAGATCAAGTGGATGAAAACTGTAAAATAAATTTAGGTAAATTTCAACAGAAGGAGACTGAATTCTTTGAAGTTATTAAGAAGGAATTAGACTTACTTAAGAAATCAGGGAACAGAATTATATTAAATGATAGGAATAACACATATAACCCATATCTAAGACCGGAAATGTGGCCAAAATACCGAGATAATTGTGACCAAGTACATGCGATGACCTACTTAAAGAATATTTCAAAGCTGACACAAGAGATTGAAGATGAAACACAGAAAATGAATCTGGTTAGATTAACATTAGAAGGAAGGTGTCTGGAATGGTATTTAATGTTTGAGGATAAATGCACTAATTTCGATCAATTTAGCAAAGAATTTACTCAACAGTACTGGAATAAAAATATACAAGACAGAACAAAAATTAAATTACTGACAGGGAGATATAAAGAAGGAATTACAAACAGAGAAAACTACGCCAGAGATATGTTTAACCAATCAAAACACTTACCGGATATTAATGAAGAAGAAATTGTTAGACATATTCTAAATCATTTTATTTTAACTGATGGTGAGGTGGTTATCAGTAAAAGTGTTAGCAATATTGAAGAGTTAATGGAGACTTTGAGAAAACTAGACGATTTGACAGAATTACAACGAATTAACAAAAGGAATAATTATCCTATAAATTTTAGAGAAAACAATTATAATTATGGTGGATTCAGAAGAGATTATAACTCCTATCAAAATAGAGGAAATTTTGATAATTCTAATAATTATAATAATAATGGAATCGGAAGAGGAGGTAATTTTAGAACTGGTAATGGTAATTCGAATAATAGACCAGAGTATTATCAAAACAACAATTATAGAGGTAATAATGGTAGAAATAATGGAGGGAAAGTTAATGGATTTGGACGCGAAAATAATAATAGAAGTGGTAATGTTCAAATAAGAGAGAATGGAAGACCACAGATTAACCAATTTAATATTAGAAAACAACTATATGAAGAACGGAATAACATACCAGAAAACATACAAAATAATTATGAAAATACAGATTTGGGACAGGTTTCACCAGAGAAAAAAAAAACGCCGATTTATGCAAACAAAGAGAGTTTGAAGACGTTGGAGTTCGAACGTTCTCAACCGAGCACTTCGAAGAATTAAAATCACCAATTTTAATATGTACTTATTACTTAAATTTGACATCTAACCGATTTTACGACAACCCACACAATTTTATTAAAATAAACGATGAAAGCGATATTGTGATAGATAACGACATACCAATGATAGATATTGAGATTAGGAATATCAAAATTAAAACAATTATTGATACAGCTGCAGAGGTCTCACTCTTGAAGAAGAATACTTTAGAAAAGATAGAAAATTATAAGGAGCATTTAATTAAAATTAAGAAAATGGACGTTATCGCTACTAATAAGAAGAAGATAGGAATTATCCAAGAGAAATTTTGTATAGACGTTGTTATCAATAAAAGGTCTTATATACTTGAATTTTATGTATTTGAAAATATGAATTTTGAATGTATTATGGGTATAGACAATATTAAAAGATATGAAATGGTTATTGATTTTGAGAAGAATTTATTAAGGATAGGAAGTAATGATGTTGTATTAAATGAGAAATCTAAGGGAATAGAAGTGAATAATTATAATATTTTAAGAGAAGATGATTGGAATTTAAACAAGGAAGATTTTGAGGAGGAAAATATGGAAGATGGACTAATAGCTAATAATAAAGAAAAAGGTATATTTTTTCATACCGATAATAATTTATACGAAGATAATAATTTAGTTGAAGATAATGGTAGTACGTTGATTAAAGATGAGATTACTATATGTAATGAAGATGATGTTATATTAAAGAATTATATGGAAGATATTAATAAGATAATAAATGGAATGGATATGGATGATGGAAATAAGGAATTGATGAAAGTTATTTTGATGGAAAATAGAAGATTATTCAATGAGGAAGTTACATTTGCAAGAAATTATGAACATAAGATAATTGTATCCAGTGATGAACCATTAAATGTTAAAGTATACCCAATACCATTTCAGTATCGTGGACAAATAGATAAAGAGATTAACAAATTGTTAGAACAAAACATTATTGAACGATCAACTTCATATTTTATTAATCCTGTAGTAATTGTAAAAAAAAGTGATAACAGTCTTAGAATCTGTCTCGACATGAGAGAAGCCAATAAGAGGGTTAAGCCTGGTTTTGAAGCTCCTATGAACATTAATGCTCTAATTTCAAGATGTGGACATAGTCAATATTTTTCTAAAATCGATTTAAAACATGCATTTTGGTTAATTCGATAAAATTAAACAACACTACATAAAAAAAACAAATCAAAGTTAAAAAACAAAAAGAATTCACGACATATTAAAAAATACAATATTGGAGATAGAGTAATTATTAAAAACCTAAGAGTCACTGATAAGTCTAAGAATCAAGTAGCTAAATTTGTGAAAGCTCACATCGGTCCATTTGTAATTAATAAGGTATTTGGAAATACATATGAGTTGACAGAACCATATACAGGGTTGATCCGAGGAAGGTTTCACATATCAATGTTGCATGATTATTTTGAATAAGTGTATTTAAATATGATGGTAAACTAGTATAATAAAAAAAAAAAAAATATAATTATAAATTAATTTTTTTTTTATATAAGAAAGAAGCAAAAATAAGCTGTTATTAATGTTGTTATTAACAACTTATTTGAACTTATAAAAGGTGTCTATTCGTATGAAATTCATGACATTCATGATTAAAGTTGACATATGTATTTGCTGTAAATGAGAAAATTTATAAATAAGTGTCTTATTTATTTGATGTAATTGTGAAAGTAGAGAATAGTCATATTTAAAATATGTGTTTTAGAAAGAGAGAGATATATCAAAGTATATTTGACTTGTTAAATAACTATGTATTATAATGATAAACTAACTTGATGTAAAAACTTAGTTACCAATTTGGAGAAAATCCTAGGAGATTTTTGGTTGAAAAAACAAATAAGAGAGAATTTTTTAATTTCATTGAAAGAGGGAAAGTAATTTATTTTTCTCTACTAAAACATTATTTTATTGTTTAAATACAATATAAAAGTATACAAAATTGTAAAATAGTTATAATAGAAAAGGAAATTAAGTGACTTACTAAAAGTTGAAGAATATTGTTACCGGAAATTCAGCCAAGAATAGAGGACTTCGGATGAAGATTATAGCTACATAATACATGTAAAAGAAGAGAATACAATTAATAATAAACATTGTACTAATTTAAATGGAGAATGGACTTACCGAATAATTAATTTGGAGCAGAAAGATATTAAATTGTGTATGGAACCAGAATAAGATGATCCAATTTTATGTGTAGCAGAAAGCAGTTCTACATCAATTTTGGGAGGATTTATTTATAATAATTGCTGAGGATTGAAGATAGGAATCAGTTTTCCAGATCACACTAAGAATTACGAAGCAAATGAGCTCTGAAGAAAGAAAATTATAAGGTTATATTTTGTATAATTTATTTGAATTAAAATAAGTCTTGCAAGCAATGGATCAGATAATCATTGATCTATTTATAGAAAATTATTATTATTCTAATTGAAAATAGCTATAATTAGCTTTTATAAAGACATTTGATTATAAATTCATCATGGAACAAACACAGTTTAAAAGTTACTTCCATTAGTATTGCTTATATGTCAAAATACTATTGTGTTAAAGTTCAATTTCAACCTATATTTATTATTACTGAATTTCATTTATCTGTTTAGATTTCGTTAAATACACTTACAGAATCAATTTGTTAGAATACATATTTATATTTGATAATAGATTTGAAATTACTTACCTTTGACTTGTTGAGATGTATCCTTGTGAGATTCACAAATATATGATTATGTTTTTTCGTATACAATGTTGACTTGTCACTGAACTTTCTAGGTTATTGTACTAAACAAACCAAACTTATATAATTCATTTTGCATTAGCTCGAAAACAGCATATTAGGATATTGTAGTTATTCGAATATAAACCCACGTGAGAATAGAGTTTAGAATCATGCTTATTAACTTGAAATACCATTTATTTCAACTATAGAAATAAACAGTTATGTTATAATAAATGTTAAAATGATTGGACCAATAGAAACACTTTTATAAATCACGTGTTAGTTAGTATATGCGTGACATTAATTGGTATCTGATTGGCCTATGAAGACTATAGATTCATATGAAGTAGAAGATAAAACGATCAAAGCATTGAGTTATAATTATTGAACCCATTAATAGAATTTAAGTAGATTTCTTTAAAATTTCGAATATTATTTCTTTTACGAGCATTAAAATATATCACAAAAAAGGGAATTAATCGCGGATACATAAAATACAAGAAAAGGAAAATTATCGGGTAAATTCCGCTGTAGAGCAACCGTAGACACGTGTTTCTGACTCATTGGTCGTCGTCAGTACGGTGTAGCCAAGGAATAAGGTGGGATAACCTTGGAGATGTAAGCTACACGGAAGACCATCAGGTGACAGACCGCCATTTGTAGCTTCGGTTAGAAGAGCCTCGGTTTTGAGGATTCACATCCAACTTCGCCACGAGGAAGACAATGCCAACCTGCGTGCCATCCGAGACCCAGGAAAGAAAAATCACAAAAAAGGGAATTAATCGCGGATACATAAAATACAAGAAAAGGAAAATTATCGGGTAAATTCCGCTGTAGAGCAACCGTAGACACGTGTTTCTGACTCATTGGTCGTCGTCAGTACGGTGTAGCCAAGGAATAAGGTGGGATAACCTTGGAGATGTAAGCTACACGGAAGACCATCAGGTGACAGACCGCCATTTGTAGCTTCGGTTAGAAGAGCCTCGGTGTTGAGGATTCACATCCAACCTCGCCACGAGGAAGACAATGCCAACCTGCGTGCGATCCGAGACCCAGGAAAGAAAAATCACAAAAAAGGGAATTAATCGCGGATACATAAAATACAAGAAAAGGAAAATTATCGGGTAAATTCCGCTGTAGAGCAACCGTAGACACGTCTTTCTGACTCATTGGTCGTCGTCAGTACGGTGTAGCCAAGGAATAAGGGGATTAATTCCCTTTTTTGTGATTTTTCTTTCCTGGGTCTCGGATGGCACGCAGGTTGGCATTGTCTTATATATATATATATATATATATATAATTTGTTTTAGTTGCAAGTAATATGTAACAAAAACAGAAAAATATTGGATATTTATGTGTTTATACATATACAGTGAAGTCCGGATATAGTGAACTAGAAAAATGCATCAAAATTGGTTTACTATATCAGAGGTTTACTATAAAAGAAAAATATACTTTTGTACACACCTGATGTTTGCCTGATGAATGGGGGGTTTTGTATATGTTTGTTTTATAAAAAAAATGCCATGATGTACCTTCGTTGTTTAAAGTTAAAGTTTTATTTACGGAACATATGTAAATCACATTCTGTATAATACCTGACCTTAATAAACAATAGTAACAAAGACACTAAAAGAACCTACTCTTTGATATTGTACTCGGTTATTTTGGTTTGTACAAGTCTGTTAGAAAAACTAATGTTACTTATATAGCTTTCAAGGTTGCAAAAAGAATTCCAAACTTTTTCGGGAACTTCGCGTGATTGCAAAAACGTGCGAATCTCTACCATATTTTGTGTCACCATTTTCACTGAAGGAACACTGACCATGACATCTTCCTCATGTGCCTCCTCGTCCAGCTCCTCATCACTCAATTCTGCATTTGTCATTGAAAAAAATACATAAATCAGTCATCATTCTAATGTTTCATTTTATGTTTATGTACATACCTGTTAAGACTGACTGAATAATTTGGTCTTCCGTCAAAGACTCTGTTGGAATAACTTGATCGTCGACTGAAACGTAATGTTCAAAGTTAAAATCTTCAATTCTATTCCTCATTTCTGTTTCAAGAACTTTTTGGGTGTCGGAATTTTCGGAATCTCCTGCTTGTTTCTTGAGCCACTCATTTAGAGGCAATTCGTCATCGCAGTCAAAGTCATCTTCTGCTTCAAGAAATCCTGCATGTTTGAAACAGTTTGCGATGGTTTCTCTGCTAACTTCCTGCCAAGCCAGGTGAACAAAATTCACAGCATCCAAGAGGCTCACTGAAAACTCTTTTCCATTATCAATTGCTTCTATCATTTTCTTCAGCATAATCTTCCTGTAGCGACACTTCAGAGAATGAATTATCCCTTGATCCATGGGCTGCAGCTTTGAACTGGTATTGGCTGGCATAAAAACCAGTTTGATTTGGTCCAGCGGAACATTGGGATGTGCTGGGCAATTGTCGACTAAGAGAAGAATTTTTCTGTTTTTACGCTTACATTCTGCATCCCATTGGAGTAGCTCTTCGGTGAATAAATTAGATGTCATCCATGCTTTGCTGTTTGATTTGTATTTGACTGGTAGGATTTTGTTTTTGAAACATCTGGGATTGGCTGATTTGCCTATAACAAACAGTTTTCTCTTTTCTGTCCCAGACATGTTTGCAGCGATCAAAACTGTTATTCTAACTTTAGACATTTTCCCACCTACACAGCTTTCTCCTTGGAATTTCAGTGTTTTATCAGGGGTCAGTTTGTAGAAAAGGCCGGTCTCGTCGGCATTAAAAATATTGTCAATGTCATAATTTTTGCGAAAATCAGGCCAAACAGTTGTAAGCCAGTTATTAACAACATTCATATCAACTGATGCAGATTCACCAACAATTTTTCCTCCAGAAATACAATTTCTCTTCTTAAAACGTTCAATCCAACTTCTGGAACACACAAAATCTCTTCCTTCAATTTTACTTCCTATTTCACTTGCTTTTTGCTGAAGAATTGGGCCACTCATGGGAACATTTTCTTGTCTTTTTTGGGTGAACCACTTTAATAGTCCCTTATCAACACCTTCATGAGCTGATTTTCTCAGCCTTTTACACCTTGCGTTCACTTGACCATACGACGAAAGAATCTCATCTTTTTTTTTCCAAATGATGGAGACAGTTGATTTCGGCAAATTCATTTCACGACAAATATCACTTTGTTTGATACCACTTTCTATTTTTTGTACGACATCATATTTTTCCTTTAGAGTTAACGCTTTACGTTTTTGTTTCTCCATTTGAAAGTATGTCACTGTACAGTATAACCGTCAACCAATGTTCGCAACGAAGTCTAAAACGCAACTGAGAACAAAACAAAGACGAATGTGCTCAGCGCTTCTGTCTCTTCGTAAAAATCGGGGAATCCCCAGGGAATCCCCGAAAAAGTTCACTATAAACGGAAAATTTAACTTAACCTTTATGAAATTTGGTTCACTTTATCCGAAAGTTCATTATATCCGAGTTCACTATAAACGGTAAAAAATTACATTGGTCTTATGGGAAATTTTATGGGTATTTGAAAAATCGTTCATTATAACCGAGTGTTCTCTATAAACGGGTTTGCTATATCCGGACTCCACTGTATATGTATGTCAAACATGATTTTTCTGCTTAAGCACTGAGTAATTAAGGTAAATTTTTAATTAGAAAAATTTACCGCCCAGGGCGAGATTCGAACTCACTTTTCCCGATCTCATGTCAGGTGCTCTACCAAATGAACCACCTGGGGGCGTTGTGAGTGCGAGTCTACTTGCACGTCTTGAATCTCATCAAGTCACAGATGTTATTATATATATGCCGGCAGTACGGACAAATATGTAAATTTTAAATAATTTTAAAATTCGTTTTCCTCAGCGTAGAAAATGTCAAATATGATTTTTCTGCTTAAGCACTGAGTAATTAAGGTAAATTTTTAATTAGAAAAATTTGGTAGAGCACCTGACATGTGATCGGGAAAAGTGAGTTCGAATCTCGCCCTGGGCGGTAAATTTTTCTAATTAAAAATTTACCTTAATTACTCAGTGCTTAAGCAGAAAAATCATATTTGACATTTTCTACGCTGAGGAAAACGAATTTTAAAATTATTTAAAATTTACATATTTGTCCGTACTGCCGGCATATATATAATAACATCTGTGACTTGATGAGATTCAAGACGTGCAAGTAGACTCGCACTCACAACGCCCCCGGTGGTTCATTTGGTAGAGCACCTGACATGAGATCGGGAAAAGTGAGTTCGAATCTCGCCCTGGGCGGTAAATTTTTCTAATTAAAAATTTACCTTAATTACTCAATGCTTAAGCAGAAAAATCATATTTGACATTTTCTACGCTGAGGAAAACGAATTTTAAAATTATTTAAAATTTACATATATATATATATATATAATTAATATTTTATATGTGTTTAACGTATATATTAAACACATATAATTCGTTTCTTTGCCGTATATATCTAAATATGTGAGAAGTTTCTTGAATTTAGCGGCGTATTAATTAATTGATGATAATTACTTGCATTATTCAAATGTTAATGAATTATATGTGTTTAATATATACGTTAAACACATATAAAATATTAATTGTAATTATCCAGAATGAAATTAGGATTTCTGTGTTCCAACATAGAGTGCACTGAATGTGCTTTAATTTCGTAGAAGGAAAACATAGTAATTAATATGGTTCCTTCGTTAAATGAGAATAATTAGAAATTATCTCTCAAGCTTGCAAAGATCGTCCCCGAAACTATATATACAAATTTCGGTAGATAGGAAAACGAACACATTACAGTTGCCGAGCTGATGAGTGTTCACGTTGTAGTGGTTAATGAAACTAATGCATATGTGTTAGTCCTCGGAGTGGTGTGTTTCTTTTCCTTAAAATCATTAACATTTGAATAATGCAAGTAATTATCATCAATTAATTAATACGCCGCTAAATTCAAGAAACTTCTCACATATTTATATATATATATATATATGGTATCGCAGGTAAAGGGGGTCAAAATGACCTCAAACAAAATTTTTGATATTAAGCAGCTATCCCCCTCTAGATTACGTTAGCGTTAAAAACAACGCGATACGTTATGACCTCCGAAAATGGAAGACAGTCCGTCATATATGAAGTGTGAACGTCTAGAGTTTATCCGTTTTTGAGGTGACATAATACCTCAGATACATATATATATATATACAGGGTGTACCACTTAAAACTCCCAGGTCAAATATCTCGGAAACGGATAAAGATATTTGAATTTTGTAAAAAGTAGTTACTAAAGAATGTTATTGACTCTAGTTTGATCTCACAATTGTGTTTTATTATGTGGAGATATAGATGGCGCTGCGATGAAACGAAATTTTTTTGATCGCCACAATCTTCTTTTGTTTTTTATTTGAAAGAGTATTAAAATTAATGTAACTTTTATTATTTGTGTTAGTTTCCAAAATTTAACAGTTTCATAGATATTCGTGTTTAAAGAAAGTAAGAGTAATTTTAAAGTTTTTTCTTTATCTTGTTTAAATACTTGAAAGGATCAAATATAACTAACAAAGATGATCAAAATTGTTGCCTTTTTGATTGCTACTTAACGTATATCGCCTTAATAGTTCTCTTCCGCAAACATTTAACAATGTATTTCTACTAATTTTTTGAACACTGGCATAAATTTTATTATAAAGGTCGCCCATATCTGTTATGGGTTCCTTGTATACTTCAGCTTTTTAGTAATCCCACAAGAAAAAATCTAACGGCGTTAGATCCGGCGAACGAGCCGGCCACCTAAGGACGCTATTAGTACCAACACACGCACACCAGTTAATGTTTCATGATAAAAGTGGAGGTGCCTAAGATATATCCGTGTCAAATTCCACACCAAACGTTAACGTCAAAAACTGTTTGATTTCTTGTTTGCCTTATCCACCTAGGAAACGAAACTTGGAGTCTGAGGCTTGAAACTACACAAAAACACTAAAACACCTTCACCACACTAAAGCACAAAAATGGCTAAATACGTATTTCAACAACTAAGTTGTCATCATCAGTAGCACTGATTAAAAATCGCGTTGTCTAGTGTTGTTCTGTTACGCTACGGTGTGTAGACAGCGCGATTTTTAATCAGTGCTACTGATGATGACAACTTAGTTGTTGAAATACGTATTTAGCCATTTTTTGTGCTTTAGTGTGGTGAAGGTGTTTTAGTGTTTTTATCCACCTAGGATTATCTTCTGACGAATATCGAGCATTATGTTTAATTAAAGTACCATTGTTGTGAAAAGTCATTGTTGTGAAAACGACATTCGTCACTCCACATAATCTGATTCATAAAGTTGTTGCTTTTCGCGAACATTACAGAAAATTCTGCCAGAAAATCGAGTCTGCGTTGATTATCTCCTATTCTTAAATGGTGCACTAAATGAACATTATACGGAAAGTATTTATTTGCTTTTAAAATACTACGGCAAGAGGTTACAGATAGATCATACTGTTCTTTTAATTGCCGTAATGATATATGTGGATTATTATTAACTGTTTGTAGTACCGCTGCCGTAATTTCATCATCTCTTACTCTTTTCTGCCTTAATTGCTTTTGTTTTTTGAAGCTATCGTAATTTCTGAGATTTACACACAGACTTATAAATGTTTTGTGATCTGGTAAAGGCCTGTTTGGAAAGCGTAGAGCACATAATCGCATTGCTTCAGATACATTTCTACGGGATTCTCCATAAATTAAATCCATATTTTTAATACAATCTCAACGCAAAATGAGTAAATGTTTGAATGAAAATAATTATAAAGACAATTAATTGTCAAGCAAATATCACTAATGTGTGTTAATGTCAAAATATTTCCTAAATAATCAAAGCAAGCATACATACATATAACACAGATATGAATGCTTTTCTGCCTACATACATACCTATGGGTGCCTAAGAAGTGGAATTTATAAAAAGGAACTAACTATAAAATTTAAATTGTGAAGTAACTATGATAGCAAGAATTGTGAATATGTTTACTGCTATTTTTCCCTACAAATTAAATATATATTTAAACAAAATAAAGACAAAACCTTAAAATTACTCTTACTTTCTTTAAACACGAATATCTATGAAACCGTTAAATTTTGGAAACTAACACAAATAATAAAATTTACATTAATTTTAATACTCTTTCAAATAAAAAACAAATGAAGATTGTGGCGATCAAAAAAATTCTTTTCATCGCAGCGCCATCTATATCTTCACATAATAAAACACAATTGTGAGAGCAAACTAGAGTCAATCGCATTCTTTAGTAACTACTTTTTACAAAATTCAAATATCTTTATCCGTTTCCGAGATATTTGACCTGGGAGTTTTAAGTGGTACACCCTGTATATATATATATATATATACATATATATATATATATATAATAAATAATTCTAAATTTTTCTTGACCTTATTCACATATTCATGTGCATATATATAATTAAATTTCTTGGACGATTTAGAGGTCAATACTAATTTCAAATTAATTTAAAATTAGTTTAATTGTTAATTAGGTAATTTTTAATCTTTAAAAATTACCCAGCGGTCCAGGAATCGAACCCGAAATCTCCTGATTACCAGTCAGGTGTGTTATCCACTACACTACCACGGGCTTTCGGTCTTGACTCCTTTAATTGTACTGATATACATATACATATACATATAGCAAGTAACAGATGGAAAGTATTGCTGGTATACCAGCGTATATAAGCACCGAAACGTCCATGTGCTGTATATGATAAATAATTCTAAATTTTTCTTGACCTTATTCACATATTCATGTGCATATATATAATTAAATTTCTTGGACGATTTAGAGGTCAATACTAATTTCAAATTAATTTAAAATTAGTTTAATTGTTAATTAGGTAATTTTTAATCTTTAAAAATTACCCAGCGGTCCAGGAATCGAACCCGAAATCTCCTGATTACCAGTCAGGTGTGTTATCCACTACACTACCACGGGCTTTCGGTCTTGACTCCTTTAATTGTACTGATATACATATACATATACATATAGCAAGTAACAGATGGAAAGTATTGCTGGTATACCAGCGTATATAAGCACCGAAACGTCCATGTGCTGTATATGATAAATAATTCTAAATTTTTCTTGACCTTATTCACATATTCATGTGCATATATATAATTAAATTTCTTGGACGATTTAGAGGTCAATACTAATTTCAAATTAATTTAAAATTAGTTTAATTGTTAATTAGGTAATTTTTAATCTTTAAAAATTACCCAGCGGTCCAGGAATCGAACCCGAAATCTCCTGATTACCAGTCAGGTGTGTTATCCACTACACTACCACGGGCTTTCGGTCTTGACTCCTTTAATTGTACTGATATACATATAGCAAGTAACAGATGGAAAGTATTGCTGGTATACCAGCGTATATAAGCACCGAAACGTCCATGTGCTGTATATGATAAATAATTCTAAATTTTTCTTGACCTTATTCACATATTCATGTGCATATATATAATTAAATTTCTTGGACGATTTAGAGGTCAATACTAATTTCAAATTAATTTAAAATTAGTTTAATTGTTAATTAGGTAATTTTTAATCTTTAAAAATTACCCAGCGGTCCAGGAATCGAACCCGAAATCTCCTGATTACCAGTCAGGTGCGTTATCCACTACACTACCACGGGCTTTCGGTCTTGACTCCTTTAATTGTACTGATATACATATACATATACATATAGCAAGTAACAGATGGAAAGTATTGCTGGTATACCAGCGTATATAAGCACCGAAACGTCCATGTGCTGTATATGATAAATAATTCTAAATTTTTCTTGACCTTATTCACATATTCATGTGCATGTATATAATTAAATTTCTTGGACGATTTAGAGGTCAATACTAATTTCAAATTAATTTAAAATTAGTTTAATTGTTAATTAGGTAATTTTTAATCTTTAAAAATTACCCAGCGGTCCAGGAATCGAACCCGAAATCTCCTGATTACCAGTCAGGTGTGTTATCCACTACACTACCACGGGCTTTCGGTCTTGACTCCTTTAATTGTACTGATATACATATACATATACATATAGCAAGTAAAGCTGTTACTTGCTATATGTATATGTATATGTATATCAGTACAATTAAAGGAGTCAAGACCGAAAGCCCGTGGTAGTGTAGTGGATAACACACCTGACTGGTAATCAGGAGATTTCGGGTTCGATTCCTGGACCGCTGGGTAATTTTTAAAGATTAAAAATTACCTAATTAACAATTAAACTAATTTTAAATTAATTTGAAATTAGTATTGACCTCTAAATCGTCCAAGAAATTTAATTATATATATGCACATGTATATATATATATATATATATATATATATATATGTATTGAAAAATTGAAAATCTTCTTGGTAGTAGTGGCATACAATGAATTAAAAGTAATAACAATATGACAACTGGTTGTCAATTAGAAAACAATGACAAATATAAAATGTAAATCAAAATGTATAAATGAAAATGTAATCAATAAGCATAGGACAGTCGAGATTATTTCTATAGTCACATTAAAAGGCTTGGGGTCTACCACAAACTGTTCAGTCAATCCAAATATACAAATAACAACGACGCAACTATGTAAAGAAAGATTAAGAGTAGAACTGTTGATAATATAACAATATAGAATGTAAAATAGTCATGTATAAATGTAAATGAAAGCAAATAAGCATAGGACAATCGATAATTACTCATGTAATCCTATCAAAATGGCCTAGGTTCACCTAAACATGTACAATTTTGATTGAAATACACAAACAATCAACGATGCAACTATGTATGTGTTAAGATGTATTTGTAGCTACAGACATATATGTTTCTACCTAGTTTGGTTTCGTCAGTGCAGCATAACAAAGAAAGTGTATGTGTTATGCTGCACTGACGAAACCAAACTAGTGTGTTACACACAAATGTGTTAAGATGTATTTGTAGCTACAGACATATATGTTTCTACCTAGTTTGGTTTCGTCAGTGCAGCATAACAAAGAAAGTGTATGTGTTATGCTGCACTGACGAAACCAAACTAGGTAGAAACATATATGTCTGTAGCTACAAATACATCTTAACACATACATAGTTGCATCGTTGATTGTTTGTGTATTTCAATCAAAATTGTACATGTTTAGGTGAACCTAGGCCATTTTGATAGGATTACATGAGTAATTATCGATTGTCCTATGCTTATTTGCTTTCATTTACATTTATACATGACTATTTTACATTCTATATTGTTATATTATCAACAGTTCCACTCTTAATCTTTCTTTACATAGTTGCGTCGTTGTTATTTGTATATTTGGATTGACTGAACAGTTTGTGGTAGACCCCAAGCCTTTTAATGTGACTATAGAAATAATCTCGACTGTCCTATGCTTATTGATTACATTTTCATTTATACATTTTGATTTACATTTTATATTTGTCATTGTTTTCTAATTGACAACCAGTTGTCATATTGTTATTACTTTTAATTCATTGTATGCCACTACTACCAAGAAGATTTTCAATTTTTCAATACATATTGCTGTGACTCTTACAAATTTATAAATATATAAAATAAATTTAATTTACTTAATTAAAGCGTAACTGAGAGTCAAGCACGCATCCTAGTGCTAGGCCTTATGCTAGACTAAGATACGGTGAACTTTCTGCTGAAAGGTAGGTTAAGCAAAACATTTTACATGCAACTAGCTCCGCTTGAAAATAAATAGTTCTCTCAGGGGCAGAAAATATGAGTTGATTCTCCTGCTCTTTAATTATCTCCAGGTCAGGTAAAGAAATAAAATACAAAATAAATCTTAATATCTAATTTATTAAAATAAAATAATTTTAAACGAATTCAAAAGTTTTTATCTACAAATATTTACACACAAAAAATCAATATTCAGTCATAATTCAAATTTATACATCATCATCACTAAAATATTACAGGTAATAAAGAATAAATGACATTATGATGTCGTGAAAAGCTTATGTCTAAAAAAAAAATGTGAACGTGATTATTATGATTAATATTTGTCATAGATACATGTAAACAATCAAAATAAAATAAATTACCCGTGATGAATTGTACTGGAATATAAATAAAAATAAAATTTGTACGGTCTACTATTTGCTAACAAAATATAGACATTAAGGAAGTGGCTTTGCCCTAATTAGTCCTGTCCGGCGCCTTTTCTCGCTCCCAACACAGTACCATCAGATAACAAATTCACACAGATGAGTATCCCAAAGTTCCACCCTACGAGCATGTCTTTTTCAACTCGTTGGACGCAACCCGAACATACATCACAATGTGCACACTCCTTAAGGAATATATAAATTTTAAATTAAATAAATAAAATGAAATAAAATAATGTCTCTGCGTATCCAATAAATTAACTCAGCCCTGATTAGTTCTGCCTGGTGCCTTTTCTCGCTCCCAAACGCAGTACCACCAAGACCAATTCGTGTTTTTCAAATTCACCAGGACTCCATGCTATGAATTAAATTATGACATAATTCATTTCACACATCCCTGATGTATTATTCAACACGTTAATATTGAACACCCAAATACAACAAAAATATACTTAATACACATATCAAAAGAAATAATATATACATTAAAAAAAATAAACTTTACCTTTTTCGCGAAATTCCAATACAAATACACCACTACAAATAAAGAATTTGGTACGCCACTATACACACATTTATAACAAATATCGTTTAATCACCTTAACTCCTCGTACATCGTTTCAAACTCATCCATAATGAATTTTCAATAAAATTTAATTCACTTATATATATATATAACCTATACACACATAAAACAAAATTATTAATTTCAAATACCTTTTGTAGGATAAATAATTTTAAAAGAAAAGTAAATTATGTGAAAATGAAATGATTATGCTATCCAAAGTTATCATCACAATTACTAGAAGGTTCTGTCATAATGTATGGCATAGTACCCCTACATGCAAAACAAAACACTCTAGAAAAAAGAAAATAAAATGAAATTAAATAAATTCAAAAACCGAGTTCATAAATAAAAGTATCTCATACATAAGTAATTATTCAAATATATCTAGACATTTCTATGTGATACGCGCTGCATGTTAAAAATAAAATATTATATGCGTTGAATCTTGTTAAAATTTTATAAGTATCAAAAGTCTCAAAAATTATTCTAAGTCCGGATTTAAGAGCAATCCTTTTAAAAGAAGGAGGAAGTGGTTTATCACCTACTTTTAGACTAGTTAATATTGCGGTTTTCACCAAGCAATCCCGGAAATTTTATCCGTCCGCGCTTTTATGCTTAAATTTCTTTATAAAAACATCCGGCAACTTTCGGCAAACACGAATCCACTTCCAAAATTGTATATCGACGGTGCTGCCCTTATCGGTCACATGGGGAAACAGTGTATTAATAATCCTTGAAAAAGGTAAACAAACATGCGAATATAAATTCGTCTATACGTTTATGACTCAGCCGTGCACCTGATAAACAATACTTTTTGCGCCGGTCTACACAGTCGATCTTTGCCAATGTCAGAAGTCTTTGTGCCGGAAACACCTGCTCGCTCCTTTTCATGTAACATTTGATACGTCTTAATATTATAACCTTATAAAAATTTACTAAGATCCTTTTATTGTTTTACTTAAATAAAAATAAAGTTTTCGTAAATTATCGATATAGTGAATATTTATATACACATCATAGTAAAAATGAATAAAGTAAAAATTAATTTAAATAAAACTTGGAGTGATACGTCTGCATTTGTTATTTGTAAAAAAAAAATTAAAGTTGATATTGATGTAAGCAATAGTGAAATACAGATATAATGTACAGGATGTTATCTATCAAACATTGAATTGGTAAGTGAATAACACTATTTACAATTTTTAAATACAAATTAAAGTTCATTGCCACATTCTTATTATTTTGTAAATTTCTTGATTGTTGTTCACTTCATTCTTGAACCATCTCTTCGTATTGTCGGGAAGTTTTATTCGTATTTTCTTTGTCTTGCTCACATTTGGAAATAAAGGGAAAACATTCATGATCGTCGGTATGCGTTGGTTAAATTTATCATGAACCTCTTTTACCTTTTCAATTTCTAACGATGATGTATTGTTGACAGGTGGATTATCATATGCGTTTACCCAGCTTATCGTTCCTGGTGATTGACATCTTAAATTAAAGTACAAATGCTGTATCAGTTACTTGATTATCATACAGATTATACGAGGACAACCAAGAAACACACATATACACGAGTACAAACATAGATATCCATAGAGTACAAAGTGAAATTAACTGAAGCATTACTTAGATTCATAATTATTTATTTCCGCTACCCTCTTCGGCCTCGACGGAGGCCCCTTATCGTTGCTTCACGGGCCGGATCATGCCATCCGCGGCCATCCTACAAGCGGTCTCGTTCGACACGCGAACGACGGATCCATCCAACAACATGACCCGTTGCCTCCGTCGAGCCTTGCGACTGGGTACCCCGAGCGTCAAACTATCCCGGCCTAAAATAGAAAAGGCTCGACGCACCGAGGCACAGAAGTCAGGCGAATCCCTCACATCCGGGAATACATTCATCTGCTTTTCCGGTCTATAACAAATTCCATTCCCTATATAACCTGGTTACCAATTACATGTACTCCAAGTTATTCCTATTGATTGCTTACTTGTGAAAAATTTATTTATTCTGTCACTTTAATTTATACAGATCACGTTTACATTACCTAAATTATTATTACTCATGAGGAATTTGTTAACTTAACTAAATAAAATGCCAATATACATATAGATATAAATGTGAATAAATATAAATAAAGAAAAATTCTTACCTTTATTAATCACTTATGTATATAAAATGAACGCACACAAAAGAAAATCTTATTTAACTAAACATAAAATTGCAAGTGATCTGAAAACCATTTATTTACATATCATTATTTATTCAAGATCACTGCAATATGTATAATTGGCAAAGAATTGTAATATATTATATATATATATAGTTAAAAGGAAATAACGACCACTGAATATTGTATGAGAATACGATTACAGGTTATATTGGTCAATAAAAGGCTATTATGTGCTCTTTTGTTTGCTTTTTGTTTCTTCAGGAGGAAACTGTAATTAAGACTATTTAACATTTGAAACTAATATAAAAATTCACAACACTTACAGACTAGAGACAGCACATTGGCAAAAAGTACATATAAGAAAATTGTATAATTTAAAATGACATTAACCAAAGTGTCAATATTAATTAATATGTCAGGTATAAGCAAGAAAGTGTTGATAGATTTAAAAATTAAGATATCTGTGTGCATTATATTTAATTTTAAATTTTAATTAACATAAACAGCTATAACAAAGATAAAATGTAAGAGTAAATAGTACTGAGGTGGTTAGTATCTGATTTAAAATTTATTGTATCATTACAATGTATGTGGACCATCTCCATGAAAAGTCTGCTCTTATAGTTACTTTCACTGGCTAAAATTCCAATATTTTCGAAATCGAAATTATGGTTGGTTTGTTCTGTGTGTAATGATACTGCACATGATCTTTTACCAATACGCACATCACTTTTATGTTGTATAATTCTATTCTTTAACCATTGTGAAGTCTGACCTACGTATTTTTTATTACAATCAGAACAAGGTATAGAATAAATAATATTTGATTTCAAAAGCAAAGGAGTTGGTGTTTTTATTTTGGTAAACAGACTTTTTAAGGACAGTGCATCATAACGAACCATTCGAGTGTCCGGTACACTTCCAAAACAGCCAACTATTGATGGTGTTAAATGGTTTATGTTAAGAATCTTACTATATCTTGTTATGACTGGAGTAACATCGTCAGAAGCAGGGGGAGCTATGGGGTTACTAAAAACTAGCTTTCGTAGAAGTTGTCTCGGATAGCCATTATTTAGAAAAATATCAAAAAGTAAATCTAGATTTTTGTTCAATAAAGTCGGGTGACTAATGCGTGTAATTCTATTTCTTATTGCTAAAACTGTATTAATTTTATGGTTGATTGTATGATTTGAATAAAAATTAATAAAACATCCGGATGCTATGGGCTTCTGATACCAATCCAACAAAACACTACCATCATCACTTCTTATTATTCTTGTGTCTAAAAATGATATACTGTTGTTTGTCTCTGTTTCAACAGTAAATTGAAGTTGATTATGAAAACTATTGAATATGTCTAGAGTATATTGTATGGCATCAGAAGGCACTGCACAGATAATGTCATCTTACATATTTAAAAATGAATGGTAGTTTAAACCTAAGTTTGTGTATAACAGCATCCAATAATGAATCCATGACAATCAGAGCCAACACAGGACTAATAGGACTACCCATTGGAACACCCTGTTCTTGTCTATAAAATTTATCTTGAAACGTAAAAAAGCAATTGTGACAAATGAAACTGAGTGACTCAACAAAACAATCTAAATCCAAATTACAGTGAGGCCGTACCAAGTCCCATGAATTGATAACCACGTCAATCACAAATTGATAGGGTATCCCAGCTAGCAGACTGACGTGATATTCACGTGAACTTTTAGTCATCTATTACGTCATATGACCAAAAAATTTGACGTGAATGTCACGTAAAAAAAACTACAATATGCACAGCCCAAGGACCTCATTTAATGACGAACTTACGACGTCTCATATAACGAATATTATGACGTCGTACGATCTGCATATGGGCCCTAATATTGACGTTAAATAGACGTATATTTTGGGAACAATACAAGCAGGAAAAAACAGGAAAATAAAGCTATAAAATATCTATTTTAAATTTAAACTGCTTATTAAAACATAAAAACACATTCACAATAATACAGTAATATCAAAAAAACATTTACAAAGTATGTACAAACGGATAAGATATCCCAGTATTTTGTTCTCCAGTATAAGGTACAAAAATATTTTTGCCACAAAACTCATTCCAATTCCAACTTTCGAAATCAACTGATAAATTTCTTAAAAGAAAAATTGACAAATCTGTAGATTCAACTGGATATGTATACAGAGGCTGAACTGCTAAAAATTTCTTGCCAATAAAATATACATTATCGCTCAAATCAACTAAAATATTATGAATCTCCACAACAATGTTGTTTTTAAAAAGAGCGTAAGAATCTGCTTTAGAATATGAATTTACAGCCAAAGCAAAATCTCTATGAATAATTTTTGAAAACTGTTTAATGCCAGAAAACATATTATTTAAAAGTGGTCCATGATGATGTTGAAATTTATAAGTAAAGACTGTTGTTGTAGGTGCCTCACAACTGGAAACCAAAATAGTATTTTCTACAATTCGACGATGAATTTGTTGAAGTGGTTGTTTTGGGGATTTTATTAGGTTCTTTAATTGCCCTAGAAAATTCTGAAAAGGGAATGCTGAAAAACTATCCAATGTTCCGAATTGTTCCACATCGTCAGTTAAGTGGCACCACATGTGGACATTGTAAATTAAAAATTCAGAGCCATATATAGTTTCACTGTAATCAACAAATATTGTTAACATTTCACTTACATACTGAGTACCAAAATGTTGTATGTGTTTAGTTGATAGTAATATCGTAATCGCACAATGGAGTAAAAGGAAATGCTTGTATACTGCCTCCTCAAGAACATCTTTCAGCAGCAGGGGTCCGATATTCAGTGGCTTTCCACCTTGATAAATCATTGAGTGATCTAGGTTTTCTTTGAATTTCAAGGGGTATATACTCTTTACAAGACATGAGTCTTTCAGACAATAAAGTTGCTTGTCTATTCTGCAATATAACATGAATACGACCACTAACCCAACAGTTCAGTAATTTACGTGTCACCCCAAGACAAATATTATGCATGTAGTCTATAGGGAAAGTGGTTACTAATCCAATATTGAGCTTTGTTGATGGACTTGTCCCTGTATGGTGGTACTTATCTAACTGTAAAGAAAAGGACAAATTTGTTCGTTTTGGCCAAGAATGGCCTTTCAAAACCATTCGGTTCAAAATACGTTCGCCCCTCACTGAATATCTGTCACAACAAGAATAACCCATGAGGCTTGATGCATTTCATATATGCTTTCGCAGGTGCATCACATATAAACGAATGAACTTTAACCCAGAAATGTTTCCCAGAATATTCAAAACCATTGGTTAACAAATGAAGCAATTCATTTATAAAATCGTCTAAATAATCTTCCAAGGGAGATGGTTTAGATTTCCCACAAAATATACCAATTGCAAATGGCATACAAGTATTAACATTTTTCACGAGACCTAATAATGGCCACAGCTGTAATGACGTACTGTGGAATAATGGTAATCCATCCACATTGAAAGAAATATTGATGGTATTTTCATTAAAATTTTTATGTTGGATTAAAAATTTCTCAAGTGACTGAAGTAAACCGAAATGGCAGTATTCACCAGTATTTAGTTTTTTGCATGCAGTTTGCAAGGGTGTCTTTAATAAAGTTCTGGAGTCTAAAGATAATTCAGGATGATAAGGAGATAAAATGTGTAAAAGGCGGGTAAGAGGTGCATGAGAAATGTTGTTACTCAATGACCAATGCCTGACTTGTAAACTTAAATTTAGAATATTTGAGTCAGATTCATTACTGTTTTTATCATTAATATCATTTTCAATAGGTTCTGTTACATTTTTATCATCATTAATTGTAGGAGAAAAAATTGCGTCAATATTAATAGTAAAATCAGAATCACAAATTTGGGAAATATCAGAACAAACATTGCTATTAGTCGTGTTATCTTTATAACTATTATGAGAGTAGTCTTCAACATGAATATAAGTGTCACAATTGTGGAAAGTTGGAACTGGAGGAGTGAAATTAATACAGTTTGCATCAACATCAGTAACTTGATCTATTATATTTTTATGTTCACTAACTACCCTGCGATAAAATTGTCGTTTTTCAACTAACACTTTGGTTTTTGATTTTCGTTTTCCTTGAAACATATTAAAATTTTAAATAAGGACTCACTCCTTTTTTTTCTGTTCAATTTTTAGTCTTTGTGGGGCATGCTTAAGCCAGATTTTAATGGCGTCTTCTATTTCTTTTTCAGTGGTAGTTGAAGTTGTTTTCACTGCCTCTAGAATGTGCCCAATTATAAAGATATTAAAAAACATAAAGAAAACTTACAAATAACTGCAGACTTCAATTTCAATTGAACGAATGGCTTTTTATTTGATCTATGATCCTAGGTAGTTGAATCCTGCAGTCATCTGATTGGACAATACATACTTTAGTATTCTGTTAACTTTCACAACTACCTCACGACCGCCCAAAGATGACAAATGTGTACTCTACAACAAATTATAATGGAAAATGTCAAGTTATCATCATTACTTTTTCAAAGTTATAACTATCCAACAAACATTATTTAAATAGTAAAAGAATCCATTATTAACTCAAATTAATTCATTTGATATATGATCCAAATATAAAAATCTTTTATACAGATATAATCGTTATTACTATAATAAATATTAATTAATATTAATATGAACGATAACAATGTAATTATAAAATAAATAGTATAGTTACCAGTATAATCAAGTTCTTAGGGTCTTCTAAATATGATTCCAGTTCATCCAATTTGTTTTGTGAATATATGGGAAATTGCTGTATGTGGAAGTTGTCTGGAAGAATACTTGTACTTTCGACTGCCAATGTTGAGGCTGATGTCAAATTCTCAGATGTTCCAAGATAATTTCATGTTGTTGCTTTACTTGCAAAAGGACTGACAACAGCTTATGATCAAAAGCTAAAATTACAGCTTTAGATAAATAAAATTAATAAAAAAAATACATACCAGAAACATCACGTAATTACCTTGATGATGGAGTCGTGGTAGAAAATGAATTCGTTGATGTTACAACATCTGAATTGTCCAAACCTACAATAATTTATATAAATTAGATGAAGAAATCATGTCCATGACATACACACCCCAAGATGCAAGCTTTTGGGAGTTGTCAACTTTTGATGAAGAAGCCGTTTTTTATTTCAAAGATGGTAAAGTTATGTTATGGAAAGTTCTCAGTTTCACAGGAGGATTAACATTTCTACCAGACTGACAATCACTCTCATCGTCAGTCTCGACATCACTGAAAAGTATTTTTTTGGAATGAACGTTTAGGACGTGATCCTTCAATGTTTTCTTGAATACCCTCTGTATCACAATCTGATGAATATTCAAGAAGTTTAATTTTCTTTGTTGCAACTTGATAGTCATCTACAAACATACTTTTATTATAACCTATATAACCTGTAAGTGCAAATATTTTAAATAAAGGAAGAAATTGAAAACTAATAGGCAGATATAAATATGATTTCTCCCAAATAGTTTTCACTTTAGTTTAATAAAAGAAAATTCACAATCACACTCCTTACCAGTCTCAAAATAACATTTCTTCAAAGGACACAGTTTCCATGTCCCGTCATCTTTCGGTTCTTCGCCCTTCAACACCGCTTTATCAAATTGCACTTGCAATTTAAGAGGTGGCCAAAACGATTCCTGTTTTCGTGGTGTCAGCCAGGCACTACTAACAACAGCAAGACCGCCGTTATTAGCAAACTCAACGCCTACAAATGCCATCGTTTTGAAGGAAAGAAAAGTGTTCGAACAAAAAGAACGAGAAAAAATGTAAATGGCGGGAACGCAATGCATCATCGCGATTCGGGTCGGGTCAGGGACGCAATTACGAACTATTCCGATAATACTTATCTTTCTATGTCGGCGGGAATTTATAAAATGCAGATTTTAATGTACTCTGTATCCATAAATGTAAATTGAAAATTACTGATAGTAAATAGGTATGTACATCATAGAAATAAGAATTAGCGAGTAAATACTGGAGAAGACTACGTTTCCTTTAATTAATTTAAGGTAGTCAATATTATATTATTACTTTTCAATATAAACACTTTTAACAAACAAAACATAATTTATTTGTTTTACGAACGTACGTACTACGTAGCTGCGTACCATTATTGATTTTTTTTACTCGAATTATAATAAGCTCACATTAAAAATAAAATTTACATTCGCTAATTTTGTGACCAATACTTAACGTTAGAAAGACGACATTACAGTCACGTCGAGAATTTGGTCTGTCATGCCTAAAAATGAACGTCAAAATTTGGTCAGTTGACGTCGGCGACCAGAAATCACCAGAAAATAACGTCATTATGACGTCATCATGCCAGCTGGGATATTAGTGAATAGAGATAATACGTCAAAGGAGACTAAAACAAAGTTTTTTGGTAGAACAATTTCGTGTACCAAATCAACAAATGTGAAAGTGTCCCTTACGTTGTAGTCTGTCCCCTCTGCAAAAGCATCACTCAAAATATTCGATAAATATTTAGCAAAGTTGTAAGTTGACGAACCAATGCAAGAAACAATGGGCCTTAAGGGGACATTAGGTTTTTGTATTTTTTTTTTATTTTTTCTCATCTGCTAATGCTACTACAACTCGTCGAAGATTTGAAAATCTTACCGACTCACTTCTAGGTATAAATATGCCATTTACGATTTGATCTCGTGCAAATCGTGGTAGATAGGTAGCATCATATACTTTACGTTACCGACTGCGTTTATAATACTTGTTAATTGGTCGGGAAAGGCAATTGCAGTCTTTGCTGTTATCAAAAGATCTTCATCCTGTGGTAACACAGCATAGTCATCTGCTAATGCTACCACAACTCGTCGAAGATTTGAAAATCTTACCGACTCACTTCTAGGTATAAATATGCCATTTACGATTTGATCTCGTGCAAATCGTGGTAGATAGGTAGCATCATATACTTTTACGTTACCCACTGCGTTTATAATACTTGTTAATTGGTCGGGAAAGGCAATTGCAGTCTTTGCTGTTATCAAAAGATCTTCATCCTGTGGTAACACAGCATAGTCATTCTCTGTGTCACAAATTGCTTGGATAGCTCTACTACTAACTAACTTGAGCTTCCAACATAGCAAGTCCAATACGATACAATTGATATATATTTCCTCTAGCTGGTACATTGTTGAATTCGAAAAGTGATGTAAAAATAGTTACACAGCTAAATCCAATTGCTCTAGTCGTTATTGTTATAGTTATAGCTTTTAACGTGTTTACTGCTTCGGCACGTTCAGCTGCTGTTTGCCCATCTTTCACTCCTGGGAACAGGCTTCGTTTCAATTCTCTGCAAATTGGCCTACAGTAATAGCCGACTCTCCTTGTCTGAAGGTTTGCATTCTGCTTCTATTGTGTGCTCTTCTACTTGGTCCTTGCTTGCCTCTTCCTCTTGGGACCTTTGCGCTCTCTATCTCTGCTATCACCGCGCCATATACATCCTGGAATGGGATTATTTAAATAATATTATTATTTTTATATATATATATATATATAAGAAAGAGAAAAATATTGGGTAAATTCCGCTGTAGAGCAACCGTAGACACGTGTTTCTGACTCATTGGTCGTCATCGGTACGGTGTAGCCAAGGAATAAGGTGGGATAACCTTGGAGATGTATGCTATACGGAAGACCATCAGGAGACAGACCACCATTTGTAGCTTCAGTTAGAAGATCCCCAGTTTTGAGGACAACAACTAACGTCGCCTTGGCTACACCGTACCGATGACGACCAATGAGTCAGAGATACGTGTCTACGGTTGCTCTACAGCGGAATTTACCCAATATTTTTCTCTTTCTTGTATTTCATGTATCCGCGATATTCCTTTTATTTATCTTTCCTGGGTTCTCGGATGGCACGCAGGTTGACATTGTCTTCCTCGTGGCGACGTTAGTTGTTGTCCTCAAAACTGGGGATCTTCTAACTGAAGCTACAAATGGTGGTCTGTCTCCTGATGGTCTTCCGTATAGCATACATCTCCAAGGTTATCCCACCTTATTCCTTGGCTACACCGTACCGATGACGACCAATGAGTCAGAAACACGTGTCTACGGTTGCTCTACAGCGGAATTTACCCAATATTTTTCTCTTTCTTGTATTTCATGTATCCGCGATATTCCTTTTATATATATATATATATATATATATCCGTGTAGCTTACATCTCCAAGGTTATCCCACCTTATTCCTTGGCTACACCGTACTGACGACGACCAATGAGTCAGAAACACGTGTCTACGGTTGCTCAGCAGCGGAATTTACCCGATAATTTTCCTTTTCTTGTATTTTATGTATCCGCGATTAATTCCTTTTTTTGTGATTTTTCTTTCCTGGGTCTCGGATGGCACGCAGGTTGGCATTGTCTTCCTCGTGGCGAGGTTGGATGTGAATCCTCAAAACCGAGGCTCTTCTAACCGAAGCTACAAATGGCGGTCTGTCACCTGATGGTCTTCCGTGTAGCTTACATCTCCAAGGTTATCCCACCTTATTCCTTGGCTACACCGTACTGACGACGACCAATGAGTCAGAAACACGTGTCTACGGTTGCTCAACAGCGGAATTTACCCGATAATTTTCCTTTTCTTGTATTTTATGTATCCGCGATTAATTCCTTTTTTTGTGATTTTTCTTTCCTGGGTCTCGGATGGCACGCAGGTTGGCATTGTCTTCCTCGTGGCGAGGTTGGATGTGAATCCTCAAAACCGAGGCTCTTCTAACCGAAGCTACAAATGGCGGTCTGTCACCTGATGGTCTTCCGTGTAGCTTACATCTCCAAGGTTATCCCACCTTATTCCTTGGCTACACCGTACTGACGACGACCAATGAGTCAGAAACACGTGTCTACGGTTGCTCAACAGCGGAATTTACCCGATAATTTTCCTTTTCTTGTATTTTATGTATCCGCGATTAATTCCTTTTTTTGTGATTTTTCTTTCCTGGGTCTCGGATGGCACGCAGGTTGGCATTGTCTTCCTCGTGGCGAGGTTGGATGTGAATCCTCAAAACCGAGGCTCTTCTAACCGAAGCTACAAATGGCGGTCTGTCACCTGATGGTCTTCCGTGTAGCTTACATCTCCATGGTTATCCCACCTTATTCCTTGGCTACACCGTACTGACGACGACCAATGTAGTCAGAAACACGTGTCTACGGTTGCTCAACAGCGGAATTTACCCGATAATTTTCCTTTTCTTGTATTTTATGTATCCGCGATTAATTCCTTTTTTTTTTTTTTTTTGTGATATATATATATATATATATATATATATGTATAAACACAGCCCGTTAGTTTTATTAATTTTTAAAGTTTGTTGTTTAATTAAGGATGTTATGTTGAAATGTTAATATGAATTTGTAAAAACTTGTTTAATGTACGTATTTGTATAAGAAAAGATAAGAAATAGTAAATATTGTAACACGTATAAGTTAAAAGGTAAAGAAGTTTACGCGGTATAATTCAAATTTGGGATCTGTCAGTGTTGACAGTTATAAAATGAAATAGTAGAAATAGGTATTGAGGTATTTAAAATATGTGGAAATAGTAATATAAATCGGTAAAGAATTTTAAATAATAGATTGCATAAATTTGTATGAGTATTTAATGTTGTCAAGAGGAAAAGAGATCTTTAATTGAATAGGTTTTAAATTTGGAATAAGGCAATTGGCTGAAAGAAATTAAAGGAGACATCTCCAAGGGAATAAAACAAAACAAAAGGGGATTATGATAATTTTTTCGTGGTGAAAAGATGTATCGTTTTTCGTTCGCGGAAAAATATTTCTTTTAAGCTGAAAAAGTAGTTTTCAAAATCAATTAAGCAATTAATAGCGTGCAATAAGTTATTTGCGATCGATAAAAGTGGAGTGAGTGTTTAATTTTAGGGTATATAGGAGATATCTTATATAATTTACGTACTATCATTTGGTACCATTAGAAGTGAAGAAAATAGGAGGATTGTAAAGAAGAATAATAAATAATAGAAGAAATTGTATAAACTTACCCAAATAAATCCAGTGAGAAGTCATAAAAAAATAATAGAATCCAGTCCGAGAGGTGATTCATCAATGTACATCCGGGATTAGAAGAGGAGCGGCATAAATTTAACCAACCATTGATGTCTTTTTATTCCAACCAGTAATTACAAGAAATCCAGTGGTCATCGTCAAGTGCGAAGAGACACAGTTGGAATACATCCTGGGGTGCTGAACACGTAAAGTATACACTAGTAACATACAAGAACAGGAAAGGAATTAATTAGACCATACAAGCAAGAAGAACGAAATTTACTTACCATATCTAAATCAAAAGGGGATAAGTGTTGGAATACCAGTAACTTCAAGAGGACGAGGCTGCTTCTGTCGTGGGATTATTTGCAAGTAGTTTACATTAACTTAATTACAGTGCTGAAAACAGAATTATATAAATCCAAGGAAGAAGCATTGGACATAAAGAAATAATTTATAAGGAGGTCGTATATTTTTTATTTGATTTATATTTAAAGTGTATTTGTACAGAAACAATCAAAGATCCATGTAATTTTGAGTATATGATTCAATGTGATAAATTTATTATGTAATCTAATAATTTAAATTCACTATTTTCAAGATATTAAGGTGGCATAAAATAAATATTTCATGCTATATGCATACGAAAAATTACGTAAATCAAATAGTGTGGGGTATATGTACTTATAGGTATACTATTTCGTTTAAAATAAATTACAATTAAACTCTTACCTTGATAAAAAGCAGACTTATATATGAATATAATATTTTACAGTATATTTCCAACTTAAACAAGTTTACGTTTTTAGTATTCGCTGTATTTCCAAATATTGAGTGGTTTCATTTCATATTCCTTTTCATAATTGTAAATTGTTAATAAATGTATTATATTTTGAATTTTCTTTTTAATTCGAAGGTTTAAAGTCCAACAAATGGTAGATTTATTGTAGGAAAAATATGAATTGGTACATTTAACCTAAAAAAATATAAAACTGTCAAATACATACCTTGGGTATTGGTAATTTGTATGGTACTTACGTGATGAATTCTTGGACAAAAGTTATATAAGATGAGTGATATGATAGCTTTATTAGTATAATAGGCAATAATATTAACATTAAAAATCATAAAAATAAATAAATACTAGTTGAAAGTTATAATTTGCCATAGCTTGAAGAGAACTATAGTACCAACATAGTACATAGTAATATTTGAATGAGTATGGGTATAGTGTTCTAAAAATTAGAGATAGATGGCATGATATGTATACAAAAAGGAAAGATTATATTATTTAAATTAAATCGTTTGAATTAATTATTGGGAATTTAAAAAGTATCTAAAACAAATATCTGTGTTAGTGTTTGGGCATAATAAATAAGTTATATAAAAGATTTTATAGAATTCAATATACGAGGGTAAACGAATAAATGTAGAGATTAAATTTTGAGCATAAATTTCTGATTTATCTGAATGTCTAGAAGTGTGTTGGAATATTTGCGGATCTTAGTGTAAATTCATAAACACATATTAGTTTAGATTTGAAAATAGGTAAAGTAAGCAAATTTCCCCCACTCTAGTACAATATATACATACATACAGGCTGTCTTAAAATAATGTACTAACACTTTGAATGACTATAAAAACATTATTTATGAACATAAAGACAAGTTTAAAAGCTTGAATTACAGAAGAAGAAATGTAATTAAAGAATCATGTTCGCAAGTGTTCAAATTGACGACCGTCATTGTCCAGACAACGCTGATAACGTGAACCAATGGATTCACAAACGTGACGAAACAATTCATTTGGAATTTCGCGACATTGTCTTTCAATTTCCAATTTCAATGCATCAGTTGTTCTTGGTTGTGTGCGATAAACTCTGTCCTTGAGGTATTCCCACAAAAAGAAGTCCAATGGCGTGAGGTCTGGGGAACGCGCAGGGTATTCAATGCTACCCCTTCGTCCAATCCATGTGTTTGGAAAAGCTGCATCAAGGTGAGCTCTTACATCGCGATGGTAATGGGGAGGTGCTCCATCTTGCTGAAAATAAATTTCGTCATCACCAAACATCTCTTCAATGTGTGGACCAAGGGACTCCTGCAACAAGGTTAGGTACCTTTCACCATTGACAGTTTCATTGAAAAAAAATGGTCCTATTAGGCCCAATGCTGATATCCCACACCATACTGTTACCCCTGGTAAGTTTAAATGGTGTTCAACTGTAACATGAGGATTTACAGCAGCCCAGTAGGTGCAATTATGGCGATTAATTGAGCCATTTAATTTAAAGGTGGCCTCATCGCTCCAGACAATTTTGTATGGAAACCTTCCATCTTCTGCACATTTTGCCAGGTACCATTCACAGAATTGGACTCTCCGGTCAGGATCATCTTCATTGAGAGCATGGACTAGTGTTGGAATGTAGCTTTTCCAATGCAGACGCTTCAAGATGCGATGTACGCTATCTTTTGAGATGTGTGTCTCCCGAGCCGTTTGTCGTAAAGATTTCCGTGGGTATCGGATGAGGGTTTCCTGCACCTGCTCTTCTTTTGTAGGGTTGGTGGATATCCGTGGTCGTCCAGAACGCTTCTTGTTGACGTTGTGAACGGTTCCATCTATTTCAAATTTATCTCTGATGCGAGCAATAGTCCGGTGCGTTGGTGGCGGTTTATCAAACTCCCTTCTGAATCGTCTTTGCACTTCAGTGGCATTTTCGGTATTCCAGTAACATTTAAGGAGAAACTTTCTCTCTTCAAAGCTAAGTTGATCTCCTGGCATTCTGTTACATTAGTTACACCTGAAAAAACAAAAAAGTCAGCATGTTATAGTCATTCAAAGTGTTAGTATTATTTTAAGACCCTATATATATATATATATATATATATATATATAAAGAAATTAAAATTTATTCTATAAATATAAAACGTACAAAAACAAAAAATAAATTCTATAAATATGAAATGTACAAACACAAAAAATAAATTCTATAAATATAAAATGTGCAAACATAAAAATAAGTTCTATAGAAATATGTACAAGAACACCACTTTATTTAAATTCAGCAGGAATATCAAGCTTACGTTCTAAGAATTTCTGTAAAATGATATTTCTTTCTCCTATTAAATCATTTTTACGTTCTTTTTCTTCTATAAATTTTTCTTGCAGAAGTAATTTCTTTTGTGCGATTTCTTTATTAAATTCTAATGTTTTATTTTGACATTCTAACCTATCTTTCCTTATTTGTTCTAAAACACCTCCTCTAAATTTTCTATACTTATTTATATTTTTATTTCTATTCACTTCTATGTCTTCAGAAACATTTCCTTCATCGGATTTGTTTTCTATTTCAGAAATTTGTACCTGTGGTTCGATAGGTGTATTTGATGTCAAATATTTCATCCATCTCTTCCATATATTCAAATGTTTTCCGGGCTCGTCCACTTTTGTTATTGTTATCTAAAGTGTTTTTATAATTTCTTTCGATTGCAGGAAGGAATTCGTGTTAAGATTTTTATTAATATCTGCCGCTATTAATTCCCACACTCTTTTTAAGTTTCTTATTTGGAAACTGCCGACATTTTTTCCTGTACTGGCGATATAAATCGATTAATAATTTCGTGTTATCATGTGTCCATAATACATAATCATTTATAACGCTGTTAGGAACGACTAAAAATTCTTGTATTAAATCTCCTGTAACAGATATTATGTGTTAAATATTATAAAATTGATTTGAAGGGGACCCTACCATCCATATTTGTAGGTATTAAACTAATATGATTATATACAAATTTCAAAATAAAACTACGTCAACATTAATATATAAAGCGTTCGTACTGTCAAAATTTCAAACTAGTTTGGCATCAAACTTTGACTGGCACATGCGCATTAAAAAATACGAAACTGTCGAATAACTATCACAAACTCTCTGTGCGAACAAACCTATAACGTAAACATGTTATGCGTGTACGTTATTTTTTCCATAACAAGTATCAAATAACATGCAGGAAAAACATGCGTGTTAAGTAAATGTACGCATGTTACGAATAACCTGAATGCAGTTGAGCAATATTCATGTCAAATAATTCGAATTATTTGTTGATTTCTGTGTCGATTTTATATCAGTTTACGTGCGTGAATACCTGTGAATTATAGGATTATACATTAACCCATTAACGCCGAAATTATCTTTTTTTATAATATTGTTATTATTCCAGCGGTAAATTAAAATTGGATGTATATTTTAGAAGAAAATACTTCATCTTAAACAATTTGATTCACAATTTTTGAGAAAAATGATGGTACCATATGGTACCGCTGGGCGCTTTACTGAAGATTTTCCCTAAACACTATGAAAGACGAAGTACTCCTAATAGGAAAAAAAGTAGTCGATAAAAGTAACTTTATTTAGTGTGGAAATTTTTAAAACACTCTATGCATAATCCAACGTCACATTTCTGGCACATTGTTCTAACTCTGCTTTTACACTGAGATTCCGCACATCTTCTCCGGCCTGCTTCTTGAGTTGGAACCACATAGTGATGCATTCCATCATACCTAACGTCGTTAGCAACACGAAAATCGGTGCCAGCTGCCTTTGATGTTCGACCAGGGCCTTTCGATTCGTTTCTAAAACGTGTTAAATATGTCTGAAATGCATAACAAAAAATGTAGATTATATCATTATTTCAATGTTACATAAAGAACCTGTACGATATTTCTTCTAAAAGCCAATTGACTTATATTTCGACCAGTTTTCCTGTAGATAATCCATGCATTTTGCACTGCAGCATCGATCAAATATGTAAAAATAGACCAATACCACTTTTTAGATCTAATTCCTATGCGATAACTAAAATATTATAAAATATTTTTTGGTTTTAGTTATGAATATACGTAGAAATCTTACCAAGCAATATTACCATCCATTAGATCAGTCCCTCCCATATTCTTATTGTACTGAAACACGACATCTGGACGTGGGATAAAGACATTCTTTTTCTCTTTTCTTGAAAACCTTTCGACATTTCTTATTGGTGCCACTCCAAAACACGTACTTGCCAATGTAACAGCACTGTTGTCCATCCACCGCACAAAAATAATTCCAGAATTTTTCTCCAACGCAGAGGAAAAATCACCTCTATTTCTTTTCATAATATCCTTTTTAGACACAATAGGACATTCCTTGGGTATCCTATTATCTCGCACGGTACCAGTAGCGCCGTAACCATTAGCTTTCAACGTGGTAAGTAAGCTGGTACCAGTAAAAAGATTATCGAAAAACAAATTATATTTATGGCATCTCTTTTCACCCAATTCTTCTAGCATGTGGACGAGAGGAGCCGCAGCTTTTCCAAATAATTCATCATACGCGTTATTTGTTCTGGGATTTTTACCTTGATAGATTTCGAAATTCACAAGGTATCCGCTAGGAGTATTTAGGGACCAAACTTTGTAGCCGAATCTCACCGGTTTGCCACGGATGAACTGCTTGCATCCGTGGCGGCCAAAATACCTTATCATTGACTCGTCGTATGCAAGATTCTGTTCAGGTATAAAATGTTCTTGGAACTTGGCTTTCAAAGTATCGGTTAGTAACCGCAACTTGAACATTTTATCCTGAGCATCCAACGCATTATTGTCTGCAGAATGCATGAAACGGCAGATCTGTAAGAATCGATCTCGTCTCATTGCTTCAGAAACTAAAATGTTTTTCATGTCAGATGAATTTTCCCAGTAGCTTCTTTTTGATGGCAGATTATTGTAACCACTCAAAAGTAAAATTCCAAGAAACACTTTTTTTCTGAAATCGACACCGTCGGGTCAGGGCAATTTTTAAATAGCGCATATCTGCCTATCTCAACAAGAATCTTGTCCAAAAGATCGTCCGAAAAAAATAGCTCAAATAGCTGAACACAACTCAACTCACTATATTTGCTATAGTCTGGGTCAGGAAAAAGATGTTTTGGAGGTTCGAGATCTCCTAACTGACAAAAATGTAAATTTTGTGGTTTACCGACTTTTATCATTGTATAAGCGTTATCGACTTCTTCATCCTGGGTTGTTGGCAGTCCTTGAGTTTGCCCTTCATTTGATTCAATTTCTTCATCAATTTCCATTTGTTGTGTGTTGGCATCTTCTGTTTCACCAGGCTCATTTATACCACCTATTCTAATATTATGATTCAAGACAATTTCTGCAGGAGCAGAAAGTTGTCTCCTGCTAAGATTATCAACCAAACCTCCTTCGTCCTCATCTGCCGAGTCTTCATCAGTCAAAATATGACTCTCTGGAGGTTCTATAAAAATTTCTCTAACGTCATTTATATCTTCCGATTCATCATATGCTAGTTCCAATGCCTCTTGCAACGTTAGTCCCCTAAAATATTTCACATCATTGGAAACCGGAAATCGCCTAGCGGTACCATATGGGATCAGCATTGTTTACGCCTCAAAAAAGACAACAACAAAACAATTTTTTTCAAATGTAAAATATAAAATAAATAACCTTGTCTTTTAGGAAAAGTAAAATGTACTTGAAATGCACAGACTCTAAAGGATATTTATATTAGAATACTTACACTAATCGGAAGTCCATATTTTCATGAAAACTTATGTTCGTTAAAATTGTAACTGTCGACAAACACGTGCAACACCCGACACTAACTCCAAACAGCTCACAATGAGTTCAGGTGTTCCTAAACCATGTCTGCCTCATGCGCATTGCCCCTAAAGATAACGGTCGCAGCAGGGTAGGACAAAAAGTAATCACCTGATTGGTGGTCCCATATGGTACCGCTAGGCGCTAATGGGTTAAAATTACCTGAAATCAGAATTCGTAGATATGGCTTTGCATGGACTATTACATATACTCCTATTAGAATAATTACAAGAAATTGAGGAGAGGTAATTATTAGGCGCATAAATTCTCAAAAAATAAGGTTTTATTACAGAAATAACCGACACATTCTTCGGCGTACTATAAGAGATACGAGTGATCCATTTCAAGAGCCTCGTCATGTATTTGTGAAGCAATTTCGTTTGTCTCAGGATATGGTACGATACCTCATTCCGTTGCTCCAGCCAGTACAAGACCGAAGACGACGAACAGGCATTACGTTTGAATTTAAAGTTTTTATATGAATGATGTGGTAACATCCAAGTATTCATTATTGATTGTTTTGTAGGTGTTGATTGCTCTTTATTTTTTTTGCTCATGGTAGTTACCAAAAATGTGTTGGTCAGAATTTTTATTTAGCTGTAGAACAATCTACAGTAAGTAAAATCATTGATGAAATTACTGCAGCATTAATGAATTTCATGCCTCTGTGGGTTGTTTTTCCTGTAACTCAGGAACAAATGAATAATGTAAAGGAAAGGTATATAATTCAGACATTGCTAAATAATTTGAACTTTTCATACTGCTATCCTAATCATTTTAGATTTCATCAAATATGTAATTTCCCGGGTGTTATTGGGGCCATAGACTGTACTCACATAGCAATTGTTGCACCACCCTCTGATGATGCTGTACAACTTGCAATAGCATATTACAATAGAAAAGGTTACTATAGTATAAATGCAGAGATGGTAAATATTATATATTATTACATACAAATGTAATATCTCCTTTTATCCATGTATGTGATGGTAATTTAAGGATTACATATTGCAATGCTCGTTTTCCTGGATTGGTTCACGATGCCGCAATATGGAGATTGAGTTCATTGAAACATGTATACAGCAAAAATACATATCTGGAGAGTTAGAGAGTAGTACATGGTTGTTAGGTAAGCATAATACTTTGTAGACACAATTTGCACAAAAAAGAATAAAAATCTTAGGTGATTCGGGGTATGGTCTACAGCCATGGTTATTGACACCAATACCCGACGCAGATGAAAATTCACCAGAGGGAAGATACACCAGAGCTCATATAAGAACGAGATTGGCAATTGAAAGGTGTTTCGGAGTGCTAAAGCAAAGGTTTCGATGCTTAAGGCTAAAGGGGAAGTGCTATTAATGTGTTTCCGAAACGACAGATGGCGCGGAAATTATATTTCTATTTTTGTAAAAACTATATACTTTAGATGAAATATGTAAATTGTTCTGAATTCAAAATTTTATTTAAAAGTGAGCCAACGCGACAGTTTTTTATTCTGGTTTTTTTGTCAAAAATAGAAAAAAGGAAGAGGGCATAGAAGCAATTATTTTCAAAAACAGAGCTACAGGGATTAAACAGCATTTTGTGCTGATTCCAAATCTGTGTTATTTTTCAAATACGATAATTAGAAAGCTATCAAAAGTGAAATTTTGTATAAGTCTTTTGATCTCGTACCGCCGGTCACGTGCCATGCATCAAGCATCAGCCAGATTATTTATTTATGGCCGTCAGCACATTTGAATGGGCGCATACAATGACAATGAATCATCCCACATTGTACAAAATATAAATATCTTCAGATTTTTAATCATATTTGTAAGTTTCTGTTTGTATTTTCTGTTTACTTTTGCGACAAATAACAAAAAATCGTCGCGACGAATTGTACTCGAATGAAATTTTTTGTGTTTTAAAGTGGTTCTGCTATCTGTGGTCGTATCGTTACAAAAATAAGGCTTGCAGTTGTCATGTATTCCGAAAATATGGTATGGGCCATTTTTTAAATCACTTCGCAAGTCAGAAGAACTTTGAGTGCTTTGGGAATAATATATAATGACAGCCCTAGCTCCTTTTGTCAAACGTTTTATAATTCCTTTTGTCAAGTTTTTTCTAATAAGTATGGGAACACCTTGTGTTTTGAGAAGTGCCTTGGTGTAGTTTTTTACTGCATGATTTGCACATTCAATTTTCTCGATATGTTTCCCGTATTTCACAAATTCTTGAAGTTTTTTATGGACACTGGAGTCTCCATCTCCAATGAAACGCCTATATTCTATTCCATGCAGAGTTTTACTTCGTTTAAATGCTTGTACTAGAAATATCTGCTTCCATAGCACATGAACTACCATTCCAGTTCTTGAAGCATTCTTGCATAATATCTTTTTTGTTATTCTTTTCTATATAAAGACACATCGAACAATATTTATTACGGACATCTATGTCCAATAATTTTTTTGTTCGAAGCCCTATGTCGCGGGGTAATTACCACAAATTTAATTAACGATGATAATTACCGAAGATCAAATAACTTCCACTAATCCGCAACAGTACTGGATGCAGAGAACAAAACTACTTATGCCGGCCGCTCACGCTGCACCCAGTGATCTCGGGGTCGTTTTAAACTTAATACAATAAGGGGATTTCTCTTATTACTAATTGACTAATTAGGTGTGTATGTGTGCTGTTAAAAAAAAAAGAAGGTGACAAAACTTACGTACCTTTACGGTCCTAGAGCCTTATGCTCTGTCACTCGTTCCTCGCCCGTCGGGTAGATGATATGGATAATTTGAAATTACTAATTGAACTCTCTCTAGGTGGTTGATGAATAATTGCTTCACTGATTTTATTGTAAAGTAAGCTGTTATCTTAGGGCGCCACTCGCTTCGTTTTATAAGATGTTAATGAAGTATCACATTAATTAGTAATTCCCAATTAAAGGGCTGTCAATGAAAAGAAGCGAGAAGATTTCACTGAGCTTATTATTATTACCACAATGAACGGTGAGGGATCAAATTGACAACACAGATATAAGGAAAAGTTAACAAGGTTTATTACAACAATAAAAGAAAAATGGGTAACATACAATATGCAAAATTCCAAACTAACACATACGTCAAATGCAATAAAGGTAATTTATAACAGTAAATAAATAATTGGTAATTTTCCTAACTGTGAATTTCTCTACATTAGAATAAAGTAAGAATATCCTACACACTAGTTGAAAGTTACACAAACATTTAACAGGTAGAATAGTACATACAAAAGGGGCTGGTTCAGTTAAAATAATCAACTCATTGATAAATAATATTACATTGCTAAATTTATAATTCAATACGCCAGCCTGTTCTAGCACACAAATATATGTCTAATTTCATTACAGTAACCTAATGTACAATTACTAAGTGGTGAATATTATATGACAAATATTATGACTGATACTATTACATAACACATACTCCAAATATTCGGTAATCAATGACTAATTACTTTAAAAAGAAGAACAAATAAACTTCTAAATCTGATCCTACTTTCTCCGTCGGATTACAATGAGTAACATGTTCAAATAATAAAGTGACAAATAACCAAACAGGTCTTGGTCGTGTTTCAGTAGAAAAACAAAGCGTAAATACCTTTGAGACAACTGATTTGTAGCTTCAATAGCGGCCTGGCCAGGGCTGTCAGCGGTCCTTGTCGAAGAGGTCTTGGTTTTCTATGGAGTACTTCTCCCGTCGGGTAAAGATCAAAATGTGAATTATATCCCCAACATGGGTGGCTCGGATTGGTACTGCTTGTCCCAAAGATCAGCAGATTTCCCCAACCGAGGTTACACAGCAAGAGCACTTAGATCGTCTTGTGACGAATTCACTAATGGAATTTTAATTATGTGCTCTAGCTAAACACAATTTTTGCTTCCCGCGGAATACTTTAGATTTTATTTAAACATTCGAACCGCGAAGACTAACCCTCGGCCACTGGGTAAGTTTGACTCTCTTAGGGTACTTTTAGATGGATAATGACTGTAATCTGGTAGCGCTTGCCCTTCTTAAAGATTCATCCCCGGCACGGAAGATGATACGTCATACGTTCTGGAATGTTTGGTAACGCGTGCATGGAAGGCGTCTCAAAGTCGGGCCCATTTCAATTCTCACGCCATTCCCCATACAAAGGGCTATTGATAAAATACTCGGATTTGTGACGCCAAATTTTTGTCTTCAAGGTAAATATTCTTTTTACCTTGGATAAAATGCTTTTAGAAGAATTTTTAATACGGAGTTGCAAATACATTATAAAGAGCCATTCATTCAAAAAGGAAAAATAAGCTTGGCTGTGGACATTGCAATACATTTATTTTTAAGATTAAAATATAATTTTTCGTAGCCGAAATAATAACTGCATACAGCGTGAGCCAAAAGAAAAAAAAATATTACGATTAATTTGAAATTCGCGTGTACTCTACTAAATGTTAATTGAAGCCAATAGATATTATTTATTATTTTGATATTAAATTAATTATTACTTGTGAAGTGCCAAAAGCACGCAACAAATCCCCCCTCTAGTGCCCCAGGAAATTTACTTCAGTAAATTTCCGATTAAGCAAAAAGAAGCACCAGTGCATTATGAAACAAGCGAAGTCCTCCAAGCATAAAGACAGGCTGAAGGTCCTAATAAATTAAAACAGAGAAAGTGGACGATATTCCACAGTTGAAGTTTGACGAAACTAAAACAAAGTTCAATAAATTTTGAAAGAACCCAAAAAAAAAACTTTTTCCCACAACTAAAGACACGGGCAGACCCGAATAGAATCTATCAGGTTTAGACAAGGTTATGACGAAAATCAATAAACACAACCAAAAGGCGTTAAAAATAATTTTGACACAAAGCCCAGGCCAAAAGGTACCGCAGTTACATGGAGAAATCAAAAGATCCAAAAGGCGTTAGTTCAATTTGGATGCAAGATTATATTAAAATGTAGGCCAAGCACTACAGTAAAAGTCAATAATTTAGGCCGAAAGGTTCAATAAATTTTGACAAAAGAAAACAAATAATCCAACTCCCACGTAAAACTCCTTAAAACTAGGTAAAGTTGGTCTTCGCCGGTTACATTTAAAACCGACCTAGGAAGGCCAAAGCACAAAAATTTAATTAATGGCGGTGTCGGGCAACAAAAAAGGGTCAAGACTAGGTTACAAGCAAAAGAATAGGAGACCATCCACCTCCCCAGCGGATGAATGGAGTCTCCCCACGGACTTGACACCGCTCTCCCGCAGTGGAATCGGTAGTCGAATTGTCGACATAAATCGAATAAATGGGTGCCTGCAACCACGTAATTATGGTGCAGCGACAAACCCGGGTTTAGCCGAAGCTCACGGTAGAAAATTTTGGAGGGGATGGGGCCGAAAGACACAATCGGTGAGGCAAAGTCATAATTTGTATTATATTCAGTTATCACCCAATCAGACAGCTCAACAGTCAACAATGCTAAAGAATCTCAACAACGTCAAAGAATCAAGTAGGTGGCACACGCAGCTTCACTACGAAACAGAATTGGAGGGGTAGGGACTTTATACCCCGGCAGCACCTCCACCAAAAAAAAAGGTCATCTAAAGTGACAAAACCAAAACACCCAAAATCCGTCATGCCAACATGACACGCCACACTCTTGAAAAAAAAAAAAAAATAACATCACTATGGTGATAACCAAATAACGAAATCTAAATCGGGATAATCCATCCTGGGCCAACCCCAGACTGACCATACAGTACGGGTATTAAAGCCATAGGCAACTCACTCCACATATAGACCAAATCAAAATTAATATTAAAAGGTAACCAATATGTATGTATTTCATGAAAACAAATATCAGGTAACTAACGTTACCCAAAAGAAAAAGGTTTAAACTCAGAAGCTATCAATATTTAAACATACAAAGGAAAAATTTAATCATGAAGAGAATATTTGCAATGCATAATGGGATAATACACATTAATAAAGAAAAGAAAAGAGCACACAGCTCGAACTCCTTAAGTCGCATATCAAATTCCACATACGTGGCTACTATATGCCGGCAAAACAGGGGCCTTGAGCTCCAACAACAAAAGCACGGCAAGAGAACAAACTGTGAAGAAAGCATCACACTAAATTTAAATTAAAAATGTCCTAATATAATTTTAAGATAATATCTACTATATATGGCATAAAGTGAAATAATAATAACGGTATCCCAAAATGCAGAAAGCACGATGAAAGTATTAAAATGAAAAGGTGGAGTGTTTGTACCATTAGAAAGAATTGAATAAATGAAAGATTGCATTAAGGTGGTGGTTGCGCAATATATTGATCCATTTAGAGGACTTTTACCCCACGCTGGTTACACGGCTGTGGAATTCTTATAGACCCCAACAGCAGGTCAAAAATATTTTGTCTAGTTAGGCGGATGCGCCTTCAGATCTTTAATATGCCAAGTAGAAGGTCGGCCTTGGTCGTCAATGAGTTCATACGCCCATGGCGATACAACACGAATAATTTCGAAAGGCCCTAAATATTTAGGGGCAAGTTTGGCAGCAAACTGCTTAGTAGCGTCTGACAATACTTTATTCCTTCTCCAGACATGCTGTCCTACCACAAACTTAATAGGTCGTCGTCTGAGATTGTAGTCATGAGCACTGCGCACATGCGCTTTCTTAATACGCGCCTGTATGTCTGTATACAGCGCAGCGAAAGCCAATTTTTTATTTTCAATATTTAAGACAGGTGTTTCGGATTCATTCGGAACGAAATTCTCATCATTGCCATTCAAGGTGACTTCCCTACCAAAGTTAATGAAATTCGGGGTTACTTTAGTTACTTCGTGTTCAGAAGATCTAATGGCATAACCAATTCGTGCAAGATACTGGTCCCAGGTTCGATGGTTATTTTTAACATAGGCAGTCAACATAGTTTTAATTACCCTATTAACTCTTTCTGTGGGATTAGCTTGAGCATGGTAAAGTGCAGTATAAGCTATTTTGATATTGTAGTTTTGGGTCATCTTCTGAAAAACCTTACTCCTAAACTGAACACCGTTGTCAACGATTAAATAAGAAGGAGCCCCGAAGAGAAGTATGACATGATCCTCAATGATTTTGGTGATGCTAGCACCAGTAGCGGTTCGTAAAGGAAACACCAATGTTGCCTTACTAAAAATGTCGCAAACAGCTAAAATATAGGAATAACCTTTAGTGGAACGAGGCAAGGGTCCCATCAAATCTGCGGAAACTATCTGCCAAGGTCTGGTGGCAGTTGGAGCTTTACTACGCAGATGTCCTGCGGGCGGTTTGTTTTCGGATTTGATACTGAGACAGGTCTTGCATTTCATAACATATTTAGCTATATCACCGGCCATCTTCGGCCAAAAGTATTTCTGAGAAACACGGGAAATGGTCTTAGAAATTCCAGGATGTCCACAAGTTGGGTCGTCATGACAGGATTCAATTATTGAAGTGCGGCGTTCTCGTGGAGGAACCAATTTCCACTCCTGACTGGGATGACTAAGTTCGGAGTAACGAGGTTTGATATACTTAAATAACTTAGTGTCTTCCACACGCCATAAGGGATAACGATGAGGTTTATCCTGTACTTCTTGAATAATTTTAAGATACCACCGATCGATGGGAGGTAAGGGGTCTTCAGCTTGTACCAAATCAACAGCAGTACTCACGGAGCGTGACAAGAAATCAGGGACGGCATTCTCCGATCCCTTTCTATGAATCATTTCAAAATCATAGGGCTGTAATCGTAATGACCACCTGGCCAAACGACCATGAGGGTCTTTCAAATTATGCAACCATAACAAAGAGTGACAATCCGTGATCACCCGAAATTTATAACCCTCCACATAGTGACGCACACGCTCAATAGCCCAAATCACACCTAAACATTCACGCTCAGTAGCACTGTACTTTCGTTCCTGAGCAGTCAGAGAACGGGACATGTAACAGATAACTTTCTCCCCATCGTCATATTGTTGGGTGAGCACGGCCCCGAGGCCATAAGCTGAAGCATCAGTTTGAAGAATAAAGGTCTTAGAAAAATCAGGACAAACCAGTAGTGGAGATGAGACAAGTTTTTCTTTTAACAGTTTGAATGCCGCTTCGCATTCACTGGTCCAAGACCATGGAGTCTTTTTCTTAGTGAGGTTGGTTAAAGGTGCAATGATGGTGGAGAATTGTGGTACGAAACGTCTGTACCAAGAAGCAGTTCCGATAAATCTTCGTATTTCCTTGACATTTTTAGGTGGTGGAATGTCTAAAATGGCTTGTACCTTTTCAGGATCTGGGCGCAGTCCCAGTTCATCAACGATATACCCCAAATACTTTAATTGAGGTCGACAAAATTGACTCTTGGCGAAATTCACCGTGAGCCCTGCATTATGCAGACGATCAAAAACCTCAGTCAATGTAGCCATATGGGATTCGAAAGTTTGAGACACAATAACTATATCATCAAGATATACAAAAACAGATGGTTGAAGGTCGGCTCCCAGAACAGAATCCATGAGACGCTGCCACGTGGCAGGCGCACCGGTAAGACCGTAGGGCATTCTAACGAAGCGGTATAAGCCGCCACGCACACAGAAGGCAGTGCAATCACGAGAATCCTCCGCGACAGGAATTTGCCAGTATGCACTTTTAATATCTAATGAACTTAAATATTTAGCATCTCTTAATTGATCTAAAATAGTTGAAATATAGGGCAAGGGATAAGAGTCCTTTTGAGTGACGGAATTTAATTTACGATAATCAACACAAAAACGATAGCTATTATCTTTTTTCTGGACCAAACAAACAGGCGAAGCCCAAGGACTGTTACTAGGTTCTATGATTCCCTGCTCTAACATTTTTTTAATCTCCTGATCAATAGCTTGTTGCTTGATTGGTGATACAGGATAATGTCGTTGTTTAATTGGTTTGGTATTTGGCAATAATCGAATCTCGTGAGACACTAAATGAGTCTTACCCAAAATTTTGCTCATGAGTACTGTGTTCTCAGCGACTAATTGGTCTAAGTGGTTCTTTTGATCAACGCTCAAGGTAGTGGCACTAGCTATACTATTAATATGAATTACAGGGTCCTGTTTACTAAAATGCCAAATGTTTTGACGTAAATCTGGTACTATATTCATGGCCATCCAGAAATCTACTCCCAAAATTAACGTGTGTGGCAAGTCAGGTACAACCAAAACATCAATCAAACAAACTTTGCCCTCTAGGCAAAAAGGTACAGTAACAAATCCTGCACTCACACACACCTGTCCATTCGCAACCGTACATTCAACAGCTTGCGGTTTCAGACAAAAACCCAAATTACTCAAAATTTGATAGCCACATGAGCCAACCAGTGTTCTAGAGGCTCCAGAATCCAATAAACCCACTACAGGATAACCCTTTACTTGTATTTCTAAATAAGGACGTTGATCTCCAGAAACACGAGAAATGACATAATCAAGAAAAATCTTACTAGTGTTTGATAACACGGAAGTTGGGGTCGAGGAAACAGCGACGGGGACGACCTCTCGACCTACGATCGCCTCCCCTTCGCGTTTTCCGAGCATCGAGGACATGTGCTCACTATTACGTTAGGTTGACCACATTTATAACAAAATTTCCTTCGGGCTCTCTTACAATTATTAAACCTATGTCCCCGGTCTCCACAATTGTAACACCGCAAATCGTCTGACATTTTGTCCGAAGATGCTTTAACTGAATTTACAGCAGGTTTATTCACTGCTCCGCGCTCAACACCAGAGGTTGACACGAAAGCAAAATCTGGTTCCACATAAGTGTTACGCTTGCGCACCGGCGGACGAAAACTATCTGCCCTAAACTTCTTTTTCTCGAGCTTGAGGCATTCATCCTCCAGCTCCGCCAATGTGGTTACTGCTGGTAGTTGCATAATATAAAAGGGGGCCAAATTTCTAGAAATAATTCCTAACTGCACATCCTCGGATGCTTCCCCATAGCGTCTGAACATTGACAACATGCACGAAAAATAGTCTATGAATGACTCAGATGGGTCTTGAGTTCGTGACAATATATCTTGAAACAATCTAGATTGATAATCCGGTGGCTCATAATGCTTACATAATAATGCCGATAATGTCGGCCAATTGTCAAATCTATGTCTATTTGACCTAAACCACAGCAAAGCTTTTCCCTCAAATAAATCAATGGCGGATTCAAACAAATCAGTTTCTGAAATTCCGCGTGCAATTCTTAATTCATTAACCCTTTCTAAAAATTGATGCACCGAAAATTGTCTTGAATCCCCATTAAATTTTAAATTCCATTTCCGGACTGGTGAGAAAGTACGCGACGCGCGCGAAACCGTAACAGGACTAAGTGCTTGTGCTGTCGTTCCGTTAGCATTATTTGCGGTTCCCGAATTTCCTAATGTAACACCCTGTAGATCATCAGTGACCTGACCTACTTCAATAGTATCCAAGTGTTGTAAAAATTCTAATAATAATTGGGTGCGTTTCTGAGACTGTTCCGTGCTTAACTGCGCGAGAGGTAACCGATTGATTCTATTTATACTATGATGCAGGCGAGTTTGAATAGCCGCTGAACTACCACCCGGTGACAAAGCGAATTTTTCCATTGCTGGTTTAAGATCGTTAAGTTTGGCATCAAGCTCCGTTAATTCTTTTTCAATGTCTACTTGATACTCTGGATATGATAAAGCCTCTTTATGTTTTTCAAGTCTTAACAATGGTCTCAAAGCCTTTCGCAATTGTTCTACCGTATCATCGTTCATTGTAGGTAAACCTCTCAAGCTCAGTTCATAGACTAATTCATCCTTTCTTAAATAGCTAACATTAATAGCTAAGGACGCCATATTAAAAAAAAAAAATGAAAGTTATCAAACGATTGAATCAAAATATTCACAAGGTACTTGAAAATGCACTAATTCAGTCAATGTCGACTCAAAAATACAGTCAAATATCAAAATCGTTCAGCAAAATTATTGAAATTAAAAGAGAAAAAAAAAAGCAAAGCGTACCTTACCCAACCAACCAAAAAAAAAAAAAAAAGAAAAAAAAATAATAAAAAATAAAAATTTTTAAGAAATTCTTATTTTATTTCTAAATAATGTATAATCAAAGAATCTTTAAACTTGAAAGAAATAACAAATACGCAAAATAATTTTAATTTAATAACAGTAAGTGTTGTCACCAAACACACACACCACCCTGTATATATATATTGCACTAGTGGAGGGGATAATATACTTGCAACACATATAATAAATAATATACCTTAATTTACTCAAATCTTGCTATTTGTATTACTAATAAAATCTCCTCTCTTACCTAGTCATTCAAATTTACTCAATTAATCTCAGGTTATAATCTATGATAATGATAATGTACCATTCAGTATATAAGATTTTAAAATTTTTGCACCAAAATTAATGTACTCATATGCTATTATAGGTTTCTTTATTTCTTTTATCTATGCCCAAACACTACTCAGATTTATTCTTAATCAATTTAATTAATTCTTTTTTTTTTATAATAATAATATTATTTAATGCATTTAGAAATAAATATTAATCTCCTAACTCTTTCAAATATTAATTACGATTCATCACTTCTTTATGGTATGACTTTCCTATAAATGTAACTAGTTTTTATTTTTAACCGCGCAGTACAAGCATTTCATTTACTTTTATAAAGATGTCGCTTAGGTATTTGCCGTTATACACTGCTACATAAAAATAACAATTTAAATGTTTCTAATAATCTTGTTATACTTATTCTTATAATGAAGAGAATATTGCTGCTAATAAATTATCCCTCTTATAGGATAACAATAGTACGGTATGTATACTTTTCCTCTCACTATAAACTTTATAATGCTATTTTATTTTGTTTACTTGTAGGTCATTGACTTATCAGCTTCTATGTCCGTTATGAAAATGTCTAACACAATGTTACTATTTTACCAAATAAAAAGAAGAATTTCACCACAATACTAGTTTAATGACAACAAATATAAAAATCTTGATTCGAAAATATACATCCAAAATAGTTATTCGACATGTACATAAATAGTTAACCTGTCTAATCGCACCTGTACGTTTATTGTGATATGAAGGATGTTTAGCAAATGTTATTTATTCAAAAGGTATGTACAAAATTCAATTCAATGTATTTTTTTTTCCAATTTAGCATGCACTATACGATGCAATTTAATTATCTATAAATAACCTTCGTCTATAAAATATTAAACACGTTGAAGGTATGTTTTAGTACCAAGGTCATGTCAATTCATTTATATATGTGCATCATCTGTAACTTTTTATGAAAATAGAGATTTAATCTTTTAACAAAACGTATTTCTATACTTGTTCTAGAATAGTAATCAATTCTAAATAATATTTAAGACTTTTACTCGATATACAATTAAATAAATTCAAATTTTCCTTATTTAAAAATTATACAACCTCTGGTTTGTTTAAATTATGTTTTCCTTTTTTTTTCTCACAGGATCTTCATGGACTCGTTCTGTGCAACTGGTAACTCTCTGGAAACCCTCCTAGCACGACTTTTTGTGTATCCTCGTTCTCCTCCAGGATCTGGAACTGCTTCGGTTATATCTTACAGGATGTATCTTGTTGTGTCCTCGAAACTGCGGGATATCTTCTGGATTTAAATGCAGCTGTACTTCTATTTCGAATTAACACTGAACTAGACCTCTTCGGAAATATATATGGGTTACCGGATCCTCTAAATAATTTAACATTTACTGGAACGACATCAGGGATTCTAACTAGTGGAACTTCTCGTTTTTATACAATAAGCTGGACTTGGATAACTGGAATCCCTCTTTGAACTCACGTGCAACTGATGGTTTCAATATTCCGCTCGGACTTGGTTAATATTTGGTAAGTAATCTTTAAATATTTATTTTCCTTAGAAGATATCTTCTTTTTCCATACAGGATATCAATTAATTAAATTATAATGAAATTATTGAATGATTTTATGCTTCTTTATAATATATTTTGATTCTACCATCAAATAAATATTTTCTATGCTGAAAAGAACACTAATAGCACCAACTTTCGCGGTTTAAGTGAATTTAAGATATACTTTTCGGAATAAAATCGTGATTTTCCGAAAAGTACACGCGCCTTTCTTGAAAAATATTTTTTCCATCATCGTTGTTTGTTTTTCGTCACCAAGACAATATTTCCGTTTTCTAATTTCATCCAATTAAATTCCTTTTCTCACAATTCTTGTTCAAAATGGTATTATAAAACTTTATTAATTCGTTTCAGTGCTTTTCAAACTTTAGTAAACCTTCTCTATTAAATCTCTATTAATTTATAATAATGAATTACTAAGACTTTGTACTTCAAAAAATATTACTAATCAAAATTTTCTGTAAATGTCAATTTTGACAGATCCGCTTATTCAAACTTTACCCGCGCAATTATTTACCAAGTTGTTTCCTTCATACTTCAACAATCAACATTAAATTATTTTACTTTACATTATTGTTAATTAGACAAGTTTTACAAGATTTCAAACTACATTTTTACATAAATTATAATATTTAAATCTCCATTTTCAGATACCAATGAAAATTACTGCCACCAAGAACCTGGTCCACTACAACTCCTTCAAGTACTGTTTTCATAATTGACTGCACACATCTTTATTGTAATAAATAACATTTTAAGTATACACAACTGTTCTTTTTTAGTTTAAATATTTTAATTTAACAGTCACAAAGAAAAATTAGTAAAATTAAATAATCCTTCCAACTTGTTCAAAAATATACAGTGCCAAACATCAATATTGTTACTCAGCACATATGCCCCTTTTAAAAAATGTAAATTTTCAACTCAAATCAAAATTTATATTTATTAAACAAAATCTGATAATTCACATGTTTATCAATGTGCTCAAAACAATTATTTTAATCTACTAAATCCTTTAACAAATTTCAAATGAATCTTCTATTATTTGGTAATATCATATAACATTTATTTATAACTATCTGTACATAACAGTGTTTAAATTCAAAATTATTTGTGACACTCATAACTATAAAACTCAACTTTCTTATAAGTCCAAAAGTAATATAAGGCTTTTCTTTATTTTCATTTTAATTATAAAAGTATAAATTTATTTATTTAAATGGATGTCTATGACCTGTATAAGAAATTTTTGTTCCATTATTTATCGTACTATGTATTATAATCTTTCTTAATGTTCCAATACCTTATTAAAAAATCTATATTTTTATTAATTGCCATCAAACTTTTAAACATTAATTGCATATATGTTTTTCTGTGTTTCCTTACTCAAACTTCTTATAAAAATATTATCTGTACTAACTTTTACATAAATAGGTGAATAACATATTCTTTTTATCTGTCTATGCCTCAGTTACTTATTTGCCTCTTTAAGAATGATTCACTATGCTTACTAATTATATATTATTTTTATTATATACTGTTCTCATTCGAACAAATTCCCTTTTTACCTATAATTGACATTTTCGTCATTCCCTATACTTTCATTTATGGAAAGTCCATATTTTTTTTACTTATCGTTTTTAAAGGCTTACGTTACCTATATAATTCTTTTTTAAGACACTTTTGGTCCTATATTTTATATCATTTTGGGTATTTTTCACCCTTTTATACATATTCACTCTATAATAATTCCATATTCTTATGGTACTTTTAATATTTACTATTTATTGTAAGCACTTACTTTCATCTAACATATTTTATTTTTAAGAGGCTCTTCTTAACTTCTTTCTTTTCCATTTCTTCATCACCTAACATGTTTGTTACATCTTGATAATTATTTTCTAACTTTATTCAGTGCTTTATTTATTCTGAAACATTCTTTTTTAATTTTATAAGGCTCAAGGTTATTTATCCTCTATACAACTTCTTTATCCATTTCATTCCATTTAAATACTCAGGCAAATCTATTTACTAGTAAGATTACTTATATTACCTTCTCTTATGGTTATTTACAAATTTATATACAATATGGGAATGAGGATATAACTTATTTTTTTCTTTAATTAATCATCATTTTTTTTTTTTTTTAATAACTAATAATTGTAACAGACCTATAACTAAACTAATCTAATATAATACCGGAATACTTTATGTACATTCTTTATCTGACAATCTCTCTATAAATTCAAATTATTTCTCGATAAACATGAACTTGTCTGTATACATGTATATCTGTTTCATCATTATGTCTTTTATTCATTTTAAAGAAAGCGAAATTCAATATGCCCCTTTCTTATCAATTTGTTATCTGTATCTGGTCATGCCCCTATCTTATAATAAGGTATTTATGTCCTCCTAATACTTCATTACTATATAATTCTTTATTTTCTAATTAACTCCAGGTCTCTATTTGTCAAAAACTTTTGAAATTTTGAGATCTACATGTTACTTGGATAAGCAGGTGTTGTAAGTACCTTCAGAAGACGATCTCCTTTCTTATCTTCTGTCCTGACTAAAATTTCCTAGGTATGAATTAGTATGATTCAGAGAAATAATGTCATTTCTCCTTTTACAGTTTAAACTTCCAATATTGTTCTTACTTTTGCAAATAATGTGGATTATTTGTCATATTAAATTGTCGTTGATTATTTGTCGTATTATATCATTGTGAATGATTTGTCTTATTATATTGTTGTGGATGATTTGTCTTATTATATTGTTGTGGATGATTTGTCTTATTATATTGTTGTGGATGATTTGTCTAAACTCAGATTTATGAAGTGTCGTTACTCACTTACACAATACAAACTTCCAATATTGTGTCTTACCTATTATTTCGGAAGATTTAATATAACTCAGATTTAGGAAGTGGCGTTAATCACTTACACAATACAAACTTCCAATATTGTGTCTTACCTATTATTTCGGAAGATTTAATATAACTCAGATTTAGGAAGTGGCGTTAATCACTTTCACAGTACAGTCTTCCTAATACTGTGTCTTACCTATTAAATGCCCTATTTCAAACGATCGTATATACATTTTCCCAATCATTTCTTTCCATTTCTATTTTTAATCGGATTCTATTCTGTAATGTATCAAATATGTTCCCATGAACCATATTTACTTTATTCCATGAATCATTTTCTTCAATTCTACAAGACATCTTGTTCACACATTTTCCAACCTTGTTGAAAAATAACATAATACCAGCATTGCTTAATATCAATATGTCTGTCCCGTCCTGAAATTCAAAATCATGTCCTAAAAATTTTCTGACATCTATATCCAAATAAACTCGTTTTCTCTTAACGTAGTCATTCCCATTTGCCGTTCCTTTAAATTGACTCCAAATTTTCCCTTCTGCATTTCCCATAACACTTCTTATATTCTTTTTCATATATGTTGGTATCACATTATGTCCAACATTAAATTTGTTTCCAGTGAATTTATCGTCCCCTGAAACTACCCCTTTTTCCTGCCTTGAAGTAAATAAAACTAACTTTTTGTCATCTTTTGCTCCTATTAAAAGTGTATCTACATACGATCTTAGAATTCTTCTACCAGAATCTAAGTATTTTGTTTTCTTTTGTAATAGTGCGATTGTATAAAATTTCTTAATTTCTACTGTCTTTTGTTTAACGTCAATGCAGTTTATAACATCCTTCTCAACCTTTTCCATTACTTCTTTAGATTCATTTCTTTCTATTTCTAATAACTGATTTCCCATAATAATTCCTTCTTCCATATTCAATATTTCCTTAACCTCTGCTGTATCTTGTTGGTCTTTCACACATATTTGCTTTTCTAATTTGTCTTCCTCCCTTTGTCGTCTTCTTTCTTCTTTATCTTCCTCTCTTTGGCGTCTACTTTCTTCAATCATCTTGTCTAATTTATCCATTAACTTCTTATTATTCTCTTCACTTGCCTTGACCAATTTACCAATTAAATCTTCGTTCATCTGTTTTAACATTAGTAAAATTGATCCAAAGTCTACTACTGGTGTCGACATTTCTATTTTCGAAGTCTCTCCTTGGATTTCCACCTTATCACCTCTATCCTGTGTTTCCCCTGTCTGTTCAATACCTTCCTGAACTTGTAATGTAAGTTCTCCTCCCTCTGGTACATTCACATCCTGACCTACTTCCTCTTCACTGTCACTAGATGATTCAGATCTATTTAATCCAAAGTTACTCTTAGATCTGGTATTCATTTTAAATAATTATAATACACAATTTCTTATACCTTAATATACTTTAAGCCGATTTAATTACCTTTGTAAAATGTATACTAATGTTACCGCTATTTCTATGATTAATAAAATATTTGAAATATGTTGTTTCGAGTCTTATTTTAATTTCTTCACGTTATATACGTCATAAAATGAGCTAAGGAGGGTAATACAAATTACAAACACCTAATCAAAATTAATAAAATAATCAAAATACTATTTGCGAGTCTTATTTTAATCGCTCCACGTTGGGCACGCCATAATATGCACTAGTGGAGGGGATAATATACTTGCAACACATATAATAAATAATATACCTTAATTTACTCAAATCTTGCTATTTGTATTACTAATAAAATCTCCTCTCTTACCTAGTCATTCAAATTTACTCAATTAATCTCAGGTTATAATCTATGATAATGATAATGTACCATTCAGTATATAAGATTTTAAAATTTTTGCACCAAAATTAATGTACTCATATGCTATTATAGGTTTCTTTATTTCTTTTATCTATGCCCAAACACTACTCAGATTTATTCTTAATCAATTTAATTAATTCTTTTTTTTTTATAATAATAATATTATTTAATGCATTTAGAAATAAATATTAATCTCCTAACTCTTTCAAATATTAATTACGATTCATCACTTCTTTATGGTATGACTTTCCTATAAATGTAACTAGTTTTTATTTTTAACCGCGCAGTACAAGCATTTCATTTACTTTTATAAAGATGTCGCTTAGGTATTTGCCGTTATACACTGCTACATAAAAATAACAATTTAAATGTTTCTAATAATCTTGTTATACTTATTCTTATAATGAAGAGAATATTGCTGCTAATAAATTATCCCTCTTATAGGATAACAATAGTACGGTATGTATACTTTTCCTCTCACTATAAACTTTATAATGCTATTTTATTTTGTTTACTTGTAGGTCATTGACTTATCAGCTTCTATGTCCGTTATGAAAATGTCTAACACAATGTTACTATTTTACCAAATAAAAAGAAGAATTTCACCACAATACTAGTTTAATGACAACAAATATAAAAATCTTGATTCGAAAATATACATCCAAAATAGTTATTCGACATGTACATAAATAGTTAACCTGTCTAATCGCACCTGTACGTTTATTGTGATATGAAGGATGTTTAGCAAATGTTATTTATTCAAAAGGTATGTACAAAATTCAATTCAATGTATTTTTTTTCCAATTTAGCATGCACTATACGATGCAATTTAATTATCTATAAATAACCTTCGTCTATAAAATATTAAACACGTTGAAGGTATGTTTTAGTACCAAGGTCATGTCAATTCATTTATATATGTGCATCATCTGTAACTTTTTATGAAAATAGAGATTTAATCTTTTAACAAAACGTATTTCTATACTTGTTCTAGAATAGTAATCAATTCTAAATAATATTTAAGACTTTTACTCGATATACAATTAAATAAATTCAAATTTTCCTTATTTAAAAATTATACAACCTCTGGTTTGTTTAAATTATGTTTTCCTTTTTTTTCTCACAGGATCTTCATGGACTCGTTCTGTGCAACTGGTAACTCTCTGGAAACCCTCCTAGCACGACTTTTTGTGTATCCTCGTTCTCCTCCAGGATCTGGAACTGCTTCGGTTATATCTTACAGGATGTATCTTGTTGTGTCCTCGAAACTGCGGGATATCTTCTGGATTTAAATGCAGCTGTACTTCTATTTCGAATTAACACTGAACTAGACCTCTTCGGAAATATATATGGGTTACCGGATCCTCTAAATAATTTAACATTTACTGGAACGACATCAGGGATTCTAACTAGTGGAACTTCTCGTTTTTATACAATAAGCTGGACTTGGATAACTGGAATCCCTCTTTGAACTCACGTGCAACTGATGGTTTCAATATTCCGCTCGGACTTGGTTAATATTTGGTAAGTAATCTTTAAATATTTATTTTCCTTAGAAGATATCTTCTTTTTCCATACAGGATATCAATTAATTAAATTATAATGAAATTATTGAATGATTTTATGCTTCTTTATAATATATTTTGATTCTACCATCAAATAAATATTTTCTATGCTGAAAAGAACACTAATAGCACCAACTTTCGCGGTTTAAGTGAATTTAAGATATACTTTTCGGAATAAAATCGTGATTTTCCGAAAAGTACACGCGCCTTTCTTGAAAAATATTTTTTCCATCATCGTTGTTTGTTTTTCGTCACCAAGACAATATTTCCGTTTTCTAATTTCATCCAATTAAATTCCTTTTCTCACAATTCTTGTTCAAAATGGTATTATAAAACTTTATTAATTCGTTTCAGTGCTTTTCAAACTTTAGTAAACCTTCTCTATTAAATCTCTATTAATTTATAATAATGAATTACTAAGACTTTGTACTTCAAAAAATATTACTAATCAAAATTTTCTGTAAATGTCAATTTTGACAGATCCGCTTATTCAAACTTTACCCGCGCAATTATTTACCAAGTTGTTTCCTTCATACTTCAACAATCAACATTAAATTATTTTACTTTACATTATTGTTAATTAGACAAGTTTTACAAGATTTCAAACTACATTTTTACATAAATTATAATATTTAAATCTCCATTTTCAGATACCAATGAAAATTACTGCCACCAAGAACCTGGTCCACTACAACTCCTTCAAGTACTGTTTTCATAATTGACTGCACACATCTTTATTGTAATAAATAACATTTTAAGTATACACAACTGTTCTTTTTTAGTTTAAATATTTTAATTTAACAGTCACAAAGAAAAATTAGTAAAATTAAATAATCCTTCCAACTTGTTCAAAAATATACAGTGCCAAACATCAATATTGTTACTCAGCACAATATATTCAAAAATGAAAAAAAATAAATGTTAAAGAAAATTTCATCATAATATGTTATAAAATCATAACACCCTATATATTCTTAATAAAATTTAAATAACTACAAAGATAATTTTATATAAAAGGGTATAATTAAAAAAAAGAATTATAACATCTTTTGTAAGTTAAACGAAAATTAATTATATTCACGTTGGGCGCCAAATTTGTCGCGGGGTAATTACCACAAATTTAATTAACGATGATAATTACCGAAGATCAAATAACTTCCACTAATCCGCAACAGTACTGGATGCAGAGAACAAAACTACTTATGCCGGCCGCTCACGCTGCACCCAGTGATCTCGGGGTCGTTTTAAACTTAATACAATAAGGGGATTTCTCTTATTACTAATTGACTAATTAGGTGTGTATGTGTGCTGTTAAAAAAAAAAGAAGGTGACAAAACTTACGTACCTTTACGGTCCTAGAGCCTTATGCTCTGTCACTCGTTCCTCGCCCGTCGGGTAGATGATATGGATAATTTGAAATTACTAATTGAACTCTCTCTAGGTGGTTGATGAATAATTGCTTCACTGATTTTATTGTAAAGTAAGCTGTTATCTTAGGGCGCCACTCGCTTCGTTTTATAAGATGTTAATGAAGTATCACATTAATTAGTAATTCCCAATTAAAGGGCTGTCAATGAAAAGAAGCGAGAAGATTTCACTGAGCTTATTATTATTACCACAATGAACGGTGAGGGATCAAATTGACAACACAGATATAAGGAAAAGTTAACAAGGTTTATTACAACAATAAAAGAAAAATGGGTAACATACAATATGCAAAATTCCAAACTAACACATACGTCAAATGCAATAAAGGTAATTTATAACAGTAAATAAATAATTGGTAATTTTCCTAACTGTGAATTTCTCTACATTAGAATAAAGTAAGAATATCCTACACACTAGTTGAAAGTTACACAAACATTTAACAGGTAGAATAGTACATACAAAAGGGGCTGGTTCAGTTAAAATAATCAACTCATTGATAAATAATATTACATTGCTAAATTTATAATTCAATACGCCAGCCTGTTCTAGCACACAAATATATGTCTAATTTCATTACAGTAACCTAATGTACAATTACTAAGTGGTGAATATTATATGACAAATATTATGACTGATACTATTACATAACACATACTCCAAATATTCGGTAATCAATGACTAATTACTTTAAAAAGAAGAACAAATAAACTTCTAAATCTGATCCTACTTTCTCCGTCGGATTACAATGAGTAACATGTTCAAATAATAAAGTGACAAATAACCAAACAGGTCTTGGTCGTGTTTCAGTAGAAAAACAAAGCGTAAATACCTTTGAGACAACTGATTTGTAGCTTCAATAGCGGCCTGGCCAGGGCTGTCAGCGGTCCTTGTCGAAGAGGTCTTGGTTTTCTATGGAGTACTTCTCCCGTCGGGTAAAGATCAAAATGTGAATTATATCCCCAACATGGGTGGCTCGGATTGGTACTGCTTGTCCCAAAGATCAGCAGATTTCCCCAACCGAGGTTACACAGCAAGAGCACTTAGATCGTCTTGTGACGAATTCACTAATGGAATTTTAATTATGTGCTCTAGCTAAACACAATTTTTGCTTCCCGCGGAATACTTTAGATTTTATTTAAACATTCGAACCGCGAAGACTAACCCTCGGCCACTGGGTAAGTTTGACTCTCTTAGGGTACTTTTAGATGGATAATGACTGTAATCTGGTAGCGCTTGCCCTTCTTAAAGATTCATCCCCGGCACGGAAGATGATACGTCATACGTTCTGGAATGTTTGGTAACGCGTGCATGGAAGGCGTCTCAAAGTCGGGCCCATTTCAATTCTCACGCCATTCCCCATACAAAGGGCTATTGATAAAATACTCGGATTTGTGACGCCAAATTTTTGTCTTCAAGGTAAATATTCTTTTTACCTTGGATAAAATGCTTTTAGAAGAATTTTTAATACGGAGTTGCAAATACATTATAAAGAGCCATTCATTCAAAAAGGAAAAATAAGCTTGGCTGTGGACATTGCAATACATTTATTTTTAAGATTAAAATATAATTTTTCGTAGCCGAAATAATAACTGCATACAGCGTGAGCCAAAAGAAAAAAAAATATTACGATTAATTTGAAATTCGCGTGTACTCTACTAAATGTTAATTGAAGCCAATAGATATTATTTATTATTTTGATATTAAATTAATTATTACTTGTGAAGTGCCAAAAGCACGCAACACCTATAACATAAGCAACTCCAGAGTTAGAGTTGTATCGGTGACCGTGACTTCTATGAGGCCATCCTCCATCGACCACAACTGTAATAAATGGAATTCCGTTGTTTGATATGTCTCCGTTTTCGATAGCCAAAGCCCTTTCTTCCTGTCCAGCTTCTAGCATTTTTTCGAAGAGAATCGCTTGCCATACCTGCATATCGAACTAAAAAAATTATAAATAATGAATATATTATAAAACTAATCACTTTCAATGCAATATGAGATTAGCAAACTTCATAATTATAAATTTCGTCAATTTTGTAGAAACTTGACGAAACATTACAAAAATTCCCCATACAGCACTCTCACAAATGTCTAATCCTTTTGTAATATTTTTGGTGTCTGTAGTCTCATTTGGTTCACTCAATACACTTTTTTTGGCTCCACAGTATGGACATTGAAAATACAATTGAAGACCTTGGGACCAGAAGGGGACATGCCACCAAACAAAGTTTTGGAAAAAACGTAATTTTTAAATTATTTTCAAATCGTGAAATTCAAGTTTTAAATTTTTATTGGATATAAGGTCAACATTAGTTTGGAAATATGTAATTAAAAACATAACAGAAGTAACGCAAATGTTTATTTAATGGTTTTTGAATTTTTGCAATTTTTTTTGAAAAATCTGAGGCTTATCCCCTTTTACATAAAAAATATTATATTCTAAATAAATGATCATAAAATTCAGTTTGTTCAGTCATTATCCAGAGATAATACTAACGAGAACGGCATCTCCCATGCATTGAACTGAAACACTGTTTTGCGCCATCTATTGAAATGTTCAGAATTAAATTGCCAAAGCGCGCGTAGTACAAATTCAGAGATCCTTTTTGTAAATGTTAGAGTTTTTTATTTCATCAATGAATCCATCGATTATTTGTATCTGCGTTTATCACATTAAATAAACAGTAACAAAGTATAAGTGATGGATCCATCGATGAAAAGAAAGCTCATCTATATGTATTTATATTATTTTAAAATTATTTGGTAAAATGATACATTTACATCATTTACTGAAATTAAATTATATTTGTACCAATTATACTATAATTTTAAGAAATAATGAACAATTTTTCATGTCAAACAAGGTTTATTTAGCTCATAATATAATAAAAAAGGAAAACTATAAAACAATTCTTAATATAATAAATAAACAAAGGAGATTAATCATTATTATTATTAGTAAAATAAAATAACGAGATATATATTTTATTTTAAATATCTCTTTTTGCGATATGCAATTGCTTTCTCGTATATGATATCGCCTCTTCTTATTCTGGAGTCTTTTCCTAGAATTACTCTATTGACACCATTTGCCCAATTATGACAACAGAGTTTAGAAAATTCTTCAATTATTTTTACTGCCATTACTACATTATGTTCACACTTGTTGAAATTAAAATTAACATTATCTTTTATGAGTTTCAATAAAATCTCGTAGCACAAGGGTAAATGTGCAATATGAGGGAGTATTTCTCTTACAATATCATAAATAAGGGAAAGTGCATGTAAAAATTCTGGCTTACAGTATTTTAATTTTGCTGGGACATTATCTGCAAATTCTTTTGCCACAGTTAAATCATGCCAAACATTCCTCTCCCCTTCTTTACAAAGTACATTTTCTTTACATATGTCGCACACATAAAACGAATTTAAATTTTTACCAATCCACCCACCTACATACCCTATACTTATCTTATCTATATAAGAAAAACACGATGGCTTTAAGGACGACACTAAATGTTGAAGATTATCAGTGGGTTGACTTAACACGTCTGATTGTGTTTCTTGAGTAATGAAGTCTTTTATGGAGGAAATAATATGTTCTGACTGCTCTATTTCACAATTTGCGCTTATGGAATGATAAGATGCAAAATTATTAATTAATAACGTTCTATAATATGATGCAAACATTCCTGAGGTGGGATTGGTGTTTCTGCCTGCATGTTGTCGTATTTGCCCGAAAAAATTTTCAAGTGGATCTTGGTTGCAGGTTCTTGGGCTGAACTTATCAATATGATACACTTCTTTTATTTTTTTGTATACATATTCGATGCTATTTAAAGTAACAATCCAATTTTTCAAGGAAGGTGGTACCGTTTTCTCGTTGGTTTTATCGTTAATAAAATGCATTCTATGTAGATTTCGCCTTGCATCTCTCCAAAATGACAGATGTGGAGACTTGTTCGTTACGGCGCATCTATAAATTTTTCCATTTAATGGCCTCAAATTTAGTGACCCATTGACACTATCAAAAAGTTGGTCGAAAAAACATAAAATGTCAGCAGTTTCAGAAGCCCGTGGATCCAACATAGTTCCATCACTAGCTTTGTAACCTGCAAATACAGTAAAAAATTGTAAAACGCAGAAACTATATGTATGAAGTAAATTTTACTTTCTTAAGCAGTTTACATATTTTTAAAAAATCATTTCCCTTAACTTTTTTTATATATTATAGAATATGTACACACCTGAACGCGCAAAATTTTGTATCTGAGCTGCTACCGACCAGCTTAATACCTGGGCAGCAAAAGACACCTTCATTTTTTTTATTTTGGAAGGAACAATATGCTGGTCTGTTAACTTTGGTAAACATCGCAGTTGCCCAGAAGAATTATCTATTTCATATGCTTTCACAATTTCATTCCACTTTGCTGTCTTTTTTCCAGTGTCAGATTCCCAAACTAAATCTCTGTGAAGCAATTGGTTTCTGATGCCTTTTAAAAGATGTGGGGGATCATAAATATGCACCATCTCTCTGCCGTTAATTCGATACACTATATGGTTAGGTTCCCCACCTTCTCTTTTCACACAGGTTTGATACTCGTTCTTTAAATAATTTATAGCAGCTACATTTGCAGCTCCTTGATCCGAAACTGTAGCCAATACTATCAAACCAGCTTCTTCGCATGTTTTAATAATATCTTTTATTAATCTTACTAAGTCCAATTTCTTGATTCCCCCTGCAGTAAAAGTATATACTAATGGTTGTTTCCATTTTTTTAGTAACCCTTTAACCATAAAGACTAATGCATGATCTGCTATGGAATTTCGTGTGGTATGCCCAAGGTCTTCAAATCCGTCAACATTCTTATTATTTATATTGAAGCGAATATGTGGCTGTATGCTCATTTCATCGAACATTAAAATGCAGAGTCTGTATGTGGCTGGTTTATTTGCAGTAGTAGCTGCTATCTGATTAATAATTATATTATTAACACCTGCCTTCAATGGGACCAATTTCAATAATTCTGTGAGAGTCTTTCTGGAGGGCAATGAAAATATTTTTGATAAGAGACGATAGCAGCTTGGACTCTGCTTATATATCATTAGCCCCATAACTTTTTCATCCAAAGAAAAACGTCTTCCCTTAGGCTCTTTATCAAATAATTTAATTTGGCTTCTCAGGAAAGATTTAAGGGGATATGACATATTTGTGGTCACCTCATTAATCAATTCATCAGGACTCTTTGTGGCTAACTGTTTATACTTCTGCTTGAATAACAGTTTCTTGGACCTTTCCAATTTACTCCTGCGTTCCAAATTTATTGCTAGTTTATAGAGTTTTTTTGCCCTTGGGGTTAATTGTTTCTGTTGAGTTACACCCACACCATGCAATACATATTTACCTACAAAAATAACACATACTTATTAATTACATTCTTTATTGGTACAGTCAAAATCACGGAATATTTTGAATGTTATGTTGTCTGTATACTAATTACTATTATTGCCTGCCTAAAATTATTATTTGGCTTTTGGCAATTCTGGTTTCGCAGATAAAGGGATAAGAATGTAATCGAGATATGTATATAAAAAATGTATAATGTAATAAAAATAATGCTAAATAATTACGGTTTGGTCTTTTTTCTTGCGTATTTAATACAGCCACATCTTCAGAGAATCTGCGCTTCATCGGTGGTGTAGAAACATTCATCCCGCTAGTTGAAGGTTGATCACATATGCCACTTACATGATCATCTCTTTTTTGATCATCTGAACTAGTGCTTGGAACATCTTCAAATTCAACGTGTACTGTGCTTTTCTCAATAGTAGCGGTCGTAGATTTTGGCAAATAAAGTGTTGGCACAGCTGCTTTTTGTAAATACATGTTAGTTGCACGATCTTCTGGTGCAAAATGGATATGACAGACACGGTATGATTGATAGATAAAATCAGGATGCAATGAATATAATTCTGCATTTTTACATGCCGCCACCCATTCATCGAATCGTTCCTTAAATTTAGACGGTTGTGGAAATCTGTGTCTCGTGGAAGCTTTGTCCTCACAACCACTCACACTACATCTCCTATATACCATCTTAATTAAAATATTTAAGTATAAGTTTGATCAATTATTTTACTCTTACCTTTAATAACGATAAAAAACTCGCTAAATCGAAATAAATAAAAAATAACTAAGTCCAAAAATAACACACTGATAGCAAGCAAACGCACAATAAAGAATAAACACACGCAAAAACAAAGGTTAAGAATGACAATGGCGGTAATATAGGTAGCTATTATTGCAACCGAGTTGGCAATGCGCCCCCTGGTGAAAAGTTCACAATTAGCACATTTGCCGTCTCTTTCTAATAATTTGGTTTCACTAGGCTCCATAACAGATAACAAGCCGTGGTCATTATCTTCAATGTCCGAGAAATCATCCAGATGTTCAATATCTTCCAGTGGTTCATCATTTGTATCTGGTAAAATCTGTTGGCAAGCACCAATCTCTTCATAAAATTTTAGGAAGGCTGGCGTAATAAACTGTAAAAGCTGGGAAATATTTTCAATTTTTTTTCTGTTTAGTGGAATAGACTGACTATATTTTGTTTTCAAATCTCTTGAAAGTAACATTGACTTCCTTAGACCTTTCTTCCCAATATTAACTGGTTTAAAATCTTCATTTATAAGATGTTTGATGTACATTATGTTAGGTTGTTCAGATGAAAACTTGAGCATTTTGGAAAAGTTAACTTTTTCTTTCTTATCTGTACAGCTTTTTTTAGTAATTTGGCTTTGTAACTCTTTAAAAGAAAAAAAATCAGATTGGTTCAATACAATCACCTCAAAGCAATTTTTTCTTTTACATTTTCTCACTGCTTCATACCAGTCGTCTCGAGTATACACTTGTTTCATTCGATGACGTTTATATTTTTCAATGGCTGCAAAATCTCGGTCACATGGTAATCTCGTATGTCCTACTACCAAGTATTTGTGCTCAATAGAAGTGAATATGCCTTCTAAATTAAGTTGTTGCCACAAACAAATTAGAGACCAATTTTTGTTTTGGCCACTGCAGTTATCTGTATACACAATAAGCTTATCAGCAGTGGGTCTATTAGTTGTAAAATGTTTATATAAAATGCTGGCTACTTCGTCGCTACCTCGCTTAGCAATATTTTCTGGCCACATGTACACTTACGGTAAAAGTAGTCGAGACGGCTAAGCGCGGCTGCAATATTAGCTTGCCTCCCGAATATCTCCGAAACATGAACCACACGATTCGATGTGTCCGCGTCGCAAGGAAGGGTATATTTGTATATTAGTTTAGTATATGCCTCCGGTAACACTATAATTCGAGGAGATTAAATATGAATTTCAATCATTGTTATGCCTCCTAGTCTCAGTTATCTTAAAATATATTTATTCCACTAAACAGAGGCTTGGTATTTATCGCAACATATTCCTACTAGTTAATTTTATTTTTTAAGAAAAAGATTATAAATAGAATATTAGGTTAAATTATATTTTCGCCCTCGACAGATTAATTTTAATGTAATGTTTTTAGAATATTTATAATAAGGTAATGTTGTTTTAGAACAATATTGACATACAGTACCATGACGCGAATATTTCTGAAGACGGAATCCTATTGATAAATTTACCTGCTTTTTTGTAACGTTGTCATTTGACTTGGAACTAGTTGCAATGAGCGTGTAAATATACAAATAAAGACGATAAATAGGATTTTAAACGATCTTAATCATTGATACTTAACTGGTAATATGCATCTGGGATGAATATACTCGACATCATATACCTGTTAAAGATTCGACTTTACTTGATCGTTTATGAAATACTAGTGCGCGTGAAATATTTAAGATCCATTAATTTATTTATCGCGTTAGGTCGATTACTGTATAACATAAAATTTTAAAATCGCACAGCCTTCTTTTTCATTGTGTCTAATAATGACGGTAGTCGGATCTCAGAGTGCAACAGAAAGTCCATATATTTTTGAGAGTTTAAGGTATACGTTTAATTTAAGTCTGGTGTGGAAAAAGTCGTTTATTCTACTGTAGAAGCAATTACAACACAAATACAGATTACGGTTGAATGCTACTTAAAACCGGAAGTTGGCAAATAAGTATATAATTTTCAAAATACACAATACTACAAAATACATATACATACATCATAGAAATATCACAGAAATAAAAAAAAATTAGATAAAATTTATAAAATAAAAATTTTAAAATAAAAAAAATTGTAAAATAACATAAAAATTCGAAAATAAACTAACAATTATAAAATAAAATAAAAACTCTAAAAGGAGATAAAAACTCTAAAATAAAATAAAAACTCTAAAATAAATAAAAATTATAAAATAAAATAAAAACTCTAAAATAAAATAAAAATTCTAAAATAAATAAAAATTCTAAAAGAAAATAAAAACTCTAAAAACTCTTAAGTTCCTGGATTTTTAAATTCACCCGAGGTTAGTATGTGTCTTGTGTTCCTGATATACACATCATTTGAGAGTTGGAAGTATTAAGATGACGCCTCCGTCGAGCATAGAAACGAGAATGAAGGCTGTCGTTCTCAGGGAGCAAGGGTTATCCTACCGACAGATTGCTGAGCAAGTGGATCTATCGGTAAGGCAAAAAATACTTTTATCCTTTCGTATTACCTACTCTAAGTTCTTTCGTGTTTGCACAAATCTACGCCAATACTTATCAGAAATGCATAATGTAATGAACAAATTTGTGATAAAACACTTCAAATTTCTTAGTTAGTAGAAAATCAATAAATATACGTATAAGAAATCAATGTTTTTAAACTAATTGTATAGTAATCTGGCTGAATTTTGTTATTTTAGGGTTGCCCGTTAATTTTGTGTTCATTCATTTTCACATAAACGAAATAAAATACAAAACGGTTATACACCTCAGTCGGCGCGGAGGAATTCGCCGTTATAAATAAAGACCTTTGAAAATGTTTTTTGTTGTTGATGTAAAGGCTTCATGAATGCACATTTTCATATTTTTACCAGTGTAGCCCGGAACTAACAGATATTCCTACGATAAACTATATAGCAAATAGCAATGAGATCTAAACAAACCAACATGAAAAAAAAGAATGTGCTACACATGGCATTCCTGCAATTTTTAGACCCTGTTCTAAATTTTCAGATCGAAATATTAAAATACAGCCAAGATGTTAACAAAATATATCTTTATTAAATAAATGTTGTTATGAATTTATTGTTTCCTCAGAGAGCTCGAGTCCATGACTGGGTAACGCGGTGGGAGACAGAAAACCAGGACACTGCTCTTCGAAACAAGCCAAGACTGGGCCGCCATGCTAAAATAAGTGCACAGGATGGAGAGCTTATTCGTCAGTTAGTGGCAGAAACACCTCTAATTACGTCTGCGGAGATTGTGGAGCGCTTGCATCTGGAATGCTCACCCAGAACGGTGCGCAATTTTTTGCACAAAAACAATATTCATTGCAGACAACCTGCAAAGAAAGCTGAGTTTTTACCCAGACATGCCGAAGAACGTTTACATTTCGCCACAAATAATTTACAACGTGACTGGGGTACAGTAATTTTTACGGACGAGAAAGTGTTCTCTACATCCCAGCAAACACGGAAGTTAGTGTGGCGGCCCAACGGGACCAGATTCGAGCCGAACAATATCGTTCCAGTGCGAAGAAGCAGTCGAGTCAGTCTGGCGTACTGGGGATGGATATCCGCCGCAGGACCTGGTGAAATTGCACGGATAGACACCAAAATGAACGCTGAACAATACATTCGTGTCTTAGAGGATGTATTGATTCCTAGCGTTCGGGCGATCTATCCTGCACCTGCACCAATTGTGTTAGTGCAAGATAATTCCGCAGTACATACCGCCAGACTGGTTACAGCTTGGTTAGAGGACCATCCCGACATACAAGTGCTTCGTTGGCCCTCTAAGTGTCCCGATCTGAACCCCATTGAAAATGTATGGGGTACTATGTGTCAGATGTGGGAGCAGCAGGGAGTACCAATACCAAGAACCAGAGAAGCACTTCACCACCACGTTATCCGGATTTGGGAAGCATTAAGGGGCACGGAGATATGTTCAAATATAGTAGGGTCCATGCCTAGAAGACTACAAGAAGTTGTCGCTAGAAATGGCTATTGGACACACTACTAATATTTTATATATGTATTTTTTTTTGAATTTTTATCTCCTTTTAGAGTTTTTATTTTCTTTTAGAATTTTTATTTATTTTAGAATTTTTATTTTATTTTAGAGTTTTTATTTTATTTTATAATTTTTATTTATTTTAGAGTTTTTATTTTATTTTAGAGTTTTTATCTCCTTTTAGAGTTTTTATTTTATTTTATAATTGTTAGTTTATTTTCGAATTTTTATGTTATTTTACAATTTTTTTTATTTTAAAATTTTTATTTTATAAATTTTATCTAATTTTTTTTTATTTCTGTGATATTTCTATGATGTATGTATATGTATTTTGTAGTATTGTGTATTTTGAAAATTATATACTTATTTGCCAACTTCCGGTTTTAAGTAGCATTCAACCGTAATCTGTATTTGTGTTGTAATTGCTTCTACAGTAGAATAAACGACTTTTTCACACCAGACTTTCTTTTAAATTAAACGTATACCTTAAACTCTCAAAAATATATGGACTTTCTGTTGCACTCTGAGATCCGACTACCGTCATTATTAGACACAATGAAAAAGAAGGCTGTGCGATTTTAAAATTTTATGTTATACAGTAATCGACCTAACGCGATAAATAAATTAATGGATCTTAAATATTTCACGCGCACTAGTATTTCATAAACGATCAAGTAAAGTCGAATCTTTAACAGGTATATGATGTCGAGTATATTCATCCCAGATGCATATTACCAGTTAAGTATCAATGATTAAGATCGTTTAAAATCCTATTTATCGTCTTTATTTGTATATTTACACGCTCATTGCAACTAGTTCCAAGTCAAATGACAACGTTACAAAAAAGCAGGTAAATTTATCAATAGGATTCCGTCTTCAGAAATATTCGCGTCATGGTACTGTATGTCAATATTGTTCTAAAACAACATTACCTTATTATAAATATTCTAAAAACATTACATTAAAATTAATCTGTCGAGGGCGAAAATATAATTTAACCTAATATTCTATTTATAATCTTTTTCTTAAAAAATAAAATTAACTAGTAGGAATATGTTGCGATAAATACCAAGCCTCTGTTTAGTGGAATAAATATATTTTAAGATAACTGAGACTAGGAGGCATAACAATGATTGAAATTCATATTTAATCTCCTCGAATTATAGTGTTACCGGAGGCATATACTAAACTAATATACAAATATACCCTTCCTTGCGACGCGGACACATCGAATCGTGTGGTTCATGTTTCGGAGATATTCGGGAGGCAAGCTAATATTGCAGCCGCGCTTAGCCGTCTCGACTACTTTTACCGTAAGTGTACATGTAGGCTTTGCCACTAATACAGTCATGGATGCCGAGGTTGTAAACCCATGCCTTTCTCATATAGAACGCTGCTCCCACTGTTAAATTTGGCACTGGCATAGCCTGTTGTAGATCAAAGCTAATAACCATTGAATTTCCTGTAGCCTTGGCCTCTTCTGTATCCTGTTTCATTAAATCCTGCATGGCTTGAGCACGTCTCTGGTGTAATTCTAAATCAATTTTTAACTTTTGTACAACTTCTGGGTCAGCTTCATTATTAATTTTTATGTTCAGTGAATCACAATTTTTACAGGTATCACTCTTAGGTAATTTAAAACCTATGTTGTACTCGGTGCAGAATATTCTCCTGTATTTATCTTGCGTTACTGCTACAAAATTATTTTGGCGGCACCAGTCCAGATAATAATCATGATATAAACTGGAAATAGAGAGATCGGAATCAAGGTAGACTTTGGTTGGGTTTTTTTGCCTGCTATAATGACTTGTGTATTTAGGCATTAAATCAATATGCTTTCTGACATTTTCACAGTGTTCTTCCGGTATCTTCTTTTTGTTGTTTTCATGCCTTTCTCTTTGGTCTGACTTTGGAGTAGAACTACCTAAAAACACAAAGAGGTTACTTTAAGTCTGTCTCATCAGCAAAATATTACATGTTGCGCCGGTTAAGGCATTATCCGATCTAGATTAATATATTAAAATTACTATTATAAAAAAAATAAATAAATGAAAAGAACTACCTGCTTTATTTTGGTCAACCAGCCTTTCAATCCGTTTTTTTGAAATGGCGTGTATAGCAAGAAACTCCTTTTTACAAATTTCAACTTCATGCCCATTTACTTTGACCCTATATTTAACCGATATATTTCTGGATGAATTAACTCTTTTGGTTTTCTTTGGGTAACTTCGCTTTTTTAGAATCACCGTCATACTTGAGAACAAGTAAATATTTTGTTTATCATAATCACCCAGGTTCCAAAATGCATGAAATATGTCATTTTCCTTGCCTTCCAAAAGCTGTCTACACTGTTTTGTGCAACCGCAAGGGGCACCCAATTTTTTTTGGCTCTATTGCCTTTCCTTTTGTATTCACATAATTGTGGCCTAGATTTCTTTTAGTCTTGCGCTTGATTTTTTTATGTCGTTGAATATTTTTGTGTCTCCATCTAGACGGCGTCTTCTTTTCGGGAGTGGGCAAGGCACCTCGAGAAGTCTGGGGAGTATTATTAGGATCCTCATTTTCCTAAAGTATTAAAAGGGGATAAGCCACAAACAAACCAATAGAACGATTCTAATATTTTGGGTTTAAAAAACATAACATAAGGGGACAAGCCATACATTTTACAAACTTACCGTTCTGGAGTCTGTATCGCTCGAATCACTGTTACTTCCGGAAACTGTATAGTCTTTATCATCTTCACTTTCATTTAAAAACGGATCTGGCTCACTGTCGTCAGAATCAAACTCAGAAAAGTCAATTTTCCTTTTAAACGCACGAGAATGTTTTGCCGCCATGTTGATTACTACTGTGGCTTGTCCCCTTTTAATGCAATTTAAAAGTAGTTGTGTCAAAACAGGACTTCCTACAGTGGCCCCATCTATGAGGTAATAGATGAAGTTTTCTTTTTGAGATATTATAATGGTCTTACAGTGTTCGTTTTTAAGTTTAACCATGTTTGACGAAATTGTGGCTTATCCCCTTATGGTCCCAAGGTCTTCAATTTCCAAATCAGAGATTCAGTACTCCAAGATTTCAATTGAAAATATCCTTCAGAGCTTTTTACACAATGTAGTCTGTGTGTGTCCAGGTGCCTGATTTCCCGTAGAAAATGTTGACCATCAACAATAAACCTTCCAGAAATCGTTTTCAGACAAGGGTCCTTTCCAGAAGTAGGCAGTCGCTCCAGCAAAAAGTTTTCGTTTCTAAAATAAATTTTTAGCTGAAGAATAAAATTACGATTTTTTGATAATTTATAATAAAGAAATTTCCATCTATACACAACGTTCTTTTTGTTTACTATTTATTTTTATAAAAAGTATGGGCCTGTACAATTGTACAAAGCTTTGTCTGTAACGACTCATTTGCTATAGAGTGGCATTTAGGTACTTATTATTAACTAATCAACCAATACTTACAAATCACCTATAATATTTCTTTCTTTTGTGTCGAAAGAAGTACATTTCGAACTGGTTATCCTAAAATCATCCAAAACTAGTAACAAGTAATCTAGGGTACTTTATGTGTCTTACTGTACTGAAACTTCGTCTGTAGTCGGCGAATTTTCATCTACAAAATCGTAAATGTTGTCAACCACTAATAAATTTCCACTTTCTCCTGACACTTTTCTGAAATATAGATAAATAATATTAAATTAACATAACGCTCTATAATCACAATAATTTATACATACTCCTTTTGTTCACATTTCCATTTCAGTAATCCCATATTGATAATTTTTTTCTTTCTTCGAGTGGAAAGGTTTAGTTTCCGTCTAAAACGACATTTTTATGTTTATAATGTAAGCAATAAATATAAAAATTCAATTTGTTACTTGGTTTTTTAACTGACGGGTGTTTGCGACTGAGATGTTGAGGATTCTACTGAATTCGGCAGATCATTATTATCTGTTGCACTAAAATAATTTAATATTTAAAATTAATAATTAAAAAACATTCAAGTAATTATTTTGTAGCTAGATTTTACACACAGAACATCAACTTACGTGACAATGCAATTCATTTGTTCTGAATTGTCACTCCCGGGGCTCTCTCGAATCGAGATTGAAGCACTAAAAGCAAACAATTCAGACCAATAACACATATCGTATTTTCAATTATGTACTTTTTCTGAAGCAATTTTTGGATTTTTGATGAGGATTTCTTTCGTTTTGCACTAAGACGTAGGTGTTTTAGTCCTTTAGTAGAATATCTTGCCTTATCCATTTGATAAACTGTCAGACACTCTTATAACAATAATTATTGTCTGACATCCACTACGTACTGTTGATACAACTATCGTCACGATATCACAACTAAAGTAAATGCAACAAACTGAAGCCCAAGACAACACTAAAATCACTTTATTATGAAGAATTCGTGGTTCATTGAATGTCATTCGAATACAATTCGTCGCGACGATTTTTTGTTATTTGTCGCAAAAGTAAACAGAAAATACAAACAGAAACTTACAAATATGATTAAAAATCTGAAGATATTTATATTTTGTACAATGTGGGATGATTCATTCTCATTGTATGCGTCCATTCAAATGTGCTGACGGCCATAAATAAATAGTCTGGCTGATGCTTAGTGCATGGCACGTGACCGGCGGTACGAGATCAAAAGACTTATACAAAATTTCACTTTTGATGGCTTTCTAATTATCGTATTTGAAAAATAAGACAGATTTGGAATCAGCACAAAATGCTGTAGCTCTGTTTTTGAAAATAATTGCTTCTATGCCCTCTTCCTTTTTTCTATTTTTGACAAAAAAACCTTAATAAAAAACTGTCGCGTTGGCTCACTTTTAAATAAAATTTTGAATTCAGAACAATTTACATATTTCATCTAAAGTATATAGTTTTTACAAAAATAAAAATATAATTTCCGCGCCATCTGTCGTTTCGGAAACACATTAATAGCACTTCCCCTTAAGCCTTAAGTAAGCATCGAGTTTTCCATTATAATCCAGTCAAAGCTGGACAAATTATTTATTCCTGTGTTATACTACATAATATGGTTGTTGCTGAAAATCTTGATATAGAAGATATACAGGAATATGAAAATCATGAGGGAGATGGAAGAGAACGTGAAAGTAATATTTTTATAATTAACAATTACAAATTTTAATATCCTTTTTTATCGACTATCAAGCAAATAATTGGTTTCCAGAGGGCAGAGCTATAAGAATTCGACTTATCAGAAATAATTTTAATTAAATACAGACAATTATATGAAATTGAGAATTATTAAAATATGATAATTACTATTCGCAATCTTTAGTTTATTGAAAAACCTAGCTTTGAAAAAGTTTGTATGAATAATTTGGACCGCACATTTGTATAGAAAAGTCGTGTGGTGCCCGCACCTCATTTTTATTGTAAAATTAATGGACAGATGAAGTTGACATATTTCTGGAGCAAACTGCAATTTTAGTATTACTACTCAGTCATGTATAAAATAAACTTACACAATTAAGTTGTCTGTGTGAAAAAATATGTTGCTTTTAATCACTATAAATTCTGTCATTGTAATAAATAGATTGAACTACTACTTACTGTTATTTGGCGCCATATATTCATTGTAATATAATATACCTATGTATTATTTCCATATTTAAATAAATATGTAAGAAAATGAAAAACTACTAAATAGGTATTTAACAGCATATAGGAAAGACATGTGACAGATAAAACTACAAACATTTTCAATTTTTATATTATTTATTGAATTATTAACTATAAATCATTATATCCTTGAAATGTATTAAATACCTATATTCTAATATATTTTTTTTATTATATTCTGTTTCTTTCACTAATTGCACCAGTGAGCGATGAAATGAGATTGCATATATTATTTAATGCTTCAGTTTTTAAAACTTCACACTCATGACGTGTTCTTTCATCATCCGCATAATTCAAACATGCTTGCTGTAAAAGATCCGTTGTATATCTGGACTTTGGTTTGGAAGGTGTTTTCTGTACCGATGATTGTTGATCCACTGTAGGTGTTCCTGTTAGTTTGTTTCGGTCTGTTGTTGGAGTATGTATGACAGTCTCTTCATTTTCCATAGTATCATCATTCTCAGTTTGGATGTATATGATTTCTACTTGCCCATCATTGGTATTTTCATTATACAGAAAAGATGTTGTTGCTGCTTCTGATTTTACTTGTGGCATAGAGTCGGGAAGCTCAGTGTCTCCTACATGAATTTTTGTTATTAAATTTAGCACCCTTTCTTCTAAATCTGTTAATTTTTTTGTGTCTCCTGTAGCATGGAAATTCTCTTTTATCTGTCTACTCTTCCTTCTAATATTGACTTTCCACTCATTGAAAATCTGCATGTTAATAACAGTCAGACAAATTATAACTAAAATAAGTAATATTTAATTGGCTTACCTTGTTCCACTGGGCGCCAGTCTTCTGAGGGCCATATCCTTGGGAGTTAATTTTATCTGCAATCTGTACCCATAATTGGTTTATTTTATTACTGTATGATGGCTTGGGTTTTCCACTTATTCAAATTTTATTTTCTTCAACACATTCCAGTAATAATTCATATTGTTTTCTGTTCGTTTTCTTTAAACGTTTCTTTTCAATTTCCATTTTCGTTTGAATTAATCGAGACCTTTAGAGTTATTGCCAAATGGGGGATATGCAGATTTAACTACAGTTGCCTTTTAATTATATATAATTGAAAAATACTAAGAAAAAGTTAAGACATATACTACAAGTAATTTCAATGTTCTTCAGTTGGAAATCTTTCAAGAACTGAATATTCGAGGTGCTGCTGATATTAAAGAAAAATAAAGAAAGGATATTACAAATTTAGGTAAAATGATGTGACCTTTTTCTTGGTATACTAATAAAATATAACACTAAAAACGCCGAACTAAATTCCCATACTCCAACAAATTTTATAAGACGCCATAAAAGTTTGGGGTGCATTTTAAAACGCAATGCAAGAAATTCAATACACATTTAAAAATATAAGTACTAGTAAACAAATTTTTATTACGGTCATCGTAAGGATAATTCACGGAACGTGACAAAATCCTCATTTTAAACTTCTGTAGTTTTCCGGTAGTAAAGTAATACATTTACCGTCAAACAATGACATAAATATTAAAAATATATGGGAATTACAACGATTTTAAATCAAATTTTAACTCTACACTAGCTGAATACAAATAATCACGTAACATGTACAAAGTTAACCTAAAATTCTGAACTCACTCTTACTTCATACACTTTGTATGAATATCTTTGTCTTACTGTGTACCAAAGTTGATTTCATTTTAACATCTTGACTATAACAGGGTCCATAACGTATACGCGTTATCAGGTGATACATCATACCATTATTTACTACACATGTTATCGTATCTGTTAAATCGTGTATGTTATTCTTGAAATAACAGCAGCTGTTATTTTAACGTAAATGATACAGCATAGGGCCGAATAGCCCCAAAGATTAATCAACCTACAATGGTTACATGAATTCGGCACTATGCAGAACAATAAAATAAAATAATTTTACATTAAAAATATATATTGTATGTATTATGTACAATATATATGGGATACACATTTAACAAAATGGAAACGAGAGATTTCCTGTGAGTTTAGGCGCTCTATATTAGTCTTTACTAAATCAATTCTTTTTCGCACTGCAGGACAACGTATTCTTACGCTTTCATTTAAACTTTGTATTTTAATATAAGTTTGCGTTTGGAATTGTTTAACAATTTCTATAAAAGAAAATAGGTTCGGATGGTTGGTATAAAAATTACTATTAAATGTGAAGTGAAAAGACTCACACGCGTTTGTGGTTCGTTCTATATGAGCAGAGTGCTCTGCCCATAATTCTGGTGCTAAAGATGCTTCTTCTCCAATATAAGTATCCACAAGATAGTCAGCATATGCAGTAACCCTGTCGTCCTCTGGCTGGGTTTCACCGAAGTCAAATGCGAAACAGTCCCCAACATCACTTGGATTTAAGAATGGTAGTCCAAAAGTATATTTAAGCCATTTGCCTATTTCGCTATTTTTGTCTCGGAATTCTGCAGTTAAGCCAACATTTTGAATTTTCCTAAACCATGATTGGGCAAGATGGAAGCGGCATCCAACTAACTTAACATTCATCCATACCGAAGGTACAGCGTTATGAATCGCCTTTTCGAAATCTACTACCACCACTTTTGGATTTAAATGTAAATTAAAACTTTCACAATTGTTTTTTAAGTTCACAAACAATTGTCTGTAAGTATCTTGCCGTTTATCTGGGAGCAAGCAAAAAGTCAGTGGGATATAATGTCCATTGTTTAGAATATGTATAGTGAACATTTGCAAAAAATATTTTGTACAGCACTTAAAAGTACCATCCAAGTATATCTTTTCACTATTACATAAGAAAATACTTCAATCTTGTTACTATCATCGTTGATGAATAAAAAAATTTCATCCTTGATTGTCGAAATTTCCAAATTTTTCAAGGTGTCAGTAACTTCTTCGATTGAACGTGGCAGCGGTGGTTGTGTTTTTCTACGATTATAGTAAATGTTGTTTCAAATGTAATTAATATTACGTAAAGATAGACAATTCACATTACACACATTGTTCTTTATGACTGAATGAATTAGCTTAGAAGGCTTCTTTTTGAGTAACTGTTTATTACTTGACGTTTTAACTTTTTGATATCTTTGTCATGACAATGTTGCAAATCACATCGTGTAATTAACTTTTCGGCACCCACAGTAAAAACTTTTGCATTGCACGATTGTTTAATACATCTCCAAAATGTTTCTTCTCTTTTTAACATTTTAGCTTTTATAAAAGAAGCCGATTCGACTATTAAAAGTTCCTTTCCGCGTGAACTCTCAATTATATGACCTTCCATTTCAATTTGCAACTTCATCACTACAAAAGTTAGACAAGAACTAGTAATTATTTCAAGCAAATAATATTCTTAACCCTTTACTGGTTGTATTGGTTGAATTTGACCAGGGGATTACCGGTGCAATTAGCAAGCAATTAAACAGCCCCTAATCCGCATCAAGGTGCCGAAATGGAGTAAGGGATTATAGATGCAGGTACTTTGGTGCCGAAATCGTGGCCGCCCGACAATTTGTCGGTAGTGGCGCAACAATAAATGATGAGAAAAATCCAAAAAACATCTATAAAGGAAAATGAACTTCATTTCTTGAAATAAGAGCAACTTTCACCTTAATATCTCTTTCTAGGGTATTTCAAAATACAACTAATATTCTTTATATAGATGGTGGTGTAGTTAAAAACAAATGTATGTAATGTAACTTAAACATTTCATATATATTGCATATATATTTTGATGGAAGCCAAATGATCAAACATTTGTAATATAAGTGAAATATCTCTGAAATATAAATTTTGAAATGAAAAATATATGACAAGTTGCAATGCAAATGAAACATTTCTGAAATATAACTGGTTGTGTGGGTAAATATTTTGTAATATTACATGTTTAGTGGGTAATAATACATAAACATTATTTCAAAATATTGCTTTCTTATACGCCAATAAATATCACCTAAATATTTTGTAATACTTCATGTTTAGTGGGTTCGTACTATGGACGTAAATTTGCACTCTACAAGCTTGTTCCAAGGCAATTCACAAACTAGTCAGAAGCAATTTGATTTGTTGAGGGAACTCACAAAATAGTTTCAGATAGCTTTTACAACATTTCGTTAGTTCTGAGTGGTTTGTGATTTCACGTTGAAAGAACACGATATAACATATTGCTGTCATGTAGTTTCCCCTTCCATTCATCGTCTGTTGACTTAAGGGAGACCATTTCTTATGCAAGTAAAACAAGGACAGAAAACATCATTAAATAGTTAGTATTTAGTAATAAATTCAAAATAATTTCGGTAAATTGTAAAATATGTGAATAACAGAAAATATAAAACTGATACCTAGATTCGTTCTTGTTTCGTCAATTCGTGATTCGTCACCTGACCCAAAATTTCTTGTTTCGTCACCTGTACCTTTTTGACCTTTTCGCAGGTAATGATTTATTCCGCTTTCGTCAACTGGGACTACTAATTTGTGTTTGAAAAAGTGTCATTATGGTCAAGGTATTTTTTTAAGAAACCGTTTGCTACCTCCCTTCACACTTTATCCAGGCTTAGGACTGGCAAAGCAAAAAGTTAAAAATTTTAATATATTAAAAAATAAAAACTTTTTACTTTGGCGTGTTTAAAAGTTAATATCTCCCTTATGGATCGTCATTTATATACGGGTAATTATTTACAGAGTTTAATTTGCCGTCCTGGCTTCGTCAAATATATGAGTCGTATAGATGCAAAACCCGCCAAGTCAAAAAAATACAAAAAATGAGTTGTTACCAGCAGTTGCTAGTTTAATACGTCTTACACGTATTTGAATTATCATTTCCTCTCGAAACCCGCCAAGTGCATTATTACTTTGCTTTGACATTCACGTTTAAATTCAAAACCCGCCAACTGCAGCAGTCATTCAAGTACATATTCCGCCAAGTCAATTTTAACCAATAGATGCATCGGAGAGTATCACGTGGCATTTTGGTGAGCGACACCAACACCACCTGCGACACACATGGCTGTTTTACTTTTAGTTTAGAAGTTTGTATAAGGGTGCATGACATTGTCATTAATTGTTTAATCGTGTAAAGTGCAGAATGGAGTCATTTGAAACAAAGTTGACAAAAACACCGCCAAATAAAAGCAGGAAGAAACAAAAACAGGCAGAAACCCATAAGAGACAAATACGAAAAAATTTATTGTAAGTTTATTTTCATTATACAGTTTTAGCAAACATGATGATTGTGCGTTGTCTTGTTTTATAGATATGGAGCATCTAGCGTTCCAGAAATTCCAGAATGCAAACACAGTAATTATTTGGAATGTAAAACTTTAAAAATGTGCGATGTAAAGGCGTTTCATAACTTATTTTACAAAAAAAAGGACAAACTATACCAAGATTCAATAATATATAAGTATTGCACTGCTGAGAAACCAAAGAAATCCAGGATTAGAGATAATACCAGAAGTAAAAAATCACTTACAATTAAATATAGCATTCGGAAAGATGATGGAAAAGAGGCGAAAGTTTGTCGAAATTTTTTTTTGAGTATCTTGAATATAAAAAAGGACAGAGTTCAGGGAGTAATGAGACGATTTTTGGCAACAGGGGCTCCTCCAAAAGAAGGTCGCGGAGGTGACAGAATAAAACATAAAAATGACCATAAGAAGAACGCAATATCAACATTCATAGAAAGTCTGACTTGTTCTGAAACACATTACTGTCGCAGTAAAACAGTAGTTATAAAATACTTACCTTGTGAGCTGAATATTCGAAAATTGTACAAAATGTACAATGAGTCAGTGGATGGACAATTAAGAGTTAAAGAATGTTTTTTTTAGAAATTATGTTAACAGTCATTACAATATAGGCTTTGGAACACCTCTGACAGATATGTGCTCAGATTGTCTAAAAACGCAAGAAAAGCTAAAGACTGAAACAAATCAGAACGTAAGAAAAGAACTTATGCTGGCTAATAGGGTACATAAGCTAAAGGCACAGGCTTTTTACTGGTACCTTAAAACCGAATGCAATAATATTCAGTGTTTCTCATTCGATTGTCAGAAAAATCTAGCTTTGCCCAAACTAGCCGACCAATCAGCTTATTTTTCACAACAATTCAATTTGTATAACTTTACAGTTGTAAAGGGGCCATCCTCTACCAAGTTAAATCCTGAAAACGTAATTTCATACTTGTGGACAGATCAGCAATTACCAAAAAATTCTAGTGTCATAGCCTCAGCCCTCTTTCATGTTCTCTCAAAATTTGACTTTTCTGGAGAAATTACCACTGTTCGTCTTTTTGCTGATGGGTGCGCTGGGCAAAATAAGAACTCCATCGTAATTGGTATGCTCGCCGCGTGGCTTTATAGAATTGCTCCAAATCATATTTCTAAAATTGAATTTATTTTTCCCGTGGTCGGACATTCTTATATGCCGCCCGATCGAGTGTTTGGGCTCATTGAACGAAAAGTGAAAAAGAAACCAGCAATTACAAATCCAGAAGAATATTATAAAATAATTAGCGAATTCTCCAGTATCCAGATTTTAGGAAAAGACTGGGATGCTTATAAATGGAAGGAAGTAACTACTTCGGTTTTTAAACCTCCAACAAATTGGCATTTTCAGTTTAACTGTGCCAAAAGATTTATTTCGGAAAAGACGGATAACAATATTAAAGTACGAGGCGAAGTAAATTACAGAAGCGATATCGGAGTTTCAAAAAGCATACTGAAACGTGGCAAAACAATAATTATGTTAAATCCTGATATTATGCAAGTAGGAAAACCTGTAGATCCTCACAAAGCGACATCTGTCGCCAATTTGTTAAGTAAACATTATGGAGATGAGTGGAGAATGTTGCCAAATTTAAAGTTCTATAAGGAAGTAATTGATCAAGAACCAGATGCTATGCAAATGCCCATAGAAGATAATGGCGACACTGATGCTTGCTGCCAAAAGAACGATGGTCATGGAATAGACATTGATTTAAGGATTTAGAATTTAGTTTACGAATTTGTTCTTTTTTTCAAATTAAAGTTTCTTTATTCTTTTGTTAGACATTTTCCAATATTTTTTCCTTTTCATGTAAAATAAACGTAGTATACCAAAAATGTTTAACAATTTTCTTTAAGTTCAAATGCAAAATCCGCCAAGTCATTTTTTGAAAATTTGATATTAATACATCTAACATGTTTAGATTTTATCAAAATACTTATGTTTGCTAATAAACTACCCCAGCACATTATAAAAATACAAAGTACCCAATAAATAGTATACCTTGCTTTATGAAGGTTTTTCTTGATTTTCTCAAAACCAATTAAAAGTGACTTGGCGGGTTTTGCATCTATACGACTCATATTATTTTCCTATTATTCGTATTTAACGACGTATGTTAGTTTTGTCAAAGCATCCTCCAAACTTATACGATTTTCGAGAAATGATTTAACAATATTCTTAATTCTCGCATCCAAATCACAATATTTCTTTGCCCTTTTAGGAGTTGACATGAGTATATCTTCTTTTTCCACTAAGATCCTATAATGATTTGAGTCATCTTCAAGAATTTTTATTAATTCATATATATTAGGATGACTTTTGCCGACGGTTCTGTTTAATTTATTGTGCCAACCTTCAACTGCATTTGTGGTACGATGTCTGTTGTTATAATATATCCAGTGTCTGTCGGCGTCTAACCAGACTTCAACAAAATAGTCATTAAATTTCGAAACTTTTTCGTTTTCTGGCGAGGAAGCCATAATCTGAAGCCATCCTTCATCTGTCCACTCCGGAGGTAAATGTGCTAAAGCGGCACACATTCTTATACGCTTTCGAACAATTTCATCTTCTCTATATTCAATGGCAAGTTCCAGTTCTTGAGCTTTTCGCCAAATGGCTTGGTTGAAATGAAAATTGCATCCTTTAATTTTCACATCTGGGAAAACTTTCTGCATTCCATTTATCGCAGCTTTCTCAAAATCGACATGGAATTCCACTGGACTGAATTTAGGTATTTTTTCTTTTAATATGGTAAAAAAACCCGTGTAAGTCACTTCTTCTCTATTTGGCAATAAAGCATAAATAACTGGCCAAACGCAAGTTTTTTCTTCTATACTACCAAAGTCCATATGAATGGTGTATAATTGTTCAAATAAGGAAGGACAACTCTTAAATGTTCCGTCTCCAAAAAAGATTCTACCATGCTCTAGTCTACGTCCACATTCAGCAGCAAATATTAGTATCCTGTCGTCCGATTTATTGTCAAATAAAAGGAAATGTTTATATTTATCTGGAACGACAACATCTTTGCGGTGTTTAGGCAAACTATTAATGCCAAGAGAAGTATGTCTAGCATGATAGAACTGCTGATTCACTGTAGAAAAACTGGGAATTTGGCTTACAAAGTCAAGACCCTTGTCTGCAGCTTTATTCATAACTTCTTGGTGATATATTTGGGTGACTGGTAAATTTTCTTCACGGGACCTTTTCTTGGCATTGAACAAGGCTGTTTCCACTTCATTTTTTGCAACATCTGGGGCACATATGGAATGTTCTTTACTTTTCAACACTGTTGTAATTGTTTTATCGGTTGTCACACTTCCAATACATTTTCGGTTTACACAAGTCCAAAAGATGTCACTATTTTGATAAATCTTCCTTTGGTGAAATTTATAACCTAAGTAGAGCACCACTGGCTTTCCTCTTTTTGATTCAACAACTTGCATTTCCATGTTTACCGTAATGTTGCTTGGTACAAACTAAACTTTAAATATAGTAAAACCTCTATTAGGGATCGAATCTCAAATCTAGTCCGATTAACTTTCTAAAAGTTTTACATTTACGTAGGCGTAGGTACTTAAAAACATATTAGTACGGACATCTAAAATTTCGAATCCTGTATCAGGTAAACAGGATTAATGCAAATTAGCGCAGGTACAAAGATGAGGTGACGAAACAAGAACACTTTAAGCAGGTATATCTTGCAGTTGACGAAACAAGAATAAAATTGGTCATAACAGGTAAAATTTCCCTAGGTGACGAAACACGAATAGACGAAACAAGAAAAGACGCCTCGAAGAAGACTGAGATGGTAGCTTCACACCTCATAAAATGTACAAGCCAGTTACAGGTGGTATAACTGAAAATTCGGCAACACAGGAGTCAGTGTTCCAACAAATATTACTGTTCGACAGTGATGTCGTAGCAGATATCGTAGGCTAGATACCGTACTACGGGTTCCTAGATACCCCAAAAAAATAAAGAAATGCAGGGATTAAAACTCTGGAAATTAACATATTGAAATTCTCTCAGACTTACCCCAATGTGGAGAACACGATACCCAAACTCAAATTATCAGAAGCCGCAATAGCACAAAAAAAACGTAAGCCCACACGTGGTTCAGTTGAGGGTGACGAGAATTACACAAACACCCACAAAAATCTGAAACATAAGGTACGTTATTATCTACATATCACATTAAAACCTCCTTAGCGAAATTTGTCTTCTTAGACACACAATTTAAATACGAAGATATGTAGTTTTGTACTTCGTGATCTTCTGACAAAGAATGAATTAAAAGTGTCATCTAAAATAGCATGCTTCCTTCATCCAATGCGTACAATACTTCACGCAGGCTTCTAGAACACGGAAACTAAAACCGAATATGAGCGGTAGAATTTGAAATTTAACGAACACAAAATTATCTTGCAAGAGAGACCATCAGTAACGTGACCTTAATAATTAAACACAAACATCCACAAAGCTCAGAATGCAGACAGAATTAACTTAAAATAAACCTGTACGACATGTAAAATTACCTAATAATATAAGGCGGAAAAAGTGATTTCACAACTAGTACGTTGGCATGCTGTGTCTGTCAGATACCTAACCTCGCTTACGCGGACAGGTAAACAAACGTGTCTCGAAACAAAACACACGTTGAAATGGTCCAACACCAGGTAAATAGATTAATTACAAAGGATCAACGCTCACAGGATATCGGCGGGTATTTCCGACCGTACTTGATCTTACAGGTAAATGAAATTAGACATCCATTCAGATGGTGTATCCGAAAAGGTTAGATTCCACGAACGGCTTGAACGATGAAATATAACCGAAGCTTTCCTATTACGTCCAAGACCATGTCCGCAAAAGAAGAGAATAAGTATGTACAATGCATAAGCTGTTCATAAGTTACAAATAAACCTTTTTTTAAGCAAACATAACAATCATAAAAACCAAGGGAAGTTTTCGATGGCCACAATACATGTTTTACTTGGACATATTGCTGTGGCAACATAATTATTTGGAATAAAGTAATTGTAGTATTGCCATACGTTAGGCATTGCCAAATAGATTATGCTGTGTGCTGTTCCAGCAACATTACTAATGAAGATGATGATAATTTTTTTATTATCCTTAAAATCTATTTATATATTTTCTTAACAGCACGTACTTTATAAGTATACGTGAATTCTATCAGTGTATCTAAATTTCTCTTCTCTTGTCAAATCTCTTGTTTTTCTTTTTATAGGGATAAGGTTATAGCTTATTTTAAATAAAAATCAGAAACCACATAAAACATAATTGTATAATTTATTCAACATTATTTATTAGAATAGATAGCATCGCAATACTAAATTCATCACTTAATTATAAAAGAAGAACATAATTGAAAGAAAACATTTGTACCGTGTTCTCGGTTGTAATGTTTTATAGTACGAATATATTTTTAATGCTTAATCAAATATAAAATATTGTCCCGTTTCAAAACAAAGAAAATTCAATTAATGTTAGTAGTCTATTGATATTATATGCTAATTCTATTCCATCAGAATCATTATATTCCCACGTAATGCTCTGATAAACTTAGAACTTCGCAATGGTCAATGTTCGGAGAAAAATCTTGAATTTGATTACTGGGTACAACCATTCACACGTATTGTGTCCAGCATCTCAAAGTCCGCCACCCAGAAACACTTCCCTTCTTGAAAATCTAATTTAAATTATTAATTTATAATCAAAAAATTATTGTGAGAGTTAACACAGTTAATTTTTAACTGTAAAAAACTACAAACGAAGTTTACATCATATTTTCTTTTTTATAGGTCTTAAAACCGTATAAATCTCTCTCTACAGTCAATGAAACATAGTGCTACACACCCGAATTCATGAATGTACTTTATTATTTGCTCAGTTGTCGTTTATAAAAACACTACTATTGATTGTATGGTCTCGGAATATTTTAACTTTATATCCTTTTTTATTATTTACTTATAAGTGAAGGTAAATTTTATTTTTTTAGCATGACTTATTTTAATTTCTTTTATAAAGTTTTTATTACCTTATGCACGTTTTCAAGTCTACATAATTTATTCAATTATGTTTTTCTCTCGTGCATATCGGATTTGATCCTCTTTTTATAATTTTACTGCGTTTAAATGGCTCTCTTTTCACTCTTCTATAAAAGAAATATCTATAGCTTAAATTTATCTCGTTTTTCATTTTGTACCTTTTTTTTTTTTTTGAGAGGGGAAAATCTTCGAAAAGACACCTGCAAGGTTGTCGTATGCAGGTAGTGTTGGATTCATACCAACTAAAAACCCCCCTGTGTTCCATCTTACACCTCACACTGGAACCGCGTTAGCATTACTTCAGCGTGGGTGGTGTTTTTGGTCTAGGACCTCATTAGTCTTTCTTTACCTTCTATTATGCTCCTGATTGTGCGATACGTATTTTCCCATCCCTCTTGAGATTCAAGCAGTGTCTGCATCGCATTTTCTGGCGTAAAAGTTTTACCAGTTTTGCGTTGGTAGCTGTAACGTTCGTCATTCCACTTGTCACACAGAAATAGTGTGTGTTCAGCGTCATCGCTTTCACCACAGTGAGGGCAACCTTCAGCATCAACCCGTCCACACTGGTAAAGGTATCGGCGGAAACAGCCGTGTCCCGAAAGGGCCTGGGTCAGGTGGTAGTCCACTTCCCCGTAGGGTCGTTCCACCCACTTCCTTATATCAGGTATAAGTTTGTACGTCCATCGTCCGTACGTCCCCGTGGTCCACTTCTCTTGCCATTTCTGTTTCAGACTTTCTGCAGCTTCCTTTTTTGATTTTCCGTTGTACTTTTCATATCGTTCGTTAATTAATAATTCTATTGGAGGCATACTTGCAATGACTCCTGCCCCTTCTGCGGACATGGTTCGATATCCACTACAAATCCTAATGTTTAGGGTTCTCTGTACTCTTCTTAGTCTACCCATTAACTTGGCATTACTTGCAACCTTACACCAGATAGGCGCAGCATATAACATCTGTGAGTGGACCACACTAGCTAGGATTTTCCTTTTGGATGCTCTTGGTCCACCGACGTTTGGCATTAAGCTAAGAAGCGCTGTTGTTGTCTTTTCTACCTTTTCCACTGTCTTGTCTACATGTTCAGCGAAGGTAAGCTTTTTGTCCAGCCACACCCCCAGGTACTTCACAGCTCTGCTTGGTATCACTTTCAATCCTTGTACATTGAATTCCACCTGTCCCAGTTTCCTCTTTGTTGTCAGGAGAACTGCTTCTGTTTTGGCTGGTGCTATCTGTAGTCCCTTCTCTCTTACCCACCTTGTTAGTCTTAGTAGTGCGGTGTTCACTATATTCATCAGCGCCTCCTCAGTCTTCGCCTCTGCCACTACAATTACGTCATCCGCGAAACCTATTAATTGAACCCCTTGAGGCTGCTCCATCCTTAGCAATTTGTCGTACATAATATTCCATAAGATTGGTCCTAGTACAGACCCTTGGGGTACTCCGCTGCTCACTTTAATGTTTCTTACATCACCTTCAGTTTCTAAAGTAATTTCCCGATCAGACAAATAATCCGCTATGATAGTGGTTAAGCTTTCGTCTATATGTCGGCCCCGCATTTCATCAAGAATCACCTGCCACGAAGCGCTGTTGAAAGCGTTTTTGACGTCTAGGGTTACAGCGGCCCATAATCTTCTGTGTCGGCTGTCATATTTGGCTGCTGCTTCCGCTATACTTATTACTGCCTTTACGGCATCCACCGTCTGTCGGCCTTCCCTGAAGCCATACTGGTTCTCAGCAAGGCCCCCGGTTCTTTCAATCTCCTTCTTTAGCCTAATGGCTATCAGTTGTTCGTAGAGTTTGCCTTCAGCGTCAAGTAGGCAGATCGGTCTGTACGAGCTAGCCTCTTGCGTTACTTTATTACCTTTCTTTAGTAGGACTAGTCTTGCTACCTTCCATTTACTTGGAAATTCTCCCCGCATTGTCAGCCGGTTGATCGTTGCAAGCACGTACTCTGGTTTTACCAAGGCCAACTGCTTTACTATCTCTGAGGGTATATTTCCTGGTCCAGGTGCTTTGTTGGTTTTGATTCTAGTTACTGCTAGTTTCAATTCTTCCACGGTAAACTTCGAAAAGATGGCCTCTCTATTGCGGTGGAAAACAACCGGCTCGTGAATAGGAAACAGGTGTCTTACCACCTCTTGCATCATCATCATAGACATTCGTGGTTTGGGTGGGCAGCCAATCATTCTTTTCATGACTATCTTATATCCGTCGCCCCACACATCTCTGTCAATATCATGCAGAATTGATTTCCAGCTTGTTTGTTTGGCCTTTCTGATGCTTCTCTGCAGTTCTTTCTTGCTCTGTATATACCCATCCCAGAGGTTTGCCCTTAGTTCCGGATCATTCTTTTTGAGGTTTCTTGTGTATTCTCTCCTATTTCTTATACATATTTTTCGGAGTTCCGCTATTTCATCATTCCACCAATAAACCGGCTGCCCCTTCTTTCTTAATCTCCTCTTTGGCATGCATTTGTTGCAGATTTGTGTCAGTGTATTTGAAAACTTATTCGCTGTTATATTCCTCTTCTCAGTTACGCCTTCTATAGCTTCTTTTAGCTTTTCCTGATCCAATTTCCTAACACTCCATCCTTGACTGGATTGTAGTAATGTGCCAGTGTAAGGTCCTTTTGCTACTTCAAAGATGATGTAGTTGTGATCGCTAAGGGTTTCATTGTCTGCTACTTGCCATTTACAGATTTTCCTTCCGATGTCTTGACTTGCCAACGTAAGGTCTAGTATTGATCCATACTCTCGACGTTCAAACGTAGGTTTGTTCCCTTGGTTCAAAATCATCAGGTCCATGTGTGCAATCCATTCTGTGACAACCCGCCCTCTGCTATCAGTAGAGGGCATGCCCCACTGTGGTGATTTCGCATTGAAATCACCCACTATTATAACCTTTTCGTTTCTAGATCTGATTTGATCACTCATGTCTTCGAGCATATCGGCTAGATCTTCTATGTCTTGATTCGGTGAGGCGTAGCATGAATATACTGTATACAGTGATGTTGCAATGTACGTGTAGCTGCGCCCTGCTCCAGTCTCTTTTATAATAATGCTCGAGTCGAATGTTTTTATCGCAGTGTTCAGGTCGTCGTCATATACCCAGTCCTTCCTGCCATTTATTGCTGCCTTATTTGGCTCAGACAGTGCCAGTATTCCAATTCCGGATTCTCTAACGGTTGCTAGCGCCATATCAAGTGCGGGCCTGCTACGGTTGACATTGATTTGTAGGATCCGGGTCCTCATTTCTGTTGCGTAGAGTCTTCTTTAAAAGCGTCTGAAGCCCTTTCGCCATTTTGGTTCTTAGTGCGTGTCGTCTGATTTCTGCTGCTTCTGATAGGGCATTTAAAACTCCCGGTTTGGTGACCTTTTTTTCTACAATGGACGCAATAAGGGTCGCCCTGGCATTCGCTCGCCTTGTGCCCCTCTCCACCGCACTTCACGCATAGCCTTTCCCTGTCTGGACCTTTGCACTCAGCTTTGAAATGACCATATTCCCAACACCGGAAACATTTACTTTCCTTCTCTCTCTCGTAAATATTGCATTTCATCCAACCGATTTTGATCTTGGCTGCCCGAAGAAGTTCCTCGGCGTATGCCGACGGAATTATAACAGTGACATTTTGCTTGTTGCCGAAGGCCGGTCTTAATGCTCTCACTTCAAAGGAGTTCGGCGCTGCAGAGGTTTCCTTTGTGATAGCTTCCACTACTTCTTCCACTGTTGTTACCTCATCCAGACCCTTTATGTGGAGAACTTTTTTGTCTATAAGGTTGGCCGTCGACGCGTTCGGTAGCTTATCCTTAATCTCTCTCTTTAGAATTTCTACTTTGTCCATACCGTTCTTAACTGCAAGTAGTAATTCGCCTTTCTTCGTTTGTCTTACATCAGACAAGTCTACGCCTACTTCACTGGGGTTGATTTTCTGTTTGATAGTCCTCAAGAGATCAGCGTATGTTTTTCCCTGCATTTTAACTAGCAGCACATCGTGTGCTTGCCTGGGTTTTATGTTCTCTCTTGCCTTGGCAGTGGTCTTGTTTTCCATCTGGGTTACTGGTTTTGCGACGTTTTTCCTTTCATCTCCTATGTAATAAGTTACTGTTATATCTGTGTTGGCAAATAAATATCTCACCGCTCGATCAAGTATAGAGCCAACAATGCCACCATATCCATATTCGGGTTCAGGCATGCCGAACTTAGTTTTTCCACTCTTTAACATGTGACCTCTAACGCTATCTAATGCCTGGTAAATCCACACGTCCTCAGCCTCTTCCAACTTTTTATCTGCAATAATTGGGTAGTAGATATGCCTCGTTGATTGGGTGAAGCTTCCATCCTCCTCTGGGAAGCCCAAAGCGTGAGTCATCATAGCAACTTCTCCTTTCATTTTGTTTTGTTTTTGGAGTCCTTCTTTGCCTCCTAAAGTGTTAATGACCCTCTTAATGGTCTTGTTCCTATGCTCCAAGAGTTTGTTACAGGGAAGCATGATTTCCGTGTCAGCCGAAGTGTCTGCAACAAAACCAGGTTTCCTCTCAATTTTTGGGAACATTTCGTTCACCCATTCGGCCTCAGCAATGCTTTGAAAGGCTTCAAAACTTTGCTTTTGCAGGAGTTTGTTTCTCCTTTCTATGCAGGTCCTATTTTTGTTGCATATCTCGCAGTCAGTTGGTCCAATTCTCGTACTCTGTCCTTGTGCCTTTTTGTTCATGAGCTCAGTAAGTCTCTGGTTCTCCACTCTTAAGGTTTGGTTTTCTTGGTTTATCTGATCGCACCACTCATTAAGTTTGGAGGTCTGTAGTTGTTCTGAGTGGAGTAGTAGTTTACTGGCTATGTCCCTCAGCTCCTGTTTTGGTTTGTACATGCTTGACAAGATCTGATCTATTTCCTTAGCCTGCTCGTGAATTTTTTCAATCATACTTCTGAAACGTTCTGCTGGTGAACTACTAACGTTTATCTCGGGTCCCTCAACAGTTCTTTTCCGCTTACTTGTTTGCTCAGTACCACCTCCAAAGAAGTCTTCTATCCGCGATAGGGAGCCCGCTCTCCGCCTGGGTGGCGTTCTTTTGATGGAGTTTCCCCCAACAAAAGGGTTCACTGCATGTCCTCCATCATTTACTTTATTATTTCCCCTCCCTTCAGTCTCCATTTCTTGACTTACATTTTCCATTTTATAATGGGAATTTTTTCCAAGTCCCTCATACCCGCACGACGAGTATAGAAATTGTTTACAATTATTCAAATTTCCACCAAACTTTCATAGAAATTTTCTAGTTCCGGCACTGACTATTTAACTATTCACCTTATTGAAATTTCCGACAGATGAAGTATTCTGTTTCTTCGAAAACACAAAATCCCGAATATCTCGTAAACGGTCAGGAATTCCGCGCTCCCGTTGATCGCACCCTTTCTTTACTTTTCTCTTATAGTCTTTCTCCGCCGCTTTCAACGGTGCTGTCGGCAACAACCCTCGACGCCTGGTGTGGACGCTGGGCGCCGCGCGCGATTCACCGGCCGCTGCCTCGTCGTATCCCTCGCTATAACCGGCTTGATAGTCGGCTGTACGCAAGAACATGCGCGCACTATGAACACAAGCTACAAAGGTCTTTTTTCCTTTTAATAAAATCCGAAGATGGAGAGAAAAAAGAAAAAAAAGCTTCCGACAAAAATAAAAGAGTATATTGATTCTACGAACTTCAAAGTCTAATAACTCCGTCAATACTTAACCGATTGTGGTGAGGTAAAAACCAGAATACTCACCGAAAATTTGTCTTTCCGATGGTATAGGTCTCAAATTTTTCCCCTGCACTGTTCTCTGATACTTATTCAAAACAATCAGAGAGCGAAAAACACGTCTACACAACTTAACACACACGCTCTTTTTCATTTTGTACCTGTTTAATATCTTAATTGTAAATATAAATTCATTTTTATTTCTGTGTTTTCTATACTTAAATGTATGCAACTTTATATACTCTTATGTTGAAATCTTTGAATACAATAAAAACTGATTATTACTGTCTCTTTTATATTTTTTATACTTAAATTAATTCTTAATGCTATTACTATATTCTTAATATGCAAGAGACCACGGCAATATGTAGATAAGGCGCTGAAAGAGTATCCTAACACAATAGTCTCCTTCACAAACAGGCTTAGGAATTATCTACTATAAATCGTAGTCTTAAGAAAACTCAGAAATATAGGAAATTTTAACGTCTAAATGCATGTAAAAATCTAAAATTAAATTCTCGATAAATCTAGCCTTATGTAAAGAGAGTGGTCATAAGCACGGTACAGAAGTGTTTAATCTAATTCGTACTCTTAAGGAAAACGCCAATATGCGGTCTAAATGATTAAATGCATAGCAAATTTATAACCTTACTCTGAGATGTCTAGTTTTAAGTAGGAGAGTGTGTTCATAACCGGCACGTGTCACGTCGAATTTAGATAACTTTAGCATACCAGGTTCGGTCATTAAATAAAATTACAGTATAACACATTGCGATATGCTAAAATCCTACGGAACATTGCAAAAACGAAAATAGAGCGTAACGGTTGTTCATAATAAAAGGTTCTAATACAAACATTTTTTTTTCAATTATTAATTAAGTTTCTTTAAATTTTTAGCTATTTTAATGATCATATTTATTGTTATTTTATAATTTCTGTTCCACTAGTTACTAATTAAGGTGAAGTGGGGTAAATGCGATGTAGTTTTGAAATAGTCTAACTTTGACGCTCTACCTCTTTTCAATAAATGAGCTGGGAACTGCAGATATTTGCATAGAGTCTTTAGGATTCTTGACGAGTATGACCGCAATGACAAAAAATCTGTTTACATAAGCGTTTGGGCACTATAATTTTTTTTTTAAAACGATGTCACTATGTCACATTTACCCCGTAAAATGGGGCAAATGTGACAGCCGCTTAGTATTTCTCTAAGGTTTTAGATGGGTACGAGGTATGGGGCTAATGTGAAAGTATAAAAGAAAAGCTACATTTTCATATATAATTATTAACTGTTTTATAACCACTTGTAAGTTTTAAATTCAGACAAAATAAAAAAATATAAAATTCTTATGTGAGTTTATATTCATTGAAATAAAAATCAAATTTGTGATAACCGCGCCTAATGTCTTTTGGGTCCGGCAAAATTTTAACGACGTCTTGGTCTGACACAGTGTCTAAATCCTCAAATTTGGGCCAAATAAACTTCTTGTTTTCGTACTTCAAGAATATGATTACCCAGTCATCACCACATTTCTCTTGAACTTGTCCTACAAAATGCTTCAGCTGTTTTTTGGTACAATATTGCACAATAACCCATTTGCCTTTCGCGATAAAGGGGGGTGCGACAGGAATATCATCTTCTTCCTGCTGTTCATCACAAAAGTCTTCATCATCTGACTCCATGTACGGGACTTGATCTATGTCCTCTTCCGAACTAGATGAACTTAACAGGTGCTTTTGTGTTTGTTTCACCTTTTTAACAATCTTTTTCTTTTTTTCTTTGTCAATAGTAATGTCATTCTTCTCTTTTATTCGAGCTAATGCTTCTTCTGTCGTTAAAATTTCTGCTCCTGGGCACACTTTTTACCTTTTCTCTTTCTCTGGTTGTGGTTTTTGTCGTATTTGCGTCAATAATATTTCTTCGAAAGATAAATTGGCTTCTTTAGATGTTTCTTGTGTCTGCGGAGATACTGAATGTGATGTTGATGGCCCTCCACGATTTTCTTCTGATTCTCCACATTGACGGTCAGGGTGATTTTTTGAACATTCTGCTTCCCATCTTTTCATGGCATCTAGTGGAAATGTTTTGTAATAACCGACTAATCGACTAGACCTCGTACATTAAGAACATTTAATATAGTTTAACGAGGATAAGCATTACCGCAATACTTGCTAACAGAAGTGCATAGTTAAGCTTTTCTCCGATGCCCATATACGGTAATACACGCACAATGTTAATGCACCCGTGACGTCAGTAATTTAAATAGGTTAATATTGCAATATGTTATAAATAGTAGTGTAAGTTAGTTTTAAGCCATTCACGTTAGATTCACCATTATGATTGATTAACGTTCAGATAATGTATTGACTTTCAATCCGAACATGTACATTAACATATACATATAGTTAGTTAACGTGATGTGTTTTAATTAGAAACCCTTTTAACAAATTCCCTATCTCGATCCGATTCGCGAGAGCTAATCGAGATGACGATCGAGTAAAGGTAAGCCCTAGGACCAGGCTTATCACATGGCGATCCAATGCCAGTCCATTAAAGGTAGATAAAAATGGAAAGATGGAACGAACCACTAAAGAATAGAACATAAAAGCGCGAACAAAGAAGAAAGAAAAATGGGTAATCACAATCTTCGTAAGTCGCTGCTGTGCCGCCGAACAATCCTTCATAAGCAAAAAATTCAAGAAGGCCGTCTACACAACAATAGGAAAAGAAAAAAGCAGAAGCCAAGATAAAGTATGAGCTAATGCCAGTCCCAGAACAATCCCGGAAACTACAGTACAGGTACTCACTAGAAATTTAAGAAAATACAATCTTAACAATAACTAATTCTAAGTATGAGCAGTTAAATAATTATAAGAAAAATATTGTAAAACTTAGGGAATTATTTAATAAAGGGGTACATAGACAAAAAGTAATCGACGACACGAAAGAGTGCGTCAAAGATATATACAAATATATAAATATATATTATATGAAATGATGGTATTTTAGGTTCTAGGTTAAGTAATAGAGGTAAGGATACAAATGTTATAGAAATAATGGCGGAAAAATTTGATTTAAAAACCGCTGCAAGTTTGTTGCCTGTAATGAACGACAAACAAGATGTCACAAAGCTGCTGATTGACTCGATTAAGTTGTACGATTCTCTGTTAGATGCAAACGGTAAGAAAACTTTAACCCAATACGTATTAAAAACTAGGTTAACGGAAAAGGCTAAAATCAGATTAAATCGGGATTATAATAGCAACGACAACCTAATAGCTGACCTGAAAAAACATTTCATTACTACAAAATCGTTTACCGCTCTAGCAACCCAGCTTATTCACGCGAAACAAGGGGGAAAATCAATTGAAGAGTTCGGACAAATAGTAGAAGATCTTTTCACAGATCTAACAATCGCACAAGCGGGAGACGACAACACGCTAACAGAAAAATTGCGCGACATAAACGAGAAAATAGCCATAAATACATTTGCAAACGGGATAAGACATAATGATTTAAGAATATTAGTAAAAGCTCGCAATCACGACAAACTAAGCGCCGCGATACAGCATGCATCAGAGGAACAACTCAATTTTGCAGAAAGCTCGCAAGTATTTCACATGCATGGAAATACTCGTCGGCTGCGGGGTAATTCCCAAAATTTTCAATCACGCGTACCGTATACCTCTCCACATAAGACTTGTCCACAACGTAATTTTTCACTTAGCAACAATTTTAAACATAATAACACCATACGCCCGCAATCAAACACCTTCAGACAGTACGGTAGAGGAAATAACAACAATAACAGAGGAAATTATAATAATAGACCTAATAACAGGAATTTCAATCGACGATATCTACAAAACACGTTTTCATATAACGTAGAAAATAAAACCCACCCTAGTCAAGTAGGGAACAAAAATCAGTTTTTCGTTCCTAAGGGAAATCGACTCCAAACCGTAACAAATTTCAATCTTAACGGACTTACATATATTCATATTAAATATAATAACAAAATTTTAAATTTCTTAATCGATACAGGTGCGTCATCGACTATTTTTTTCAAAGATTACATTTCACATAGCGAACATATAGATGACTCAGCGAATGTCACGATAAACGGTATAGCCGGTAAGACACATTCTTTAGGATCAGCGAATATAGAAATACACATAGGCGATGTAAAGGTAGGTCACGAATTTTTAATAACAAGCACTTTTATTAATGACATACACGGAATCATAGGTTCAGATTTCTTAGCGAAACACCGAGCAAAAATAAATTACGAAACATTTGACGTTTCATTTCAGATAAACAACCAACAGGTAAAAGTAAATTTACAGTCGAACTACAACAAATCCTTAACAATCCCAGCAAGATGCGAATTAGTCACACATTGTACGGTTAACATTGAAGGAAATTGCGTTATCGAAGCCGGAGAAATTGCACAAGGTATTTTTATAGCCGGAACAATAGTGTCATCAAAAAATAACAAGATACCTATCCGCATATTAAATACGCGAGAAAACGATATCAAATTAAAAAACTTCACACCGACTTTAACAAGTCTAGACGACTACGATATATGTACATTTAACGGTCCCAAATATAAATCAGTCGACCGCGTAGACACAATTTTGCGATCAGTTAATAAAAAACATTTAAATAACGAAGAAGATATCGCCTTGCAAAAAGTTCTTGCGAAGTACGCAGACGTATTCCATTTAGAATCGGATAAATTAACTTTTACAAACATTTATAAAGAAAAGATTCGTTTAAATAAAACCGCGAAACCAACATATGTCAAACCTTACAGACTGCCACATGCCCAAAAACCAGAAATAGACAGACAAATCGGAAAACTTTTGTCAGACGGTATAATAGAAAAAGCCAAATCAGCTTGGTCATCACCAATTTTATTAGTACCAAAGAAAAAAGACAATCAAGGTAATCAAAAATGGAGATTAGTTATAGATTATCGGTTATTAAACAAACAAATAGAAGACGACAAATTCCCTTTGCCTTCTATAAACGAAATTTTAGACTCACTGTCAGGAGCAGTGTATTTTTCACATTTAGATTTAGCACAGGGGTACCACCAAATAGAACTGGATACAGAAAGCCGCCCATACACAGCTTTCACCACAGACAAAGCTCAGTTCCAGCTCACACGCCTACCCATGGGATTAAAAATAAGCAGCAGTGCTTTCACACGCGCCATGACAATAGCTATGACAGGTTTGAATTACGAAAATTGTTTCATTTATTTAGATGATTTAATAGTATTTGGAAATAGTTTAATAAATCACAATCAAAATTTAGTAAAGGTTTTAGAAAGGTTAAGAAAGGTTAATTTAAAGCTTAATCCATACAAATGCGATTTTCTAAAAAAAGGAAATATTATATCTCGGTCACGTTATATCATCCGAAGGAGTATCACCAGACCCTTCCAAAATTATCACACTGAAAAATTATCCAGTACCAAAAGATGCGAAGGAAACGAAACGCTTCGTCGCATTTGCAAACTATTACAGACGTTTTATTCCAAACTTTGCAAAAATCGCTTCTCCTTTAAATAATTTATCAAGGAAAAATACACCTTTCATTTGGTCAGATCAATGCCAAAAATCATTCGAAACTCTAAAATTAGCTTTACAAACACCTCCCATATTGCAGTATCCAAATTTCGAAGACGGGAACACATTCATTTTAAAAACAGACGCATCAGGATATTCAATCGGTGCCGTTTTATCAAACAAAGACGACAAGCCAGTCTCATACGCAAGTCGCACATTAAATAAGGCAGAAAGGCATTACTGCACAATCGAAAAAGAGCTTCTAACCATATGCTGAGCTGTAAAACACTTCAGACCCTTCCTATACAGATCATCGGCCACTCGTCTTCTACTCTAAATATATACCTTTTCGGTATGACGAACCCTTCTAGTCGTTTAACAAAATTTAGATTAACCCTAGAAGAATACGACTTTGTTGTAAAATACATCAAAGGCTCTGAAAATACGGTAGCAGACGCTTTATCGCGAATACAGATAGATTCAGAAGATTTAAAGAATGTCAGTAAAGATGCATGCAACAGTATTTTTGTCACGACACGTGCACAGTCGAGGCAAGAGGCTTTTGAAGGCATCTCTGCAAAAGACACAACAACAAGTACTACTACAACCGGAATTGATCACCCGGGTGTCGTGGAACTATTGAAAAAACCTAAAGAATCCGTCGAACTCAGAATAGTAAGTAACAATGACTTCAATGACATGAAAAATAATGACACATGCATGTATGAATTAAATCCAATTTATAAATCAAAATCAATGTTATATAATGATAAATCAAAAATCATTTTCATTGACGAGTATGCAATTACAGTGAAGAGAGCATTTCGTGCAACACTTGAGCAACTCGAAAATATTTGCGCAAAATACAACATATACGAAATATGTATAATTAAAGATAGTTCTTTAAACAGTCAGTTCATAAAGAAACTAATTCCATGGAATAAAGAAAAAATCAAAAACTTAAAAGTTAAAATAAATGTCATTAACGGAGCTCAAAGAATTGATAATAAAGAAGTCAAACAATTAATTTTAAACGATTACCATATGTTACCTACAGGAGGACATAGCGGAATAAACCGTATGTTCAACAACATAAAGAGATTTTATTATTGGCCACAACTAAAGAAAGACGTGGAATCATTCGTAAAACGCTGTAACGATTGTCAAAGACATAAATATTCTATACCTAATAAAGAACCAATCATTGTCACCACGACCGCAACACATTCTTTTCAAAAAGTTTTTTTAGATTTAGTAGGTCCTATACACCAAGACATAGAGGAAAATAAATACGTTTTATCCTTACAATGCGAACTCACAAAATTCGTAGAAGTGTATCCACTTAAAAATAAAGAAGCTCTAACTGTAGCCAAAGCTTTAGTAGAAAATTTCATCTTACGGTACGGAATTCCTGATCAAATAGTATCTGATCAAGGAACCGAATTTATGTCGCACGTTTTAAAAGAAATATGCAACATATTAGGCATAAAACAACTAAAATCAACCGCGTACCATCACGAAACATTAGGGTCATTAGAAAACACACATAAAAATCTAGGAGCATACCTCCGAATACAACTTGCTAAACACACAGACAACTGGTCCACATGGATACCATTCTGGAGCTTTGCATTCAACAACACGGTTCATACAGAAACTAAATACACTCCACACGAGTTAGTGTTCGGAAAACATAATCCTTTACCTACTTCAATAACAAGCTTAATAGAACCTTTGTACAATTTCGACAACTATGCAACCGAATTAAAATACAGACTACAATCGGCATGTACAGAGGCTCGAAACAATTTAATCGATTCAAAAACAAGCAGAAAAGAAGCTCTCGACAGAAACAGAGCAAGTGTTCATTATAAAATTGGAGACAAAGTAGTTTTACAAAATGAATCAGGAAACAAATTGCAAGAATTATATAAGGGTCCCTTTGAAATTGTAAACATTAACGATCCCCCAAATGTTACTCTAAATATAGACAATAAGTTAGTTATAGTTCACAAAAATAGAATTAAGAAATTTAACGATTAAGAATATTAATTCTATGTATATAATAAAGTTAATATTACTTCTTGTAAGTGTAATACAAAGAAAATATATGGACTTCGTCATAATTTTCTTTTTCCCGCCCGCGAAAGGTGTAATAACCGACTAATCGACTAGACCTCGTACATTAAGAACATTTAATATAATTTAACGAGGATAAGCATTACCGCAATACTTGCTAACAGAAGTGCATAGTTAAGCTTTTCTCCGATGCCCATATACGGTAATACACGCACAATGTTAATGCACCCGTGACGTCAGTAATTTAAATAGGTTAATATTGCAATATGTTATAAATAGTAGTGTAAGTTAGTTTTAAGCCATTCACGTTAGATTCACCATTATGATTGATTAACGTTCAGATAATGTATTGACTTTCAATCCGAACATGTACATTAACATATACATATAGTTAGTTAACGTGATGTGTTTTAATTAGAAACCCTTTTAACAAATTCCCTATGTCGATCCGATTCGCGAGAGCTAATCGAGATGACGATCGAGTAAAGGTAAGCCCTAGGACCAGGCTTATCACAGTTTCTTTGGGAATCACGTTTTTGTTTCTTATAACTTCTGGTGAGATAGACTGCCAAGTTTCACAAAGAAATTGAGAAAATATTTTCTTAGGTATTTTTCTTCCAAAATTTTGACGTTGCCAGGAAATAACTTTTTGGTCCCACTTACTTTTAAACGATTTGAAAACTGCTAGGTCTAAAGGCTGAAGGAGATGGCTGGTATGAGCGGGTAATTTAATGATTATAACGTTGTTCTGAATAGCTGCTTCGATTATTTCCACGGATACATGGGTGCTATGTCCATCGTACACAATAACAACAGGTCGCTCATTACCAATAGTAGGGATGATGGTTTTCAAAAAATAGTTTTTGAAAATATTGCTCTCCATCCATCCTTTCTTGCTAGCGGCGTAAACAGTGCCTGCAAATTCTGTCCCTTTCGGGGCAAACCATTGATCCCACACATATGCACCTTTGAAAATAATCAAAGGTGGTGCTTTACCACCTGCAGCATTACACATGGCAAGAACAGTGGTATTTTCTCTGCCTGGGGAGCTAACTGTTCGCGACGAAGGTTTATTTACTTTCTCCGACGACTTTACTCTTTCGTGGATCTATTGAAAGACTTGTTTCGTCAAGATTCCATATGCGTTCAGGTTTATCGATTAAATTGTTTTCTGTTAAGACCTTCTCTAAGAGGTTGAAATAGGCATAAATTAGAAATGGATCAGTTGCTTTTTTTCTTGCGTACTCAATATTTTGAGGTATCTTGAGACTGAGGTTATGTCGTTTTTTAAAGGATAAGAACCAGTCTTCTCCTGGGACACCCTCCTTGAAGTTGGTTTGTTTTTCATTAGCAGCAATGTAAGTTCCAACTGCTTCCAATACCTCCTTACGTGACATGCCAAAACCCCATTTTTCCATGATCTTTAAGCTTTCAGCCAATTTAACCTCTTCATTGTGATCAATGTAGGTGGGACGCCCTTTGTGGTTTTTAACTTTAGCACGCAGCCCTTTCACGCGACTATATAGTGTGACGTAAGGTATTTTGTACTGCTTATGTGCCCCATAAACTGTGGCTCTGCCCGCCTTAACTTCTTCTATTGCCTTTTGAAGATCGGCTTGGCTATAGTTTGGGTTGTCAGTGGTTTTTCGCACATAATTGCGCACCATGTCTAAAAGGGGTAAATGTGATATAGTTTATGTTACATTTTCCCCACAGGTTTTTCGCGGAGTAAATGAGACAGTTTGATAAAAAAAATGAAGATAATGTTCAATTGAAATGATATTATGTGTGGTAGAAAGACATATTATTAAAGTAAGTGGGTGACAAATTTCAAAGTTACCTTATTTAAACAGACGTATTTAAACGACTTTATAACGAGTTGCATGCGGCGTCGAAATTCCACTTAAAATGACGACTTACTACGTACAGCTGGTTAGGAAGTTTCCGACTCAAAAGAAGTGACCTTTTTTGGGTTGAATCTTATGTTAACACCATATAGACTATTCTACGTTAGGTGGCGTTGACAACAGTTTTTGTTTCAAATTAATTTAAGACGCTGTCACATTAACCCCGTTATCACATTTACCCCACTTCACCTTACTCTATTAATCTGTTTGTTTACTCGTCGTTTACAACACGGTCAAATAAATTAATGAATAAATTGACAAATATATTCATGAAGAAATTCATGAATTTATTCATCAATTTGTTGGACCGTGTAAACGCAAATATTCATCCAATATTTTATTGACGATATCCACTAATACCAACCATCAAATAGTGACATTTGTTTTCTTCCAACCTTTAAATGTTTTTGTTTTTATTTATCAATTTGAAGGTTACGCGGAACTTGTTAATCTGATATTTGTAGGGGTTAATAATAGGGGATTATATATGCAAAACGTTAGGAAATCATTCTGTACAAAAATGTTACCTTGGGCATTTGCCGTTTCTGCATCTTTTTGCGCTGGGGCTGCAAATGGAAAAAAATAGTAATTAATAATGGTAAATAAATCAAAAAGCAGTGCTATTCATATGTTATATTATTAAAAGTAGGTAGTATTATTAACTGAACAAAATGTACACGAGTTTATTCGTATAATATGAAAAGCAAGGTATTTCTAAGGTAGGTGGGAAACGAGTTCGCAAAACTCAGTAAAGCTAACCAAACTCAGTTGTGAAATGAGATACGTCTTTTTTTTTTGTATATACAGAGTCAGTCATCTCCGCAGGAAAAAGATTGTGACTTTATGAAAAAAGGTATTTTTTCTAAGCGGGTTTTTTCCCCTATAATAGCCACTTATTAGGAGCACCATCTAAAATTATTTTGTATTGTAGATATATTTCTCGAAAATGACGTATTAGTTGGACACAATTTTTGGTAGCGTTGTTCATAACAAAAGGTTCTAATACAAACATTTTTTTAAATTATTAATTAATGGTGGAATTCTGTAACTTTCTCGGAAGCTCCGGCTATCGTAGGCCCTGGCAACGAAGTGACGTTGCGATGACGATTTCAGAATTTTTGCAGTTAGTGACGTAGAAGTGTTAATTTACGATTTTTTGTACATAACCTTTATGTTTAACATGTAAACAGACATATCATCTCGTAAACATATACCAAAATATTTCAATTAAAAATTTTAACTAATACGAAAATTGTTTGAAATATAATATAGCGATTGCTAACATTTTTTTTTAAAGAAAATGTACGGAACATTTTGTAATGCCAAGATATAGTATAAACATATGTTTATACTGCTGCCAAGATAGCACGAAACACTTTGGAAAATTTCAACAAGAACTGTTATCATTAGGAGAGTTTCAAAGGACGTAGTATCGCACTAGTGTATAGTGAATTTGCAGATAAATGTCTTTTCAGGCACATTTATGGATGATGAAATGTGATTTTTTTATAAAGCCAACAAGGACAGGTATCCCTATAAAGTCGACATTGTTTTTCTTACAAGAGTACCTAAACACAAAAAAATACATAAACCTAGCAGACAATATCCACACAACATAAAGCATGTGAAATGTGCACAAACTAAATGTTCGAAAAAGTCTATTATGGTATCGTGTTCACAATAACTTCACAATTTAAAGTTGACTTTTTCATAAGATTTTCTAATAATAAAACTACATCAAATTGAGAGGATGTTTAACTTTATATTATGTTGAAGAAAATAAGAGGAAATTTACCTGTTTAGTCAATGACTTTATTTGTAAATCAAACCGCAAAGATTTTATCAATGTGTAACTATATTGAACGATTAATGTTTGAGGATCCAAAAAGGTAACATTAAGTTTTAATAGCATAGGCCAAAGTATATAAATGGTTGAAGGATATAGATGATTTTGTATTTAGAAAATCGACCAATCCTATGATGTATTGTTGTACTTGGTACACCAAATCATTTGATATTATTGCAGGATTTTGTTGTCGAGCCTCTAAAATTATAGTAATTGAAAGTTCTCTTTATTTGCGGTTTTTACAGGAGAGTAATATTCATTAGGCTGAAATTTGCACTTTTTCAACTCAAAAGAATATAAAAAATTATTGTTTAATAAATTTACCAGCAAGTATTATAAAACAATAGATGACATTTGACTCGGATAATTATACTAATATTGGATATGAATTATATGTTTACTATTAAATCTTAACAATAAAGATCAAAAAGAAAAATAATAATACTGAACTAGAAATGTGAACTTTGAATAATAGGTACTCAAATAGAGATTGTTTGTATAAATATTCAAAAGTAAAACACATTTTATTGTCAAATATATTTTCTTTTATCAACCTTACCATAAAAGTAGTGCTGAAATTTAGAAAAAAAAATTACAGTATGTGAATAGAAAAAATATATATATATACAAAAGGAGAGTGTTCTTCATTGGCTAAAGGTGGAGCAAGTATATCAACATGTGTGCCATCAATTACACCTACATCTCGTGCACCCCATTTTTCATAAAAACTATACAGAAGGATAATTTTTAGAACGTTTAGAAAAGGTACCCTTAATTACCCTTGGTAAATATATGAACTGGGTGCTATCGATTAAACAAAATACATCTCCGGTCTCCCATTTTTTATCATAAAAACAAAATAAAGAATTATTTTTAGAATATTTTGATACAACATAATTACCCTTGCTTGACACGATTCTTCGATTCACAACCACTGGGAAATTTTATGCATTCAGGGAATAAATTGTTTGATATTACAAGACAGACCTGATGAACTATTCGACTTACTGAACTCTGACTGAGAGAAACAAAGCTATTAATACCAACACTATTCTGATAGCTGTCTGATGCTACGAAATTTAATGTTGTTAAGACCTGTAACAAATATATAATGTGCACTATAAAGTTAATATGCATTTCAAGTGATGTTTATGATAATAACCTTCAAATGTAATGGTATATTTGTTTGTTCAATATGTCCATCCAATAACTGGATCAGGTTTTGAACAGTGTCCTTATTCAGTCTAAACATTTGTTTAAAATGCCTGTTTGGTATTTCAAAAGGATTTCCGTGATCTCTTAAACGTTTGCGGAATATACGCATATAATTTCTAAAATAAAGAAAATAGAGAATATTATGTATACTCTATATATTTTATATTATCGATTACCTACCTGTTGTGATCTTCATAATAATAATGCTATAAAGCCATTCATATTTGCAAATATAAAACAATAATAATTATAACAAATAAACTAACAGAAACTATAAATATAACAACAGGAACAGTATATTAACAATAGTTATATAATAATAATATAACCACAATATAACCAACAAAATCTTTACTCACGAACGTTTTGACAGTTCTACGTCACTAACTCCCAATATTCTGAAATCGTCATCGCAACGTCACTTCGTTGCCAGGGCCTACGATAGCCGGAGCTTCCGAGAAAGTTACAGAATTCCACCATTAATTTCTTAAATTTTCAGCTATTTTAATGATCATATTTATTGTTATTTTATAATTTCTGTTCCACTAATTACTAATTATTCTATTAATCTGTTTGGTTTTAAAATTTGTCTGCTGTGCCATATTCTACAATTTTTTTGATTTTTACTGCTGGTATAGAATGTATTGTTAATAACATATATCCATTTTTTTTGTCATTACCCTAATACATACATACAATTAATGATATCTCTAAGCTCACTTTTAGAAAAATTCATTATAAAATCAGGCTTGACAGCTGAAAAGCAACTTATTAAATCCATCCATTCACTTGTCAATTTCGCGGCAAATATCATGGGCTCACTATACCGTATTCAAATAAAAAACATAAAGTTGGTAAAAGTATATTAAAAAATGACAATGGCCACTTTCAAAATAATAACGTCACATGTTTTTGGTGCGAAATTTAGTAAGCAATTCAAGAATGAACCGCGATATACAGGCTGTCCCTTTTGCAAAAATTCACTTTTAGACAAAAATGTGTCATGCAACTTTAATCCTGTTTCTGTAAATTCAAGTAGTAATTGCAAAAAAATAAAATATTTTTTATTAGGACCTGTTATTATAAACAACGCTACCAAAAATTGTGTCCATCTAATAGGTCGTTTTCGAGGAATAGGATTTTATAAAAACATTAATTTAAACACATTTTTCAGAAAAATGGTAATAAGTGAAGAGTGTAATAATATACATGGTGTTCCAATTAAAAAACTATAACTGTGGTTAGCCACGAAGTTATGAAACACTCTGTATAATACAAAATAATTTTAAAAGGTGCTCCTATAAGTGGCCATCATAGGAAAAAAACTGCTTCGAAATATCTTTTCTCATAAAGTCATAATCTTCCTTCCCAGCGGAGGTGACTCATCCTGTATACATATTGCCGTGATCTTTATAGTTTAAGTATTTTAAATATTGTTAAATAACACAGTGATGCAAAATCGAACTTTCCGAATGGGAATGGGATGAGACCAATTGCAAATGAAAGTTGATATTATCCATAACAAAACCTTGAAGGTTTTTTTTTAGTTCAGTGCGAGATTTTTTTTTACACGCATTTTAAGTTAATTTTGGAACGCTGTCTAATAATGAAAGATCATTGAAAATTTGATAAAATAATGCTTATTTATTTTTATTATCCTGGAAAGTTGTGGTATCTTACTGTTTTTGGGGTCGAGGAATTCATTTTCGATATTTATTTTTACATAAAACTGACGCTAGATGGCGTTGTCATACAAATGGTGCTTACAAAAACAACTTTTTTTTATTTTAAAGTATTATATCTTATTTGGATCTCATTTTGGATCCGCTTAATCATCATCACTATCACTGTCAATTTGCATGTTTGAAGTAGCAAAAGCTCCAGAAGTAGTAGGCTGTGGATCTCTGTATGTTTCTGGTTCTTGCTCTTCCTCAGTATCCTCTTCATCGGTTGTTCTCTTTAACCACCAGCATAAATCACCCAACATAGAATCTAGTTTCTTTCCTCTGTACCTAGTTTCCATGGTTAAAGCTACTTGGTGGAAACGTTCACCTTGCTCATCAGATTCGGCGGATAGTTGGTTTTCAAACCAATCCATATGGTGATGGAGAAAATGAATTTTTAATGACATATTCACACCAAGTTCCTCAAAGGCTTTCAAGAGACGTTTAACTCTTTGTGCACTATCTGCTTCTCGTTTTTTACCAAGAACATTTTCGATTACGTCTTTAATTGCATTCCATACCCAATCTACATTCTCAATAACCTCTACTCCAAAATACTGTAAATACAATTGTTTCATACTCTCATATTTTGGCACCAAATTTTTTTGTCTTGTTTTTTGTAGAAATTCTTTAAGGGCTCAAATATTGTTAATAAATTATAACCCGAGTAAATTGAATTTCTTTTCAATACTGCTTTATTTCAACAATTTCATTTTCTTAAATGGCAAATGTTGAGTTACTTAAAACTAATTTAGACATCCTGAAACTAACAGGTAATAATAACAAAAAATGTTTCCAGGCTCAAACAACTAGTAAATATGTCTGGCAGACACATGTAATAAACAAAGAATGCATATTTGTATTTTGTTAATCCTAAACAACAGATGTGTCGGTCAAGCCGACAATTGGGTTTTCCCAATGGTAGAAATACTTTTATGAACGCGAGCAATGTAGGTACCCTAATAAAACAATGAAAATGAAACCTTGATGCTACAAACACATAAAACTAGATCGTAAAATCTTTCTTGATAAAAATAAATTTTGTCCTAAATACCAAACATATAAAATAAATTTGATCCTAAATACGAAACATATATAAATAAATAAGTATTTTTAAACAATGTTTAAACAAATATTATGTCTAAAGCAGTGAAGCAGTAAATACACCGTTTTTTTATTGAAAATTTACAAGAAATAGCACCATTTGTATGACAGAGATCCAAATAAGATATAATAAGATATAATACTTTAAAATAAAAAAGTTGTTTTTGTAAGCACCATTTGAATGACAGCACCATCTAGCGTCAGTTTTAGGTAAAAATAAATATCGAAAATGAATTCCTCGACCCCAAAAACAGTAGTATACCACAACTTTCCAGGATAATAAATAAGCATTATTTGATCAAATTTTCAATCTTTCCTTGCGTGTAAAAAAATCTCGCACTGAACTAAAAAAAACTCTTCATGGTTTTGTTATGGATAATGTCAACTTTCATTTGCAATTGGTCTCTTCCCATTTTGGTTGTTGCACTGTGTAATTAAGCATTAGAATAAGAAAATAAATTTTTTAAGTTGTAAATATAGTTGTTAAGATAATAATGAGTTGCATAACCTTTAAGGCGCAATATCATGATAAAAAGTATATAGTAATTTAAGTTGAATTATATATTAAAAGAGGAATATAAATAAACACAAAAATAAATTCATGTATTCTATATTTTTTATAGAAAAGATGAACACAAGATGTGCTTTGAATATACAAAAACAGAACCAACCTTCGTACAAAATGTCAGAATAGCATTAAATATTCTGAGGAATAAACCAATGTTCAAAAATAATAATGTATTAAAAGTAAACAACAGAGAGAGAGTGATGTTAAAAGACGGAAATGTGAAGAGGGTGAATTATTTAAAAGCCATAAAGTTATATGAACAAGGCGACATTAGACATGCCTGTTGTGAAAACATCTATTCTAATGAATAAAAATAGAATTTAAAATTATGCAATGATTTTAATCTCTAAGAGAATTTATGATCATGATAAAATACCTGATACTTATATTTAAAAGCATTTTTAAAAGAATATACAAAAAAAAGTGTTCTTTGTTCGAAACGATATACTAAAAGTATAGATAGAAACACATCCTTGAAATATTATAATAAAGTAAGGGCTTCAAAAATAACAGGATAAATCTTGTTTGATTTGAAGGAACTACATAGAAGAAATAATGTTAACGTTGTTGACAGTTATATGCAGATCAACCTACATGAAGATGAAAGGAAATGGTTAGAAGACAGGGTTATAGCATAATTATAAGATCATGCCCTACGTATTGCAAGACTACAGCAATGTAATATCGAGTTTCTAATTAGTTATTGAATGCGAGAACACGTTCACATGTTTTTTTTTTTTTGTTAAAATTACGTTTTCCTTAATTTTCCAGTGTGTCAACGAACTATATAGCTGTATAAAAAGTACCTTTCTTAGTAGCTAGATTAGCCTAGAAAAGACTGAAAATGGAAGAATCATCTCGTCTGAAATATTAATAATTGCAAAACACATTTTTTTTGTCAGCTTCACAATTTGGCAGACAAAACAAATAGCTATTATACATTCTTAATTTCAATACGATGGCCGAGTGAGAACGCATCCAGTCCACTGACTTGTATTAAAATGGATGAGCAATGTCATGTAGATAACTAAAGATCGAGTTTATCCTACATGGAAGCGTGCTTTAAATAGAAGTGAGGATGTTTTATGGACAGATAGACTCGAAGATTTCATCAGTCGAAATCAAAAGAAGGGAGAGTTGAAACATGAAACCTACATTGAAACTAAGATCTAGTAGTTTCAGAAAACAACTTCTTACGTAAGATTCAATTACAGTAAGTCTCTCTGAAAAATGCTTCGAACTGTGGACGAATTGAACACTACTGTAAAAAGAAAACTGGGGGGATATTAGAAAAGAAAAAGTTCGTGTCCAAAGACTAAATAAAAAGTAGTACATTTGCAGTCTGTCGTCAAAGAACAGAAAACTATCTATGTTAACTGAATTTTGATACTACAGATTTTTAATTCTGTTACTACTCATTTTCATCAACTTTGTGTATCTATGTGAAAATAAACTGACGGCACTAATGGAAAACTGTTAACATACTGCTGGTAGGCCTAGAAGTCTTGCCTATAGGACAATGTAATATAAAGATTAGATGCTTCTAGCAGGACAACTTATCATGTCCAGCTGTCCTTCAAGAAGCCTTCCAGCAGGACAATCGTTTATATGTTCTATCATTAAGGCATGTTTTGCTTAAAAGTACATTAGTGTTGATCTTTCAACTGAAATAAGCCTCTGCCTGTTTAAGCTCGGCCAACGGCCATATCTCGACAAACGTTTAAATCGCCCTTGCGGTCATTTTAGAAACTTAAAAATATTTTGGTTGAAATTCCTGCTGCCAGGTTGTACGATAAACGGTTGCCGAGATTTGGCCGGTGGCCGAGCTTAAACAGATACCCGGTATACATACCTTTGTTGTTGTCAGCCCTTAAATCAGTCATAGAGACTGATCGTCTCAGTCGTTGATTTGATGGTACTGTAATCCCAAAGAAAAGAGAACCTTGAATGAACCATACTCTTTATAGCAAAAAAAACACTACTAACTAAATGTTTTTGGTAGAGAAAAATCAGCACGTTTGCGAAAATCTGCTCAAATCACTAAATTCGTACACTGGGCGGTGATGTCATGTTTGTTCTCTAAATGAAGAAGCTCTTCCAGATGGAACCCTTGGATTCTTGAAAGTAAGAGAAGTAAGCGTATGAATGAGAGAAGTAACAAAATCATATTCCATACTCTATTCTGTTACTTTCAAAAATAGCAATTGTCAAGTATGGGTTTGTGTAGAACATACAGGAATAATACCACAGTGTTACCAGTTTGAGAATGTAGACAGATTAGGACAATTGTTATACAGTGTATTCAATTTAATGTGTCACAGTAAATACCACGACTATGGTATGTTTGATTGCAAAATGATATCGTCGGTGTAATTAGCAAAAGACGTATCTCCACAATACGTAACTTTTCGGGAGCGCAATAAAACGTTTTTAAAAAATTGCAGATTTTTTTATTAAAACAAAATAAGTTGTATTTTACAAACAATTTATTTTGAAATCCATTTCACATGTTTTAAAAGTCAAAATATTATTTAGAACCTAATTAAATGGAGTTACGCAATTTTCCAGCAAAATTAACAGCATTTTTTAGACATACGTACTTTTCGTATAAATGAACAATAAACTACTTTTTAATTAAAAAACAATATTAATGAATATAAATTTCAAAAATGGGGAAGGTTGTCGTAAAAAGTATGATAATCCGGTTCTAAACTACGTTTGAGTTGTTGCAAATGTTGATATTTCTCTTTTTTAATTTTTAGTCTTTCATGGTGTAAAGTAGCCATCGACTCAAAAGGCACACTTTCAGTCTTAGGGTTAATTCGAGCGGGTAGCTCAATCCATTCTAAACTTGAATGTCTTAACTTATAAAATACTCCGTCTTTCGTATATTTCAGAGATTTTATATCCGTTACTACAGGATCGCCTGTTTTCCTGCCTGGTCTAATCGAGAAAAAAAAATTTACTGATTGATCAACATCTTTGAAAAATGTATGATCCAAATATTGTACAGAATAAGGCGATTTTTCACATGCATTTTTGCAAATATTTACGTAGTCCGCAGGGACATTAATGTTTTTCTTTCTAATTTTTCGTTCAATTGTTGAGTGCATGCTATCTGCTTCCATTTGCGTGTGTCCTTTACAAAGGTATTTTTGAATGATCGTTACACGTTTTTGGATAGATAAATTGAACAATGCATTTGACAATGTTGTGTTACGGTTCTGGTAGTTGCATCCATCACTATAGAAGATGTATTCAATATTATCATTATCACATGGATGATTATCAATAAAATTTGAAAGAAAATGAACTATAATTGACGAAAATTCATTAGATGTTAAAGTACCCTCAGACTCGTTCCAAAGGTAACAATATCCTTGAAGCCTTTTCACATCGTAGATGGTAAAGTTATGCACTGCTAGTTTAGTTTTGTAGTATAAGGATGACACGTTTGATTTCGGGCACAACAAAACCGCTTGTAAGTCCATTGTAAAGACCTCATTGGTCGACAACTTGTCTTTAGCCTTTTCGGATCTCGCTTCCTCTTTTAATACAATGTGGTTATTATACTCTATTTCTGACAAATTGTTAGTTTCAAAAGCAACACACACATCGCATTTGTCTTTCTTAGGCCGATAAAGGGATAAATTTTTCTCATCAAATATTTTTGAAAACGTGGCACGAGAAAGTGGATTTACGTTATTTTGCTTACAAAACTCATTCTGATATTCTTTAAATAGCTGTGCTTTAGACTCCCAATTCGGTTCTAAATATAATTTACTCGAACTAGCGCGACAGTAGTGAGATTCAAGTTTAGGAAGAATCTCAAAAAAGGCATGTAAATTTTTTATTTCAACATCTTTGCGGTGTTCAGCGTCTTCTACCTTTCTTGTAACATCAAAAGAGCGGACCCATTTTTTTATCGCGATCTCGCCAACACCTAATGTTTGTAAAAACATTTTTTTACAAACACGAACTTGCTTTCCTTCATTTTTTAAATAAAACTCTGTAGATGTTGACCTTCTTGACACTTCTTCAGTACCTCTTTTTCTGGATGTAGCTTTTACATTTGTAAGTGTTCGTACAAATACTTTCTTTTCCGCCCATGTCAACTTCCAAAATGCCTCAAATATTGCCTTTCTAGTACCTTCTTTTATAGACCTACACTGAAGAATGCAATTTTTATTTTCACTTAATGTGCAAAAACACGAATGTTTGAGTATTTTTTCCCCTTTTTTATGTCATATTTCCATTTTTCTTAATTTTTTTTCTTCCCACAATATTCTTGCCCCAACTCTCTCATTCGCTGATTCTTATTTCTTTTCCATCTCCCAAAATCCTTTTCACATTTAATTTTTTTGCGCTTCCTACCATCCGTGTTTTCCTCTAATTCAAAATCTTCGTTTTCGAATTCAGTTTCATGGTTGTCTTCAGTTTCGGCCAAGGTTTCTGCATTGTCATCGAACGTTTCTTCGATTTCAGAATCCTCACTATCTACATTTTCATCATTATTTGGCGTATAATCTAAGTCTGACTTTCGGTTTTCTTCGTCTATCATAAATAATTGATTTTTCTGACAAAACATATTAATAGTTTCACAAGGTTTTAAGGCCTCTGCGACACTCTTCATTTCTTCATTATCTCCGTTATGTTCGAAGTTTTCAATACTTTGAAAAAGATTTTCATCGGCTGTTACTGCTGTATTAACAAATATAAAATCTTCGTTTGTAGCATTTGAAATAAAATTTTCCATGTTTGAATTTTCGCCATTATTGCTATGGGCAAGTATGTTTTCTAAAATAATATAACCACATAAATAAAAATACAATGTAGAAAAAAAATTGCGTTGCCTGCATAGGTGACAACATCGGTAGAGCCTTGATCGGTTAAAAAAACATTCTCTTCTGGTAACTTCAACTTCTCTGTGTTGTCACTTTTTGTAACCATGTCTAGTATTCTTAGTGTTCTAGAGGACATTATTTCAGCTGAAGAAAAAAACAATATTAAAATAAAACCATAATTTTGTCTTGCCATAATGAAGAAACAACTGCCCGCAAATGACGTATCTCCACAAAGTAAATCGCAATAAATAATTAAGAGACCAGCGAAAATTGCGTATCTCCATTACAACAAAGAAAACATAAAGTTAACCTTTTCTTGTAAAATATTGTGTATTATTAAGTAGGCACAATACATTTTCATAGATCTACTTACCTTTTTTAACGTAGAACACTAAATTTGATCACTATAATATACCCTAATTACACTGCACGTGCGACAGACCTAACTGCAACATCAAAACGTGTGTAAATGCTGGGAGATACGAAAATTGCCGATCAGAATACTGTGCGTTGGAGTTACGATCTTTTCTTAATTGAAATTCTGTTGATACAGAAATTTATTTGGAGTTAGACAATTTGCCAGCACATTACTTGATTTTTTCCTACATAGATGGCGCAAAAATGTCGTTTTGGCCAAATATTGGAGTTAGGCACTTTGCTAATTACACCGACGATATATAAGAAAGTTATTAGATTTATTATTCTTAAATTTGTGGCAAAATCAGAAAAACAATTGAACACTAAATAATTCGGGTAAAGCAGAACATAATTTGTACTATGTATATGTCAAACTGGTCATGACATTAATACACGGATCAAACTAAACATTAGGAGAAGTGGTAGGTGGCCTAACTGAAGTAAACACGTGAGTGAGATATCTGACTAAGAAGAGTGAAAATAAGTGGTAATAATAACGAAAATTAGTAAATTATGGAAATACCGCAAAGGTATGTAGACAAACTAAGTGATACAATTGAACAATAGAACCGAGTGACTGCAATAATAAAGATATGAAGTGTATTTAGACAAACAAGAAGGAAGAAATCGGCAAATAGAAAAAAAATAAACGGCATGTCTAGTTCCATAGAACAAGAGAGATAGAAGCGGCACTTCCTTATACTAAAAGTGAACAGAGTAAAAGCGACATCTATAGGCGTGGAGTGATAACACTACTTCATATATATAGATATATAGCGCGTAGAAATGCCTTAGGTATTTTTAATTGCATTTTCGTTTATGTTCTCAAATGTTGCTTATTGTACCCATAAAAGTACAATAAACAAAAAAGGATAACGAATGATTAAACTTATATTAATTAAAATAAAAAACAGTAATAGAAATAATACTTTAATGAGTAAACTTCGTGTACAAAAGAATCTAATAACTATGTTTATTGGTACAAAGCTATATATAAAAAAAGTAAGTAAAAATAAATTTCAATATTTACTTTAACACCAACAAAAAAACTACAAAGATAAATTGATACATAGTATAAATTTCAAACAAAAAAAATATTTAAGGAAGAACTAGAAGAAAATATTAAAATTATATGGATATGTGCTTCCTTCGTTTTAAATAAATATTTCTTGCTTCTTTAAAAACCTTTGGATCAGATTCATTAATTCTTCTTAAATCTTTCCCACACATTATATTATTTATTTGTTTTGTGTAATTATATATTAATGTTCTTGTTAATACCTCGAAAATTTGGAATTTAATATTTTTGCCATGATTTGAACAATGCAAATGAAATTTAATGTACCTATATAATGTGGCTATAATCCGTTTTCGAAGATTGGCTTCATGAATGTGATGTCTAAGTATATGTAGAATTAAATAATATGCTTTTGTTAAAATTGTTACTATATGGTCATTAACATATACTAAGCTTTTGCTATCTTTATTATATTCTTTTAAAACTGTAAGCCTATGTATGTCAGAGGTTTCATCAGTAAGGAACTCATTTTTACATACATTACATATTGTACAAAATCTTATTTTTCTTATTATATAGCCACCCATATATGTTAATACCTGCTTTAAGAAAAGACTTGATCTGATTACATACACTGATATGTGGAATGGTTTTATTACCATTTGTTCAACATTTGGCTGATTCTAAAACAGAACAAAGACAAACAAATTAATAAAATATAACAATAAAATATTACTCAATAAAATTACCTGGCTTACTAAATTTTTTAATGTAAAAAACATATCTGAATCGTCATCTTCACAGTTGCTTTCTATTGAGTGCTTTCCAGTTAAATTTTTAACTAAGATGCTTTTATATAATGAGTTAAAAGATGACACTGTTGGATTTGTATATCTGTATGACCTTTGTCGAATCTGTCCAAAGAAATTCTCCAAAGGATCCTGATTAAAGGTCCTGGGCATCATATATTCAACGCCACATTTTTGGAGCATGTCAAATAACCTTTTAAAATTGGCCAGTGTGGAAATAAAATTTTGTAAAGATGGTGGTTTAAGTTTTTGGTCTGTACTTGATATAAAATACATTGACTTTAATGTTTTAAGGCTTTTGGTCCAGAAATCAATGTGCCCAGAATTCTGCGATACCCCTTTTCTCCATTTCTTTGCAGACACAATGGAACTACCATTTAGACTATCAAACAGCTGGTCAAAAAAATCGCATAATTCGGCAGTATGCATTGCAGCTTTTGGAAGGTGCAATATTTCACTGCCCGTATTAACAGTAGTTTCTGTAAATAATCTGTTGATAATATATTCAAAGCTATTTGCAAATTTTAATTACCAGAAAATGCCATCAAGTTAATTGCCTTTGCAACTGAATTACTAAATACTTGGGTGCAACAGGATACTTTCATCTTCTTGATTGCAAGGGGATTTACATGGTTATCTGTAATTCTAGGCATGCTTCTCACATTGCCGATGTATGGGTCCATTTTATATGCTGTATAAATATGATCCCATTTGGCAACCTAAAATAAATAAAATAATTGCTTGCTAAAGTATATACACAAACATCCCTGACTACCTTCTTTTCTGAATGAATTTCAAAACATAGGTCATTCTTTAAGAAGTTATTGCGCACACCCTTCATCAAATGTGGGACATCAAAAAGAGGTATTATGGTCATATTCAATATTTCAAAAATTGGATCTGTGCGTACCACATCTTCTTGAATATTTTTTCGAGTTTCAGCAATTAGTGTTTTTATTGCACTAACATTATTTGTACCTTGGTCACATACAGTAGCAACAATAATCAAACCAGCTGCCTGGGCTTCAGCAACGATTAATTTTATAATTTTTACAATATCTATTGATTTTGTGGCACCTCTAACAGCGTTATAGTACACTGGCTGTTTCCACTTATGGAATACTCCTCGTAGCATAAAAACCTAAAATAAAAAACAAAATACTATTACTAAATCATCAGTATTCCTTGCCTTTCTAAATTTTTACCTGTACATGATTAGCAATGTCTGGAGTTCTTCGATATCCCAAATTTTCAAATCCCTCCATGGTATCATTCTTATAATTATATTGTAAATGAGGTGCAATATTCATTTCATCAAACAGTAGTACACAGTATTTATCTAACTCATTTTTAAATTTGGTTGATTTAAAAAGTTCAAAACATGCTTGATTTATTCCTGGCTTAATGTCAACTTTTTCTAGCAATCTCTGATTTGTCCTTTTTGATGGTAAACTAAAAATGGTGGAAAGGAATTTATACCCACTTCCACTTTGCTTTTGTAAGGCAAGACCAAAAATTTTGTCATCAAGTGTGAATCGATGGCCTGTTGGTGGTCTGGTTGTATTATCCACTTGACTTTGAAAAAATCTTGCTCTTATACGGTCCAGAGTAGAATTACCTTGCGATAACAAACTAGGGCTTGCTTGTTTTAATAGTAACCTTTCTCTAAATTTCTGGCGCCTTTTCTTTACTGAAGACAACTTTCTTTTGTAGTTACATAACTTTGTGTAGAGATATTTTGTCTTAGGTGATAAGTCTTTAAATTTCCGCATACCAATAGATGAAAGTAGTTCATCTCTTTGTCCTAAAAAATAACTGATAACATTTCTCAATAATTAAACATTTCCACTAAATTTCTCTTGTTCTCTACTCCAGAACTAACAGACCATACTTGTTCACTACATCTGACTTCCAAGTTGCTGGATTACAGGAGTGCGCCACGCTCCCAGTCCAGTTACATTAAAGATTAATCTATTAAACATTGAAACAATTCTTACATAATTTCTAATGAACTTAACTATTATATAATATTTATATAAGTATTAGATTACCTTTTCTAGGAGTTTTTGGAATTTCAATTGTAGATTTTGATGTTGATGGTGCTGATATATCTACATGAAACACAAGCCTATAACTTAAAAAAGCAGAAAGCTGGTTCAGGATTATATCAAATATATTAATGCAGAACTAATTCTTATTTAAAATAAATCAATTACCGGTATAACAATTACAATTATTATGACAACTTACATCCAGGATCTTGTAAATGTTCCAAGTCATCCTTTTTTTGAGCAATTTCGATACATTCAGGGACTAATAAATTAATTGGATTCGTTTCTCTTGATGTTGATGGAATATGTTCTTTTGATGTTGATGGATTATGTTCTGTTTCATCCCCCTTTTGAGCAACTTGGATACTTAAAGTTTTCTTCACTCCAGGTATCATACTCATTCTCAAAGGTTCTAAATGAGTAAAACACATTAATTCAATATGATAAACAATACCTGAAAATAAATAGAAAGTACAATACCTGGAAGGTGTAAGGTTGGAATCGCAGTTTTCAAAAGAACATTATTTGGCCCAAAACAGTCTTCAGTGAAATGTTTCCGACAAACTCGAGAACTATTATATATACTTGTTGGCGATTTATGTACGAGTTCTGTCCTTCCACAAGCTACAATCCAATTTTGAAATAGCACAGGATATTTATCTGGGTTTGGAAATCTGTGTTTACTTTGGTTTTTAGCTATACATCCGAAGACAGCACAGTAAGAACCCATATTTGAAGTATGTAATATTTTTAGGTTATACTGGTACTCACGGGATACACTAAAACATTAAATAATTTACCACCTCTTGCTACACTTTTATATGTATTATTGTACCCACCTATTACCGTATACTACACCCAATAAAATGGTTGTTTAAAAAAAAACAGTTTGAGTAAATATTTGAAAAAAATTAAAAATTCAAACACACTACAACAAAACAGTAAACAGCAAAAGTGGCCAAAGCAACGGCGATTGTGTTTGTTGTGGTTCTTCTTAGTTTGACTCAATCGATTTAAAAGTTATCTTGTTTTTATAACTCTGCGCCATCTACCGAACTGGAGTGACACGACTACTACAATGTATCGTGTATTTCCATATAAGTGCCACAGGCATGCTGTATGTTAACAGGAAGAAATATAGGAAGGTCGAAAATAACTACCTGCGGCTATAGACTGAGCAATAAAGCTACCTACAGCAACCTGGAGCAACTACTAATGAGAATAAATGAGAGACTATCTAATTTGGAAGTAGTAAACGCGGGAATAGAAAATAAATTAGATGGAATACAAAGCGAATTAAACGAGATAAGGAAAGAAAATTCAAATATAAAACTAGAAAATGAAAAAATGAAAGAAACGATCAAGGTCATATAATTTAAATTAAAAAAGCACAAATTAACCCATGTAGATTTGCTAGAAAATGTTAAAAGTAAGAGAAATCCACGATATATTTTTCAATGACTAGGTAGATCTAAGTCCCCCCCGCCCTCCTCACTGCCATAGCTGTATATAATTATAAATACCGCGAGATCAAAAATTATATTGATAAAGGTTTGCCATGGAATGTAAAACATCTGTCTTAAGTTATATCATTAAGTGTCATACTGTCAGTACGACACTCCATGGCAAACCATTTTAATATGTATCCTTTAGCGAAATTGGAGATAATTTATTTCACACAGTGAAATCTATAGCTAAGAAAGCATTCATGATGATAAGTGTTCTGTTTTTGCTTATATTGTTATCATTTATTTTCAGAAACTAAAGACTTATATAGACAACCAAGTCGTTGAAATTGTTCATATGAACTGGAGAAATGGCAATAATATGAGTGGAAAGGCAAAGAGAAAGAAAGAATGAAGACTGACTTTGTTACACATAAGTATTTTTAAAAACATTTCTGTGTTATGTGGTGTTGGAATTCAATAATTTAATTTAATATCTTATATAGTAAATGCAATTAATGTAAGTTTTGATACTCACCACCACTCATGCCTAGCTCTATGCATTTGTTATAACGGCAGTATCTGCAGTTGGTTCGCGTGTTGATGTCGACGACGCACTGCGTCGCTCCGAGACATAGTTTGACTTCATTGAGATCCCTTATCTTGCCAAAAAATGATTTGCACGATACGCAAGTCCGTACCCCGTAATGGACACCTTTACTCCCTTCACCACAAATTCTGCATGGTATAACTTCTGAAAACAAAAAAAAAACTATATAAGTTTAGGTGTAGTCACATTTAGTGCACCTATTTTATTACATTACATGGAAGGCAAAAATAAGAAAACATTTTAAAAGAAATATTTCACAGCCCATGTTATAACATCTCGATATACAGTCAGCAGTAAAATTGAGTCCGCCACTAAAAAAACAATTATTATTAAGTAAGCATTTTCTTTTAGCACATTTATTATACTTATTTCATAGATTTGGAAAGATCTATGGCGTGACGAAAGCAAATTTTAATTTTCTGGCAGAAGCAGAAGAAAGTTTGGAGAATATACCGCTAAAACCGTGAAATTCGGTGGTGGTTTACTAATCATATGCAATTTATCGTGGCACGGACTAGTAGTAAATTTGTATTGAGTTTATAAACAAGAGTTAATTTTAATGATTTCCCAGCAAATAGTAGAGTTTTTGGAATAACCGCCTCAAAAGCGGTATTCAAATCCGATTGAAAATTTGTGGACAGTTTTAGACTAAAAAGTCCAAATATAAATAGGAGAAAAAAAAAAGTTTTTTAGAGCTTTAAATGGTTCTTGCCAAGAAAGTGGTGCTGAATACGTACGGTAAAATACGTTCATTTGTATTTATCTTTTTATTGTTTTCTGATTAGAATTTATTATATTCTTTATTAATGCCTTTGCTATAATTTTTCAATCTATCTTTGAAATGTGTAATGCCTATTTTTGATATTTTATTTTTTTGTATGCATATGCTTCTTTAATTTGTTAAATTAAGAGTATTTTGTTAACAAGCAATATTTGAAGTTTATGAGTGAGTTTTAGCGAAAATGAGTGAGTTTTATTGAAAAAACTGCCAGATATAATTATTAAATTATATAATAGATTTTGCCAAGAAAACTTAAAACAATGTCTTACGATCAATTTAAAAAGGCAACTAGGGAATTGCTAATTGAAAAGAGTTACTACTCAGTAAATGAATTCTTGGGAGATACGCTGTTCACTGTTGTGATGGATAAAGTGTTTTATTTTCATATGTATTCTGACTTTTATGTATACAGGGTGAGTCATTAGTAGCCGCTTCTTCGATTGCTCTCTTGTGTTTTAAATAAAAGAAAAAACAATTAGTGGAAGATCCATGGTTGCTTGTGGCGCATATTGTAAAAATACTTTAAGCTCTGACGCACTTCCGGTTTCACCGGAAATGCACGGAACGTAATTTTTTTTAATGACACCCTATATATTTTTGGATTTTCTTGTACTGCTTTAAATTATCTGTTCAGCTGTATTTCTTTTTCAAAATTGAGCCAATAGTTTTTGAGTTATTAATTTTTTTGACCAAAACACGTGTTCAGAAAGAAATCATTTTCACATTGTTTTTAAAAGTAAAAACATTAACTTTCGTGGTGCTTGTAGCTAAGAAAATTCTGCATCATTTGGTAAAGTTGCACTAGACAATACCTCAAAAAACTTTGTTTTTCAAAGCCTACTTCCTGAAATGTTCACATACCAAAAACTTATTTTTTTTTCAATAGAACACCCAGTATTTTATTACGGCATTTTGTTCCTTTTTTTATTCTCTTTTGTAATTTCTGAGATAATCGCTATAGGAGCAATTAGCGGTCAATTAAAGAACTACAAGCGCTGTTGTTCTATGCACCAAAATATTCGTTCAACCAATGGAAGGCAGGAATGGCGCCCGACTTCCTTAATCAGCTGTCAAACAACGTAAATGTTAAATCCAACTATCCCAGAATGAAGAGCATCGCATAATTTTGATAGAAGGCAGATGGGTTTATTTATGTTTTAGTGGGAGGTATAAAATTTGGCGTCAAACTTATATTTCACAATAGTTTGGTAAACATGTTCCATCAGGCCTGTCTGACTAACGTCTCCAGTTTGCACCGCAGCCAATAAGGTTTATTGTGCTCAACCTGTGTTCCATCTACATTACGAAAGTTCAACTAATTTCGGTATTTAGTTCATGTTATGGTCATGGCGTTTACAAAGCCTGAATTTAAGTAGCGATGGTGCAATCGGCCATAAATAGTTAGTATTTAGTAATAAATTCAAAACAATTTCGGTACATTGAAAAATATGTGAATAACAGAAGAGAAAATATAAAACTGATACCTATACTATTTAAATAGATTGCATTTCTATTTTCTTAAAAGTTATGTATTAAATTGCAAATATTAATTTATAATAAAATACGTTGATAATAAGTCTAAAACAAACTCATGTTCATAATTATGTTATGTATGTAATGATACACTACTTATTATGTATGTAATAATACACTGTGTTATTGTAAATAACGATATTTTACTTAATTAACTGTATTGTTGACATTGCTGGCATTGTTGTATCTCGAGTGTGTATGTATCACGTATATGCGTGTACGCAGGTTCGTTGACACGGTTGTTTGGTTCCATATATAACACTGTCCCCCCGGTATATCAAAGGTCCAGTCTTGTTGGTGGTTTTCGGTTTCGGGTGGATCGTCTTAGTGTTGGCGTAGGATTTGAAACTTCTGTAACAGAGTCTTTATTAATATCAGGTTCTTTCGACTCACCTGTTTCCGTGGAAGGTTGCAAATCTTGGATCGGATCCTGTTCTTCGCTTGCACTGCGCGGAACCATAATTGGATCGGGATCCGGCTTGTGGGTGTACGGCATATTACCAGCATATGGCAGTAGTTGATTAATGTGTTTATTCTGTACTCGTCCGTTGATCAATACGTTGTAATACAAACATCCTATCCTTGCAACAACAGTTCCGAATTCCCATTTAGTAGCAGCGTTATTGCAACATCGAGCTCGAACTCGATCGTTGACATTAAATTTCCGTATAGCTTCTGGTAATAGTGTCTTCTTTTCATTCATTTCAACGCTTTTTCTCTTTTAAGCAGATCTATTCTTGTTATTGGTAGATTTTCAATTTGATTTCTCTGGAATATTTCTATGCTGTCATAACCGTCCGGTGTATCTGATAACGGTGCACGTGATAAATAATCAGCAGTTGCATGCAATTGTGTTTCCTTATGCTTAATATCACAATTAAATCCAGACACGTAACTTGCGTAATGAAGCAATCTTACCGCTGACGTAGGTGGTAAATCTCTTTGTGGATGAAAAATTCGCATTAGCGGTTGATTGTCTGTAATTAAGGTAAACTTGCGTCCATAGCAATATGTACAATATATCTTCAATTCCCAAACAATCGCTGTAGCCTCTCTATCTAACTGGCTATAATTGTGTTTTGCCTTACTTAATGATCTCGAACCAAACGCTATTGGTCGCTCGATTCCTCCCGGCAAAATATGTGAAAGGACCGCTCCTATTCGCCTAGGTGAAGCATCAGTCGCCAAAACTAACGGGAGTTTATCGTCGAAGGGTGTAAGAACTTTTGGACTTGCAATCTCGGATTTGAGATCCTTGAATGCTTTTTCGCATTCTTTAGTCCATTTGTATGGTGCATTCTTCTGTAACAATTTGTAAAGTGGGTGCAGTTTCATAGATAGATTTGGAATGAAGCGCTGATAATAATGTATTAATCCGAGAAAACTTCTTAACTGTGGGACATCTTTGGGCCTTAAAGTTTCCGGCTTTTACCTTATCTGGTAACGTATGCAATCCGCTTCCATCAATCTTGTGACCCAAGTACGTTATACTTTCTTTAAAAAACCTACACTTGTTTTTATTTAGGTGTAAACCATGTATTCGTAAACGTTCAAAAACCTTCTTTAACCTTGTAAGTAGTTCTTCAGGAGTTTTCCCTTGTATTATTTGATCTATAAATCGTTGCCAAGCACTAGACGCTGTCTTCACTCCGAACATGAATCGTTTCACTTTGAAAACTGCTTTGTGGATCGATATTTCTTGCATCATGGAACTTTCCTCATCCATCTTCATGTGTAGGTAAGCGTTCTGAATATCCAGGTTGCAGAAAAATTTTTCGCCCCTCATTTTATTGATGTCCTCAATCCCAGGTATTGGGTAGCAATCATCTTCAATAACCGTATTCAGCGTAGTATTGTACGCCGCACATAGACGTATCGTTCCGTCCTTCATTATAATCGGTGTTATGTTGGGTAATTTAAAATGCCATATGTGTTTTATTATACTTCAATGTTGATGCACAATGTTATAGAGCTGGTATCTTAACTACTACTCATTTCTGTAATGCTATAAGTGGGGATGGTAGATGTCGCGCAGGCGCAATACAACAAATACATTACGTTGCTCTAAACGCATATACAACACCTCCCTTCCTTACCAATTTTAATGTTACTTACAATTAACACACATAATATTTCAAATAGATTGCTGGTTTACGATTGCGCTTATAATTCTGTAATTCGTTTTGATTTGATTCTGGTTGAATGCCATTTTCACCGTTTTTAGTCAAATCATGGCTTACCATATTCGTTTCTTCGTTGGTCGATTGGTTCTGATTTCTGTTTATGTATTCTTCTAACACTTCGTCAAATAAGTCATGATTTCTCTTATTAAATTCTTCGTTTTTAAATGTTTTAATGAATTTTCTCTTTCTTCTCAATTCTTTAGTATTCTGTAAGATCTCGGTTTGTCTTTTTCTTCAGTTATTACTCTTCCTGGTTTCCATGTCTTTTCATCTGTTCTATTATAATTCTTTCTCCTTTCTTCAGTTTCTTTAAATCCTTGGTATGTCGGTTGTAGTACATCTTTTGTGTCTCTTGGTTTTTTACTAAAACGTTTCTATACTGTTGCGTATCCTTTGGTTCTAATAGCTCGTTTATAATTGGCACTTGGGTCTTTATTTTGCTATTGAATAGGATTTCCGCTGGCGATGGTAATTTTGAAATGATCGGTGTAGCTCTATATTCCATCAGGACTAAGTACATGTCTTTTTCTTCTTCTAAGCCCTTCTTTAACCCTTTGCGGACGGAATTATTTTTTTTCGAATTAATCCGAAATTGAATAATCTTTAGGGTATATTGAGGCACGAAAAAAACGAAAACTAATGCATTTTAATTATATTTTGAATATTTTTCGAAAAAAAAGGTGGTTACCTTATGGAACCACTAGGCCACAAACAAATTGTTAAATAACATGAAATGGAATGAAACAGTTTCTCCCTTCAGAAAGGCATAAACCTACATTACATGCAGTACAGTGCCATCTTGTGCGATGAGGTACTGCTTTGGTACTGCAATGTGAACAACGTACTTTAGATTCATGCTGAGGCATATGAGCAGCTTTATCAGTTCTTATTTCTATAGGAACTCGTACCTTGAACTTGTTGCTGGTACTTGGCTTATCCGTGCTTCTTCTCCCTAATTGCGGCATTTTTGGGTCAGCTCCAATCAAACCAGTGGCCACTACAATTTTGAAATCTTTCAAAGATAATCCGGCACCAGTTGTTAGATTTTTGAAGAGCAAAAAAGAGTTTACTAGTGTTAGGTCGACAAAATGAAAAAAAAATTCTGTGCCACCACTTTTTGGATTTTCTGTCCAATTCATAACAGGATTTTAACATATCAGACTTATCCACGAAGCCCATATATCTATTGTATTCTTTCACTAATTTTTCACACTTTACTTCTGTGGTTGTGCCATCTTTTTGTTTCCTTTTTACAGTTTCTACATCTTCAGGACTATGAAAGTTACTTAGAAAAAGTATGGGCTTTTTATCCATCCATTGTAGAGCTAGAACACCATCTTCACTCATTCTCCAATTTGAATCACCTCTATTCATTTTTTTATTCGTTTTGAGATCACCCGGAATACCTTTTCTGTCTTTTCTAGCTGTTCCACATGCATAGATCTTGTCTTGCAGCAAGTCACGTTGTAATTCTACAGAATTAAAATAGTTATCAAAATAAACTTCATAATATTTTCCGACCAAGTCTCTCGTGAGGTCTTTTATAACTCTCGATCCAAGGTTCTGCTCCCTCAAATCATTGACTTTCCCAGTGTAGATTTGGAATTGGGAGACGTAGCCTGACTGTTCAGCACGTATCCATACTTTGTACCCCCTCTTTATGGGTTTCATGGGCATATACTGACGCAAACTACTCCGTCCCTTGAACCTAATCATCGATTCATCTATGGATTGTTGCCTACTAGGCTGAAGCGAACTTTTGTAGGTTGCTGACAGGCTATCAAGCGCTGGTCTCACTTTGTACAATTTATCATATTTTTCGTGACCTGGTTTAAATTCTAATGAATTGTCATTTACATGAAGATGACTAAGCATCCATCCAAACCTGTCGCGTGACATACATGCAGAAATGAACTGATCCCTGAGTTCAATCCTGCATGACCAAAAATCCCTGTAGCTAGGCATTTTTTTCACACCCATCAAAAGATTTATGCCCAAAAAACACTTCATTTCTTCAATTGTTGTTGGAGTGTTGTTCTTATTGTGCTTTTGTACTGCGTATAAATTTGTTTGGAAAACAAGAATATTCAACAAATTTTCGTTGAACAAATGCAAAAAAAAATCCAACGGAGTCTCTAAACTATCAGGGACAGTTGGTCCGACGATTTCCGCAAAAGGAAGGGGAGATGTAGCATTATTTTTGTTAGTGGTCCATTTCACTTCATTTCGACCGAGGGGTAAATCATCTTCACTGTCAAAGTCATCATTTTCATCACGAATATCTTCTTGGCCATCTACAATATCGTCTTGATCTTCTAAAATATGAACTTCATCATCTGAATCGAGTACCATGTCCATCTCAATATCTACATCATCAGATTCTGAAACATCAGATCCCTCCGATGGAATGTCCTCCAGCAAATTGTAAGCATCATCACTAGTTATTTTACGCAAATCGAAATTTTTATTCATCTTGAAAACCTGTAATAAATAATCATCATTATCTATCTATCGGCGTAGTGGCACCGAACGGAACCACCAATCAAAATACCTAATATTACTCAGTTATTCACATATTTCACAACAATGCATTAGGCAACACAAAGAAGTACTTATGTATGAACAAATCAAAATATTACATACCTTATAATAACCTCAGACAGTTTGCATAAATCGCATTGAAAAACGTTACACCTGCACATCAGCAAACGCGCCAAATAACTGTTGTTTACTAATTCTGAACCCCCACTTCAATTCCGTAAAATGTGCAGCCGATGAAATATACGATGTAAACATCGCTTTGCGCCAGGTTGTCCCGGCACTCGATCACTCCGCCGGTAGGAATAAATTTATTAAATGGTGGTCCCAAAGTGGAACCACTGAGCCACAAAGGGTTAAGTTTCTTAATAGTCTGTACGTGTCTTTCAATGAAACCATTGGACTGTGGATAGCGTGGTGAACTAGTTTTGTGTATGATTTCCTAATCCTTGAGAAAGTGTTCACCTTCGCACTAAAAAATTGTGGACCATTGTCAGTGTATAACATGTCTGGTTTACCATGTCGTGCGAAAACAGCTTTGAAGTTTTGTATTATATTATTGCTAGTCGTATCACTCTTTAAATATATTACTTCAGGGTATTTCGAATACATATCTACTATCAATAAATACTAATGGTTGTTGAAATGAAATAAATCAGCTGCAATACACTCCAAAGGTCTATATGGTAATTCTCTATCTATTATTGTGTCCTTCTGATTTGAGTTTTGAAATTTCGCACATGTGAAACACTTCTGTGCGACATCTGTTATTTGTTGTGTCATGTATGGCCAATATACTACTTCTTTCGCTTTTAGAATAGTCTTGTTAATTCCATGAGACCATAATGCAATTTATCAATTATTGATTTTCTTAAATTTTTTGGAATGTTGATTTGGTTACCTTTGATTAGTAGACCGTTGGATTCATAGATCTCTGCTCTTGAGTTCCAATATGGTTTTAACTATATTTGCTAAGTTTGTCTTCGAAACAGACCATTCTTCCTTAATGACTGTTAGGAGTTCGCTCAATTCCGGGTCTTTCGCAGTTTCTTCTTTAATGTCTATAGATCTCTGTGGACTAATACTAACATAACTTATTAGGCTAACCTGAACGTCAATATCATTTTCAAGAAATTCAAATTTTTTATCGTCATTTTTACTTCTGGATAATGCAACCGCAAAATAAAGTAATTTACCAGGCTTATACTTTATTTTAAAATCATATTGGTGTAGATAAATCCTTATTCTTTGAATTCTTATCGGAAATTTTTCTAGATTTTTCTTAAATATGTCTTCAAGTGGTTTGTGATCCGTCTCTAGTATGAATGGCTTCCCATATAAATATTGGTGAAATCTCTGACAACCAAATAACATTGCAAGAGCTTCTTTTTCTATTTGAGCATAATTAACTTGAGAGTTACTCAAAGATTTGGAAGCATATGCCAATGGCTTATCTATTTGGAGTATCTCTGCCCCCCTAGTGAGTTCTTTGAACTATCTACTGAAAGTGTTATAGGCTCATTTTCATCAAAATATGCTAACAGTACTGGTTCTTTCGTTAATATGTTCTTAAGTTTATCGAAGTCTCTTTGGTGAAGATTTGACCAATTCCACATTATCTCTTTTTTCATTAGTTGTCTCCAATTAAAGTAATACTTACAGGGTAGAGCTTTGTGGATATATAACTTACAAAATGGCCTTTTTCGTTTTTTCCCCTGCCCTGAAAACATCAGCGCCAACTCGTTTGTCAACAGTCTCTTTAAAATACCGTATATGGCTTTGTGGACATTGTCTCCAGCCGTTAGGTAAAGAAGACTAACCTAAAATTTAATGATAGAACAAAACAATAAAGAGACGATGGAGAAGCAAAAGAATAAATAAAGTATTTCGAGTTAGCCATCATTAAGAAAAATTATATATACTAATAGCCAATTGTCTCGCTCTTTTTAACACGAACGATTAAAACGGCAAAGCTATACCCCAAAATTGACGAATTGGCGAGACAGTTTTCTGAGAACCTGGCGCATCTACGGTGGGAACGAAAGTGTCACGCGACGGGGACCATGGTCCCACGTGCCTTAGGCTATTTTTCACGTCTCCGAAGAGAGAACGAGGGTCCGAAAGGAGTTTTTGAAAATTTTAGAACGTGCAGAAAAAGAGTGTGCAAAATAGCATTTTGCCATAAGGCCTACGTGTAAAATATAAAATATGGACTAGGTTCGATTTTAAAATGGCGGTGGATCGATACATATGACCGTGACACCTCAAAGTTCGGATAAGGTTAAGTTAAACGCACGAAAAACTCAATTTCAGGTTATAAATTATCAAAACCGTCAAATCAGTTTGAGTTCGCGATATGGCATTTGCCGGGAAATGTCAAAATTGGCGGAAAGCACCAGTCGTGCAATACACACATAATGACTATCTATTCACGTTTATCGATCGGTTGTCAAGTTTAAATGTCAGAAGGCCGACAAATAAAGGGATTATGAAGGAAATGTGGTACCTTTCAGATACGTATTAGTGTTATTATTATCAATTGTTACTATTTCTTTTCTATTTATGAATATATGAACAATGCCGACGGACATGATAAAATAAACTTAAAGTGTATTATCGCACGTAAGTACAGTGACAAATATAACGATCTTTCTATATTTTATTAAGATATATTAAATACAAATTATATATGTCATCGAAATGTCGTCACTTCTCGCGAGAGAAGTACCGAAGCAAGCCTAAATAAAGAATCATCTGAGTTTTCTTTATTTGTCAGATGTGTGCGAAACATTTCGAAATAACATAAATACATCAAATATGTAAAATTCCCATAAGCATTTATGTAATTTCGTTTATCAATTCAGTTACAAAAGCAAGCACTTAAAGTATGCGACTATGCGGGTTGGCACAAACTAATCAGAAGTACATTTTCGGTTAAATGGTATTAGGAGACAGCAAGATTTTTGATTGGGTTTTACAAAATACATATATATATATATACTATTAAAGCGTAATATGAAAATTAATTAATTCTCTCAATGACCTGTAAGTTTAAAACATGTTTTGTTAAAGTTCATCATGTTATGTTGTTAATTTCATTTGACAATTGGAAAGACAATTTGGTTAAGCACTGTCCGTCTGACATTTCGATCTCACAAGTTTATGTGTGAACGAATACACTACAACGAAGTATTGTCACGATGACAGGTGGAACGACAATTTGGTTAATCATCAACTTTTCATTGTCGTATAAGTGTCACGATGACAGTCTGTCAAAAAATTTGAAGTATACACTATTTTTATCGTAAACTTGACACAAGGCATGGTACTACCAATTTTATAGGACGAATAACATGAAACAACATTTAAATGCCGAACCGTCTTGGTTTTTTTTTGTCTGTCGACGTTCACCTTGGCCTAGATGCACACAATTAGACAATTAGACTTAGCAATCAGTAAAAACATTAACAAAACCATAAAGATAGAAACTGAAAGTGTCATGAGCTCTGATCACAATCCAATTATAATAACTTGGAACGAAGACATAACCGAAAGAACATATCACGCCTTCAAGACAGACTGGGCCGGCTACAAAACAGACTAGAACAAACCATCACTGCAGTTCCTAAATTACAAAACACTGCAGAATTAGAACGGAACATAAAATCACTACAAGATAAAATAACAAACGCTGTTAAAAATAATACCATCAAAATAGAAAGGATATATAAATCAGGTAGTCTACCACATCATATTAAAGAACTAATAAAGGAAAAGAACAGAGCTAGGAGAAGACAAAACTATACTAAACAACCTTCAACATCAAGTACATAAGGAATTACTGGAACTGAAAAATGTAGAATGGCAAAGAACACTCGAAGAAATAGGTGCAGACCCCTCTAAGACATGGAAAATAATCAAGGCAATCAAAAGAGAACAAATACAAATCCCACCACTTCAATTCAATAACTCCACACAAGTTACAGCAGAAGAAAAAGCAGAAGCTCTAGCGGAATCACTAGAAGAGCAATTCACTCCGAACTTGGATGAAGTAGACATGCAACACGTAGTGCAGATTCACAAAGTAGTAAGCAGAGAAATACGTGAACCCCACTCCCCTAGCAACGACCCAGTCACAGCCGAGAACCTAAAAGCAATCCTTAAAGCATTAAATCCCAAAAAAGCTCCTGGTATAGACAACATCACCAACACATCACTACAAAACCTCCCCCCAAAAGCAATAATGTCAATTCTAGCAATAGCAAACTCCGTTATCAGACTCCAAACATTCCCAAAGATATGGAAACATGCCAAAGTAATAGTTATACCTAAACCAGGAAAACCAAAAACAATACCAAGCAGCTACAGGCCCATAAGCCTGTTACCATCCATTAGCAAAGTGATAGAAAAAATAATCCTACAGAAGATAAAGTACCACTCTGACAATCAAGACATAATACCAGAAGATCAACATGGGTTTAGAGAAGAACATTCAACGATAACACAACTTTCAAGAGTCACTGAGATTATCCAAGAAGGATTCAACAAAAATCAAGTGACAGCAGCTGTATTTCTCGACATAGCAAAGGCATTTGATAAAGTCTGGAGGCAGGGACTCATATATAAAATGATAATACACAATTACCCAACACACATCATAAAAATGACGAACAGTGTTCTCTAAGGACGCTGCTTTCAAGTTAGCATCCAGAACACACTTTCCTCAATAAAACATCCAACAGCGGGAGTCCCCCAGGGCTCATGCCTGTCACCTCACCTATATACAATATTTACAGCCGACATACCAGTGTCAAATCCTACAAGATATTTAAATACGGCCACCTTTACAGATGATTCGGCACTGCTCTCAACATCAAGATGTCCGACGAACGCGGTACAGGAACTCCAAACGCACCTAGACAACACGATAAAATGGTTCAAACAATGGAGGACAACAATAAACGAAGACAAATCCCAAGCAATAATCTTTCAAAGGAATCTGAAAACAACAGACAACGAAATAACCATCAACAACAACACTATACCATGGAGTAGAGAAATTAAATACCTGGGAATATACCTGGATATAAAGCTCAATTATAACACACACATAGCAAAAACGATAACCAAAACCAAACAAACAAGATGTCAACTATGGCCTCTTATAGGAAGAAAAAGCCAGCGAACACGAACAACAAAATTCTACTTTACAAACAAGTATTAGGTCCAATATTCACATATGCATGCCCAATATGGGTGCATATGTGCAAGACCAACATCAAAAAACTGCAAATAATACAAAACACCAGTCTTAGAATGATACTAAATGCTCCATGGTATATGAGAAATAATCAAATAATGAATGAAACAAATACCCCAACCATTATTGACTACATCAAGGAAAGAGCGCTCAGTTTCTATAACCAGATGGAAAACCACTCAAATCAAAATCTTAAAAGAGCACATGCATATGATGGAAATGAAAATTTCAAACACAAAAGACCTAAAATGGTTCTACTTTAATGCTTAATCAAAATAAAGATAAACTATAGCTAATCAAATTCAACTTCAACAATCCAAGATTCACCGCACTCAGATGAAGAGTAAAAGACTAAATAGTCTAACTCAAAGTCACAATAAAGAAGAAGAAGAAGAAGAAGATGCACACAATTGATACAAAACCTGAATGTCAACAAAATTTTTCTAAATATGCGTTCAGTAAATTATATAGAAATGTTGTTCGCTTTGTGGGCAAAGTCTTAATAAATAAATTCATTTGCCACTAATTATAAATGTCACAATAATATTTAATTTATTTCTAAGAGACATTTTGCTTAATATGCGTCTTCATTCATAAACAAGAAGAAACTGAACTGCGGTTGTAATTACTCTACATTGTCGGTCATTCGGGTACAGTTTCCAATATCGTAGTTTTAAAAATTAAAGCAAAGGCGCGATTAATAACATTTAACGTCCACTGAAAGAAATATTATAACCGTTAATATTTACATTTTATTGCATTATCAATTATTATTATTATTACTATTGTATCGGTCATTTAGAGTAGCTTATGATATCAATATTAATTTGGGAATACTGTGCTATACTAGAATCGCTCTCGCAACCGACATGCGCCACCAAAATTAAAATGGCGTCAAATTTGAGACGTTGCAAAATTTGATCTGTCAAGTAATATTAATTTTGACACTATAACCCTAAATGATCAATTAGACTTGTGGTTTTAGCACAACCGACAATAATTCTAATATGTAACTATTAATTTGATAATAATTTTGCTTAAGTACTATTGAAAAGAAGAATATAATGATTATTTTATATTTGTATGAACTTGTCTGCTGTTAGTAATTAGATATAAATATAAAAAAGGTTAGATTTTCAGAGAAAATTGAACTTTTGAAATTCATTTAAACATTCAGGAATGTATTTAATAATTATGTTCGAGTTAGTTTTACTACAGACAATAAAGATATTTAGTAGCAAAGACAGTTGTACAGCAGTATCCTTACTAATAGTGCTATATTGCTTTTCCATTAAATGCATCAAAATTAAAGTATTTTTACATGCAACAGCGAGAAGGTAAGAAAAGTATTACACTAATTATAAAAACATTTGTTTGCCAGATTCTTACTGTACGCTATGATTATTACCATTATCACTGCTGTACTAAAAGCAACTTGTTTGAAACATTACTCGTAGGTATATATCATTGATTACAACATAATTTTTGCATGATAATCAAACATTTTTGATTAAGCTAAACACATCATTATTATTTACTTAAGCTTTAAACTAGTATAAATTTGTTGTTGTTAAAGATTATATTTAATGCAGAATTAAACAATTCAAACGTATTTTAAAGTATTTCAAATGTTGAGTATTCGTAAGCTGAATCTTTGCTACTGATCAGAATTTAACTTACCAAGCAACTTTAAATTATAATACAATAACGAACAAGTATTTTTACTATCCCAATTTATAATGTACTACATTAATATTATTACAATACTATCACATATTTTTGAAATTATATAATCTTAATTCCATTAATAACAATAAATAATTACAAAATTAAAGTCCTACAGAAAATATACAAAGGTTATTTTAGAAAAACTATAAAAATAATATAACATAAATATGTTTTAACTGCATCCCCCTATGCAAACGCTTATATTGTTATCACATTAATAAACTCGATCATTATTTTATTCTGAAATCAATCATCCACCATTCCTCTATTACATTCAACATGGTTATACCTTCTTAAATTTGAAAATTTTCTAAACAGTATTACTTATGTGATCTTTAAACAATTGTTATTTTAGTTAGAGTCATCTACTTCCTCGATTAGACAGAGTTCTCTCTTGAACTGATCAATATAAGTACAAATTATTTTAACTATCGTAATCTTCTGCCGAAGCATTATGAACAAATATATTAACAGGTTCCAAAATCTGTCTTTGACTTTTGATATAGATACTGAATTTAATCCGTCTCCAATCCTTTATAAGCTACATTCGTTTTATCAGTTACGTGATTATTCTAAATAACATAAAGCAATTACTAGTAAAACCAAGCATTTCTGTTGAATAAAACTTACCTCTCGTATATAATTTGGTTTAGATCAATATATTTGACTTTAATAACTCACAGTCGCTACTACCGCTATCATTAATACAAAATATTACTGGATTAATATCTGTTTTATCAATTTCTATTTCCCTATCCCACGACGTCTTTATTTCTTGTTCAATATGAGTGATGGTAATTGTTCGAAAAACGCTGTACTGAATACTAGTCACCTGCTTGTCAAACGCTACGCTTGTCAAGTGTCATACGCTCCGTGAAAATAAAAATCTGACAACAATGCTCAGAATAGCCATGTATCAAATAAAATATTGATATAGAAAAGTAATATTTAATAATTATATCTATAATATTTAATTTCTAACTGACTTTCATGTAATAGTATTTTACTAGCCGTAGCTATTTATCTTAAAATATTAATTAGTTGGTTGAATTTTATTGTTCTAAAATTGTTCCGGTTGATTGGAATTTGTAGTGGTATTGAATCAGCGTTTTTAGTTCGTACTTTTGCCGTGTCGGTTGCGAAAACGACCCGACTATACAGTAATGTTTTTCATTTTGACTACTGTCATAGTTAAGTCAATTTATTGAAAAGTTCCACAGTGTTTTCAAATTAATATTGAAATCGTAGGTTATTCTAAAAAAAATTAATTGAAGGCACGGTATGTCTACAATGACATTCAATTTGACAATTCATTCTCGCAATAGATCGAACTGTCACCACGATGACAGTTTGCAAGAAAATTTTACGTATGGGCAACGTTTATCATAAAACTTGAGACAAATAGAGTTAGAGTACTACCAAATTTAAAAAACAAAGAAATTTATATATGATACAACAAATCTTGATCATACAACCATCTTAGGGTTACCTGTTCGGCCTACTTACATTCAACTTAGACTAGGTGCACACGCATTATATCAAACTTGAATGTCAACGAAATGTTCCAAGTAATCAGCTTTCAGTAAATTCTATAGAAATGTTAAACATTTTAAGGGAAATTTTTTAGTTAATAAATCCATTTGTCTATAATTATAGATGCCACAATAATGTATAATTAATTTCTAGAGATATTTCATTTAATTTGCATCTTCATTCATAAACTAATTAAAAGAAAATTTATAACCGTTAAAATTCAAGTGCCTCTGCGACTGGCAGTAGTCACGTTCCAAAGAAGCAATTCAAACTCGAAGAGTTTCATGGAATAACAAAAAGAGCAAGTATTCTATTAAATTAATGTGTCCTAAATAAAAAAAAAGTGGGGGGGGGGAAAGAGTAAATTGAATAATCAGCACTTGATGACTTATATCGACATTTTATGACAAACATTATGGAGCACTGATGAGCTTGATTATTTGCAACGAACGTCATATAAATTTATTTCTATTGACTATTGTCCCGGAAGCCCTACGTTAATTGTAATTCAAAGAAACGAATACATCATGCTGATCAAAATTGGTGAACATAGTATATTATTAAACTAAAATTAAGTAACAGTTAAAGGGTGTAGCCATCTTTACTCATCTATTATTATTTTAACACCGATATATTTAACTAGAGTATACGCGAAATGTTGGTCAACGCAACACTCACGTTAGGTGGCTTAAATGTTACAAGAAACGTCAGAATTGTCAGAAAAAGTCCATCTGACTTTTGATTAATGTTGGCAATTTCACAAAAATTTAATTGCAGGTTATAAAACGTCAAAACGATCAATCGATTTCAGTTCGTGATGAAATCTGAACTGCTTTCATGATGACAATTATTTCAAAAAAAAAGGTTAAACACCCTGACATCTGTCTGATATTTCATGGTTCATGTTTTTAAGCTTCATCGATATTTATTGTAGACCTTGACACAAAAAGATATGAAATTACAAATTTTATACAGCGAAATGACTAAAATATTAATGAGAAAAGTGGTAGCAGATCCATTTTAGTTTTGCCTATATACCGTGCCTTCAAATACTTTCCGCATTAGAGACGGCCATGCTTTTTTTTAATGGTTGGTGACAGTGCATAATTTTAATAGTTTGGTTATGTCATATAAATAATAATAGGCGTCTATAATTTGAATTTAAGTATGGCAACTGTCAGAATTTGAAGTTTTCAAAAAATTAGCATGTACACCAACATTGATTACTTAAAAACTTCAAAAACAGCCTACTCTAATGCGGAAAGTATTTGACGGCACGGTATTAGACAATTACCTTAAAATATGATTTATATTATTATTACTAGGTGACAGACGAATCAAATTTCAATGTAATGACAATTGTTTTGTAACTATTCAATTTACTAAAGTAAATATTCCAGTCTAATTCAACAATTACTTCTACTAAATAGTTTGATTCTCAGTAGAAAGTTTGAAGTATGGGCAGCGTTCAATCATTTAATGCGATATGTTTGAAAATACACCATTAAATCAAATTGTTAATCAAACATTCTGATGATGGTTGATGATGATCGTGTCCCAGGCTGGTGGCTCTTATTTTTATGGATTGGTTGTAATCATGAACTACCTTTTTGTGTTATTTTTCCTTAAATACTTAATAAAAATCACAAAATGATCCAACAATTACAAATTATATTCTTTTTACAGTGTGTGTAAGCAAAATGTTTACACAGATATTCCAACGTCGGTCAGTATTATTTTTGGTTATTGTTTTTAGTTCAACTACCAGCGTCACTACTAAATATTTAAATTATAATAGGATCGTCTCAGCAACCGACATAGCCAGAGCACGATCTACAGGCGACGACTCAATGCCACTGCAAACTCACTTTGACAGGAACAATTTCAGAGCAGACAAATGAAACTAATTATTAATATGGAAGCCAGTTATAAATTCACTATTATAAATAAAAGTAATAAGTCATACTTATTCTATACCAACATTTTATTTAAAACTTGATTCTTCTGTGTAATGGGCATGCATTGTTCACAGATTTGCATTATAACAAAGCTCCAAAGGTATGTCAAAAGTATGTTTGCGGGCCATGATAATTGGCAGGTTAAATTATGCAAAATTAAAATAAATCTGATATTACATTTTCAATAATGATTTAGTCCTTTCATTGTGTAAAACTAATAAAACTATGAATCTTTTAGTGTCAAGTCTTAGTATTACGCTAAATAGCATCTAAATTTCAAACTCCAACAACTAAAAGTCAGACTGACGTTAAGATGCTTTAAATTGTCGTTCCACCTGTCACCGTGACAGTACTTCGTGGACAAAAATATACGTCTATACAAGGTGTGCCAAAAGTTTAGAAAATCAAAAATGATTTTTTTTGGCGTTTTACAGCGAACTGTAATAAAACTGTAAGCGGACGCGAAAGGCGATTCAAGCTCGAAGAGATTGATGGACAGCTAGTTAATACATATCGACTAATAGTAAATAGCGTAAAACAAAACTTACCTTATTTTGGAAATATCTGTTTAAAAAATAAGAAAATTTACCACGATGCACCCCACGCACGCTCATAATATATATAGCAGCCATGTTATGATTGACAGGATGATTGAAGCAGAGATGCCTACTGTAGTTGCCAACAACCTACAATAAGAAAGCTAAAAACCAAATAGATGAAAATACGAGAAAAAGATATTAAATATTCAAATAATTAATACGTGGCTGATTAAAATAATATGTATCAATATACCAATCATTATACGTTTAAAAACATTATTTTTATATAACAAAACCACTAGTTTGCCAATTCTTTTTAATTTGGCATAAAAATTGGCCGTAATATAGGCAATTTAATTAGGTGCCTACTGTAAAGTGCAGTGGGATTCTGATTGCTATCGTTTCAGTCGATAGTATCGTTTACGCCATTTTTCCGAGTTCGTGCGATTCTCATTGCTATCGTTTCGTCCCGATAGTCACGTGCTTTCGTCTAAAACTGTCATTTCTAAACGGTACCTACTGAGGTCCCGAGTTCTTAAAACGATATATGTATAATAATAATAATAATAATAATAATAATAGTTTATTACCAGCAACAAAGAAAAAAAAAAATAAGTACATTGTAAAGAACTGAATTACAAAATATAATAACACATAAGAAAAACTAAATGGTAAAAGGACTAAGAATCAGTCGAAGACTGGTCTTCCTCTCAGCCCTGTGACTTAACAAGCATAGCAGTTAACAGATGACCGACACGGCCAAGGCTCAAAATACGCAGTGCACACATACTCGGCAAAGTTCATTCAGAAATGGTGCCAAAGACTTTCATAGCCATCACCTGCTCACGCCAACGGCGCCCGCTCCCGAAGCAAAATTGTTTTCAAATTATATTTAAGTACAGGAAGGCTCATGCTTCTGAGATCATCGGGCAATGAGTTATAGCAAACGTAAACACAGTACGAGAAGCCACGCTCATATAGAGTCGTTTTGTGAAATGGCGGGGAAATTAAGCCTCTCGTACGGATGTTCACATTATGCACATCAGCCCGAAATCTAATTTTTGCTGTCAAATAGGGCGGACAACCAGATTTTATGATTTTAAGAAAAAATACAGTAGACTGCAACCGTGCCCTATTCCCCATACTAAGCCAACCAGCATCATGCAGCTTGTGCGAGATATGGTCAAACTTACGGATTCCATACATGAAGCGAAGACACGAATTCTGCACCAGCTGGACCCGTCTTCTATCAGAGCAATTAAGGCAAGGTGCTATTACAGGAGAGCAGAATTGAAAATGTGACAACACCAGGGAATCGCACAGCAACTTCTTAGTCTCCACAGTTAAGTACGATCTATGCGGATAGAGTAGCTTAAGAGCTGAATAACAACGCTTAATGCATTGAGTGATATGCGATTTAAATCGTAGAGACGTGTCTAATATCACCCCTAGGTTTTTAGCCTCGTTTACTATCGGCAATGTTATGCCATTAGCCGATACAGTAATGGAATCCAATAATGCCTGTGACCTGCAACCGAAAACCAGCACAGAAGACTTGGCCGGATTCAAGAACAGAGAATGCTTCGCCGAAACCTCACATAGAGTATTCAAGTCCTCATTCATGTTATTGACAGCTCTCGATACGTCCACAGCACTGAATGAATGGTAGACCTGCGTATCATCGGCATACATATGAAACTCACAGACACGCAAAGATATCGGAAGTCTGCAAGTGTATATAGTAAATAGAAGAGGGCCCAATACTGAGCCCTGAGGCACTCCACTAACCACCGGAAGATCACTAGAGCACTTTCCATTCAAGGAAACTCTTTGACGCCGATCCCGAAGATAGCTAGCGAAGAACCTAATAGCAACATCATCGAAGCCCACGAAACGCAAAACTGCAAGAAGCAGCTCATGGTTTATGGTATCGAAGGCCTTACTGTAATCCAGTAATACCAAAACCGACACATTACCAATATCCAGATTAGAGATGATATCATCAGTCACCTTCGCCAGGGCCGTCGCACAACTGTGCATGGGTCTGAAACCAGACTGATTCATTGGCAGCAGATCATTAACTAATAAATGTTCACGTACCTGTGCGTCCACAACCCTTTCCAAAATTTTAGAAAGACAAGGAAGTATACTGATTGGACGAAGATCTTTAAAGTCCTTAGGATTTGCACATTTAGGTATAGGAGTAATTAACGCTGTTTTCCATTGATCAGGAAAAACTCCTTCAGCCAGACAATAATTCAGAATGTGAGTGATGAACGGGATTATATACGGACAACACATCCTCAGCATAGTAATATTTATTCCATCACAACCTGTTGCACGAGATGAAATAGTCATGATGATTTTAGTAACCTCATGTTCAAGTACTGGCTTGAAACCAAAAGAAGATTTAAGATTAGGGTGTTTATTATCCAGATAACCCCGCAATGTATCAGCATCACATGTCAAAGGAATATTAGAAACTGACGATACAAAGTAGTCGTTAATGCAATGTGAATCTCCCAGGTTTGCAGGGATAGGTGTCAATTTTTTCCTACAGATATTTAGTTTCTTCAATTCCTCCCAACATATCTTTTGACTGGAAGTTGAGAATTTATGATTCAAATAGGCTGTCTTTTCAGATTTAATAACAGAAGTGCAGAAATTTCGTAAGGACTTATAGTATTCCCACTGTGGAGGGCGTTTCGAAATTTTAAATTTCTTATAAGCTTCATCACGAAGCTGCATCAAGTATTTCGTATTCTGTGATAACCAGGGGCTGTGCTGTTTGTTCGACACTGGGCGTGTACGCAATGGAGCATAACAGTCAAATAAACCTATAACTGCAGCATTTAAATATTCTAACTTATCAGTAATATTATTCATATGAAACACACAATGCAATGGAACTCTACACAAGTCCGAATGAAAAGTGTTATAACTGACTGTATTCAAATTTCTAGCAAGTACTGTACAAGGAGACGATCCAATCTTTTGAATATTAATTGTACAGAAAACAAGCTCATGATCCGCTATATTAACATTCTTTGTACCACTGTCCAATACCAACTCCACATTAGTCACAATAATAAGGTCAATCAAAGAATAAGACTTCTTAGTGATTCTAGTAGGGCAGTCTATGATTTGATTTAGTCCCAGAGATGTCAAAAGTGATTTAAGTAATTGTGTGTCAGAGCATTGCCTTAGTACATCAATATTAAAGTCACCCAAACAGAAAATGTCATCACATTCAGGTAAGAGATTGTAAAAAGTGGTTTCCAACTGAAGTACAAACTCGCTAACACTAGATGAAGGGGGTCTATAAATTATACCAACTATAAGATTCTGTTGCTTTACCCTAACCGAAAGCCACAGTTGCTCCGGTATATTCAGCTGTAGTACCCTATATTTAACCACTGACCTTATGTAACACCCCACACCACCTCCTCTACCGTCCCTGTCCCTACGCACGAAATCGTAGTCGTCAATACAGAGCACCTCAGACCCAGTCGCAGAGCTCAACCAAGTCTCACTAATACCCAGTATGTCTATGCCGGTGGAAGCTAAAAAGTTCGTTAAATCATCAAAACTCGGAAGCAAGGACCGCACATTAACGTGAGCCATGGAGAAGCGATCCATCTTCTACAAATTACAAAAGACTAAATACTCCGCCACCATACATGCACATTGCATAAAAAAACGTAAGTAATGATGTGCAACAAAGTTATACAAATTTATATCAGATCTATGCTATTGTACGATTCACACAATATATGTTTAACAGAAATGTATACAATTGCAACTGTAATAAGATATAATAGAAAGAGGGGAAAAAAAACCAAAAAAAAAAAAATTAAATTAATTAAGCTAGCGCGATCAATAGAACCTATACCTAATAGAATTTAATTATATAAGTAAAGCTGTAATTAAAAAAAATAAATTACTAATATCTTAAATATAAATAGCTGTTGACAATAATAACAATAGTCGGTTGTGCAATGAGAGAAAGGAGCCACTCCGTTACATAAAAGGAAAAAAAAAAAAAGCTATAGTTATATGTATGTAAATAAACAAAACAAGAACAAAAACAAAAGGAATTTTTAGCAATAAAAGAAAAGTAAATAGGATAGTACATCTTACTAATAGTTTGATGTAATAATAATCAGACAATGCGTAAACCTCCAGCAGCCGGAAATTATTAACGCAAGGTTTCTGCGACATCCTGTAGATCATTCACAGTCTTGATCCGATGCCTAGCTGTACCAATCCTAACGCAGATAGCACCGTCAGCTGTCCATACACTTTTGCGACCAAATTTTTCTCGCGCACTAGTATATAAATGATGTCTATTACTAGTAAGATCTTCAACGATAAACACTTTACTGTTTTTCAAGTTACGCCTGTTTCGCATTACTAGTTCTTTAAATTTATAATTTGTAAAGCCCATAATAATGGGACGATTATTGTTAGTAGATTTACCGACCCGATAGCAGCTATTGATATCGGCGGGTTTAATGTCGATGTGTAAATCGTTCTTAATCAATGCAAGAGTCCTCTCAGCCACATTTTCATTATCTGACTCGGGAAGTCCAAACACTCTAATGTTGTTCCTACGCGAGTGTTGCTCCAATTCATCTATCCTGCACTGCAGCGTTAGGTTCTCCTTCTCCAAGCTAGTGCATCTATCCGATATAACCCCCACGCTGTCGGTTAACTTTTTCTCCAAGTTCTTTGATATCTCCGCACACATTTTTATCATAAAATCTTCACTTGTTAGTAACTCGGATATACATTCTTTAATCAAAGCCTTGTATTCATCCTTTTGTTCACGGGTTAACGGCATTGTATTGTAGAGCTCACAGCTACACACACACTTTCGCGAAGAAATAAATAAATATAACAATACAATGTCACCAAAAACTACAATATATAGCGGAGCGACCCAAACGTGTTACACACTCCACATGACGGTCTCTCAATATATCTGACTTTAAAAAGTATGATTATCTTTGTTGGATACATACCGATTTGAATTTTGTATTTTGTAGTTTTACAGTTTCGGGTTGTTAGAACCATAGAACGACTGCAATGACTAATGCGGTAATAAAAATATGTTTACCAGTTTTACGCGTTTCTATAATTCATTTATTTTTTTCTTACATACGTGTACCTCTCTTGATCTTTCAGGCGAGTAAAACAAAAGTGAAGTATATTTTAAAGAAATCCTTTCCTACTAAACAAATATGTAAGTTATTCAAGTTATAACTAGTTTCTAATAGTAATTTGCTTATTTTTCCAGGGCTTCTTTCAAAGTTAAAGATATTCACTGTGGTGTTTTTATTAAATTTTTCAATAATCATCCAGATTTTGCAAGTGGAAAGCTTATTTAGCAGTAATTTAAATGGTACTGGATATGGAGTAAAAACTGTAGATAAATGGCAAAAAGTGAGTATATTACAGATTATTTTTATGTATCATACTACTACAAATACCTACCCAGATACATAAACCGTAACACATTTTTTATCATTATAGACATGGAGTGATTAGAAATGTAATTTAAAGAAAAATGCTGCAGAAATTAGACGAGCACAATTGCTACAGGAGGTGGCCTCGAAATGGAAAATAGCTAACCGAGCAGAAAATGAATATTTTTGCTCTGTTGGGCAACACTTTCTCTGAAGGGTGTAATGTTGCAAAGCATGGTGTAACTAATAATTTTTTTATTAAAATATGCAGAAATAAGCAATCTTATATTTTATAGTTGGATGTAATAAATATGGGGAGAGCAGGATAGGGCAAGCAATATACGCAATATATCTCAACCGTCTTGTTCATATAGTTCATTTCCCATCACTCAGGGCCGGTTTTTCAATCGCTAGTTAACTGAAGGTTTACAGAAAACTGAGTTAAATTTGCAAATGCATATTTCAATCGCTAGTTTCTGCGTTGACTGTCAGTAAACTTGTGGTTTGCGTTACCGTAGAATATCGTGAGGTAAAGTGAAGGTTACGTATTAACCTATGATTTTGTGACAAAAGAGAACGAAAAATACTCCAAAACTAGAAAAACTTATTATTGGTCTTTGATAATATTGATATATTATATGACGTACATGCATTTAGTAGTGATGAGGAAGTAAGAAGACCCAAGATGATCAGAAATAGAACTAATCATTTCGAAGAATGGGATGAGCACGACTTTTTTACTCGTTTTCGCTTATCCAAGAACACTGTGCAAAATATATTTGTGGAAATTGAAGACGTGATTGCACACCCTACTAGGAGGAATGACTGCTTATCACCTGAAAACCAGTTACTGCTAGCATTAAGATTTTATGCTACGGGGTCATTCCTTGCCACTGTTGGCGACTTTAGTGGAGTCCACAAATCTACGGCAAGTAAGATTGTTCGACGGGTAAGTCGAGCACTTGCAGCTCTTCGCCCAATATATATACAAATGCCAGAAGGTGAAGAGATAGCGGAAGTGAGACAAAAAATTTTCGACATTGCAAGATTTCCACGTTGCATTGGGGCGATTGATTGTAGTCACGTGCGTATACAGTCACCTGGTGGAAACAACGCCGAAATATTTCGTAATAGAAAACAATTTTTCTCTATAAACGTGCCAACAACTGCAGACTCAGATTTGAAAATTCGGGATATTGTGACACGGTGGCCTGGATCATCACATGACTCTCATATATTTAGAAATTCTGCTGTTTTCAATTCGTTCGAACAAGGATTTTATGGTCAGAAAGAAAGTGGGAGAGAGTGGATATCCTGTGAAACCTTATTTACTGACTCCCCTCAGAAATACATACAATGAAGCAGAACATCTGTTCAATGAGTCGCTTATTAGAACACGAAATGTCGTGGAACGTTCCTACAGAGTATGAAAACGTCGATTTCCCGCTTTGGCATTAGGTTTGAGACTCCAGTTAGATACAGTACAAGCTGTGATTACTGCAACCGCTGTACTCCACAACATTGCTTGTGACCAGAGAGAAGAAATACCACTAGTAAATCAAGAACAAGAAGCTGCTATTGAAAGGGTAAACAATGTGGAAGCTGATGATGTACACAATATAAATCGAGGTGGAGTTAACAATATTGTTCGATTTAATTTGATAAATAATTACTTTACACGCTTACGTATTGTGTAATCTGAACAGATAAAATATCTATTGTTAATACATGTTATGCAATAAATACATTAAACTGAACTTACCTTCAATCACAATATCTTGTGACAAATTTTGACTCACACTATCTCTACCATTAATAATAGTGTATTCTGTTTCTTCTTCTTGTCCTGGTTCAGTGGATGTAGACGGCCATTCAATTTGCATTGACCCATCAATGGAAACACTAGCCACTGCATCACTTCATAGGTGTTTTCAAGGCCCGTAACCTGTTCGTGTAATATTTCTCTTATAGTATTATCCACGTCAGTAATATCTACTACTTCTGCTGCTCCACCGCCAGTTCATCTCATCGACTGCTTCTGCAGGGAAAATTTTTATTTGCTCTGCTTCTTCAGATTTAAATATTTTTCTTTTAGGTTTTTCACTGCCCTAAAAATGGAGTTTCCAGCGTTGAATTCTTTTTTAATCTGTATCCAACATTGTTCCTTTTGCTTCCATGTTAGGTTCCACTTTTCTTGCACTCAACAATATTTTTATATTTGTCGATTATACTAACCAAACGTTGCTGTTCTTCATGCGAAAAAGATCTGTTTCTTTTTTCTTTCTTTGGTGCTGTAAATATTAGGGCTTTTATTAAGTGAATTTGTATAATAATAGTGAAAAACGTGTGTTAATAAAAACTATAATACTAGATTGTTGAATAGGTTAGAACATTTTCTTTAGTAAATTTTTATAAATGTATTTCTATTTATACCAATTCATTGTTATTAATAGTTTTTAGAAGTTCTACCGTTAGGAAATATTGTGATGATGAAAATTTTTGACCTCGAGATTTTTGCAGATGTCCACGTTTTGAAGTCCCCTGATACGAAAAAAGTGGCTTTTAAAAAAGTCTGTGTGTGACCACGATAGCGGTCAAACCGCTGTAGATATCAATTCCAAATTTTGTATTTAGGTGCATAATCTCTCTCTTGAGATCTGATTAGTTTTTCAGTAAAATCGGTAGACCGGAAGTAGGTAGTAGTTTACTTCGGTGAAAAAATTGAATTTTGCCAACATTTCGTCAACTACTAAGTTTAAACAAATTTATAAAGAATTCATATGTACTCAAAATTAAGTTTGAGAAGAATTTTATTAAAAAAGTTTTTCGAAATTTTTACCGGAAATAAGTAGGTCTTTTACTCTTATCGAAAATCAGTTTTTTGCGAATATTACGCAAGTCATACCTTCTAGGCAGGTACGTTACGAATATCAAAGTATTTAGACCATGATTTTCCATACCTTTTGTATAAAAAAAATTTCAAAATTCGGACATGAAGTAACAGTTTTACGAATAGCGATTTTTTGCAAATATGTCGTAAAGTATGCATTCTGTATATATTGGTCACGAGTACAAAAGTATTTAGAGCTAGATTTGGAATATTTTTTGTATAAATAAAATTTCGAAATTCGGTTTGGAAGTAGCACTTCTACTCTTAGCGAGTACCACTTTTTTTTTCAAATATCTCGCAAAGTATGCATTCGATAGGTTTATTAAAAGAATAGTAGTTTTTAGAATAGGATTTTGAATATTTTATGTATAAAAAATTCTTAAAATTTGGACTTGAAGTAACACACTTACAGGTTTATTTTTCGGATTATTTTTCTACGATAAATGTATTTAAAACAATTCAGAACAACTTATGTATAATTTGAAACGCTTATTAGTAAAAGAAAGTCGTGTGGTGACCACACCTCATTTTTTTTATCTCCATTTCACTACGTTTGCATTGATAATTTTATAAGAAAAAGTTTTTTAATACCTCAACAACCCAGTTAACATGATGACGTACTTTTAACGTCATCTATTGGTGATTGCCAACGCCATCTGGTCCCAAAATGCGACGTCGTTATGACCAAAAAACGACGTGAATATGTCACAGCCCAGCGACGTCATTTTATGACGTCCAATTACGTTATGACGTTATTTTGTCACGGCATATGACGATTTCTTATCACGTCTTATAACTGTAAAAAAATCTGCCGCGTGATGGTATTTTAATGGAGAAATCGTTATTAAAATATGCGGTAGTGCTGGAACAGCCTGTATATATGCGTCGATGTTGCATATCAATTTCCATAAAGGAACTATTGGGATAGAAAGTATACTAGAAACAATAAATAGGAATTTATAACATATATTTATTCAAGGTAGGTATATAGTAACATATATAAAACAAAACATTTCATTCAACAAATGAATATTTGAAAAAACTTAAAATTATAGTGCGTAAGTATATATTCCTACTATAAAATTTAATTAACCAAAAGTTTCTTTAAAGTGAGTGAATAAGTGACATTGAAACCATACGATTCTGAAAAGGAAAAACCATGCACTTAGCTTGAATATTGTTTACTGACCAGATGCTATAATCGTTGGACAAATCACTTATAACATATATATTTAAATCACTTGAACTAAATGGATATTCATACAAAGCGTCATAAGAAATAGGGGAAGATAGGGTAATTATGCGCATTTATATTTAAGCTACTATATATTCCGTAATTTTGTTAATAGAGCACCTGGATTTGATTCTACTGGAACATTAGGGAGTACTTTAACCTTTCGTAAATATATTACTGCTAAAAAGTTTTAAAATTTTGGAAAAACATTTTTTTATAAACTTCTGCATTGCGTACACTTACCCGACACCGATGGGTAACTGTACGCGCTGATTTGGGTAATTGGACTTATGGGAAATAGCGTTATGTACGATTTAAAAAAATCAACAAACGAAATGATAAGCATTAATGTATTAAAATAAAAAAAATATGACATATTTTAATTTTTAACTGCAGAGGTCACAAACATAGTTTTTTGGTGAATCCCAGCCACTGCAGAGTTGATGGGCCCATCTTCCACAAACGGTACATCTGTACCAGGTTTCATTCTTTCGTGAATAGTCGCCACAGATCAAACAAGTTTCTTCTTGTGTATCAGATAAGTCGTCTAATTCGTCATCGTCACATAATTTTTTTGGATCAACATCATCGTCAGAATCATCGCTGCTGCTATACAATTTTCTTTTTGGTGCTTTCTTTTTTACTGCTCTTTTTTGGGTTTTTTAAACTAATTTCTTCTCCAGATTAGCTTTACGTTCTGCTCTCTTCCGTTCCCTTTCTTCTAGGTCATCTTTATATGGCGTGCTGGTTAGAATTGTTGATTTCTGTTTTTGTCTATTATTAGTTTTCCTTGTATTTATTCCACTAACTCCAGGAAGTGGGATCAACAAATCCGCAGTGACATGGTCAGCATCTTGAGCGTTATTTCCATCTTCTTCTTCTTTTTCTTCTTCTATATTGCTTTTTTCCTTATGTGAAATTGAGGATTCTTGATGAGTTTCGTCTGGTTCATCAACTATTACAGGATTAAAGTGAGCTGCTGGAGCAAAATCTTCTGCGGTAAATTTATCTGGTTGAAATGGATATATGCCGGTAGTGTCAAAACCAGAAATCCCTTTTTCCATTGTAGCTACCTTAACATAAGCTCTCGCAAAGATCCCTGATATCTCAAAGGTTGTTATTCGTTCATGCTGTCTTAAAAATTCTCACAGTCAATGTTGTATTTTTTTTTAGCGGCCCAAAGAATGTTACATCTAAAGGTTGTAACCTGTGTGAAGTGTGAGGAGGAAGTGTAAGTAAAGCTATACCATTACTTTTACAAAAGTTGTATATTTGGAGACTAATGTGACTTGTGTGGTTGTCCAAGATCAGCAAAACTGGTTCATCTTGAGTAGGTTTAACTTTTTTTTTGAAATGTTGCAACCAATCTAAAAAAAGGGCGTCGTTACTCCACCCTGTAGGTGAACATGAGTAAATTGCCCCTACAGGACCGTTTTTTTCTAGGTTACTTGCCAATCTTCGTCTGGGAAAGATAAACATTGGCGCAACGTATTTCCCACTTGCACTCATGCAGCATATTACTGTCACATTTTTACCCCGTTCATTTGAAGTTTTGCAACCTAATTGTTTAATTCCCTTAGGACTTAATACTTTAGACGGCTTCTGGACGGTAGTAATACCGCTCTCATCTACATTATAGATGTTTTCAGGGGCAAATTTATATTTGTCAAAAATTTTACCCAAATTTTCGTAAAACAACTTAACGTCATTTTCATTGAAAGCTTTGATTCTATTGATGCTGATGCCTTCGGGCTTTCTTAAGCTTATTTGGGGATGACGTTTCAAAAAGCCATAATAAAAATCGGGTCCGGCCATTTGGGTACTTGTATTAAAGTTATGTTTGACATTGGCTTCAGCATAATTAAAAGCTAACTGCCGGAACTGCAGTCTACTAAGCCCGTGAAACATTTTTGCCATAGCAATTACATGATTCGCCAGTTCATTTTCTTGAACATCAGTAAAAGTTGTTGGTTTTCCTAAATGTGGTGTCTTCGTTATGTCCGCTCCTTGTTTCATTTTTTTTCGAAGTGTACACTCGGGAATACCATATTCCCTTCCCGCTGCTCTGATTGACATACCGTCCCTAATTGCAGATATTGCATTTTGCAGTTGTTGAGGTGTCCAACAACCTGTATTCGTTTTTCTTGTATATGTTCTTGGCATCTAAGACGAAAAAAAAACTTTTAGGTATTGCTTTTAAACAAAGGGGTAATTGTACGCGCGTCTGATTACCCCTACAAATTTGCATGCAGTTACCCCACTTGCTTCCACCGAAACAAAAAATACAATCAATTGTTATCGTGTTCGATAGTTTTACACGTTTCCTTACATTCTACGGATGCTTACAAACAATATTCACTTGGGTTAGTAACAAAACAGGATACTTACAGCTTATTTTTAAACACCAGAAACTTATATGCACACAACGACTGTGATCATAAAGCAGGTTTCCAATTTTGAGCGGTAGGTTAACATTTGGAGTTCAAACACAGATGGCAACAGAAGTATGACATTTTTAAATATTGTCAGTTTTAAGAAAAGCTGATGCGTACACTTACCCAATGCGTACAATTACCCTACTTTCCCCTATACTGTTTACCGATTATCATGGAACTGTCTTCATTTGTATCACGGGTTATTATATTATGTATTTGAATAACTTTAGAGTCAAGTAAACAATAAGAGTTACATTCGGAATGTGAATAGACTGTCAGAACAAAATTATGAAGATTAATTTTTTTAAATTGCTTACCGCCCACATGTAATGTTAGGCCCAAATTATGTTCCATTTCATATGTATTTTTTTGGTTATAACTAAAACGATTGTCAAGGAGTATATTATCTCGCTCTTTCAAACGTCCAAAAATCTGTTGAAGAGGGTTGTATGGAGACTTCAGCGAGTTTTTTATATATCCTAAATAATTTTCAAAGGGAAATGACGAAAACTCATCTAAAGAGCCATACATTTCAGCGTCATCGCTTAAGTGAGTTAATATATACACATTATAAACTGAAAATTCCGGACCATAGAGTATTTCACTGTGGCCAACAAACAAAGACAAAAGTTTAGAAGCAGTCTGACATCCCTGATTCAAAATATATTTTTCAGAACAAAGAATAACTATCGCGGAATGAAACAACAGAAAATGTTCATATACAGCCACATCAACTATTCCAGGAAGAACAATAGGACCAAGATACAGTAAAAACGTGCGGAACTCAGTTGCTTTAGAACGCGCCAACTCTGCCAAACCTCTAGGTTTTCTGTTTATTTCAACAGGAATGTGCTTCTTTAGATTTATTAATCTTTCTGATAAAACATTTACCGATCGACTCGACATTCTAACCTTTAAATTACCACTAACCCAACAATTTAGTAATTTGCGCATTACTCCTAAACATACAGAGTGCATATAGTCAATTGGAAAATTTGAAACCAGCCCTATTGACAATTTAAATAAAGGGGATTTGCCTAAATGATGATTTTCGTCCTCCTGTTCTACAAATGAAATATCAGTTCTTTTCACATCCGAAGTCGTTCTCAGTATTACAAGCCCGTTCACATATTCCTCTGGCTCCGTACATTTTTCACAACTAGAATAGCCACTATGTGACTTGATGCATTTTATATAGGCACGAGCTGGAGCGTCACAAACAAATGAGTGTGTTTTTACACGAAATTGTTTACCTTGATACTCAAATCCGTTTTGTAGATCATGCAATTCATTAACAAAGTCTTATAAAAATAATGACAATGGTTTCGGTTTAGAAGATCCACAGAATAAACCTATGGTGAAAGGTGGGCTGGCTATATTGTTTATTTTATTTTTAATCATACCTAATATTGGCCAGAATTGTGTATTTGAACTATGGAACAAAGGTAACCCGTCTATGTTAAAACGTAAATGAATTAAGGTGTCACTAAATTTCGGTATTTGATTTAACCATAGTTTGATAGCATTTAGCAGTCCAAAGTGAATGTAACGACCGTTCTCTTATTGTTTACTTGTAGAACTAACAGGTATTTTTAACAATGTTCTACAATCCCTGAGTAACTCTGAATGGTATAAAGAAAGAATAACCAACAATGCTGTGAATGCAGAATGAGTAACTTTATGTAAAGTTGCCCAATGTTTTAACTTTGAATGAAGATCGTCATTTGTTTTATTGCTGTCAATGTTATTGTCATTAGTTCTGTTATCTTGAATGGTCTGATTATTGTCATGTACTGGTTGTTCGTGTTCAGAATCATCTGAGTCACAAAGTATATTTTCATTAATATTTATCAATTACTCCAGCCGTAAATCAGCAATTTTTGGATCATGAATAACTTTACACGTGTTAGCCAAATTACTATCTACTTCTAAATTATGCATAGATAAAGGCTCGCAATGGTCAGATTTAGAAGATACGACGTCTTTCAGAGTTTTTGAAATTCTTCTGTATATCTGTCGCTTGCCTATATAAGTTTTATTCTTAAATTTTTTAGTTGACATATCTACTAATTTTTATACCAAATAAAGCAAAACAAAAACTGCACAATTTAAATTAGCAATCAATAATAAATGAAAAACAACCAAATTAAAAAAAGTAACAATTACTCGCCGTTGACCTGTTTATAATTGCGCTGTTTTTTGTCTCGTTGTGGAGCGTGCTTTAACCACGTTTTCATAGCATCTTGGATGTTCTTTTCTGTAGTGTTCGGTGAACACAATTGAACCGCTCCTGTGTGGAAAATGATGATGAAATTCAGTCATGAAAAAAATGCATTACTTACGTAATATAGCAGTTGTCAGATGTAAACTACTAAAGGCTCGTTTCCCGTTACGAGTTCCCTGTAAGCTATACTGGGAAGCTAATTCATCTGTTACAACATATCTCAGAATGGAATTGGTTTTTGTTATAACGTCTTTTCCACCTAACGTAGAGAAGTGTGAATACTGTAAAAAAAATAATTTATGAACAGATGCATGTTTAAAATAAATAATTTGGAAAACAGAATGAAACAAATTAACTGAGTATATCTATCAACTTACGACAAGAGCTAAATTTCTTTTATCTTTTATATAGTCTTCTAACGTGAGAACATCATTGAATTTTTAAGTGGAAATTCCACTGGAATGGAATGTCTTCTGGTAGCTGAGGAGCTGTTAAACTTGCTGGTCTCTGGTTTTGTAATAATTTTAATATTTGTGTGTTCTGTTCTTTTACATACATTACACACGATAAAAGTTTCTTAATCAATTCGGAGTCAGTAAGAGTAGTAGTAGTAGCTTCTGAATTTACTACAGTTGCAGATGACATTGATGCCTTAGGCGTCAAAGTTGCAAATTGGGCTACAATTACAATAATATTTTTAGTTATATATATGTTCAGAACCCTGCAAATCTATCAAATGACTTACCAGAACTATTGTTTTCTGAGATATTAAGTTTTGGAGGGCGTTTCAATTTGTTTAGTGGTTCATCGTCATCAGAGCCAGACGTTTCGGAGACATTATAATACCTGGCTGGAATTGTTATCCGACGCTTCCTGGTATCCGTTTGGGAAGAATCCGATTGCAAATCAGAATGATTTTCAGCTTCCTTAATTTTCCTTCTTGCCTTTAAAAATCATCTATAAATAATATTTATCATCTATAAATAATATTTATGTAATAATTTTGTTTGAAATTGAAAAAGACATCACTTAATACCAGTTTTAAAAAGATAACGGTTTACAGGACAAAGTTGCCATGAATTCTCATCAGGTAGTTTTCCACTTTTCACAGCCTTATCATACAAACTTTGTGCTTTAAAAGGCGGCCAGAAGACTTCATTTTTTCGTGGCGTAAGCCATACGGAATTGACTAATGCTTACTGATGCTTCCTCTCTACCGGGCTCAGGTAAACATTCCACACCTACAAATGCCATCTCTATACATATTTAAAAATTAATAAACATTAGTTAATGTATGTATACTAACAATGTAAATAATTACCTTATACTAAAAACCGTGTACAAAAAGCTGGAAAACTATAACAAGATATGAGATGATATAATAACCTAACTTAATTAGTAAGAATAAGATTAAGAATCTAAAATCGGAGATATCAACAACAAGCCAAACTACAATTCATTTACCATATAAACAATGATTTCAAAAGTAAATATATTTATTATACTTATGAGACTATAAAAACAATGGTTTATAAAGCCATGTATGCAACGCGGGAGTGTAAGAAATAAAACAAAACATAAAAGACACCTCCAAGTTGTTTCCAACTGTCAACAGATGCATAGGACGTTACCATCCGCGCCACATTGAAGGCCTTGCCTCTGATTCGCTCAAAAGTTTTTGGCTCGAAAATTCAAATATTAAGTACACTTGATATATCGATATTTCTATAAATATATTAATAAAAATCATTCCATAGAGGTAATATGATAAAAAATAAAGACAAAAGTTATGTAAATAATCACTAAAGTTTACAAAATAATGTAGAGTAATGGTACCTAAATATCTTGAAGAAATGTTCTCAATTTATCTACAGTTAACAGTTGGGCTCTGTTATCTATCCACGGCTCAGTTTTGTTTGTGTTTAAAAGTCGCCTTGAAGAGCCTCTAGGCGTAAAAAGTCTCTCTGTCCAACCCTTGTGACATCTTCGAAATGATTTCCTTTTGTGAGTTAGGGCCTGGCTGCATGGACAATGTCCGAAATGCCATTAAAAAACAAAAAAAAAAAAAAACAGTTGGGCTGAAAAGTTCGTATCGTTTTATAGAAAAACACATTTTTTTGGCAAAATTCGATTTTATTATTCAACATAGTTGCCTTCGAGGGCGATACACCGATTATAGCGATCTTCCAACTTTTCAATACCATTTTTGTAGTACGATTTGTCTTTAGCCTCAAAATAGGCCTCTGTTTCGGCGATTACTTCCTCATCGGCTTTAAATTTCTTTCCAGCGAGCATTCTCTTGAGATCTGAGAACAGGAAAAAGTCGCTGGGGGCCAAATCTGGAGAATACGGTGGATGCGGAAGCAATTCGAAACGCAATTCATGCAATTTTGCCATCGTTTTCTTCGATTTGTGACACGGCGCATTGTCTTGATGAAACAACACTTTCTTCTTCTTCAAATGGGGCCGTTTTTTTCGCGATGTCGTCCTTCAAACGCTCCAATAACGCTATATAATAGTCGCTGTTCATGGTTTTTCCCTGTCCAAGATAGTCGATGAAAATTATTCCATGTGCATCCCAAAATACGGACGCCATAACCTTACCGGGCGACTGTTGTGTTTTTCCACGCTTTGGATTCGGTTCATCGCGTGCAGTCCACTCAGATGACTGCCGACTGGACTCCGGAGTGTAGTGGTGGATCCATGTTTCATCGATTGTCACATATCGACGCAAAAATTCACTTCTATTGCGGTTGAGCAGCTCCAAACATTGCTCTGAAGCATCGGCACGTTCTTGTTTTTGGTCGATTGTGAGCTCGCGCGGCACCCACTTTGCACATAGCTTTCGCATACCCAAATATTCATGAACGATATGTCCAACACGTTCCTTTGATATCTTTAGAGTGTCAGCTATACAAATCAACCTCAATTTATGATCTTCCAAAATCATTTTGTGGATTCTTCTGATGTTTTCATTCGTAACAGCCTCTTTTGGACGTCCACTGCGTTCATCGTCTTCGGTGCTCATATGGCCTGTACGGAATTTAGCAAACCACTTACGAATGGTTGCTTCGCCCGGCGCAAAGTCCGGATAACACTCATCAAGCCACTTTTTGGTATCAGTAGCACTTTTTTTCATCAAAAAATAGTGTTTCATTAACACACGAAATTCCTTTTTATCCATTTTTTTCAAAATTACAAAAGTTGCTTCACTCAAAATGCTGTATCTCACAAACTAATAATCAGACAGCTGTCAAATTTATACACGTATCTTTTGAAGGTTGGTACTAACTAAAAGTGATATGGATTTTATTCTAGTGGCGCCATCTCATAGAAACGATACGAACTTTTCAGCCCAACTATTATCCTTGTTTATCAATACTATAGTTATACAACCTAGAGAAAACTGTAAATATTTCTTATGTAGTGTCGTCCTCTGATATCTTTCAAATGGATTAATACGAATGAATGAAAGTGCTCAGCCAATGAAATATTCTCAACGCCACTCCCACAATTTAATCCGGAAGTTTATAAAAAATGTAAATATATTTTGATATTTTCTATTAAATTTTACATAAGAGTATATTTTGTTTGATTTGCTTTTCACATCGTTTGCCCTTGAATTACATATCAACATAACCTATATAGCTTAACTGTGATAAAGTAGATTTAAGTAAATGTTTTATTGAAGAATCGTAGTATTACTATTTTTTTCCCTTATTATACTCACAATTACCCTTTTATAACATAATAAAAAAAAATACATACAAAAGGCTTTTTAAAAAACGTACTCATGTTTTTTAAAGAAATAAATCTAAACCAGAAAACGGTATTAAAAAGTCAGCATTTTTATTAAATACTCACCTACATGAAATGTCAATCTGTTTCGGGTTCAGAGTTTGGGTTATTCTAATTTGTTTCTATGTGTTCAACAGGTATGTCTAAAACAGTCTTCTATATATTCGGTATGACTAGATATATTATGTAAAAGAAGAAAAAGTAATTAAAAGCTATTCGAACCACAACATTTATTAAGTTGCTTTGCATGGTTTCATCAACTTGACTGGTTTATGTGAGGCTTTCAAACCAGTAATGTAGTACGTTTTACAAAGAAAATGCATTATAAACACCACATTATTTTAAGGTTTTGGTATCTTCAGAATTTAGAAATTTAAATGGTTCACAGTCAATCATTTATCACTTAACCAGGATAAATGTGAGACAATTTATTTTACTAGTAAACATAGATCAAACATATATTCTACGAATTGAAAATTCCTTGATATTAGACAAGACACAAGATTAATATGGAAGCCGCAGATAGTTGAATTAGTCAAACACTTATCTTCTGCTACTTATGCAATTAGACGTATCAGATTTATAACTGATAGTCTACTGGAATAACGACATACTATGGACTATCAAATCACATATCAACAATGTTTAACCAACATGGGGTAAGTAGGCCTATGTAGAAAAGGTGTTCATCCTGCAGAAGAAGGCTGTTCGAGCAATTGTCTGTGTTTCACAAACTATTCGCTCAAACCTCTCTTCAGAGAACTTATGATAAGTCCATTAGCCTAGACACATATTCTGCAACAACTAAGGAGGGCTTTGAAAAAGCTGTCACACCTCATGACTGGGGGTGAGATTACAGAAGTCTCCACCCCTCATAACCATTTGCTGCACATCCCGCATTACATAGGACAAAAGCCACTTCAGTACAACACGTCACTGGTAATTATTTAACAAAATCAAAGTTATGTGTAGACATCTTTCTACTTTCGTATCTAAAGAGAAAATAAAGGACATTCTCCTTCAAGAAGCATTCTACAATGTCAATGACATAAATTAGCCCTGTGTTGACGTTATCATTACATTTTTGCTTGATGTGCTATTGTGTAAACTGTATGTATATCTTATTATTGATATAATAAATTTATTATTATTATAGAAACACTATCCTTCTTACTGTAGAAGTGTTATAATTAATCCTGCTTTTACACCCACAATACTTCATCTCATCAGGGAAGTCGCAGCAACTTTCATTATACATTTACATTCTTGGTAATTATCAATATAGTAAATACTGCCTACACGTGGTCTGTATATGGACGTTTCTTCAATTTGTATATATTTACCTGCGATTTTAAAAATTGCTTTCAATAATAGTAATTCCTAATAATTGAAGTTACGTTGGGGTTATCAAACAAAACTAGTTTACTTGTATTTCTACTATTTAATTTTTCTTTCACCCACGTTTAATTGCAATTGTTTGAAATCTGTATGGATGTTATTGTGTTATATATGTAGAATTTTAGCCTTCATACTGGTTGAAGTGAGGTATATCACTTCGTAAAAGTTAATTAGATACACACTTAAATGTACTCGGCTTTGACATTACTTATTTTATTATGGTTCTAGTTATTTTTATTTTATTCAAGCCTGAATCGTAACAACTGCCATGATGCAAGCCTGGATGAATAATCATTAATTATTGTTGAGGATAGTACATACCCAACAACTTATATAAAGAAACTAATTCCTAACCAAGCAAAGATTTTATTAAAGGTTAGTACTTTGAACCTTTTTCAGCTTGTACTGCAATATCATTGTCAATCATAAGATAAAATATATAGGAAAAATGACATTTCTTCGTTACATCGTCTTGCAATATGTATTTCAGAATATCATTTAACATCCACAATCACATCATCACTTATTTTTGGAATTTAGAAAATTAGTGTCAGTAGACTTATCATATCCCTTAATTCAAAATATTTTAAGATATTTAAATCTAAAGCAAAACGCCTATAAAATTGTAACAAACACGATTGGTGTAATTGGATAATTGCGTCACTTCCTCTAAGCTCCCATTGGCTTCTCTTTACTACAACGAGAAGACTGCTTTTACTACAATAAATTTAGCGGGAGAAATTAATGAATGGGCGCATCCTACTGCCCAACCCCTCTGTTGGCTACCTACCCGAACTAACCTTCAGTTGTATAACTATAGTATTAATAAACAAGGCTATTATGTAGTCAATTTTTTGTATTTATTATTTAATTTTTATCTACCGCAAAATTAAATTTAGAAAAGATCTTTTGCAGTGTTATATACTTCTATAAAATTTTAATATTTACGTGATTTGTTTCGCATTAAATTGTAGTCATAATGACGTCATCTTAATGTCGAAACTTTTTCAGGCGCATAATAAAATTTTCATATACCACCAATGCGCATTGGTGGTATATGACACCGTAGACCAACTATTTACGTGATTATCACATTAACATATTAACTGGGAAATTTTTAGTATTTACGTGATTAGTTGAGCATTAAAATGTCGCCATAATGACGCATGAATTGGTCAAATGCAGAGAAATAGAGTAGGGGAGAACGCGCTTCGACGAGTGCGCATCCAGTTTTAAGCAAACGCTATTGTGGTCGCCATTTTGCAGGGTAATTGGCACTTGTGTTGTTGTAATTGTCAAGCTTGGAGGTTATTTTTAATTAATTGTATTAAAAAGGACTTGTGTGTGTTATTAACATGTCGTGCTCTGTGTTGGGCTGCAGTAACAGTCGAAGATTTAAGCCGGAAGGCATTTCTTTTCACACGTAAGTTTGTTTACATTTTTCTAAGTCAATGAACTTTACATGCGAATTGTTGAGCTAGGTATAAATATTACCGTAATAGAATGAAAGAATTGCATCTTTAAGAGCGCGATTAATTCTGCACTATTTGTAGATTTCCAAGGGGTGATTCATTGAAAATGTGGTTAGATGTGCTAGGAAAAAATGTTGAAACGTGGACCTGGTCCAAAAATAAAGTTATTTGTTCCAAACATTTTTGTAAGGAAGATTATATTGTCAGCGCCGGTAAAAGAATCCTCAAACCTAATGCAGTTCCTAGCGTTGCCTCCGGCAGCCAAACCATCGCAAGTCAAGCGAAGTCTTCCAAAAGCAAAGATGTTTCATCATCATCTACCAGTTCTATTACGCATACTTCATTGGAAGGTGAAACTAGTGGAGTTGCCGTACGGCCATTGAAGAGAAAACTGAAGTACATACTATAATTAATTTCTGAAGAGAGTCTGTTCAAAATGTTTGTTTTTTAGGCAAAGTGGCCACGGGCAAACAAGTTCTACAAGTACTGATAGTAGTGGGAAAAGGCGGAAGATTGCATTTATAAAAACAATACACAATTATAGGTAAACTCCTACTCATACCTAAGATTCATTTGATAATATTTTAAATTTTAGTGTTTCTCCTCGAAAAATCAAAGGTCACAATGTAAAATTAAGAACAAGACAAAGGCAGTATCGTAGAAAATTGTATGCCGCAAAACAATAAGTTGATATTGTTCAATCATCAATAAATATTTTGTACAAGTGCGTGTGATTTTTTGAAATTTACACTTCATTATGTATTCCCTTTCCTATTCGTAATTCCCGCTTGTGAGCAACCTTCAAAATGGCGGAATTCAATTTAACTTAGTTGGCGCATCTTTAAGCGCGTTCTCCCCTACTCTATTTCTCTGGTCAAATGACGTCGCGGACCAAAAACCACCAATTATTGACGTGATTATCACGTCACTATGTTAACTGGGTACATTAATTATTCCGAAGTCTTATAATGAAAATTTAAAATGTTACTCTTACCTGGCGCGTGTAGGCTGTACACAATGAATTATTAAAAGATGTACCTACGACACATTAAAAAAATTTCAACAATAAATGACTCATGACATATTAAAATTTTGACTCGCTCAACACATTAAAAAAATTTTCATCAATAAATGACATTCACAACATATTAAAATTTTAACTTCAATAAATAAAATATATTAATAAACCTCGCACAACCCATTAAAAAAATTGTTTTAATAAATATATGAACGACTGCACACACATTAAAAGGCGAGCGCATAAATGCAGGAACTAGTGCCTCGTTTCGGCTCTTCGTTCGTGAATAGTCGGAAACAGACAGTGCGAAAAATTTCAAACGGTATCATATTAAATTTGGGAGTTAGTTGTTTATCACGCGCGGGTGTTACGATTAAACAAATAACAGATTCTCGTTACTCAAAATAAAATGTCCTTGGTCTATAGGTTTTTATTATTTTCATTACCAAACAAAATGAGGGGTCATCATATTTCTATAAATAAGGTACTTTCATGTTGACCGGGTTTTTTCCATTAAATTTGACTGCACTTTTTTCTTAGGGCCAGTTGTACGAAAGCCGTTCAATACAAGATCAACGGTGAACCCGGTTCAAGGTAAAGAATTGCGTTGTACAAAGCTCGATCAGTCTTGAACGAGCGATCTAGATATCGTTCAACAGAACGATCGATGAGGACCGTTCAAGCGCAGATCAACGCACAGTGGTTCCAAATCGACATTTTTTTGCCAAAAATCTGTAACTTTGTCATCTTTGGACCGATTTTCATAAAATTTGGTATGAGTACTGCTAAATAGTTGAAGTTTAATGTGAACAATTAAAAACTATGAAAATATTATTACTTTATTAAGAAAAAAATATCTACATATGAAGATATGTAATTAATTGCATATATTTCACCTTAAAAGATTAAATTATGAACACTAATATAATAAACACTACTTTTTAATATAACAATTATAATAATGATGTATACAGAGTGTTTCAAAAAGAATTATATGTAGCTGTTTATAAATTTTTCACATAAAAATATGATATTCGGCATTTTTTAAATGCGGACAAAGTGACATAAATTTTATCCTCGTGTTAAAAGTAATAGGTGAAATGATACAGTCACAACTTTCGAAATAATAATAAAAGTTAAATCAATTATAAAGTAAGCGGTACATAACGTTATACAAAATACCTCTTTTTACGTTATTCATCACTATCTAGTAAATTTAGTGCTTCTTCATCGAGTTATATATGCTTCGGTGTATGTTGTCTTCTAAGACCACTTATAAATGGATCCGATGAGCATAGTAAAGTATGAAAAACATCTTCATTCGTAGCTGTTCTCGAACATTTTCTAGAATGATGCAGTCGGAATTTTTTATAGTCCTTGTTTCTAGATTCTTGAGCATCTTCAGATAGTTGTCCAAGAGGTAATATTGAATTGTATGTAATGATGCTCTCTCCATGAATAAGTACTTTATGAACTGAAGATGGCATATAGTACCAATTGTATTTGTTTACATAGAGTTCAGCTGTGGATCGTGCGTATACACCAAACTTTCTCGGATTTATTTTCCTACCGCACGACAAAGTTTGAAGTATAATATAAAATCTTCTTATTAGTGTTTCATCAACTCCTGTTATTTGGGATGTACAAGAGGAATTGGCAAAAAATCTTGCAGTATTTCCGTCATTGGTATTGCCGCTAACTTGACGGGGTTTGTCAATTATTAAACCAAATTCATTACGGAAACGATCCTGCACAAGTTGCTTTTTAGCCGCTTTTAGTTTTTTAATTTCTTCGGTGGTAGCAGACCATTTTTGGAACGGTAGATTATAGGATACATGAAGTACTAATTCCATAAACCTAATCCAGGCATACAAAGTTGAAAGACCAAACCTGAAAGTTTCTTCTCTTTCTGGTTTTTGACTTACTCGTGCAAGATCATTCATTTCACTAGGTTTGGCAAGACATACATTACAGTTAGCACTCGATGGAGTATTCGTCAAAACTTGAACAACTTTACCATCGACCATAGTAAAATATAATGTGTGTTTTATAGAAAATGTTGCTGTATTTATTAGCACGGAATATGATGTTAATGCAAGTATTTGAGATTCGATATCTGTAACTATACTCCTAGTTTTCTCAGGAATTTCTTTTGCAAACTCTATAAGGATAGGACGACAAAAACGTACTGACGAAGGCGATGGATTCTGCCAAATGACACTTTCATCCACTTCACTAACAAGCATAAGTGGTATGAGCGATGCTATGAGTAGATTTGCATCTGATATTAATTTGCTTTCACCTGATAAAATTTGTTTGTACTCGCTTTGTCCAGAAGAACCATCACATCCCCACTTACAGTATAAAATCAATCTTGCGTCACCACCAGGGAGATTAATAGAATCAAGCATCAATAATCTAGTAACTGTGTGATCTAAAAGAGACTGCAATTTTATTTTAGCACGTATATCACTTATTTCCATGTTATCTGGATAACACTGGGTTTTCGCTTCGAGCACGTACTTGTACGCTGGAAAAAATTTGAGGTTTTTATCTGTAATACATTTTCTAAAGTACTCATACTGTTGTTTAGTTAAATCTAGATCTAATAACAATGCAAGTGCCTCGTCATTCGAATAAGGCACCACAGATATATTTTCTTCTATTAAATTCTTATGAAGCCCATCCAAGGTTTCTGTCGGCATAGAGCGTAACTGTTCAATAATGGCAGCATGTTTAGATTTTCCAATTGATTTTAGGCCTTGTATATAGGAATGGTGAATATGATCCAACCCAGATTCCTGAAATAGTCTAATGGCTTGTCTGTGCTTGCTTCTGGCCGATGATAATTCATAATCTTTGCACGGTCTTCCTCGTTTACTTGCATGTGATGTAGATGGGGCCTCCTCTTCATCGAATTGTATACGAAAATCGCCATTGAGCCACTCAGCATATCTTGTGAAAAATATGTCTTTAGATCTGCCAGCTTTATTCCATCGCTGTTTGAATTCTGGCAACAATTTTTTTTGAATTCTTGCAACAGTACAGGTGTTATTTGCTTCAGTTAAACCAGGAAACCTTTCTTTGATGTACATATGCACTGTACTTATGTGCTTTCCATGTTCTATTAAACGAACACATAACTCGCGTTTATTAATATTTATATAACTCATGTTTTCTATTTAAGTTGTTTTAATATGAAGAAAGATGTTGAAAACAATGTAATACAGGTTTCTACAAAACTAACATTTGTATCTTTTGTGCTAGCTTTTATACTTAGTACTTACCACAAGAATATCACAAAATGTATTTTGGTGCAAATAGAAAAATAATGATGATTCTAGAAATTTGCGGTTGTTGTGATTGTTTTTATTATGCCTGTAACAAACACGAATTTGGTTAATAACGATATTTTCTACCTTATCAACTACTAATATATTTTGATACTATAAATATGCGGCATATGCCACAAATAAAAATATCAGATAGGTACCTATTATCTATCTTTACGTGTACGCCACATACAATAACAACATTTAAGCAGGAATGTTTATACTTAATATATTTTTAGAATTTTATAATCTATATAATGTATGTACCTTAGAGGGCACATATAGAATTTTATTTTATTCATGTAATTAAAAACATATATTGTAAGTATTTACGCTATGCATTAGAAAATCATAATATGCAAGCGCGCTCCTGTTCCCAATTTTTTAATTTTCACATAGAAATGCAGTATGAGTTTTAGTACATTTTATAGACACATATATTAGCTTCCAAATGCAGTAAATAGCTTGACCCGGGCAAACCCGGCGAGTAGTTAAAAGTTTAGTTAAAGTAGTTATTATCTAATTTTCAGCACAGGTATGAAAAAACGATTCTACAAAGGAAACTAATGTATTTTTTAATTAGGAAGTTATAGGTCTGGAAAGTAGATGAAACACTCGTTCTACTGATATATACCTAACACATTAGTAAATATTGATAAAGTATCAGCTTATTTCACTACACATTCAATGCACACGCGTATGCCTTTCTCGGGAATAATCGGAACGCTCAACTTTAAGGCACTGTAAAACAATAGCGGAAGCTTCAAACAAAAAGCGTATTTGGTAAAGAATACTTTAGTATGTACCTACACTTTACTATAGTAATAATTTCTAACATCAAAGATGACATCGCCAAAATGCATTTTTGGCAAATCTCTATATGAACTGAAATCACTGTGCAACGTCGTGATCTGATAAACATAAACTTATACGTGTGTTAGATTGACAGTTACCATCCGTCCATAAGACTATTATAAATATTTATACCTTCGTGAAGTTTTATTTAATCATATTGTGTGATGGATCCCTAGGAATAAATAACAGATGATGAAGACTTTGTAGAATTACTAGAATGTCAATAGTATTATAAGGAATGTGCTAATAAATGATTACTTTGAAAATTTATTAAATACCTACCTATAAATTAAGTTGTTACTGCAATACCTAATTTATTTGATCCACTGACCAATAAGGCGATAGATTCCAAAGGTTGTATTTTAATTATATAAATCTTATTACACACTTCACAAGTTCTACATTTTGTAATCATTTTGCACAGTATTGTTTGTAGTATAAATAAAATTATTTATTAAACGAAATGAATTTTTATTGATACAATACACAGTGAAGATTGAAAATATAGTACAATAATACAATATATACACTTTACTTTCTAAATTCAGCTACAGATATTCATCTTAAAAAATAATAATCACTATATACATTTCTGAAATTGAAAATAAAACAGAAAATATGGTACTTAGAATCTAAAAATAATAAGTACAATGCTACATAATTATTAATTACAAAAAAAATTGATTTATAAGAGTACCTAGTTGATACTGACTGAGTGCGTACTACATCTGAAAAAAAATTAATTCAAAGTCCATAACATTTACAGCTAGTTTATGTAACTCGCCATTCTCACTAGAATTCATATCCATTTCATCTACAAATTCCTGCCGAGTAGCTACAATTTTACATATATATTATTAACAATACAGATCTACGTACAATACTCCCAATTGTTTAATGTATCCATTACTGTAACTTCATTCGATACTTATGGTAGGACAAATTCTGTAAATAGGTACTTGTAACAACATGGTATGCAAATTATACACATTTAACATATGTATTGCAACATCTTTATCAAATTCAGAAGGAAATCCAGTAAATTGGGAACCAATTATCTCCTCCATGTCCTTCTCTACTTCTGTTAATAAGATTTTTTGTGCAGGCCCCCCACCTGTTTCCAATACCTCCTTTTTATGTCACCTAATTTCTGCTTTGTCCTTTTTTTAATATTGTCAAACTTATTGCGCAGCGCTTGTGCATTCCTATAGTTCTCTCCACTTAAGGCATTAAATTCCCTTTCTATTTCTTCCCACGCTTGCTTTTTGAGTCAGTTGGTGTTTGTACCAGATCGCTTACAATCCACTTCATTTTTATATTTTTTAATAAGCGTTATTTGCAAGTAATCCTCTAAAATTGCATGACCTACACAATTTTTTTCCATTGCTAATCAGATTCTGATTAAAATTTAACCACCACCAAACTATCCTATAAATAAACATATACCCCTAAAACCTACTTTTTAAGAAGACATATATACTTACCGTGTGCAATTTTGCTTAAAAATTAATAACGACACATTTTCTTTCTATATATTCCATTATAATTACATTCAGATTAGATTGCAGCTAAACATTAAACCGCGCCAAAAAAATTCTTTTAAATGCGCATGCTTAAACGGAATGTCAGTGCTACCAATTCACATTATCAAGAGTTCTGTTGAACCGATGTGAAATATCGTTCATATAACTCGCTTTTTCTTGAACTGGGTTCAGCGGTGATCGTCCGATCAAGTGATCTAACGTTCAAGAATCTTTCGTACAACTGGCGCTTAGTCGAATAAAAAGAAAGTTGCTTCTAAATTTTTGTATTGGATGGCTTTTAATTTGTGACTTTATTATATTTCAATGATGCTGAATAAGCTTATATTGTGACTATGTGTCTTTGTCACTTATTTGTACTAAAATTAGCAAAACCATTTTCCGCTAACTGTTGTATTAGCATTATCCAAATAAATGCACACATAATGGATGTGTTTGCATAACACAGCTTGTATATAATAGCTTGTACAAGTACATTCATGGGATGAATACAAATTTTAAAAAGCAGACATTGAACACCACAACAAACATTATATTTTTTTTACAAAGTATTCACATGAAGGTTTTTTATTAGATGTTAATTTCCAAAAATTACTATATCAACATTTTCGATAGAGTATTTTGAAGTAATTGCTAACCTACGATATGAATGTATGATTGTAGTATGATTTGTATTTTGACATAATTTGATGAGTTTCATGATCCTGTTTATGGTTTTATCGCGCATAAATTTTACTAAAACATGCAAAGTTTATCAAGTCTTTTAATTTTTTTTCCATCAAGATAGGTATATTACTTTATGGATCGCTTCGAGATGCTTATTAGTGTTAACAAAGTAGTAATAATTGTTTAAAAAATAAATGGTAACTTCTTTAGAAAATCTATTATTTAAAATTTGGGAAGCTAGTGCTAAACCAGTTCAAAACGTAATGACTGCTTTTTGTATGAAAGCCGAAATACAATAATTAGGTGATGTTGGACGTTGAATTTCATTTCCCGCGTTTTCCGAATAATGCCGACTAAGAGACCCGAAGCGAAGTATGAATTCCTGCATTTATGCCTTCCTAGAGGCGCCTAACGTTTGCGTTCTTTTTACCGCTGCCGAATAATGCGTAAGGACGGTTTGTTTGTATCTTAGTCAGTATAGTATTGTCACAGTATATTGTCTACGATATAAACAATGTGCTAGTGGACTGATCAACGACAATATCGATTCGAAATTAAATCGGTACTTACCGATATTTCTCAAACGGTTATGAAGCTCTCTGTATTAAATAGTTATATAAACGGCAAGCAGATGCCGATATTAATTTCTCTTTGTTAAAGTCACTATATCTAACAAAGAACCGCAATTAGGACGCCATATTGTTACATTTCTTTTCTTGTCCCTATATATATATTTGACCATTATGGTTCAGGTAATTGTACTTTGGAATTTTAGTTCATTTGTTGTCGAATGAGTTGTATTTCTGCCTTCAATTTATTCTTATTTTTCACCGGGAATATTGAGGATGTTTCTATATTTCATTTATGTTATTTACGGAATAACTTTATCCGCATTTTATTTTTATTTTGGGTGTAAATGGACTTGCTGGTGCCACCTGGCGTTGACCAGAATTGTCGCGAATTTATGTTCGAGGTTATTCTATTTCCTGAATAATTCTTTATTTTCATTGTACGCTCTATATCGACCATGTTTATTTTATTATATTAGCATTTATGCGTTCCTGTGTGAATTTTGTAAAACAGAAACTCTTGTTGGTTCGTAAGTAGCGATAAAAGTTTACCGGTCGTTGGGCAGATGGCATCTTATTTCACCGATTAAAGCTTAGGTCACAGAACTTCGACGGTCGCGGGCGACCAACACCACCTAGATATAAGGCCTAACCTCTCATAAATGACGTCACTACTAAGAGGCGAATGCGTATTTGAAACGACTGGACAAAAAGTGAAGATACTACATTAAATTAACAGCAAATGGTTACTTTCAACAAATATTTATCTAAACATATACTTATGAATAGAATAAAATATTCATCTCTTAGCATATAGTAAATCATAAATATTTATTACTTTTTATGTAGGGGAAGGACGGGTAAGATGACGATGGTAAGCTTATTAATTTCTTTTTTCTGCGTGATTTCAATATAGCGTCTTGTTTTTTATCTAAGAGTCATCATTCTATATTCAGATTCAAAACATATTTTCCTTACTTTAGTATTTCTAAATTTGCCTATTTTTTTGTACCTTTCTAATTTAGATATCAAAATCGTCATCTTACCCTCATGTGCGGGTAAGATGACTTTACTAGGTGGGTAAGATGACGAAAGAACAATAGAACTCTTAAAAATATACTTTATTATCTACTTGTCTTGACAAAAGTCACAAACATATGCTTTGCGTTTAGATTCAATTGAGGTCAGACCAGTACAGGCTGCATGCGCCCACTTCTTACACAAGAAACAGGCATACCAGACCTCATCTTTACCGAAATCATTGCAAATTATGCAAACGTCTTCCATATCCACCACATAATCGTTATCATCATCTTCTTCCATATAACTGATTGATAGGGAAGAATCAGAGGATTCCTTGTCATCATCAAACGTTATTTTTCTGGCATGCTTCTGTTTTCGTCTCTTTAGGGTCTCGTTATTTTCTTGCTTTTCAGTTTTCTTCTTTTGGTTTTCTTCTCTTCTCTTTCGATTTTTCTCTTTCTTCTCTTCTATGGTTTGTTTCTCAGCTTCTTTATTTTCTAAGGCAATCTTCACAGGAGTGCTAGTTATATGCAATGACGGTAGCTTCTTTCTTTGTATTGTTTTCCCTTTAGAAGCAGTAAGAGGCAAAAGAGGTAGACCAAATGATTTAACATTAGACGGTCCAGCTGCCGCACTATCCAAGGTAGCCGAGAAAGTATTTTGAGATGTTTCAGCCACCTCGGTGTTCAGATTCGCTGAATGAACATCATGATGTGACTCTGATTCTTCAGTGGCTATAGTCGGCAATAATGTGATGTCATAAGACGATTCGGTTGTTTCTCTGTCTACGTTTGCCGAAGCTTCGAATGACTTCTCTGTAGTCATTGACGGCTCAAAGTCAGAATCATCAAATATTTGAGAATTCAGTGGAACTAGGCCACTTGCTTTAAAACCTTGTACAGCATTGTTTATTGTGGCAACCTTGCCATAAGCCACGTTAAATATTTTGGCTACATCTTTAATGGTAATGACTTGTCCTGGATGTTGCGACAAATAGTCATTGCGTGCCCGGCTATAAGCGGTTTTAAAAGGTCCGTAAAAAAGAAACATCCAGCGGTTGCATGCGATGGCTTGTGTGGGGAGGAAAACCCAACACAGTAATATAGTTTTCTCGACATAAATTCACTGCTCGTAGAGTAACGTGCGAAGAATGGTTGTCCATAAACAGCAAAATTGGACTTTCCTTAGAAGGTCTTACATTTTTTATAAAATGTTGTAACCATTGGAGAAAAGACCCAGCGTCCATCCACCCTGACCCATTGCACACGCCCGAAGATCCCGGTGGTGCGTCGTTTAAGAAATGCTGATGCCATCTGACTCTTGGAAAGAAGAAGAACGGAGGAACATAATGGCCAACAGCACTAAAACAGCACGCCACACTCATATTTGTACCCTTCTCAGCAGAAGATACTTTTATGACTCTACGGGTTCCTGTTGGACTTAGCACGTTCGGTGTCTTAGTTGGCACCGTAGGACAGCCAGTCTCATCTACATTGAAGATTTGATGAGGAGCGTAATTTATTTTGGCTAAAATTTCTTCATATGTAACAAAAAATGATTCTATATTTGTTCTGTTAAAGGCTGCCAACCTCGCCGCCGAAGTAGCTTCTGGCTTTCTCAATGAAAACTTACATCTTGTCATAAAACTTTGAATAAAATCTTCCCCGCCTTTTTACTTTCATTATTAAAGCGGTGAAGAATCTTCAAAGTTTCGGCGTAATCATAAACAATCTTCGAAAACTGTTCTCGGGTTACACCAAACGCCCTTTTATTTAGATCCTCTACATATTGCTTTAAGTTGTTCACTTGCTCATCGGTAAATGTGCACCTGAATCTTCCGCTATTAATTGGCATAGTCTCCTCAGTATATTTCTTGACATAGCGCCGCAAGGTAGCTTCCGGAAGATTGTATTGTTTGGCTGTACTATTCACCGACGCCCCACTCTTCACCTTCTCTACCGCCGCGGTCATTTTTTCCTTTGACCAACTTTGCCGGTTCGTCTTTCGTTGGTAAATTTTAACCATAATTATTCACTGCAAATTAAACATGACACTTTACGCTAAAATATAAAATAATATATACGTAATAAAATTATATACTTGTCGGGTAAGATGACGAGCTCGCCATCTTGTCCGCTTGTCGGGTTCGTCAACTTACCCTACACGACTACTTTTAAATAAATTTTACAACAGACAAAAATGTATACGTATTTTGAGAAGCGTCTATAAGCTATGGTCATACAATAATAATATCTTACATAAAATACTTACTGCGGAAAGAAAGCACTAATAACAAACAATCTACAGCTTGTTTTATAATGAACTAATTTTACAAGCGCACAGGGTCAAAACATTAATGGCGTCATCGCGCCACAAAACTATGACAAACTTTACTATCCTCGCACTGCAAAGTAAGAAACATTGTTGACACACGAGATACTTCTAAGACGTGGCGCTATCTATTTACCTTTTCCGAAATGAAACAATTCGTCATCTTAGCCGATTCGTCATCTTACCCGCCCTTCCCCTAATAAAACTACAAAATAATTGCTATCATTTATTTAGGAAATATTACGGATTTTCTTGTTTTACAATTATTTATTGTTGATGGACAATCAAACTTATTTGAATTTGCCGGGTACTTGTATATATATGTAAAACTGCGTGATAGTAGTAACACTAAGAAGTAGCCGTAAGCAAGTTGTTCGCTAATGACAAATGTTATTTTGTAATATCTTAAATAGAAAGTAAACTATATTTTTACTCCACTGGCTGGCTTTATTTCAATACAACTGTCGGAAACTCCAAAGAATTTGTATAAACAAAAAAACGTTACTTGTGTATTATTTGACATAATTATTTTACATTGCATGTTATATTTACCTATTACCATAAATAATGTAAATGACCACAAAAAATAAAGTGGCGTATTGTTTTTGCACGTACTCACAGCCAGCTGTGTCTGCGAAGCGTGAGAACCAGACGTGAAAAGACGATACACAAAAACAGTGCATAACCAGCAGTCGAACAAGACACATATGTATATGAATATATGCCTCTACATAAAACGAAACGTGTTTTATTTTATATAGTTATATTAGAAACGAGCAAGTTTCTTTCAAACATAAAAACTTTAAGCAAAAAGTTTAAGTGTTACTTAGATATAGCATCGACAAGGCGCAGATTTACGACCTGCGTTAAAAACAAAGAAGTGAAAAACGCCAGCGAGATTAATCCAATAACAACAATTATTAGAACAACAACTAACATGTTATCGGCCCAAGACGTGGTTAGTGCTGTGGTTTGATTTCTTTTCATCCAAAGTTATTTTTGTTTGAAACCTTTTTTTCAAACATAATTATATACACAAAATGAAGGACGATAGATACAAGATTCCTTTGTTCGATGGAAGCAATTTTAATAATTGGAAATTTAGAATGGAAGTTCTGTTAGAAGAACATGATTTATTGGATCACGTCAACAAGGATATTGGAGAGGAAGAAGAAAATAAGAAAAAGGATCGTAAGTGCAAATCAATGATCATTCAAAGAATAGCCGATAGTCATTTGGAGTATGTGAAGGATAGCAAAACTGCAAAGAACGTATGGGATACATTGGCAAAAACTTTTGAACGGAAAGGAATAATAGGTCAGTTGTTTTTACGACGCAAGCTGTTGGCCATGAAATTCAGTGATGGCGGAAATTTAGAGAAACACTTTCTGGAATTTGATAAAAGTATTCGGGAATTACGAAATTGTGGAGCAACTTTAGATGAGGCAGATATAATATGTCATTTGTTACTGACCCTACCAAAAAGTTTTGATACAATAGTAACAGCTATTGATACTATGGCAGATGATAAAATAACACTTAACTTTGTAAAAGGAAAATTACTTGATCATCAGCTGAAAAGGAAGACAAATGACAGAATAAATGAAAAAGTAACAAGTACTGCTTTCACAGGTCACACAAAGTTTAAATATAAATGTCACTTATGTGGAAAAATGGGACATAAACGTGCTGATTGCTACATTACCAAAAGAAAAACTGAACACTCAAACAATTACAAAATAAATTCTTTTAATAACAACAGGAATGCAAATCTCACAGTTGAGGAAGATATTGCTTTTATGGTTGGTAATAAACACGCAAACTGTGGCATAAAATGGTTCCTAGATTCAGGTGCCACCGATCATATGGTAAATGATGCAAGTTTTTTTAAAGTTTTAAAAGAATTAGAAGAACCACGAAAGATTGCAGTAGCTAAACAAGGACAGACGTTGGAAGCTCACAATATTGGTGACATAGATATATTATCTGAAGTAAATGGTAAACATATAAAAAATACCTATTCGAAATGTGTTATATGTTCCAGATTTGCTGTATAACCTATTTTCAATTCATAGAATTGAAGAAAAGGGAATGAAAATAGTATTTTATGACAAGGAAGTTAAAATTTATAATAAAGACAGCCTACTTGCTAAAGGAAATAGAAGTGGAAAATTATATGAGCTAATATTTCAGTTAGATAGACCGACTGAGGAACTGGCAAATATTGTACTTGAGGATCGTGTACAATTATGGCATAAAAGGCTTGGCCATCTGGGGAAAGAAAGTTTAAAAAAATTAGTTTCGAATGACATGATCGAAGGAATAGACATAGCGACAAAAGATGTGCAAAACAATTTTGAAAAATATTGTGAAACTTGTATTCAAGGAAAGCAGACTAGGTTAGCATTTGAAATTCGTAAAGTTAAAAATACAAGACGTCCTTTGGAACTAATACATAGTGATGTATGTGGACCAATAACCCCCATAACGTGGAATGGTAAAAGATACTTCTTAACTTTAATAGATGATTACACTCATTTTGGTATGGTATATTTAATAGAACAAAAGAGTGAAGTATTAAAATGTTTTCAGGAATATGAAGCTTTAGTGACAGCTAAGTTTTCTACGAAAATATCAAGATTAAATTGCGACAATGGAGGGGAATATATATCAGGAAAATTTTCAGATTTTTGTAAATCTAAAGGTATTATGGTTGAGTATACAGTTCCATATATTCCGCAGCAAAATGGTGTTGCTGAAAGGTATAATCGTACACTTATGGAAAAGGCTAGATGTATGATTATAAATGCGAGTCTAGACAAACGTTTCTGGGGTGAGGCGGTACAGACAGCAGTATACTTATGTAATCGAAGTCCATGTAAAACAATTATGCATAAAACTCCTGCAGAATTATGGCTAAATAAGAAGGTAAATTTAACGAATTTAAGAGTGTTTGGATGCAAGAGTTATGCACATATACCTGAAGTATTGCGGTCAAAACTGGATTCAAAGACAAGAAAATGTATAATGATTGGATATGCCAATCATGGATATAGATTATGGGACACTGAACAAGAAAGAATAATAATTGCGAAAGATGTTTTTTCAATGAGGATAGTAATTTAAAGGAACAAATATCATTTTATGACCAAGTTAATAATGAAAGTGATAAGGAACTTGAGGAAGAAATAAACAATGAGACAATTAATTTCGAAAATTCAGAACAAGCAACAGAAAGAGAAGTAGATAATGAGACAAATAATTTTGAAGATTCAGAAGAAGCAACAGAAAGCAAACGTGATCGCAAACCACCAATATGGCATTCAGACTACGAATTTCTTAGTTTTGTTTTAAATACGTCAATGTTAGAAAATATTCCAGAAACAATGGAAGAAATAGAAAAATCATCAGATAGGGAACACTGGAAAAAGGCTATTGAAGAGGAATACAGTGCTTTACTCAAGAATAATGCATGGGAATTGATTGAAAAACCACAAGAAGCCAAATTGATTGACAATAAGTGGGTGTTCAAACTAAAAACTGATGAAAATGGAAAAGTGACAAGATACAAAGCACGGCTAGTTGCAAGAGGTTTTTCCCAAACAAAAGGATTAGACTATCAAGAAACTTATGCACCTGTAGCCAAACTTGCTACTATACGAACTGTTCTAGCAGTGGCTAATCAGGAAAACATGCTTATACATCAAATGGATGTGAAAACAGCTTTCCTGAATGGAGATTTAGAAGAAGAAGTTTTAATGAAACAACCCCAAGGTTATGAACAAGGACATAATTTAGTGTGTAAATTAAAGAAGCCCCTATATGGTTTAAAACAAAGTGCTAGGAGTTGGAATGTGCGATTTAATAATTTTGTTTTAAAATTGGGTTTTAACAGATCGCAAAATGATTATTGTCTTTATGTTAAAAAGTTAAATGATTGTAAAGTTTTTGTAATACTATATGTAGATGATTTAATTATTTGTTCAAATAGTAAGTCAGAAATAGATAAAGTAAAGGCATATTTGAGTAAAGAATTCGAAATGCAGGATTTGGGCACTTTAAAATATTTTCTTGGAATAAATATAACTATGCATGATGGAATTATAAGATTTAGCCAGAAGCAATGCATTTTGAGTATTTTACGTAAATTTAATATGGAAAATTGTAAAGGTGTAAAAACGCCTATAGAAACAGGGTTAAAATTGGAAAAACAAAGTCAGATTTTAACCGAAAAACCTTTCAAGGCATTAATAGGTAGTTTGATATATCTCATGTTAAGTTCTAGACCAGATTTAAGTTTTGGAGTTAGTTACTTTAGCCATTTTCAAAACTGTGCTTCAGAGACACACTATAATTATTTACAACGAGTCTTGAGATATGTTAAACATACAATTGATTTTGAATTGACATTTTCTAGGAATTTTACTACTGAACCTTTGGTTGGTTATGCGGATGCAGACTGGGGAAATGATACAGATAGACGATCTGTTACTGGTTACTTATTTAAAGTTTTTGGAAACACGATTTCCTGGGTAACTAGAAAACAACCAGTTGTGTCCTTGTCATCAACCGAAGCAGAGTATATGTCATTGTGTAGTGCCACAACAGAGGCAATCTGGCTAAAGCGTTTGATGTTAGATTTAGGCATAAGTACTGGTACAGTAAAGATATATGAAGATAATCAGGCATGCATAAGTATAGCAAAGGATCCTTTGGATCACCAAAGGGTTAAACACATAGATATCAAGTACCATTTTATTAGGAATAAAATACAAAACGATATTGTAAAGCCTGTATTCATATCAAGCAAGGAACAGGTTGCAGATATATTAACAAAGGGTTTAAGTTCACAACAATTTTTGTTTTTAAGAGAAAAACTAGGAGTGTTAAATGATTTTCAAGAAGCTTTGATTGAAAGGGGGTGTTGATGGACAATCAAACTTATTTGAATTTGTCGGGTACTTGTATATATATGTAAAACTGCGTGAAAGTAGTAACACTAAGAAGTAGCCGTAAGCAAGTTGTTCGCTAATGACAAATGTTATTTTGTAATATCTTAAATAGAAAGTAAACTATATTTTTACTCCACTGGCTGGCTTTATTTCAATACAACAACTAACATTTATAGCATTATTTTTTATCTTACAATAGTTGTTCAATAAAATGTTTGTACATTTCCATATAATATTGCGATACAAATACTGATAATTGTGAATATTACATTCACTCCTACATAATATGCTATCTTTGCAACAAAACGATTTGCATTGAAACATCAGTCACATATTTACGGTGATTATTTAAATTCAGAAACTTTGTTTCTTTTTCTGGTTGTAACATTTTCTTAATAATCACATAGTTATATGTAATTAAATGCACAGCTTCTTCCGTTGGATACTTCAACCTACCTCTGTTAAGATTAGTAATTGTATTATATTTATCTGAATTTAAACAAATGTCACTCATTACTAAATATTTTTCACATACATTACAATTCAATTTATTGAGCAAAGAATAACAACAGTAACCTGCAATATATGTCAAGAGACTTATAACAGAGAAAGTACTATCTAAATCTGACTGCGTAACACTTAGTTCCCCATCAAATGTGTCAGTAGAAGCAGTTGAACAATAATCATGATCTATTAATATTTCATCATTAACAATGTCACTAATAATAATTTTCTTATTAGCAGAAACTGGTAATTCAATAGCAGATAATAATCTAATTTTTTTCTCAATTTCAAATATCTGTCTCACAGATATATGATATTGACCTCCTGCAAGTTGTCTATACTGTCCAAATCTAGCCTCTAAAGCATCTGTCTGAAATTCCCAGGTAATACATATGACCATTTCAGTTCCTCTGAACAATACTTAGTAAGTTGCAAAATACAATGTGTAGTATGTTCAAGAGCTCTTTGTGTTTGTGCTGACAACTTACCAGATTTAAGATTTAAATTGTCCCAGTGTTGTAACCAAGATAAAAATTGATGTAGAAACTGTATTCTTTCATCATCATTTTTATTTGTTAATGGTTCTTGAAACTTGTCATTCAGTCTTATACCTTTGAAAGGAGTCTTGACATTCACAATGTGCCACCAAGTAATTATGACTTTTAGAAATTCAGCTGTGGTATCATAAAATCTTAACTTATGCTTTTTACCTAATGTTACTAAACTATTTACTACATGTTCATTAAATAGCTGGCATACAAGCTTTACATTTTGTCTTTCGAAGCTTGTAGGCCAAAGGGCTTTCACAGATAACCCATAACCAAATTTTAACAAATCATTACGCTCAACTTCAAACATGTCTCTTACAGTTTTGAAGGATGCTATATTTTGCTTTGAAAAATCATTAAAATCATGATAAACAAAGTCAATTCCATCAGTTTTCTGATTTAACCAATTGTTTCTTATACATTTAAACAAATGCACTGAATCAAACAGATAAAATAGAAGTTTGTTAGGAACTAATGGGTTACAATATTTAACTTTAAGTTCAGGTGGAGATGAAAATTTGGTCATAGCTTTACTGTTTATTGCATTGTTATCACTTACTACAGCCAAAACATTTAATCCAGTATTTTCTAAACCGACAACAACATTTTTTGTTAGTTTATATAAATCATCAGCTGCTACCGGATCTACGTCGCACTAAGATAAAAGACTAAATTAAAGTAAAGAAACGGAGAATCACAATAGGGGTTGATTTAACTGGATAACGCAGGGCCGAGCTAACTCAGTCGCAGACGGCGTGACGGTTCAGGAAAATAAGAACACCTAAAAGTAGAGCGTCGGTCGGCAACGACGCTAGCGACGTTGTCCGGGCACCAGGACACTATGCTATCTTACAGATAACCTACCTGCGCCTCCTACGAGCTACCACTGGCTGTGTCCCTCCAGCGGGTTACCTATTGATCACCCTGTATATTCGTAGCACCCAATCTTATGTACGTGCTTGTCACAATAAAATTTGAGATATGCAGAGGTAAAAGAAATAAAAGAAAAGGTATTACGTAATGTAACAAAATTTAATTAAATCTTTACGTGTTGAACGGTTTTTTTTTTAAATTAAAAGATGAAGTTAAGTACTACAAAGAAAGATAGCAAACGTTGAGTGGAAATTAATTTAAGTAAAATGAAATGATGCTAGACAGTCTGATAAATTTTGAACAAAGCGTTAGGTAACATTTATAAAATTTTGAAAGAAAATAAAAGACTTAATAATTTAACAAAATCTCTGCGCCTCAGCAGCAGAAGGTTGGTTGCGGAAACGTTTCTTCACCTCACATGTTATTAGTACAATTGATGTCATGGACATGCCACATCGGCAAAGTTAATACAAAAGTGTAAATATATACATATAAAACGCAAGAAAATTAACATCTCAGTATAAAAGACTTAGTTTAATAATGCGAAAATTCGCTAAATAACAACGCCAGGTTTGAATACATGAACTAAATTTAATTTAAATGAAGGATATTTAATAGCAAAGTCAAATATTTAAAGTCAAAGTTTAGAAAAGAAATTTTATAAAATACAAAAAAACACTGAGCTTCCCGAACCAAAATTTGCTCTTACAGAAGCGTTTATATCTCGCTCAGGAAAATTAAATGATCATCGTGAAAGTCAAATTTGCAAAAGAAATATTATCAAAAATTAGATTAAAATTCAACACATCATAAGTCAAACAATAATTTTAACGGTAAAGAAAATACTAGGTATAATACTAATTTAAATAATATCTCTCCAAGAGATGTAGTGATATAATCATGAATTTACTAAAATTAGTTACAATTAAATATTCGTCACAATATAGGGCTACAGAAATACGGTAGTGACAAAACCAAAATTCTAGTTAAACTGAATATTACATAAAAAAAGAAATAACGGTAATTTAATTAGGATTAAATTGTGACCTCGCCGTAAACTAAGTGGTGCGATAGTTAATAAAGCCACTCAAAATTCTTAGGTCAAATTTTAGGCAAGATAATGTCCGGCACTCTGGCGTAAAGACGTCGAAAAACAGACGTAAAATATGATGTAAAAATTACAACATTAGTTGCACTTATCTGGCAAAATGGACGCCGGAAGATCGCTGCGAGAGTCCAAAATGGCGGTGACCCCCCTCGTTGGAAAAATTCTACTTCAACAGGCGGCTGGATGATGAGATGCAACTACTGCGGCAACGATAAAAACCTCCGCGCTCTTCGATGAAATTGCGGGGCAATAACACCAGAAATACAGCTACTGAGGGCTTTTGAGCCCGTCAAAAGAATCCTAACGGCTTCTGAGGGCTTTTGTGCCCATCAAAAGAATCCTATTAAATTTAGGGAAGAAAAGAACCAAAGATAAAATCCCGAAAATTTAACACAGAGTTTCAAACACTTACCCCAATATGTAAAAATAATGGAGATTCCACGGTAAACGACTTACAAGTCACTTCAGGGTGCAAAATTTAAATTAACAAAAGAAAACCAACACATGGCCATACGTGAACTTTTTTCAGACAACGGTACAACGATAAAATTCACGTTAATAACCCAAAATTAAGGTAGCGGTAATTACTGCTTACTCCTTTAAAGCCGCAATCGCGAGAATATCTTACATAGATAATGTAATTAAATTACTAAGGGGAGTTAAGCAATTTGCACACACTGTTCTTATACAAGATTCGACTATCAAGTGCCGTCGAACCGGGAAATCTCTTCCTTTACAACTGCGCGTTCGCTACACGCATTTTTTAAAACCTTAACGACACGAAAATACCTCAAAATGGAAGGCGGGAGCATTCAAACAAAATAACAGACACAAGTCTAAGTCTGACCGTAAAGGGAGTTAACACTGTGACTTATAATTAAACGCAAACATGAACATGACTTATATGAAGATAAAATAACAGTAACAATCCTTCGAAGAATGTGGAATTTATAAAGTCGGCAGATAGAAAGGGTCGTACGCGTTCAACAGTTGGTACACGTGTCGCGCACAATCAGCTGAACGACATAACCAAGATTTGACAGACAGCAACAAACAAACCTCCACACGTAGTTTCCATTTTATTATATGAAAGAACAGCATTTCTGTAGGTAACTAACGAAATACCCAAGCTCTAATCAAACGCTGCAGAAGACGGTTAGAGAACCGATCAACTATATGTTTCAGAGTATTAACGACCTTAACCTATACCGGGAGTTCCAAGGGAGAATTATCAGAAGATACAAATACTTAGAATACCGATGAAAGGCAACAAACGATCTGCAACCAAATAGTAGTATGCCCACCGTTCCAAGCATTTCCCCATTTTAATACCTCTTACATTTTTAGTGACATAAACACGAAGGCCGAATATAATTCAGACGTGCTAGAGGGTCTATGTCCAGGGAAACATATAAATACAGGCGGCAGTCAATACAATGAGGCCGTCTGATGTGCATGTCAAGAATGTAAAGACACACATAAATGCACTACGTAGAGAACGGAAGTAATGAATAAGTAAATATTGATAACCCTGAACCAGGTGTAAAAAGTGACTGCAAATGCAGAAAATTCGCAACTACAGGTAGGGTAAAATAAGCTAGAGATAAGAGAATTAGAATTAGTTACATAGATACAGAGGTTTTCACAAAACTAGGGTGTAATTGCCCGATAATACACAAAACCAAACTGTCAATTTCTCAGTACGTGATTCAGGGCTCTGAAGGCTCACGAGTAGGTTTAGTACACACGCAGGTATACGGCAGGCAGTCATTGCAGCCGGTGAAACAAACAATGTACAGGGTACGCCCAAAAGTCACGAGCTGAACAAAATCCACGTATTTAGAGAAAGACACAAAATCTTTCGGAACCAAAACAAAAGTAAATTTTACAGCGTAACAAATTCCCCCCTTTCCAGCGAAAAGAAATTGATCGCAGAGCAATTTCTTGCACCGAGAACATAGGCTGACGGGATAGAGGTAGTGAAAAGGGTAAGCGAGAGCTCTAAAACGGACGTTGTCTACTACACGAACGCACATATCCACACTCAGTCACAGCAACACCAAACAGCTTGGCCATAACCACCACGTGGCCCTTCGGCATTCGGCCGGTACGGGAAAGTAACAAAAAAAAGAAACAAGGGGTGTCGAGATTCTGCACAGACGCGCCCCGAGACCTGTCCAACCGACAGCCCAGCACCATTGGTAGCATCACGGGGGAAAAGGGTGTAGACGGGTTAGATATCGGTGTGCCCGGCCGGCGGTGATCCTTACGACGGTCGAAGGCACAGGAATGAGGAGTGGGCACTACCAATAGGCCAAGATGCGGGAAAGGCAACCCCCGAGACGACACTCTGCAGACACGCGACGGTAAAAGAGACCCTTGGGTAAGGCCCTCGGTATCTCAAAACAAACAAAATAAAAGGTCAACTAAAAATGGGTTTATTACTACAGATACGGGATACAAAGCGGAATAAGGAAGAGGTAGCTAAAGGTAGGGTAAAGCACAGAATGGTGCAACTGCTCAGAGGAACAGATATGCCGTTACGACAACCATAACATCCGGTAACAACAAAACGAGAGAAGATCGCCAAACAAAAATAGATAATAGGAAGCAAAAGTTTAAAGTCTGGACCGGCGTTGTCCCGACTAAAACGCTGAAGGCAAACGATAAACCATAAAGGCTGAAGTCATATCCGATTCCTGGAGGTAACATTTTGAACGTAAGAAAAGCAAGAAGGTCGCCAGCACACGACCCTTAGAAGGCTGAGGATTATCACACAAAAGGGACCATCACTCTTTATACCTCCTCAAATAAGAAAGTCAAATCCGGTAGTTAAGCAACATTAGTTAGCTTAAAGGGTAGTCATGTCCGATAAGATAAAGGAAATGTAGTGTGGACTCCCCTAGCAAGGTTGCCACTCCATATATGCAAAGACACGGAAGATCCGAAACACACGGAAGCGATAAAGATACGGGAAGATAAATGCATAGACGGAATCACAGATACAAGCTGTGCAATGGGGCCGGTAAACACACTAACGAAAGGTCGATAAAAGAAAAATGTTTGTCCTAAGGTGGTAGAGGAACAATAGAAGTCAGGGTCCCTTTAGAAGCCTTTTACTTCACGCAGGATCACGGTAGGAGAATTCTTCCAGCCCTCGCTACAGGCCGTAATGCCCCTTTAGATGCCTCCTACATCACGCGAGGTACACGGTAGAGAAATTCTGGTGTTACGGCTGCAAGCCAAGGCACTCTCTACAGGCCATGATGGAAGGAGTTAGCGATAAGATAAGGCACGAAGCAGCACATAGCGAAAACGTAAGCGAGATAGGAGACAAACTAATTTATTCAACAGACGAATGTCGATGTTTATCGTCTGAAGTCTGTTTCGCAATTCATCAGGTAACATTGACCAAATGGCGGAAGAAGGTATAACAACAAGGTACCACTGCAAAACGTAACCCACAAACAAGACCATAGCCGGGCTAAGATAAACAGAAGGAGTCCGAGAAATTTTTATTTTAGAGGTACGCTCTCGATAGATGTTCAAAGAAATATCTTCATCAACTTCAAGAGATCCCACGTCCAACGAAATGAATGGATCCGCTTCACTCGATGGAACAGAGAAATCCAAAGCCGAAGAAACAACAGCGTTTTTATCATAAGCCAGATCAGATATATGCAGATTTAAAGATACGCATGGAGCTATGACATCTGTTGGTTCGAAAAGCTCCAAGTTCAGAGAGACATCGGAATCTGTGTTATTTGCGCATGCAAGAAGCTTTGAATCGAAAGAAGCTTCGGTATCTGTATCATCTGCGCATACAAGAACCTCTACATCGGAAGAAGTGACAAAATCTGAATTATTAGGGCGTACAAAAAGCTCCAAGTTAGATGAGGAAACAGAATCTGTATTACAGTTAAGTACGAAATCGGAAGAGACATTAGAAATTGAATTATGAGTAAGCTCTAAGTCGGGAGGTACGTCAGAAATCGTATCATAGGTAAACTTTACGTCAGGAGATACATCAGAATCTGAATCATAGGTAAGCTGTAAGTCAGGAGATACATCAGGAATTGTATTATCCACGAGCTCGGAAGTTTCCAATACGGGAGAGACAACGGACACAGATCTGATTGGGTCTTCGGAAGTGTACAAGTCACTGAAGGCAACTGAGACTATCATAGGTGGGGAGGTAGCAATTGGAGAAAGAGTCGGATCCGGCATGACACTAACTGACGGAGAAGGTTGGCCAATATCTTCATCGTCACCCATGTCATCCTCGTCGTCACTCATATAATCTTCGTCGTCACTCACATACTCTTCGGCCTTCCATGCCTTATAGTCCTCAATAGCAGCACAACAAGAAGAGGTATCGATAAGGTCACGAGGGGTAAAATTTCCGAAAGCTCGAAACCTCGAGAGAAATTTGGCTGCCAATTCGAAACTACGCATAGAAAACCAGCTACATTCGTTCTTCTCATCCTCAGTTCGCGGTTGCGCATTTACTATGCGGCCAGCGACAAAAGCTAGAGTGGAAGATATTCTCCGATATTCCAAGAGTGTAGACGTACGTGCAAGTTGAGAGATAAGGGATTCTAGGAGAGAGAACTTTACCCTGATCGCCTCAGCGTCCTCCGCATAAGGATAAGGGGAGATAAATGGCCCGTCGTCTGGCATATCTTTCCACCCTCTCAGAATCAAGTAATAAATCACTTGCGCCCTCTCTAGCGTAAGCCCTGGATCCAGCTTGTCATCATAAAGAGCAAGTTGATATTTCAAATCCTCAAAGGAAAGTTGTTCAATAAGAACTTTAAACCGAACTGGCTCCATTGTATAGAAGAGAAAAAAAAGAAAATTATTTAGGAAAAATTACAGCGATAAACTAGGTCTTGAAATGGTCACAAGACACAAATGTGTACCTGTCGATTACTTAAATAGTTCGTACCAGGTAACAAAAGAAAAATCTTGATGGATTGCAAAACTATGAAAAGTCAAACTCACGCTAAGACTTGCCTAGAAGGTAATCGAAAAAAAAATATATAGATATAGGCAAGACCAAAGAAAACAGTGCGATAAGAGTGTTCCACTCAGTAGCCACTCACACAAGTCGAGAAAAAGCCTAAATCGAGAAAATTACGAAATTTGTGCCTGAAGATGGTCAGGACCGAAACGTTGATACGAAACAAGTAGCTTCTCCAAAGTATAACACCACTGTGCGGTACGACGAAATGTTAGTGGCAGAAATACTTAAAGATAAGGAAAATATTCCGGAAGATGGAGAAACTTGTCCGAAACGTTGGGCAACGACACGTTGTCACGTCAAAGCAACCAAAACCAAGGAAAATTGGAAAAGACGAGAAATTTCCCTGAAGATGGTGAAAACTAGGTCGAAACGTTCGGTGTCAACTTATGAGTCGATGGATGACACACAAGAGAAAAAGAAAATTTGAGGGCGGCGAAAACTTAGCCGAAACGTTAGGTGCGAAATGTTGTTCGTTAGGCCCACAACGATGGCATCAAATTGTTAAGGAGGTAGCGAAAACTTCGTTGGAGCGTTGGGTAACAAAGGAAAATTTTATTCCGGAAGATGGCGAAAAGAGGGCAGAAACGTTGGCCAACAATTTGTTAATACAATTTCCGAAAGAAAGTTCTAAGCGTAAGTGCACCAAATTTGTACGGAAGGGGGGAGAAAACTTGTCTAAAGGTTAGGGGCAGGAAAAGAAATTTTGAAAATGGCGGAAAATTGGCCGAAACTTGGTTGACACAAAGATAATAATAAAAAAAATATTGAAGATGGCGGAAAGTTGGCCGAAACGTTGGTGCCAGAATTTGTTACGCTATTTCCAGAAGGAAAAGCCAGACGTTAAGGCACTAAAATTTGTTCACTCTACTAGAACGAAAGGCCCCAAAATGTTAGAGCGCCAAATTTTTCCCTTATTACCAGAAAGAAAGGCCCAGACGTTAGGGCGCCAAATTTTTGCTACCGGATCTACGTCGCACTAAGATAAAAGACTAAATTAAAGTAAAGAAACGGAGAATCACAATAGGGGTTGATTTAACTGGATAACGCAGGGCCGAGCTAACTCAGTCGCAGACGGCGTGACGGTTCAGGAAAATAAGAACACCTAAAAGTAGAGCGTCGGTCGGCAACGACGCTAGCGACGTTGTCCGGGCACCAGGACACTATGCTATCTTACAGATAACCTACCTGCGCCTCCTACGAGCTACCACTGGCTGTGTCCCTCCAGCGGGTTACCTATTGATCACCCTGTATATTCGTAGCACCCAATCTTATGTACGTGCTTGTCACAATAAAATTTGAGATATGCAGAGGTAAAAGAAATAAAAGAAAAGGTATTACGTAATGTAACAAAATTTAATTAAATCTTTACGTGTTGAACGGTTTTTTTTTAAAATTAAAAGATGAAGTTAAGTACTACAAAGAAAGATAGCAAACGTTGAGTGGAAATTAATTTAAGTAAAATGAAATGATGCTAGACAGTCTGATAAATTTTGAACAAAGCGTTAGGTAACATTTATAAAATTTTGAAAGAAAATAAAAGACTTAATAATTTAACAAAATCTCTGCGCCTCAGCAGCAGAAGGTTGGTTGCGGAAACGTTTCTTCACCTCACATGTTATTAGTACAATTGATGTCATGGACATGCCACATCGGCAAAGTTAATACAAAAGTGTAAATATATACATATAAAACGCAAGAAAATTAACATCTCAGTATAAAAGACTTAGTTTAATAATGCGAAAATTCGCTAAATAACAACGCCAGGTTTGAATACATGAACTAAATTTAATTTAAATGAAGGATATTTAATAGCAAAGTCAAATATTTAAAGTCAAAGTTTAGAAAAGAAATTTTATAAAATACAAAAAAACACTGAGCTTCCCGAACCAAAATTTGCTCTTACAGAAGCGTTTATATCTCGCTCAGGAAAATTAAATGATCATCGTGAAAGTCAAATTTGCAAAAGAAATATTATCAAAAATTAGATTAAAATTCAACACATCATAAGTCAAACAATAATTTTAACGGTAAAGAAAATACTAGGTATAATACTAATTTAAATAATATCTCTCCAAGAGATGTAGTGATATAATCATGAATTTACTAAAATTAGTTACAATTAAATATTCGTCACAATATACGGCTACAGAAATACGGTAGTGACAAAACCAAAATTCTAGTTAAACTGAATATTACATAAAAAAAAAAAATAACGGTAATTTAATTAGGATTAAATTGTGACCTCGCCGTAAACTAAGTGGTGCGATAGTTAATAAAGCCACTCAAAATTCTTAGGTCAAATTTTAGGCAAGATAATGTCCGGCACTCTGGCGTAAAGACGTCGAAAAACAGACGTAAAATATGATGTAAAAATTACAACATTAGTTGCACTTATCTGGCAAAATGGACGCCGGAAGATCGCTGCGAGAGTCCAAAATGGCGGTGACCCCCCTCGTTGGAAAAATTCTACTTCAACAGGCGGCTGGATGATGAGATGCAACTACTGCGGCAACGATAAAAACTTCCGCGCTCTTCGATGAAATTGCGGGGCAATAACACCAGAAATACAGCTACTGAGGGCTTTTGAGCCCGTCAAAAGAATCCTAACGGCTTCTGAGGGCTTTTGTGCCCATCAAAAGAATCCTATTAAATTTAGGGAAGAAAAGAACCAAAGATAAAATCCCGAAAATTTAACACAGAGTTTCAAACACTTACCCCAATATGTAAAAATAATGGAGATTCCACGGTAAACGACTTACAAGTCACTTCAGGGTGCAAAATTTAAATTAACAAAAGAAAACCAACACATGGCCATACGTGAACTTTTTTCAGACAACGGTACAACGATAAAATTCACGTTAATAACCCAAAATTAAGGTAGCGGTAATTACTGCTTACTCCTTTAAAGCCGCAATCGCGAGAATATCTTACATAGATAATGTAATTAAATTACTAAGGGGAGTTAAGCAATTTGCACACACTGTTCTTATACAAGATTCGACTATCAAGTGCCGTCGAACCGGGAAATCTCTTCCTTTACAACTGCGCGTTCGCTACACGCATTTTTTAAAACCTTAACGACACGAAAATACCTCAAAATGGAAGGCGGGAGCATTCAAACAAAATAACAGACACAAGTCTAAGTCTGACCGTAAAGGGAGTTAACACTGTGACTTATAATTAAACGCAAACATGAACATGACTTATATGAAGATAAAATAACAGTAACAATCCTTCGAAGAATGTGGAATTTATAAAGTCGGCAGATAGAAAGGGTCGTACGCGTTCAACAGTTGGTACACGTGTCGCGCACAATCAGCTGAACGACATAACCAAGATTTGACAGACAGCAACAAACAAACATCCACACGTAGTTTCCATTTTATTATATGAAAGAACAGCATTTCTGTAGGTAACTAACGAAATACCCAAGCTCTAATCAAACGCTGCAGAAGACGGTTAGAGAACCGATCAACTATATGTTTCAGAGTATTAACGACCTTAACCTATACCGGGAGTTCCAAGGGAGAATTATCAGAAGATACAAATACTTAGAATACCGATGAAAGGCAACAAACGATCTGCAACCAAATAGTAGTATGCCCACCGTTCCAAGCATTTCCCCATTTTAATACCTCTTACATTTTTAGTGACATAAACACGAAGGCCGAATATAATTCAGACGTGCTAGAGGGTCTATGTCCAGGGAAACATATAAATACAGGCGGCAGTCAATACAATGAGGCCGTCTGATGTGCATGTCAAGAATGTAAAGACACACATAAATGCACTACGTAGAGAACGGAAGTAATGAATAAGTAAATATTGATAACCCTGAACCAGGTGTAAAAAGTGACTGCAAATGCAGAAAATTCGCAACTACAGGTAGGGTAAAATAAGCTAGAGATAAGAGAATTAGAATTAGTTACATAGATACAGAGGTTTTCACAAAACTAGGGTGTAATTGCCCGATAATACACAAAACCAAACTGTCAATTTCTCAGTACGTGATTCAGGGCTCTGAAGGCTCACGAGTAGGTTTAGTACACACGCAGGTATACGGCAGGCAGTCATTGCAGCCGGTGAAACAAACAATGTACAGGGTACGCCCAAAAGTCACGAGCTGAAGAAAATCCACGTATTTAGACAAAGACACAAAATCTTTCGAGAACCAAAACAAAAGTAAATTTTACAGCGTAACACAGCATTCAATTGTGCAACAGGAACAATATGAACAACTTCTTTTTTTGATGATAAAATGCTTTGAATCATATACACATGAGCTGATGTTGCAAGTGCAGAGCTGTTACTACATGCTCCAACAATATTACCTCCCTTGTATGTAATCCATGTAAGGTTTAATATAAATTTCATCAATCATTAATACAATGTTCTTCTCGTGCTCTTCAAATGTCTGTGCTTTCTCTTTAATATACTGAAGGAAATACATAGGATTCTGTTCAATAATCGGGTTACAATTAAAATTAGAACAAATGCGTTGCAATGTGTTAAAATGTGGTAAAATCAAAGCACTGTGATTTCGAAAAAATTTATAAGCATGTGGTGAAATAAAATAGAAAATTGAACAAAGGATCATAAAATCAGCAGTATATTCTCTTTTATTTTTAGGAAGTAATGAAAGCTTTAACTGTGACTTCATGAACTGTGCTACGGTATTATCCTCTGAAGCATACTCGTCAATTAAATTAAGTACCAATTCATTCTGAACCCTTTTAAGATCACCGTTTAAATCACACTTTATTATAAAGTTATTGACATCCAAAATTAAATTTTCTACTTCATTTATATTGGACACCTTAAATAATTTTACGTTTGACAAGTGTAGTAAGACACCTTTAGAATACACTTTTGGCATCATATATTTGTCAATTGTAATATATATTATAGTGTGTGATTGCAATGTCACATCAATAAACATAAAATTAACTGAAGATTCCTTCATTATAACACACCATCCTGTTGGTAAAGTTACAAAATCAATTTTACTCATTAACTGAGAAAGATCCTTCACCGACACTTTTTCTAGATATTCTGCCTGACTATTGATGCTTTCTTGAAGCACTGTATGTAGTGTCTCTGCTTCTATTCTCTTCCGTTTTTCCTCTGGTCCTTCTCTTGATGGACGTGGATTTGAAGATAAATACTTTGCGCAGTTAGGAAATACACATGGTATAGCACTCTTTGCTAATCTTGGTTTAGAAAGAGGAGCTGTTAAAATTCTTCCTGTCTTTTCATCTGTTGCTCTCGTTTCCCACAAGATATCCTCAGTTTTGGAGTGTTTGTCACATACCTATAATATAGAAATAATATAGCATAAATTTTTTTGTCATATTATTAGTAGTAATTAATCTAAAACAATAGTTTTGTAGTGTTTATACTTTCACTTATATGCTTATAATACAAGATTCAAATGGCTCTTCTATATAGTTAATACTTTTTAATTTCACACAAAATATTAATTATATATTATTAAAATAATAGAATAACAACAAATAATATATTAGTACTTACCACGGAATAATTAGAGACAGTATAATTTTGTCTTGGAATTGCACGTAGCCATTTGTTTCGCATAACCTCATCTTTCGGAAACTTGAACACATGTACTTTACGATCTTTATCATAATTCCCTTTGCAATTAGGGACACAACACTTTAACACCATACTTTTATTATATTAAAAGAATGTAGACTCAATTTAAATATTTCAAAAATAGAAATTAAAACCAATAAAACAATCCAAGCAACGTTGTAGAACGGAATATACTATCCACGCTGTCACGTCTATTATCCGTCTATACAAATGGCAGATGGCTGGATGACCCGGATGACCGTAAACCGATTGCCCCTTCGTGCTTACGTCACAAACATCTAGGTGGTGTTGGGGCGACACTTCCCCCGCCAACGAAATTTGGTAGTGCTGCAGGAGTCTAAAATGTCGCTTGCGACAGTTTACAATATAACCCAAAATTCAAAGAGATTTATATTTAAAAATGATAAATAAACGAATTTTGTTATACATTCTAACTTATTTGTGGCGGAGAAAAAGAAAGAACGCAAAGAACAAAAAACCGGTTTGTTGCATGATTTTTATGATTTACGAAAACTAAATTGACTTATTATAAAATGTATCTTGTATTTAGTATTTGGGTCCGACCTATTTTCACACAAAGTACACGTAATAAATTTGGAGCCGGAACCAATTTAATATCTGAGATGAGGATGAATGATAAATTAAAATACAAGAACTTTTTTCGCATGGGTCCAATAGCCTTTGAAGAACTACTTGGTTTAATTACACCACTAATCAGTAAAGTCGATGCACGTAGAGAACCTATCAACCCTGCTATAAGACTTATAGGTATTACTTTGCGGTAAGTGATTATTATAGTGCATCATATAAAATATATAGAAAAGTGTAATTTATAGTTATCTTGCGACCGGAGACAGTATGGCAAGTCTTTCCTATTTGTTTCGAGTAGGAATTAGTACAGTCTCTCAAATGATATCTGAAGTGACAAAAGCAATATGGCAAGTATTGCAACCATTGGTTGTTGCACTTCCTACATTCCCCAAGTAGAGAGAAATCGCACACGGTTTTCAACATTCTTGGAATTTTCCTAACTGTTTAGGTGCCCTGGATGGCAAACATGTTGCCATACGGGCTCCATTCAATGCTGGAAGTGAATATTATAATTACAAGGGATTCCATTCTGTAATTATTCTAGCTCTGGTAGATCATAAATATACTTTTTCTGTGATCGATAATGGGGTACAAGGACGTCAAAGTGATGGAGGTGTCCTAAGGAGTTCTGTATTTGGTAAACTGCTTGATAGAAATGCATTGGATATACCTCTTCCTAGAAGCATTACTGCTGACGGCCCTTCATTACCATTTGTCATAGTAGGTGATGAAGCATTTCCTTTAATGGACAATCTTTTGAAACCGTATTCATCTAAAGGAGGATTGAATCTTGAGAAAAGTATGTTTAATAATAGATTGTCACGCGCAAGACGAATAGCCGAAAACGCTTTTGGGATTTTAGTTTCTCGATGGAGAATCTATTGACATAGTATGACCAGTAAATTAGATAGTATAGACTGTATGATTAATGCAACTATATGTTTACTTAACTTCATTATGAGAAAACATGTGAATACATCATATTTAAGCCCCCATCTGTTAGACAGTGTAGAAGATGGAAGATCTGTGCCTGGAATGTGGAGACAGTATAGCTCAGAATTATGTCCTATAGGACGCGCGGGTGCAAATACATATACCAGAAATGCTCAACAAATTAGGGATGAATATTGTCGATATTTTAATGAAGAAGGTGCTGTTCCATGGCAGTGGAATCACATATAAATATTAACTTATATTTTTTATAACTAAGGTATAATATATAGTAAATACTAAATAAATAAAAAAATTGATATCATCTACTTAGTAATTTATTTTTCACTATACATTTCTTCAGCCTCACACACTGAAAGAATTCGATTTCTAATTTATTCTTGACATGAAGCGGCAATTTTTGTAAACTGTCAGCTAGTCGCATACAAAAATGCTGTGTCGACGTCATTGGAGTAGGGGGAGTTGGGGCACATTGGCACATTTTTTTTTATAAATTAAAATTTGCGTCTTAGAACTGTTTTGAAGAAAAATTTGATCTACTAATGCACACACAATTTAATATAGTTTATTAGTGTGCCTTAGATTTTTTATATCTCTTCGGACCAATGAAAAATTTGTAACTTAAAAATAAATTGAATTTGTATCAAACTGCCCCATATCCGGGGCACATTGATATAGGATATGGGGCACCTTGGTACTTACATCAATATGAAAATGTGTGATATATTTTTGATATTTTTATTAGTAATTAGTAAGAAAAGTACAAATAAGTAGTTATTTATTATTAAAAAAAACAAAATTACTTAAAAAAAAAACAACTTTGTTGAACTTTGCTCATTGGACATTGAAGGAACTAAAGTCAACTGGAAAACTGAACATTGAGGCAATTCTGCTTGTTCCTTTTGTCACACTAGGTTTTGGCAGTTTGAAAATTATGTCCGCGATATCGACAATAGATTTATCTTCCACATTTGGTTAAACGAAGATCCAAGATGTAGGCTTCTTTCTTAGAAAGGATATTTCAAATTCGGACATTGCATGATCTTTTGAAATCACTTTTCCCACGTAGTGAACAACAGATTTCTTTTTTGCAAATTTCACCAACAACAAATCTTCAATTTCGATAGTTCCCGGGGTAGGTGAACAAATGGTTTCTTCAACTTGTTCCGTGTTCGGGCTTTCTTCGTCTTCTGATATGTCCCACTCACTGTCATCTAGAACTGGTTCCTCAGACTCGCAAGAGCTGGAATCTGATTCAGTTTTACTTCTACGTACTCTTTTGTTGTTGTTGTTGTGGGTGGTAGTCAATTCCAGTAGTTTTTTTGCGGATTTCAATTGTTTTGCCTTTTCTTTCATTTCTTTATTCTGCCGTTTCAGTTCTTTTTCATCGTGAATCATTTGCAACCTATCTTTCTCTGGTGTGTCGGTGAAAATTCTTGATTTTCCCTTTCCTCTGCCTTTTCTTTTATTTGTTTTTTGTTGAGCCTTTGGAAACGGTCTAATAGATTCGGGTGTTATCAAAACATTTGAAGTGGATAGAGAAGGTGTACTAGGTTGTACAGGATTGTGTGGAACGGATTTTATTTGGTCATTAGTTTCATTTCCAGTTCTGTTTTCCTGAGATTTGGTAAATGATTGACAATCTAATGATGTCTGAAAAATTTCGCAAGGCGCGTAATCGTCGTCTCCAAAAGCCATTTTGTTGAAAGGCCAAATACCAGGCCTACTGAATCCGTTGGTGATGTTGTTTGGAGTAAAAGATTGAAGAAATGCCATTTTGGAAAGTTCGGCAATATTATATATTGATATTGTTTTTCCTGCATTGTTCAGATGCCAATCATTGAATGCTATTTTGAGTTTTCCTTTGAAAGGAGCGAAGACACTCACGTCCAGGGGTTGCAGTTTGTGAGACGTGTGTGGTGGTAACGACAAATATACAATGCCGTTTTCCCTGGAGAAATTTATTGCTTCAATAGAGATGTGCGATTCGTGGTTGTCGCATAATAATAAGATAGGATTTTCTTTCGAACATGAAGTATGTTTTTTTATATGTCTCAAGACGGCTATGAACAACTCTGCATTCATCCATCCTGATCGATTAGAAAGTCCCACACTACCTTCTGGTGCACCTTTTAAAAAATGATCCTTATACTGGACACGCGGGAACACATAAACCGGTGGCAAAGTGTTTCCTGCGGCAGTGACAATTCCACAGAATGTAACCAATTCACCACGTTCACTGGAAACAAGTTGTCCAACTTGTCTCTCCTTCTTGTCTGTCAAGGCCTTAGGGGTGTTTAAGACAGTTGTAATCCCTGTTTCATCCATATTAATAATCCGATCAGGTGTGAAATGGTATCTTGCCAACACATTTTCATAATTTTCAAAAAATTGATCAACCGCCTTTTTATTAAACGAAAAAGATCTTGCCGCGCTGGTATTTTCCGGCTTCCTCAAACTTATATTTGAATTCCGCTTACGGAAAGCAATTAACCAGTCAACACCAGCCATTTCTTTATCATCCCATGAGTGAGGGTATTTCGTTACCAATTTTTTGGCGTATTCAAACGCCAGCCGTCGAGTTTGAGTCAACGTTAACCCATAGTGCATTTTGCTGCTTTTTATTATATATTCATTCAATTTCGTCTCTTGTTCTTTAGTAAAAACTTGCGATGTCGTATATTTTGTCGAATACATTTCTCCCCTTGGTTCTCCTTCGTTCCGTTCTGCATTTTTGCGAGCTTTTTCAATTCGATGTTGTAGCGTAGAGACTTTTAAACCATACTTTTTTGCTGCTTTTCTAATAGATAAAGTTCTCTGAAGGGCTTCATTGACTGCAGACGCAACGATCTCTTCATCTATTTCAGTTCTATTCGTTTTTTTCTTATAATTCCGTACCATATTTTCTTAAAAAAAAATATAAAAGTTGCATGTGCTTCTTTAAATTATAGGGGCACATTGATACACATCAAACTGCCCCACGCAATAGTGTATCAATCCGCCCCACCGATTCTAATGTAGGAAACATTAACGGCAAAAAAAAACTACAAGAGATTGGAAAAATATCTTGCATACACGTAGTCATCAAACATGTACTTGCCTAGTAGAAAAAGAGTACCACCGCAATAATACCACTTAATGGACAAACAGTTCAAAAACCGGGTGCGTTTAAATTTACTTGAACGCCTGAAAAATGTACTTGTGCTTATTTACTGCGTAACTGTCAGCGCAGCGTCTACAGTTTCCGCCGGTACAATATAATTAACAAGCGCCATCTATTAGAAGGGGTTTGAATATTATAGCTGTTTTACTTTTCCACTTAGTAGTGGTATATCAATGTGCCCCATGCATCAATCTGCCCCAACTCCCCCTACTGGCAGCACTTTCACATAACGTATCCATTTTTTTAAAAAACAACTCGTCTGCACTTTCAGCACTTCGCTTGATACCTCTACTTGTGAGGGTCATCGAAGGTGCTTGTGAATGTGAATCTTCATCAGCTACATTAGTTGATGTACTAAACATAAAATAATTATTTACCAATTATTTATATCTATCATTACTACCTTCGTGGAGTCAAAGTGTCATCAAGAAATTGCAAAAGTGTATAATTTTTATGCTTTAATTTTATAGACTCTGCCTTAATTTTATCTTCTGCCGATGAACCAGATGCAATTTTTTTAGTTATATTAGCACGTGCTCGCATGTAACTATCACGGATGTTCTTCCAGCGACAGCTTATTTGCTTTACTGTGACTGTAACTATTTCAGCATTACTTTATTACAGTATATATATTTTATGATAAAATACTTACTATTCAGTTCTGAAATAACTTCTTCCCATAAGTAATTGATAGTGTCTTTAGCTCTCTCTCTTAGAGGTAGTCGCATGTCATACAATGGTGGTCTTGCAGACACCATTGAAATTAATAATTCATCATCCTCGTCTGTAAAATAGCCACGAACCTCTTCGAAAACACCTGCACTTCCCTCTGTGTGAATGTCATTCACATGTTCAGACTTGCCTTGTCTAACTAGATTGGAAGATGTTTCAATTGTAATTGCATTATTAGAGAAATTGTCCATGGCACCCGAAACTAAATTATTCTTATATAATTTAAAGTACTTCTCTATCATTTCTGTTGCAAATACTTCATCTACAATATGTAGTAACAATTTAGAATCTAATTATGTAAAAATATTTTTGTTATTAATTACCTTCTTCAGCTTTCTGTAATTCATATGTTGTTAAATTAACATTAAATTTAATTCCGGTATTGTGTACTAATGTACACTTTTGGGTTTTTGTTGGTTCCGCACACATTATGTAAACACTTTAAATATCAATCTTTGTTTATTTTAATAAACATAACCTCACTAATTTGGGCGACAGTATGTGTAGTTCGCAAATTCCAACTTCACAGCGACAGAGGGGAATACGAAACAACAAACAACGCTATTAGATGATAGTTGTGTCGCGCGCGACCGTCGAAGTTCTGTGAACTAAGGGTAAGCGCATACTATTTGCAACGGACGGATCGGACGGAACGGATTTTATGTTGCTACATCGCATACTATTCGCAAAAAACCGGGACAAAACGGATTTTATTTTGTCGGAACGCATATTGTTCGCATCGTTCAGGTTAATGCATCCGCAGCTTTCGCATCGTTATTATTTATTATAGTTAACAAAATGAGTTCATCAGACGAAGAAGAAGTGTTTTTCATAGCAGCTTTGCTGGAAGAAGAAAATGAAGAAAAACACAGAAAAAGCAAAAGACGGCGTTTTTCAGTTCATCCGATAAATAAGGGAAGACAATTATATGGTGAATTCCATACTTTATTTAATGAACTTGTAGAAGATGATAGAAGGTTTTTCCAGTACTTCAGAATGAGTCATGAAAAGTTTTGTTATTTATTAAATGTTTTAATTGTGTCTCTGCAAAAGAAAAACACAACTTTTGGGGAATGTATCGGACCTAAAGAATGATTAGTGGTGTGTTTAAGGTAAGTGTAAATGCTATTAATATCAAAATAGTGCTTTATTTAAAGAAAATAAAAACTAAAATAACAAAAAGTATAACTTCAAATACAATAAACAATAAAAATTAAAGATTTTTCTAGTATGGTAAACAAAAACAAACATTCTATGGTAATTGCCTTCTGCATTATGAAAGATCAGTAATATTAACTCCACCATCATCATTTGACTCCAGATGGTTTATCATGTAACTACTACAGCTAGGCGGATTGAAAACATGTCCCTGGTCATTACTTATCAGAGATGAACTTGCTTGTTCATAAAAATTTCTAGTAGTATTTCTGGTGGCGGTAGACCCCATTGCAATTCTGTTTTCTGCATCGTTGACAATGTCGAATATTTGTCTTTTAATTGCAATTTGTTCTGGCAAGGGAAAAGTGAGAACTGTTGCAGCCATTGTAAGAAAAAAAGAAGTAAGGGGATCTAAAGGTACTTTTTGTTTTGAATCAATGTATTCTTTCACAACAGACGCAACTGATATCGGCCCCGGATTGGTTGCTGACCGTTTTCGACGTTGTACTGTGCTTGCAGCAAGTGGTGTAGATGCCCGTGAACTTCGTGCGCTGTCAGTTGACATTGTATTTTGAATATCGAAAGTATTTAAAGAAGGAGTCAAATTTTGCTCTTGCTCAGCAATCTGCAATTCTTCATTTTCTGTATTTTCTTCCTCGCTCATTACAGCGGGTGGAGAAGGAATGTTGCACACTCGCTGTTCATCATCTATTAAGTAAGGTGTCAAAAAAGTTAATTCTTTTTCAAATTTGGGTGCCTTTGTTTTTATTGCTGCTTGGCCACTTTTAGTTTTTCTAAGTTTCAGTGCCCTACGATGGTTATCGCGGATTCTTGTCCATCGCTGTTTACATACATCAGCTAAAAAATTATTGTTTTGTTCTAGATTCTTGGCTACAGGAAACTCTTTCAAATCCCTATCGTTCAGTTACCGACTTGGAGAATCTACAATTCGTGAGATAGTTTATTCAACATGTGAGGCTATTTGGACATTACTACAACCAAAAGTAATGCCTGTTCCTAAGATTGAGATTTGGAAGCGCATTTCTGATGAATTTTACAATAAATGGAACTTTCCTAACGCACTTGTAGCGATTGATGGAAAACATATATTGATTCAAGCTCCGCCTCACAGTGGAAGTAATTATTTTTGCTACAAAAAACATTTCAGTACAGTACTTCTTGCTTTGGTAGATGCAAATTATCGATTCATCTCAATTAATGTGGGTTCTTTTGGGAAAAGTTCAGACAGTGGAATATTTAACAACTCTCCATTAGGAAAAGCTTTACGAAATCAAACATTAGACATTCCTATGGAAAAGGAATTACCAGGCACTAACGAAAAATTACCTTACGTCATAATTGGGGATGAAGCATTTCCTTTAGGAGAACATCTAATGCGGCCATATTCTGGTAGGCAAATACAAGGCGACGAAACAAAAAAAATATTTAATTATAGACTTAGTAGAGCTCGTAATCCTATAGAAAATTCTTTTGGAATATTAGTTAGAAAATTTCGAATTTTCGAACGCAGATTATCGCTTTCACCAGAACATGTAACGACGGTTGTACTTGCCGTGTGTTGTTTACATAATTAGACATAATCTCAGAAATGATGCTTGTTACTGGACAGAAGTAGATTTGAACTACGGTATTAATGACGCTAGAGGTATGAGAGCATTGAGAAGAATTGGAGGTGCACAAGCTGCTACTGGAATAGAAATAAGGAATCGTTTTAAAGATTACTTCGTTTCGCCAGAAGGTGCTTTGCAGCAAAGACGAATAAGAGAAGGAATGCAATTACCTATTGGAAATGTATAATTAAAAAATGTATTTTGTTTTAAACAATTAAAAAAATATAAACAAACATTGTCTAAAAAATTACGTAAAATTAAATGCAGCACTCTCGCAATAACTTTTATGATAGGTATTTACAATTATTTAATTAAAAAAAATAAAGTTTAGGACTGATTTATTCACCTCCAAGTAACTTTATGTGTTTACCATGATTCCAACTTCTTCATTGGCAGATGCCTAAGTAACTAGTAACTAACAGGAAAATAAAGTTACTTAGAGGTGAATAAACCGGCCCTTAACATTTTACTAAACATTTACCCACCTGACTGCTTCATAATTTTGCCAATTTCTTCCCATATATTCTGCCTTCTTTGCACATTAGAATATTGGGGATGTTTTAAGTTATACAGTTCTTCGTAATGCTGAACGACGGGAATTAGAGCAGCATCATCCATTTTTGTAATTTTTTTATTAAAGTGTGATCACAACGTGATCACTACAATGCAATCAAGTTGAAAGAGGTCGCATACTGTGCGGAAATGCAGGTGATCTCATCAGTACGCATCGCATCAGACGGATTTGTTGGTGCCTTGACGATGTTGTTTCGCAATTCCGTACATGCGATGAGTCCGTAGCGAATACTATGCGATATACAATGGAATTACATATGTGAGCAAACAAAAATGCAATCCGTCCGTTGCGTCCGTTCCGTTCATTGCAAATAGTATGCGCTTACCTTAAGCTTAAGGCGTCCGCGTCGACGCACGAATGCGAGTTAGATCGTGCGAGGAAAATCTTGGGTACTTTGCCCGTATCGTTCATGTTGTTTAGAAGCAGCTGATTTTGTTTATGCCTCCGTATTTCCTGCTTAAGGTTGAAAATTTATTGCCGTTAGTAACGTATCACGCTGACTAGTAGCGGAGTTCCCGTAGGAATTACGATTTAATATTGTTATGAATTTGTAAGATATCGACATTGTTCGGATAAGTTGTGTGCATAAAATACCGATCAGCTGGTAAGTCTCTTCTTTCTTTTCGGTAACTAAGATCTTTAGTAACGTTTTCCGTTTGGTTTCCTTGTATATGTAGCTCCTGGTGCGACGTAGAAGTCAGTTATCGCCCGAACTATCGAAATTTTCTGGCATGGCTGCCATCGCCATTTTGAACGACCGCCGGTGATACCTCGTGGTCTTTCCGACTGAATTTTGTGGAAAGAGGATGCTAACGATGGAATACCTCGTGACTGTTGGATCTCCAGACCTTTCCCACTGACACCGAATTTTGTATGAGGGTTAGTTCTCGCCCTGGGATCAACGTGATTTCGAGGACTTGTGCTTCGACAAGGTCAATTTATATTTCTTTTTTTTTGGTACCCTTTTCAAAAGGTAATTAGTTTTAAAAGTGATTAATTGTTGGCAGGCTTACGTAGATTTAATTTTGTAACGTTGGTCTGAACTTTAGACAGAAATTTGCTGTCACTGCCCCGATACTGTCAATAATCGGAGGGCTGAGACCTATATAAGCTTCTGGCCAACTTTTCATGCTTCTAAGTGATGAGCACATTGCTCTAGTTGTTTTATTAGCTTATTTATACATTGTAAATTTAAATTCCGGCAGTAATAAATAAAATTAGCCTTAACCTCTGCCGATGCAAGGGCTGATGGTGCAATAGCCCTCGCTGTAATTTTAATTTGATTATTTTAATGCTTTCAGCTAGTTTTGCTGCAGACAATTATATGTCTCATCCGTTAGTGGTTTTTTTTTATTATTTTATTTTAGAATTACCGTATACTGTAATATATATATATATATGCTGTATCCACAGGGTGATTTGTAGATAACTGTTGTAAAATACTTGTCAAAAACAAGATCTTGTTTGCAAATTTTATTGTTTAGCCGTAATTCTAAGTGTTAAAATAAACCCCGTTCTGGTTTGTACATTATTTATTACTAACTATAATAACACCATTATACATCAACATACAACATATTGCTGTTGCATATAAATATTTATTTATTTTAATAATGTTATTGCCATACGTTGGGCATCGCCATATAATTTATATGCTGTGACAACATATATTTGTGTGTATTACCACACGTAGGGTATAGTCTTTTGTACATGCTGTACTCTTAAAATTATTCTTTATACACCAAGAACTTATAATTGGTTTTGTATTTTTTATCTTATATTGTTGGAGCATGTACTTTATGACTATTGTGGGTCCAGGCAATGTATATGGTTCCTTCTCCTTTGCTGATGATTTTTCTCTTGCTTATAATAGGGAAGAGGTAATAGTTTTGTTCAAAGAAAAACTGTATGTCTATACAACATAATCATATATCTTTTATTTTGTAATTTATAGATTCAAAAATAATTTTTATATACACACCTTTATGCTCTAAACAAGATACATAATTGAAAATGCTCATATCATTTATAACTAATGCCGGTTGTAATGTATGTAAATCTTTTATTTATTTATTTATTCTGCTAAACAAAATAAATATTTATCCTGTAAATAAACAAATGTAAACTTTTATTGTACATTTATGGATATACTTATCGATGTAATTATATTTATGTATTGGCTTCAATTAATTGCTTTAGACAACCATTTGCACGTGTTGTATCTAGCTCTTAATCTTTGCCTTGTGAAATTTTAATTAATTATTTGCTTAACTTGAAAGAGATTAATGATGCCTAGACAATACGATGAAGAAAATGCTCATTTGCACGTAGCATCTCTCCAACTGACCAACACCATTAATCCTATTTGGTTGTAATTCCAACTATATGAATTTAAAACAAACCTTACAGGATAAAATATTTACTTATCTATATTGTCCAACAATACATTGATTGATCATTTGCACGTAAAAACCAATGTCTGTCCAACAATTTGTATAACTTCCTTTTCAAAAAAAATAAACTTACTTGCTATCAAAATATTTATTTTGAATGTCCATTATGAACGCTTCAAGTGAATTCAAATGTATTAAATAAAATAAACTACTATGACTATACGTGATGAAGAAATAATGAAAAATACAATGTAACAATCTAAAACGTCTTATTCTTTAAGAGATCTTCCTTTCGGAAGTGTTATGAGAAGTCTCCTTCTCGGAATTGTCATCAGAAGTCCTCTTGTCGAATCTTGTTTTCGTATTTATAGCGGCAAAAAAAACTCTATGTTGACCATTGCGCCCTCTAGTCCATATTTAGGTTGGTACTGGAATACACTTTCCCGTGAAACCGCTGCCCGCATGTTGCCGTCTTGATACACGCACACATACACATATTGTTCTGACAGTTCACAATTTACCAAACGTCAACACAACTTTCCAATTCAAAGGTCCCCTCTGCCTCGCACAGCATTTCCAATGGTAGGTTTATTCTTGTCGCTAATACCATCCTTCTTTGTATTCGTCAATGAACCTATTGCCTTGTTCATTGTTCGATACATATTTTTTCTTTCCATTTATTAATGTCAATTTCACTTTTCTTTTAGCCGGATTGCGACTTGGCAAAATGGGAAACATGTTGGAGATAACCATTATTTTTCTTCCCGCACTGCCTGTACCTGTAGGACACGTCTGTTTCTCCACTGCCTCTCTATCCTCTATCCAAGATCTTTCTATTGGTAATATATCAATCTGCAATAGACTTTACACAAGTTTTATATATTTTGTTGTCTTTTGTAGGTCATTGAACCGTACACGTCTATTTCCAGTCTCTCTGAAGCATTGTGTTGCAAACAAATCACAAACACATATAGTTTTTATTTATTTATGATGTCAGCTACCCTTAAATACAAAAATGTTATTGCTGATCGTTTCTACGTTTATATATTTTTATATCCTTTTTCTTAGTCTAGTTGTAAGCTAAGGTAAATTTTATCTTTTAATACAATTTAGTTCATAAACACTTTCATAAAATTTTTACTGCTTTATGCATATAAATCATAATAATTTACTCATTTATATCTCTTGCATATCGTATTTCATCTTTTTCATGATATATAAACCATACATCTTGTGTATTCTTTTACAAAAGAAATATATTACTTATATTTATTTTGTCTTTATTTCTTATTTTTATTTAATAAATTTTTATTCTACATCTTTTGTTTCATATTTATTTAATAAACTTTATTTTGTATTTTCTCATTATTTACTTGAACAATAATAGTTTTTTAAAATCACTTTTATAAATTGACTATGAGTATGCAACTTTGTATACCTTCATGTAGTTCTTGTTGCATAGTTTTACCCAATAATATTTAAATAGGATTTTTGTTATTTTTATTTTTTTATTTCAAAGCTTAAACTAATTCTTAAATTAATCTCTAAAGCTATTCTTATTCTATAAATTTTGCGAGTTCACGGCATATTCCCTTGGTTATTGTATTTTGTCGTGAATCGTCAACAATGATTATTAAAGCATGAACGACACATATAATAACCATTGTGAAAACTCGCACAAATGATTATTAATTTTCTATGTCTATATAATCATAAAGCATAGATATGTGATATTTTCCTTTAATCCTTTCGCTATCTATTTCTTGTAGCTCGTACGTTACATCACTCAAAATTTTATTTACTCTATATGGGTTATTTGATGCATCGCATCTTAAAATAAATTCTTCATTAAAATCAGGCAAATTTACTATTAATGTTTTGCAAAAATTCTCTTTCACTTCTTCAAATGCTTTGAGAGTTTCAGGAGTCCATTTAAATTTTACTCCCTTCTTTATCATTCTGAAAAGCATGTAAGTTTGATCAGATATTTTCGGAATGAAATGTTTATAATAATTTATCATTCCCAAGAATCCTCTGAGCATCTTTATGTTCTTCGGTCTGGGATACTTTCTTATAGCTTCCAATTTTTCTTCTTCTATAGTTATTGTTTTACCATCTATAATATACCCTAGATAATTTATTTTATTTTTATAAAATTCACATTTTTCAATGTTAACTTTTAAATCGTTTTCTGCTAACGTATTTAAAACCTTTTCTACTGATTCTTTGTGATTCTCTAAATCTTTATTAAATATCAGTATGTCATCCACATAATGAGAAACGTACTCCTCATGTGGATCTAAAATTTGTTGCATGGCTCTAACCAAAGCGGCTGTCGCTGTTGATAGGCCAAACGGAACGACTCTATACGAATAGACTAATGAATTGAACATAAAGGAACAATACTTCCTTGAGTCCTTGTGTAATGGTACCAGCCAAAAAGAACTCTTCAGATCTATTTTTGTGAACCACCTTGCATCAGTACACCTTGTTAATAAGGTCTCTATACTCTACGGAGCTTCAAAATTAGGGGAGGTCCTTGAGTTAAGGCCCCTTGCATCAAGACATAAGCGTAATTTTGTTTCTTTCTGATTGCCTGTATTTTTCTTTACTACCACTACTATTGGATTTATAAATGTTGATTCTGTTCTTTCTATAATTTTATTTTTTAACATTTCTTTAATTTCTAATTTGACTTGTTCTCTGTATTTATTGGGGACAGGATAATTTTTGACTTTAAAAGGTTGTGTTTCATCTACTTTAAGCCTGTGTTCATAGCCTTTTGCTAAACCAGGTTTATTATCAAATAATTCTTTATATTTACTGACAAGATTGCTCACATGGCTTATGTACTGTTTATCGCAATTTAAATTCGTACCATCCCTATATTGCGTGAAGTCCTCACTTTGACGATGCTTCACAGGATGTGCACACTTATTGTCTAATAAACTACTATCCATTTTATTTGTGAGATTTTGTTCAGCATTATTTATATATAAATTATTAATTAATATTTCATCTTCCTGTGTTTCCTTACACCAGGAGATTATTGAATTTTTAATATGAAATGTTTTGTTTTCCATATTTATTTTTGTACCGTATTGACTTAAAAATTCTATCCCCAAAATACAATTGCTGTTCAAATTAGGCATTATTATGAATTCTGTTAATAAATTTAAACTACCTATTCTAACATTTATACAAAAAACTTTATCTATAGTAATGATATGTTTCTTATTTGCATTTATTAAATTTACTTTTCTTATAGGCATATAATATCCTAATTTTTCTATGTCTTTGTCTATAATACTACTATCTAATAATGATAATTGCGCTCCTGTGTCTAATAATGCTTCTATTTCTTCGTTCCCTATTTTTACTGTTATGTGTGGTAATTCCGTCGTGATTTTCTTTAGATCGTCGAAGTTATATACATTTTGTATCTTCTTTTTCTTCTTGACTGGCCTTTCTAAAAATCCAACGAAGTCGCATTTGAGTAGGTAGAATTTACCCATTCTTTATTTGTCGGTAGTTGTCTTGAATCCTTGGGTATTGCACCTTTTGATTCTGTCTTTTCCTTCATACTTGTTTCTTTCTTCTCTTCATTTATTTGAACATTGTTCACTCTTCTTTCCCTCTCAGGGTTTCTTTCTTCCTTCCCATAATTCTGTTCTTTCTTCCTTTCATTTTCATAGTTTCTTGTTTTATTGTATGAATATGGATTGTTCCCATAGCTTGGCTTATTGTATGTATATGGGTTATTTCCATAATTCTGTTTGCCCTGATTTTGATTGTACCCATTATTGTTGTACTGTTTGTTTTGATTGTAACGAGGTGTATTGTTTATATGTGGATTATTTCCATTGTTGTTGTTGTTATTATAATTTCTGGGTGGATCGTTTGTATATTTGACATTTCCATAATTGTTGTTGTTTCCCTTTTCATCCACATCGTCTAACCTCTTGATCAGTTCCAGTAATCCTTCAATGTTATCAATTCCTTGAAGTGCCACCGCTTGTGTAACGTTGTGGTCAAAGTGTGCTGCTAGCTGTGAAACAATATCGCTTTCTTCAATGGTTGGTTGTATGTATTTAAGAAAAGAATATTTTCGTATGATGTAGTTTTCTCGAGAAGATCCAGCTCTGTATTTGCCGAACACTAAATCGTGTCTAATTTTCCTCTGCTGAGTCTGTCCCCAGTACTGTCTCACAAAACGAATCTCAAATTCTTTGAAGTCTACTACTTCATCTATTATCATATCGTACCACTGAAGTGCATAATCCTTCAAACAACCTCTTATGAAATGTAGCTTTGACATCTCATCAGATATTCCCCTCATATACGTTTTTATCGTTCTCATAAACGCCATTGGATTATCTTTGTAAAATCCTGAGAATTTTGGTATATTCTCTGCGCTACCAGGTATTTGTGTTAAAGATACACTAGGTGTACTAACCCCATGTACTTTGTTCTCTAACCCTTTGATAGTGTTTTCAAAGTTTAAAGTTTTGTTTTGTAGAGTCAACATTGTGTCCGTACAAACACCATATTTTATTTTGCAATCTTCCACCTGATGTGAAAGTTCTTGTATTTGCTCTTGATATTGCACATTATTCCCTTTAACTTTATTTTCAAGAGAATTTATTTTCTCATCTACCTTATCAAAACTAGCTTGTGTTTTGGCAGACCTTTCGTTGATTTCTTTTATTAAGAAAGTGCCTTTACCTTCACATTTCTTTTCATTAATGTTTATTTGTTTATTTAAAGTTGAAACTGACTGTTCTAACTTCAATTCTACTTTTGCATTTAGCTCTAAAGTTTCCTTTCTTAATTCCATGAGAACCTTGTCTATTCTTGAGTTTATTTCTACTTTATTTTGTTCTAATCTTTGATTGCTTTCCTCAAATTTCCTGTTCATATTCAAATTATTTTCTTCTAGTTTTCGATTTAAATTCTTATCATTTTCTTCTATTCTACTGAATAGTTTATTGAAAAGATTCTCAATTTTTTGTTCACCAGCTATGCTACTGATGCTTTCTGTCTGTACGCTACCTTCAAGTGTGCGATCCTCTGATTCAGGTTTATCTGACTCTGAATCAGAAGATACCGGACGATTGTCCCTGTATTTTGTGAACTGTGAACCTTCACCATCATTCTTATCCTTCTCTGCCATTTTTATTTTATTTCTAACTTATAAATTAATAACGAAACTTATCTAATCAAATACTATTCCTCCTTCTTTATCCCTTTCTAAATAAGAGAAATTGATAATTCACCAGTAAATGAAAATTAAAGGTATTCTGTCTCTAAATTGGACATTGAATAATTATTCTATTTGCTAATGAATAAAAAAATGAAACAAACTTTGTACCAATTATTTGTACAAAATAAATTATTATTTTTTTGTTTAAACATTTAAAAAAACAAAATTGCACTGCTTCATAACGTTGAATGTTATGTAAATAATTATTGACAAACGAGAAAATGAATACAATGCTCCACTATGTTAAGCAACATTAATTATATATATTTTTTTTTCTTTTAAAACAATTATAAAAAGTAATACATTGCCTCTCTATGTTGGGCGTTAAATAAATATATGATTAATAAACAACAAGAAAAGGAATACATTGCCCCACTTCGTTGAGCGCCATTTATATTAATTCACAAATAATTAAATGACAAGAAAAAGGTATACATTGCCCCACTTCGTTGCGGCGCCATTTATATTTATGCTGTTGCATATAAATATTTATTTATTTTAATAATGTTATTGCCATACGTTGGGCATCGCCATATAATTTATATGCTGTGACAACATATATTTGTGTGTATTACCACACGTAGGGTATAGTCTTTTGTACATGCTGTACTCTTAAAATTATTCTTTATACACCAAGAACTTATAATTGGTTTTGTATTTTTTATCTTATATTGTTAGAGCATGTACTTTATGACTATTGTGGGTCCTGGCAATGTATATGGTTCCTTCTCCTTTGCTGATGATTTTTCTCTTGCTTATAATAGGGAAGAGGTAATAGTTTTGTTCAAAGAAAAACTGTATGTCTATACAACATAATCATATATCTTTTATTTTGTAATTTATAGATTCAAAAATAATTTTTATATACACACCTTTATGCTCTAAACAAGATACATAATTGAAAATGCTCATATCATTTATACCTAATGCCGGTTGTAATGTATGTAAATCTTTTATTTATTTATTTATTCTGCTAAACAAAATAAATATTTATCCTGTAAATAAACAAATGTAAACTTTTATTGTACATTTATGGATATACTTATCGATGTAATTATATTTATGTATTGGCTTCAATTAATTGCTTTAGACAACCATTTGCACGTGTTGTATCTAGCTCTTAATCTTTGCCTTGTGAAATTTTAATTAATTATTTGCTTAACTTGAAAGAGATTAATGATGCCTAGACAATACGATGAAGAAAATGCTCATTTGCACGTAGCATCTCTCCAACTGACCAACACCATTAATCCTATTTGGTTGTAATTCCAACTATATGAATTTAAAACAAACCTTACAGGATAAAATATTTACTTATCTATATTGTCCAACAATACATTGATTGATCATTTGCACATAAAAACCAATGTCTGTCCAACAATTTGTATAACTTCCTTTTCAAAAAAAATAAACTTACTTGCTATCAAAATATTTATTTTGAATGTCCATTATGAACGCTTCAAGTGAATTCAAATGTATTAAATAAAATAAACTACTATGACTATACGTGATGAAGAAATAATGAAAAATACAATGTAACAATCTAAAACGTCTTATTCTTTAAGAGATCTTCCTTTCGGAAG